>JAGFMF010011760.1:8425495-8496296 GCA_019455555.1 Galemys pyrenaicus | reverse complement strand
CTGCTCCCCGCTCTCTGTGGTGAATCCTCTCACCCCCCCACACCTCTGGCCTGTACCCCAGTGCTTGTATGCATAAATAAATAAATCTTAAAAAAAAAACATAGAGTGAATAGGAATTTTTAAAAGTTTATTAACAACAACAATAAGAATGCTCTCTAGAGGCTCTGTAGAAAAATGATAGATTTTATATATATAGTAATAATGAATATTTTTATTAAAATATTACATATAATTTATATTGCTAGTGTTAAATGGAAGTTTTGATGTGTGGCTTAATTTTTGTTTAAAAACATTTTATGATTGACCTTTGAATCCTTAGGGAAAAGATTATAAAATGTCTTAAAGTGGATTTGCTAGATGTTTAAACGTAAGTTAGACACTGAGCACCAATCAGCAGTAGAAAGATAATGAGGCTGTCACAGCAACAAAATGTTCTTTGTTTTTACAGGTTCTATTACTTAATGTATTAGAATTCTCTAAAGCCACTTTCGCTTATTAAGTGGTTTTGAGGGTACATGGAAACATACATTTTATTCTTGACTGCTGCATTTCTGAGATTTTTATAAATGTGATTCTGAAGGACTATTTAAAAAACAACCGTTGGACATTTCTGCCCAGACAGCGTCCACATACAAATGAAGATAACTTCTAAGACTGTTTCCCCATTTTTACAACCTCTTACTTATGATCAGAAAATTGGCCCTTAAATTTGTTTCACCTACTGGAATTAAATTAAATGGCAAATATGATAGTAGTTCAAACAACAAAAGAAACATAATATCATTGTTTTGTTTTCCTAGTAGAATGAGATTAAGCTATTAATAATAATTCAAAACAATTTTTTTGGTATATTTCTAAGAACAATCTATTTCTACAGTTCTACTTTGACAACAAGCTCAGGTTCATTAATCTTTTCACTTAGTTTGAAACCGGCAAACCTGATCCTGTTCTACAGGTGTCAAATGACTCTTTAAAAAATTAAGTCAGTGTAATTTGTTTCAACACGTGTTGGTCATTTTCACTCTATCATGTCTGCTGACTCTACTCCTTCCCCATTCACCCGCAACTCCTCTTCTCTCTGGAATATGTTATTTTTGTGCTCTCATAATTCCACTAAGTCCCACCACTTAGTTATGATGTTTATCATTGTGGCCTATAATGTTTATTGCAAAGTAGATAAACAATGTTTATCATTGTTCTCCCTCTTTCCCTCTTTTCCTTTCTCTTAGTTTCTTTTATTCTGGTAGTTTGGAACCTTTAGGGTTTATCAGTCTACCCTGCAAGGCTTGTTAAATCACCTAATTGGTTCTACCCCTTGGGTATCATGTATTTCCAGCTGATGCCAGTGATGTGGTTTTCAGATCAGTGTTTGAGAATCATATTTGTACAAAACCCATGTTTTTGTTGTTTTCTAGTATCAGTGAATATATATATATGGATATTGTAGAGATCAAATCTAACGCCATAAACCTAAAACTTAGGGGAAAAATTAAAGAAACAAAACAAGTGAGCAAGCAAAAAAAAATTTTTTTTTGAGCACAAAATGGTGGTCGCCGGAGGGGAAGTGGGATGGGAGCATGAGCAAATCAAGTAAAGGGAGGGGGTAAACTGAGTGGTGATGGGTGGAAACTAGACTCTTGATGGGGATCATAATGTAGCATATGTAGATAAAGAATTATACTCTATCTCTGCCCTGCAGGATATTATAAATCAATATTATGCCAGTGAATTTTAAAATAATATACTTTTAAATTTTTATTGGGTTTTGTGATCAGTGAGCCTAAGTTAACATTTCATCTCATGGCTTCGAAAAAATTGCAAACTTGTCAGACTTTTGCTGAATTTCAATATTACAGCATAGCAAAACAATCTTTAGAAGAATCTATATTTTTAAAAAAGTTTATATTTTTAAGCTTTGAAGAAACATCAAACTCCTTTCACTTCTTTTATTTGCATGAGATAAAATACATTACAAAAATCTTTGAATTATGGACTAAATCCTTATATTTGAAATTAAATAGAGCTATTTTAATAAGATGATATTTAACTTTAAGGAACTCTGTCACTTTTTAAAATATTAGATTTGCCCTCAAAAAGTGGATTGTCTGGGGCTTTTCTGGTGGCTCAGTGGGTTAAGCAACACACTGAAGCAAACTGCAGCCACTGCAGCACGGAGTCACGGAGTTTGATCCCTCCTCTTCCGGCCAGGGAGGGGACTCACATGGTGTAGCAGACCTCTTCTGCCTCAGCCCGCTGCTCCCCTCAGCAGTGTGTTTTAGTTAGTCTGCCTGTTCTGCTCCCCACTCTGTCTCTGGTGAATCCTCTCACTGCCCTGGACTATGGCCTGTACCCCAGCTCTTGTATATATAAATAAATAAATCTTAAAAAAAGAATTTTAAAAATTAAAAAAAAAGTGGATTGTCTGCATTATAGAGACTCATGAACCTCTAAAGTTTTTAGACTATTTTTTATAAATTAGACAGGAAGAGTAGAACCTTCCATAGATTAGAGCGATGAAATTATACAGGTCTCTATTTAAGCATTCTAGAATTTCTGCCCATTTTTTTTTAAATGTGGAGATTGAATGATTTTAACAAATCTGATTTTGAGTTTTCAGATAATTAGGGTCTCTATTATGATTGACACATTTACAATACAAACATTCCTTAAAAACCAAGGCAAGGGTCTTGTGATTGTGGCATGTGGGCAGGCTAGACAAGGGCACCCAGTTCATACTGTCCATTATACCCTCATGGGTTACTTTATGAAAATTCATATCCATAACTCGTTGGCCCATCCTGAGACCAACAGGTTTCTGGGCTGTTTCACTCATATCTGGAATATTGATTATTCTACCATTTAGTTGTTAAGAGTTGGTGATCTTCTCATACTCAATATGTTTTATAAAGGTACCATCACTACCTATTTTCAATATAAAAAGGTAGCCAGTTGTGTAAGTTTTCTCTCTCTCTGTTGGTGACTATAGAAGCAGCCCAGAGAAAACTGTGTTTGTCCATTTTCATTTTTTTGACCCATTGGGTCTAAGTACACATTAGGTAGCTCTTTTGTAGGCAAAAGTATAAGAAGCATTAATTATAAGTATGACAGACTTGTCTAGAGGTAAGGCTGACTTTTGTTTATTAGATCTTGGGAACTTAACATATCCCGGTCCCAGAATACTGTATTTACTCTTATTAACCAAGGAAAGACTCTGTGTCTCTATAGAGCTTCTTATAATGGTTTTTGTCTTAGTGTATCCTTATGTTTACATCCTGTTTTTAGGAAAAGTCATATTTGAAGATCAAACTGGTATGACATGTCAAATAGTAACATTTGTTTATGAAAGTTAGCAATTTGTTCTGCTTTTCATTTATATGTGCAGGTGACTGCTGAATAAGATGATATATATTGGGCAGTGGACTATTGTGGAGGCCTGTGAGTGCCTTGGTGTGTGTTAACATATGTCTGCAAAGGTGTGATCCGTCCATACACAGTTTCATAAGCCAGTGTTGCTTCAATTTAAAAAAAAATGTTCATTATTCTTGTAAAATATCATTAAAGAATTAAAATTTTGTTTTAAGTATATTACTTTTACTGAGGTATTGTTGGTTCACAACACTGTATATGCTTTAGAAATATAGATTCACACCTCTTCAGAGGTATGTTATACACCACACCCTACATCAAAGCACCACAGTCTATCGGGCCTCCTTCCCCATTTACTACCCCCTCCCCTATCTTCTCTGATAGAGAATTCTACAGTTAAATTTCTAGATGGTTTTGATTTAGTTTTGTCTGTTGCTTTATTTCTTTATATTCTACATAGGAGTAAAATCATCTGGTATTTGTCTTTTTCCTTCTGACTTACTTTGCTTAACATAATCTTCTCTGCTTCTACTCATGCTGTTGTCACATATGGCAAGATTTCATCTTTTTGTATAGTTGAGTAGTATTCTATTGTGGATATATAGCACATCTTTTCCTCTCCTCTGTCATCGGCCACTTTGATTTCATACCTTGGCTAGTGTAAATAGTGCTTCAGTGAATACAGGAGTACAGCAAGTGCTAGCGAGGGTGTGGAGGAACAGGGATCTCATACACTATTGGCAGATGTGTACACTCGTCCAACCCCTATAAAAAACAGTATGGAGTTTCCTCAAAATAATGAAAATAGATATACCATATAATACAGAAATTCCACTGGTTGGTATCTATCCAAAAGAATACAAAAACACTAATTTGAAAGAACATTTGTATTTATTGTGGCTTTGCTTTGCATTTCCCTGATGATAAATAGGAGATTTCATGAAGGAATTATGTTATAGTTAAAACTAGGAGAATAAAACATTGTTTCTCTAAAATTATATGTGAAATTGTGTGTGTGATTTCATAAGTGATCGTTTACACATATTCAGGTATGTCTGGGAGGACATTCACATGTGTCATGTCCATCTTGCTGCCATCAAGAACTGTGTAATCCAAAAGGAGTAAGCAGTACTGCTATAGGGTATAATGCAGGACTATTATGAAAGATTGTCTTAGCCAAGACAGCTTTAAACATGATATTTTTACACAATGATCATGGATTTTCTTCCTATTATTAAATGTCACATCTCCCAATTTGACAGTGATTACAAATAGTACAATTTAGTTTCAAAATAAACATTTAAAAACATTTTTATCCAAGTTTTAAAAAATTTAAGGATTAACCAAATATATAGCTTTTAAGATTTTTTCAGAGTTTTGTTTTGCCTTAGTCTGGTGATATTTATAAGAATATCCCATTAGTGGAACATGAACATGACCATGTGGAAATCTGTTCTGCACCAAAATACTTTCTCTGTGTATCTATTGTTCATTTTATGTTCTTTCTAAGCAGTACCAAAATTAATGAACTTGCAATAATGAGAAGGTAGTCTAATTCTTCTATACTTTAATTTTCTAAGTTCAAAACTTTATTGTACTAAAAAGGTTGCTAGAGATGCCAACACATTTAATCAATATAAATTAAAAATCATAAACTGCTGAGCACAGTTACTTTGATTTACCATTTGTGGTAAATCTATGTAAAAACCAAATCTATGTAAAATCCAAATCTAGGTAAAAATCAAATCTGTTTTTTTCATTTAAATAATTTAAACCATAAGTTCGTTTTTTAATGTGACATAAACCAGTACATATTTGGAGAAAAGGAGTTTAATATGTTTAGAATAAAGTTGTATACATAATCAATTTAATACATTTCTAAAATAGTTAAATATATTGGGGTGAAAACCTCTCATTCCATTGTCGATTATTTAGAAGTGTATGTTGTTCAACTGTAGTATTGATTAATATAGTTACAGGGTTTGTTTTGTTTAAAGAGAGAGGTAGTTTTAGCGCCATGGTTGAAAGGTTGGACGCTGGAACCCTCTAGACTGGGGTTGATAATCAGCTCTACCCTTTATTCGACATAGAATCTCAGGTATTTACCCTATGTGCCTCATGCAGGTAAAGTATTTTAAATAGCACCTGACACAAAGTAAATATTCAGTAAATACTGGCTATTGTTCTTAACAACTGTACTCTGATAGATTGACTATCAGATTTGACTGATTTGTTAGATGACTGTCTGATAGATTTGAATGTAATGTTTTTACTACCCTATATAGTTTAATTTAAAGTATTTAAAGTAAGTAAAGTATTGGAATGTATTTCTTGAAGCCAGAAGTCAATGAGATGTCATGTTACCAATAAAAGGAGCATATGTGTATGTATGTAGATAGATAGATAGATAGATAGATAGATAGATAGATAGATAGATAGATAGATAAGGTCACATGAGACCTCTTCTTCCCTATTGCCACATATCTAAACCACAATTTGAGTAGTAGGATTGAAATAGTATTTCTCTTTAAGTGTCCATAGTGAAATGCTATCTTTAGCATTAACAAGAATGTATTTTTAAAATGATGTTTCAGGGAGTAAAGATGTTTAGGTGCATTAGGGAGCTCCCTTTGTGTCATGGTAATAGAGGGGACAAGATTAAGTGACACATGTTCATGAGTAACAAAGGAAACATGTCAACCCCATCCTAAAAGTTCAGAAACCCCTGTTAACATTAAACTTCAGAAGTGAGTGATCACTGCTAAATGCAGAAGCTTTTCCTTAGAGTTCACAAAACTTGAGGAAATGTGTATTGCTGATCTGAACCACAAATGCACTTGATAGTAGACTGTGTAGACGTTTACCTGTCAGTAAATGGAAGCGGGCATGTGGTCTCCATCCTTCAGTCTGATAAATGCAATCCCATGGAAGAAACTGAAAATGGGAGGACTTCCTCAACAAAGACTGTGCCAGCACTCCTTACCACACTATTCACCATGCAAATGAACAATGGAGTCCCTCACGAAACATCTGTTAGCAACATAAAACTGTTACAGTAGTGCCAGAGGCTGATTATAGTCAGACAGGTGAAAGAATGATAAGATAAATATTCCTACTTGAAAGAGGAGTAATGCTTAATTAATTTATTTTTATACTGTTGCGGCAACTGTTTAGAATGATTGTGAAATGTTGAGTTCTTTAAGATACACCCTTGCACTTTGCAAGGTGTAAAACATTAGAGACATGAAAAATATGGTATTATTTTATTTTCTGGAGTATTAGACTTGACTGCATATGATCTGAGTGCCATCCCTTCTCCTGATGATGATGCCATAGAAAGATGCCATTTTCATTTATGGCAAGTGAAGGTCACCTGCCAGATTCTTACTTGTAAAGTTTGTCATTGTACAGTGTGAAAGTGGGATATAAAATAGGAATGTTCAAAGCGAAGTTAAATCGGGTATTTCTGCTTCTGATACTAGAAAGATGTGAGAAGAAAGATCTGAGCAAAGTGAATACAGAGGTTTTGCTCTTCCGGTTTGCACATGCACGTGAAACTAAGCTACTGTGTAATACTTGCCATTCATAAAACCATTCCTTGTTTTACTGAATTATGATTGTTGCTTTCAGGTTGGGGTGGGGAGAGAGAAGAAGAGAGCAAGAGTGAGTGAACGAGAGTGCTTGCATTTTTGACAGGTTTTAAATAATAATAATTCTAGAAGTGGTATACTGTTACTTAGCCTGCAGGACCTTACCAAGTATATTATAACTAAAGCTTCATCCATAAAATTATTGTCTGTGTAATATTCAGTCAAGACATAGTAATTGTTGGAGACATATGCTGTGATATTTGTAAGAAATTTGAATCATTTTGGATTAAGCCTTAAAATTTTGAAAGCCTGAAACTTTTTGAAAGTTCTGTTGCACAAAATTTTTCCTTTTGTTTCCCCTACATTGCCTCAACCCAAACTAACTCATGTACATACCGTAGCAAAAGTCCATGTACTCACTAATACCCATTAATAAAAAACTTGATGAGGGCCTCCCTGGTGGTGCAGTGGGTTGAGCAACGCACTGTGAGGCAAACTGCAACCACTGCAGCACGAGTTCGATCTCTGCCACTGGCCAGGGAAGGAACCCACATGGCATAGCAGACCTCTCCTGTCTTGCCTGCTGCTCCCCTCAACAGTGTGTTTCAGTCAGTCTGCCTGTTCTGCTCCCTGCTCTGTCTGGTGAACCCTCTCACTGCCCTGGACTCTGGCCTGTACCCCAGCTCTTGTATGTATAAATAAATAAATCTTTAAAAAAAAACACACAAACAACCTAATGAGCAGATTATTTTTATATTGATATCTCTATTTTAAAATTTAGAATGACATTTATCAAACATTCTTAGTGTATTTCTAAGTGAGAAAAAAAATTGCCTTAGCCTTAAAAACATTAGATATCAAACCAGTATGATGTTTCTTTTTGGTATCAACAGATCCAGTGTGTGTGTGTGTCCAAAATAGAGAAGAAATATAAAAATATGGATATAATTAGTTATCCTTAATAATAAATTTTACACACTTAGATATGCTTTAATGGAAACAATGCTGTAGAATTAAGAAATATAATTAAAAACTAACTTCTCTAAAGATCTTAGGATGCAGATTTATTTTTAAGAAGGGCTGTGCTCTATGGAAAGTCAAAGAATTCTGAAAGTAAATTATTCAAGAAAACCTAAAAGTAAGAAAACTGATTTTTCTATTTGATTATCAGTCTTCTTGAAAATGTCTGGAAAATCAATTTAATGTGTTTTATATAAATATACCCCAAATATTATACAGACAGCCAGAGTGATGCTAGAAATTATGGGGAAAATAATGACAAAGAATACCAAAGTATGTTCAAATTTTAGAATTATGGTGGAGTCACTTCTTTTCATACATATCCACAATTATGAAAAGACAAATTTCAAGAAACTTTACTTTGTAAGGGAAATGAGTTTTAAAGTGCAGAATAGCAAAGATTGTTAACAGGATACAGTGCTTATGGTAGCAAATGGAAATGAAAATATCTTCAGTATAAGCGGAAATAAATTTGCGATATTCCTATCTGATGTCAAAATAACCCGTGTGACTGATGCTTTCTAGAAAGCATGAGAAAGTGGTGAATTGGAAGAGGCTTGTGCTTTAATTACGAACTCTACCAATCAGAGATAACTACTTGAAATAATGTCATTCGTTTAGATATTATGATGTTATGACAAAGTTTAATTCAGATGACTGCTATATTTAATATTCACAGAAAATCTAAGACTTTCAAAAGCAGAGAAGTAAACAAATCTATCAATAAACACTCTATTTAAGCCCATATTACCTTTTGTATTCCATTTAAAGGAGAAAACCCCCTATGTTTCTCTTATGAGTTGACCTTTGGCTCCGTTTTGTGCCAGCCTGTCCAGTTAATGTGTTCTTTTTTTGAATTTTCTTTATTCCACTTGCTCTTGCAGAATGGCATTCCACTTTTTACTTTAACGTTTCAACTGAGTAAGCCACATACCAATTTATGAGTTTATGGAATTAAAAAATATATGTATATATATTTCTTTGTTTTTCAGGAAGTTGATGGCAATAAAGTTATGTCTTCATTTGCCCCACACAACTCATCTACCTCACCTCAGAAGGCAGACGAAGGTGGGCGGCAGAGTGGCGAGTCCTTGTCTAGTACAGCCCTGGGGACACCTGAACGGCGCAAAGGCAGCTTAGCTGATGTGGTTGACACCTTGAAGCAGAGGAAGATGGAAGAGCTCATCAAGAACGAGCCCGAAGGTAAAGGTTGGAAAGGAAAATGTTGCCATTCCCTGATTTGAATAGTTTAATTTAACCTCCAGTTCTGTTTTTTGTTGAGTTTTTTTTTTTAAGATTGATTTATTTATGCATACACGAACCGGGGTACAGGCCAGAGTAGTGGGAGGTGAGAGGATTTGCCAGAGACAGAGTAGGGAGCAGAACAGGCAGATGGACTGAAATACACTGCTGAGGGGAGCAGCGGGCAAGGCAGAAGAGGTATGTTGCACCATTGGGTCCCCTCCCTGGCCTGGGATCGAACTCATGCTTCTGTGACATGGATGCTTCACAGTGTGGCGCTCAACCCACAGTGCCACCAGGGAGGCTCCCAGTTCTGTTTTTTGACTTATACTCTCAAAATGAAATTGGGCAAAATGGAAACCTAATACCAAGAGGTGGATAGTGTATATTCAGAAAGATTTTAAATATGTCTATCTCATTTTTATCATTAATTTTTGTTCTGATGTCTTCCTTATTGTCACACATAGTTAAGTTAAAGATTCCAGAATAGATTGTGGCAGCATAGTCCAGAATAGTTTCCACCTACATGCTAAATATCTAGTCTTATTTATTCCTGTCCAATTCCACCCCTCCCAACAAGCCATTTCATAACTGTGTTGCATTTCTCTACCTTTATCCATCAGTGCATCTTATGCTACCTTCCTATTTAGGTCTATTTCTTGTGTAGTCCAAACTTAAAATGCATACTTACAGATTAACGTTTCTGTAGCTTTTTCAGCTACGCTGACGTTCCCATTTTTTTCAACTTTCAGGAAGCCTTTCTTTTACCTTTCTTCTAAATCTCTTTACTGTTAACTGATCATCTTAAGGTGCACATGAATCAAGTTTAAAGTCAATGCAAACTAACTGTAAAACAACTGATGCAAATTGTGTGATATGTGGATAACCAACAAATATTTCTTAATGGCTCTTAAACCGTCCTCAGTATGAACACCATGTTGTACACAAGAACATGCAGCTATTTCAGAGTCAGATGAAAGTATAAAACAAAGACCAGTGACATTAAAAACTACACCAAAAATATTCTGCATTTGTACTCTGTGGCCCTGAGTTGGGCTCGTTTCTAGTCTGCTGTTAGGACACTGGTAATTTGTGAGTATATCTGGCACAAATTGTGTGTTAACCAGTATATTTGGGAGTCATGTGGTAATTAAATATTTCTGGATCCCTACCAGATGCATAGCTGGGACATGGATTTTAGTTAAAATTTATGTAATTCACATGATCTTACAGTTGGAAGGAATTTTAGAGATAATCTAGTCAGCCAAAGTCTTTTTGGCTCCCATCTGTATGGAGATAAAAATGGGGTTTAGAGGGGAACCTAGGCAACTTTTTTTTAATATGCTGGAATTTTTGTTGATAATAAATATAGTATTATCTTATTATAAAAATTGTTTGAAAGACTGGAGAAATTGAAAGTGACAAAATAAAACTCACCCAAAATCATAGCTTTCTGATATGATGACTCTTTTTATCTTTGTTTTTACATGTTCTTTTGGTTTTGTGTTTAACTTTATGCTTTTAAAATTCTTTTGCCTTTTCTTATATTGTGATAACTATTAATTCAAGTGCACAGTTTATTCACATGTCTTCAGTTTTCACCAAGTGTACTTTTTATGTTCTTGGATGTCATCCAGGGTAGCATGTTACATTTAATTGTCATGTCTCTTTGCTGTCCTTTGACTGATAATTTCACAGATTGTCCTTGTTTTTGATAATCTCGAAATTCTTAAGGAATATCGTGCATATATATTGTTGAATACCCCTCCACTAGAATTTGTCTGTTAGTTTTCTGTTAATTGGGGCTATGGGTTTTGAGTGAAACCTTATAGTGTAAAAGTACCGTTTTGGTCACATCTTACCAAGGGTGTATGAATGTTGACCACGATTACCTGTCTGCTGTCTTTGTGAGGTTTCTCCATGATAGTTTCTTCCTGTACCCTTCCCATATGCTACTCTTTGGAAGAAAGATGCTTGTGCAACCCACATTTAAGGAGTAGAATGGAATATCTACTTTCTTGACAGTCTTCTGCATGGGTGATTTATCTCTTTTACTCCACTTATTAAGTTATACTTTTGTTTATTTATATCGGTATGGGGTCTTGGCTATTTATTTTATAGTTTGAATTTTAATCTAGTTCTAATTTGTTTATTTCGTTGCTCTTTAACTGTAGCATCCTTACAAATAGAAAGTTCTTCACATTGACAAATGTATCACTTTGACACACTACTGTGGTTGTGTGTAATTTTCTTGAACACTACAAGATGCTGCAGATTATATTGTGTATTACTTACATCAATCCTAGATTTGGCCATTTCTCTTGGAAGCTCTGGTCCCTTTATTTGGAGAATGGTATTAAAAGCCCAATCTGGGTGCTTCACCTGTCCATCCCTCCGTCTTTCCCCAGAGTCCCTGGCAATGACTGATCTTTCTACTGCGTCTATAGTTTGGCCTTTTTTTGAGTGTCCTGTAATTAGAATTATGCAGTAGTAGCCTTTCAGGCTGGCTTGTTTCTCTTAACAATGTGCATGTGAGGTTCTTTCATGTCTGTTCATTGCTGGATACTTCATATCTTTGTAGCACTAAATGGTATCTCTTGTTAAGAATGTACCAGTTTGTTTAACCAATCAATCTAGCAAAGGACATCTTAATTTCGCCTAGTTTTTGATTATTATAAATAAAACTTTTCTAAATATCCATGGTTTTGGTGTAGACAGAAGTTTTTAATTAAGCTGTGTGAATGCCTCAGAATGTGATTGTGCAATGTACAGTAAGGTACACCAGACTTTGTAAGAAACTGTCAGTCTGTCTTCCAAAGGGGCAGTAAGATTTTGTATCCTAACTAGCAGTGAATCTAAGTTCTTTATGCTCCACATCCTCACCAACATTTGATATTGTCAGGTTTTTGTATTTCGGCCAATCAAATTGGTTTGTAGTGATGAGTCATTTATTTTCCTTTTGTTGAGTTTTAAGATTCTCTGTGTATTTTGTTACAAGCCCTTTATCAGATAAGTGCATTGCTAATTCTTTTTCTCAGGCTATGTTCTCATACTCTTAACGTCTTTTGAAGAAGACAATTTTTAACTTTTACTAAAGTCCAATATATCAATTTTGTCTTAATGTTTCATACTTTTAAAATACACATCGTCTATTCTAATTCTGTTGTCATTTAGGTTTTTTATCTACAGCCCATGATCTGTTATAAGTTAATTTTTTAAAGAGTTACGTGTCTAATTCATTTTTTTCCCAGGTAGATGTTCGGTTGTTTGGTGTAATTTGTTGAAACAACAATCATATCTGCATGAGATTACCTTGTTCGTTCACAAAAGATTAGTTAACTATGTATTTATGGTCCCATTTCTGCCCTTTGTATAATGTTACCATAATTAGTTTTATTGTTGTCTTGATAACTATAACTTGATACCTGCGAAATAACTTGCTAAAGTTCTGATTTATATTGGGTTGAATCTATAGATAAAGTTGGGAAGAATTGGCATTAGATAATAATCTTTCTGTCCATTAATACAAAATAATTCTCTGTTTACTAAGATCTTTTTAAAATTCATTCACCTAAGTTTTCCATATATAGATCCTATACATACCTCGTTACATTTTTATCCAGTATTTTATCTTTTGGGAGTGGTAATGGAAACCATATTGTGTTTTTAATTTCAAATTCTAATTGTTCATTGTTAATTTCAAATTCTAATTGTTCATTGCTTTAATAGTAAAGCAGTTGGCTTTTATATTCTGTAAACTTGCTTGTCTTTACTCAGTTCAAGGAGTTTTTGTTGATTTTTAGGATTTTTACATAAACATACTTATCCTGAAAAAGAGGCTAGATTTATTTCTTCCTCCACAAACAATATACATTTTATTTCCCTTTCCTTATCTAATTGCAATACCTGGCTTTCAGTACAATGTTGGAAAAAAAAAAAGAGTAATTTCCCTTGCCTTACTCTTGATTGTAAGGAGACGTCATCTAGTTCTCACCATGAATTATGATATTAAGCTGTGGGAGTTTTATACATGTTGTTCATCAGGTTGAGGAAGGTTGTTTTTGGTTTTGGGGGTTTTTTTGCTAATTTTTTTAAAAATTATAAGTGCTTTTTAGACTTTATGAAATAATTTTCTGTTTCCATTGATATCATGATAAGATTTTATTTTTCCTTTAGCCTCATCTTGTGATGTGACTTTGGAATGTTAAACTAGCCAGTAACCTTTGACTAAAGCCCACTCAGTTGTGGTTGATGGTTTTTATGTAATATTGGATTCAATTCACTTTATTGAGGATTTTGTGTTTGTGAGAGATAATGTTCTCTGGTTTTTCTTTTGTGTCATGTATTTGTCTATTCTGTTAGTAGGATCATTCTGACTTCACAGAAAGAACTGGAAGTATTTCCAAACCTATATGTTAGTTCTTGATTTTTTTTTTAAAGATTTATTTATTTATGCATACAAGCACTGGGGTACAGGCCAGAGGTGTGAGGGTGGGGTGAGAGGATTCACCACAGAAAGCAGGGAGCAGAACAGGCAGATCAACTGAAGCACACTGCTGAGGGAAGCATAGGGCACAGCAGGAGAGGTCTGCCACGCCATGTGGGTCCCCTCCCTGGCCGGCAGCAGGGATCGAACTCGTGCTGCAATGGCTGCGGCTTGCTTCACAGTGCGTTGCTTAACCCACTGTGCCACCAGGGAGGCCCTTGATTTTTATTTGAGATGTGTTCATGGTCTGGGACTGAGGTGTAGGAAGAACTCTCACTGCAGAGAGCATGTATTATATGACAAAATAGTTTTGTAGGAGTGTGTCTTTAGCTAATGTCCTCTCTGGAAATTTGGGAAATGGCTGTTATTCCTCCATAGTGTCATGGTGACTTCCAAATGGACACATGCTGACTCTTAATTTGGAAGTACATGATAGGTCAATGCCATATGAAGAACTCCCAGTAGGAAAAGACAGGAGACAGTGCCACCAATTTGCTTAGCAGTAGACATTCAAGTTTCAGAGATTAGAAGAAAAGTATAATATCTACTAACTGCTACATGGGTGAAAGAAAAGAGGTGAAGCTTCCCAGTGCAAGAACAATAGACACAAAACCATCACTATTGCATGTAGATGTTACACTGTTTTTATGGCTATATTTCCTATAAATTTCTTCATACTTTTCTCTGTATAAATATCTTAAGAAATCATTGTTAAGTGTGATGTATTAAGGAATAATATAGACACTGAGAAAAAACAGAGATAGTCTTTATAGAAAAGTGGAATATAAGTTAAACATGGCAAGAATATAAAATCCTGAGTTTCAGGAAGATAATTTCCATGCACATACAGAACAGCATGAGTTATTTATGTTTGTATACAGAAGATTCCTAGACAAGTGCTTGATGTACACAAAAATGTAAATGACTCACTTTTATTAATAAAGAAATTGCCATGACAAGACAGTTTATTTAATAATTGCAACAGTTGAGATATGTAACAAGGAACAATTTATGTGTTTGAGTAAAATGATAATCATAATCACAAGGAAAAAAATAGCAAAGCCAAAGAATTTATCAAAGAAATGTAATAGAACCTTGAAGGAAATTTCTATTTTTTTTTTCAAACTGCAAAAAGAAAAAAACTGACATCTGTTTAGGGAGATATGAAGGTCTCAATATTAAGTGGAAAGCTGTATTAGCTTTAAAGACTCCATGACTCAAAAGACAGTTTAGGTAGCATGAGTATGGACACCATCTCAGCATCAGATAGTGAGCGCAGAGTGCACTAGAATACAGACAACAGATCTGTAGTTCTGTGATGCGCTGTACGTCAAGAGAGAAAAATAGGAATATGTTGAACAGGAGAACTGCAGAATTTTTATTTGAAACACTAGAAAATATTATTAAAGTTCTGTGATGAGAACAATAGTATGAGAGGGCGGGTAGGTGGGGAAGCAGAGATACAGTGAATGAAACTAAATGCTAAGCTCACAAATATATGCCACAGAAAAATCTTTTCTGCCCTGAAGCTATTTTTCCATTGTTTTTCAAAGGCCATTAAAATGAACAGCAGGTTGTGATGAAAATTTCATTAAGCCTTAGCTGAATCACTATGAGGGTGCCATATTCATGCCTTTGCTTCCTCTCATTGAGGGAGGGGAAACAAATTTCAGTAGAAGGTCCATATTCTCTGGGACTTCATCCCTGCCAATAGCAAACAAACATAAATTAAGAAGTTAGAAGAGAATGGTGTATCATACAGAAGGAGGCCACTGAGGTGAAATGGCTAGAAAGAAAAATTAGATTTGCATGAGGGTTGAAGAGAAAAAGGCTATCTTTTATTCCAACTGACTTATTTGTTTCAAGCAATTAATTAAAATAGTTTTAAAATTATGAAAGGAGAAATTTATATTGATACACTTTTGTTTGTGTCTTTTTACTCCATCAGAATTTTTGCTTGCCCACTGCTCAAGAAGGTCTAGTGCTGAAGATTCTTATTTGTTCAGGGTCACTTTAACTGGAATGGCAGTACAAAGTTCATAGCATATTCAGAGTTCCAAGTCCATGACGTGGAGAATGGAGGTGCCTTGTTATGGTAGTGACTGTACTGGATCTGTTGATTTTTACTATTAGACTTAGCATTTAAGAATGACAGAGAAGTTTAAAATCTTAATATATAAGATGCAATTCATACATCAAGAAGATGTATAAATAATTACGGATTGAGTAGAATGGTGGCATGTATTAAGTGCGTATAATATGCTGATTGTAATGTTAAGTGATTTTTACCATATAACCAGAGCTTCTGTGAATAGCTATCCCAATTTCAGGAAATGCCACTTAAATGAACTAAACATTTTGATTCTTACTATCTCGGTTTTCAGACAAGGAAACTGATGATGAAATATATCGGAGTAACTTCAGTGTTAGGATTTTTCAAACTGAGGTCAAACTTAGAGCCCATCCCCTCAACCACTGTGTCTTCCAACGAGGGTTTTCTTTTTTTTAAAGATTTATTTATTTATGCATACAAGCACTGGGGTACAGGCCAGAGGTGCGGGGAGGTGAGAGAATCCACCAGACAGAGCAGGGGGCAGAACAGGCAGATGGACTGAAACACACTGCTGAGGGGAGCAGCGGGCACAGCAGGAGAGGTTTGCCGCGCCATGTGGGTCCCCTCCCTGGCCGGCAGCAGGGATCGAACTCGTGCTGCAGTGGCTGCTGTTTGCTTCACAGTGCGTTGCTTAACCCACTGCGCCACCAGGGTTTTTGCCAGTTTAATGTTACTCTTTGATATATGTGCATAAAGTCCTTTGAAAAATTATGTAATAAAGTAGTATTCAGTGATTTTTTTTCTACTAAAGTTTATTCCTGGAGTCTGAATGGTGATCATTTTCCAGAAAGCTTTACTGAATATCAGCTCAGTTTGAAATATTTGAGTTTTAAATGCTCAAAGAATACCCAGAGAGACATTTTATTATTTTTTAAGATTTATGTTAAAAATTTATTTATGCATACAAGAACTGGGGTATAAGTTAGGGGTATAGGAGGAGAGGATTCACCAGATATGGAGTGGGGAGCAGGACAGGCAGATCTGCTGAAATACACTGCTGAGGGGAGCAGTGGGAGAGGCAGGAGAGGTCTGCTGTGCCACAGGTGGGTCATCTCCCTGGCCTGGATTGAACTCATGTTGCAGTGGCTGGCAATAGCTTGAGAGTGCTGAGACTTAACCCCTTGTGCTACCAGAGAGGCCCCCAGAGAGGCCCCCAGAGGTATTTTAATAAAAAACTTGTTTTAGGAAAAACTCTGGCAACAAATTAATTGTGGAATAATGAAAATTTATAATTTGTATGAAGTATAGATACATTTAGGTCTGTATCTTCATTTTTAAGAACACGACTAAAGCAGAAATTGTGTCTGAGCTCACACAGCAAGTTGGTGTCACAGCCAGAATGAGAATCCAGTTCACAGGTCCAAATTCTTCTTTTTTTCCCTTTTTATTTTATTTTCTGATGTTCTTTATTCTTTTTTTAAGATTTTTAGAAATAATGTCCCACCTTCATTTTAAAGGGTATTTTACAGGTCATTGAATCTGAATAAATCTCAGACAACTTTAATTTAGCTAAGATAGCTGGGAATCCACAAATGTTCTGTGTTCTCAAGTTCCCAGTAGGGATGGAGTGTAAATATAGTTCAGAATTTAACTGTCAGACTCAGACCTTAACTTGATTTCATTCATACTTTAGGCTCATGAGCAGTGTAGGTGAAAAATCATTTTTATCTTGATGAGAACTGAAAATATCTCATTTAAAATCTCCTCCTGGGAACCTCCCTGGTGATGCACAGGGTTAAAGTCTCAGCACAGTCAAGCTGTCTCTAGCCACAGATGCATGAGTTCTACCCCTCCCCAGGGAGTTGACCTACAAGGCGCAGCAGACCTCTCCTGCCCCGCCCACTGCTCCCCTCAGCAGTGTGTTTCAGTAGATCCACCTGTTCTGCTCCCCGTTCTGTCTCTGGTGAATCCTCTCTCCCCACTCCCACACCTATGGCCTATACATACCCAGTTCTTATATGCATAAATAAATAAAATAAATCTTTAAAAATATAAAATAAAATGTCAACGCAAAAAAAGGTCTCCTCCTATAAGAGACAAAGATTATAAAAGGCTTCTTGTTTTAGCTTTTCGGTAGTTTATGCCCATGTTACTTTTAGTGTCTCTTTAGAATGGCCAGTTCAGCTTGCGGACACATTTATGCCTCTTCCTTAAATACAGCACACACACTCCTCATTTCTTGATTCCTGTTCCCTTCATGTGTAATTCTATGTTTCTCTCTAACTTTAAATTACTAGTTATTTACACTCGTTGAATTAGTTTTCATCTTTGACAATTTTTTGTTACCCTTACTCTAATATAATTGTGCATTTATACGTCAGTTTATTCTGTATTTAACTGCATGAAGGTGAGGGCAGTATATATACTAAATACAAAAAATATTTGTTGAAAGTGTTTAAACTGCTTCAGGTTTTGACCCATTGCTGCCATGGTGAAAGGGGAGGAGATAATAAATATATTACTTTTCTGTCAAATATAATGTCAGCTACCGCATCTAACCCTCACCAACTATGAAGTTGCCATTATTTCATAACAATTATGAAGTTGCCATTATTTCATATCTGAGAAAAGTGAACAGAGACTTAGTAACTTATTCAGGTTCTTATTAAATGGATGATTTAGAATTAGAACAAAATTACTATCTTCCACAAGACTACTTGACCTTGAACACAAGGCCATATATAATTTGACCCAACCCTCCCCGCCTTTTACTACTCTGCAAGGTACAACTCTCATGCTTTCTAGATAACCCACACAGAGTTCTACCAACACCCTGCATTGTTAACCCTGCTGCGCCTTGTCACGTGCTGTTGCTCCTGCCATTCCACTTTATCTACCCAGTGAATTTTTACTTGTCTGTTAAGACAACATCTTCTCCAAACATCGTCATCAGAATTTAGCTTGGTCTACATTGCTCACACTTCTAGAAATAAGGTTAAAACAACTTCTGTTTGTTTGTTGTTTTTACCACATTATCATCATAGCTTTAGTGTTCCGCAGTAGTATGTGAATGTTTAATTAAAGGCTTCATGGTTTACCAATTGTCTTTACCTTTCCACTTCCTATGAATGGGTTTGGCACAATGTAGGGGATTCTCTTAACTGTGGAAGGCAGTTAACCTACGAATTGACATTTTGCTAACACTTACCTTAAGAATCAACTAGATTTCATTTTTTTTTCTTCTGTTTTACCATCCTCTCTTCTGTATAAGCAGATTTTTCCTTGACCTCACTACCTGTTTATCTCATTCATCTATCTTCTCCAGTCTTCTTAATTTTGAGGTTATTACTTACAATGTGTTTGTGACCTAGAGGTTAAAATGTGTTGTCCTAGGCCATGAAGGTAGATAATATAGGACCCACCATATAAAACTAAAATACTTATACAGTGAAAACCTTATATTCACATTAATCTTTTAAATGGCTGTAATTTGACTGTTTCTCTAAGGACAGTGCTGGCATTATCTACAGGTTAGTGGCCATAAGTAAGCATTCCTACCTCACTGCTATAGGCAAAAAATGGATTGCATTGACAGGGAATAGTTATACAGAATTTGAGGCTTTTTCTTTTTCTTTATGTTTCAGCATAACAGACACCTGCACACTTTTCTAAATGTGTAGTACTGACATGAGAGAGAGAATTCTTCTTATGACGGATTCGTTGTGGGGGCAGCTTGTAATTTCTGTTCACTTACCTCCCCTCACCCCTTCCAACCACAGTTCATTTTGGGGAGGGGAGTGGCTATGGTGGTAGAAAGGTAACCAATTTCTTTCTGCCCTTCCCTGTCTCTGCTGTCTTCTGGGACTTTAACATGCACCTTCAGAGATGAAGTTTCCACACCTAGGATTTACGAGTTTCTTTAGAGTGCTTATAAATCCTGGAAATTATATACAAAATTATGAAAATATGTTTATTTGTTATTTGACATTTGCATATTTTAGATATGGTGCATACTTAACATCCCAAATTCCAAATTACTCCATGATGAAGAGTAACCAGATTCAGTCAGTATTTGAGTTTTAATCTTGATCACAAGGTGCCCTGATCACCTTGTGATTGCTGTGTAACATCTGTATCATTTGGTCCCTAGTTTAGAGACACACACAAGTGTTTAACAACATTTAGGAACATAGTTTTAGCTATTTTGTTTGCAACATTTTGGTGAAATGTAATTTTTAATGTCAATAAAGTTTTCTTTAAAGAAATCTGCCTTGAAATTTACATTATAAAAGCCATGCATTGACTTGATTGATTTAAGTTGCTGTTATTTTGTTGGTATACTTAATACCTGCCCCGAGTTGGCAATGCTAACTGCCCTACTTTCATCAGAGGTTGTCAAAGCAAACAAATGAGATAATGCACATGAAAGTACTTTATAAATTATAACCAACTTGGAATTGCACCAGTGGTTGTCATTATCACATCTTGGCTGGTTAAAAACGTTATTTAGGCACCTCGGAAACATCATCTAGCTGCCAGTGCTGCTTTCCCAGGATGCTTTGATGTGCTGAACAATTCTGATTCAGACCTGCAAAATTCTGGAAATTTAGGCTGTGTAGTCGACAACAAAAACAATAAATCCAACATTCATAAAAATCCTGGAAGAGGTATTTGCTTCGATGTTGCTTTTATATAAGTTTACCTAAATAAATATGACAAGGCAGTTTTCTCCCTGTAGAATTACTTTTCAAAAAGAAAGATAATATCTCTAAATTGATGTGAATGAAGTCACAAATTGTGAAACCAGGAAAGGCAGTTGAACATTGGATCTGTGGTTCATTTTATTCTTATTTCTGCAGTAAATGTGGATGAGTGCCGAACAGAAATAACGGAGGTTCCCTTGACCAAAAGTTTCATGATTTTTGAAGAGTTTAGTTTTCCTGTTATGTGGTTTATTTGTCCTTCTTTCCTCCCGCATTTTGATGTTTTTCTTTCATCCTTTGATGTTGCATGTGCCTGCATGCACGCGTGTGTGGAGTCCTTTGAGATCCCACATGTGCTTGATTTTATTTAGCACCTGTATCTGTCAATGTTATTCCTTCTTAGTGCGACGCCCACCCCTCCAAAATTGTTGTGCCATGATTCATGTGTGTGAGAAATTGCAGTTATTTGTGAAAATTTGTTTCTACTAGAAGTAGGCTTTATCCTTATTTACACAACTGGTAACTTTTTCCCCTTGAACTTCTTTGAAAATCTTGGCTTACAATTTTTTATTACAAGACCCTAAAGGCACAACCTATTACCAAAGTCATCCAGTGTTACTTTACATGCAACACTTCATTGCTTTAGTACAGATTTCAGAAAAAGAATTGGTTCTCTTCTTGTGAGAACTAATAAAAACAATGCAGGGTGTTTAGAAAAGTATATATTGTATGGACCTCAAGCCTTCACCTCCAGGTTCATCTATAACTCAAGACCATCATGGGATAAAGTAGATACTAGGATTTTCATTCTTGCTCCACCCCCTGTCCCTTCCTTTTCCTTCTCTCCTTCTCTCTCCATTAGCTACAAGGAGAAAGCGAGTTCTCTTAGGTGGAAAACCAAGTGTCATTTTCACACTCTTCAGGTCAATTCAGATACTTAGTAGCAAATCTCAAAAAACCTTCCCCTTCACTTCTTCATGTGTACCATCTGTAGGATTAGATTGTACAGATTTTAAATTTATTAATAGATGTGTGAAACAAAAAAAGTGTAAATTGTAAAATTTTATGAGTTATCCTCTTGAAATTCAAGATATATACATAGATTATTCTGTAATAACTCTTTTTGATATTTGGACCCATCACATCTGTTGGAAATAGTTCACTTTGGTTGACATTGGTTGACACACCTCTAATACTTTGTTGCACATAGAAATAGTTACATTGATGCCCCTTTTCATTTTTTATTATAAATGTATTGATATAGAAAACCACTAGATCCTCTAAATGGATATAAAACTTTCCCCTCTGTTTTAAAACCTACTTTAGTTAGGGCCCTGCAGTAGATATTATAAGACGTGTGTTTTCATCGGTGATGTGCTTCAGCGTTGTATGGAGTTATGGAAAGATAGGCCCTTCCTGCCTGGCACCTCGACCTTCTGACCATCCTTATAGGCATTGCTTGTTTGGTATTTGCGTTTATATTACAAATCATATTGCCTGCTCTTTTCATTTACATGTCTGTTCTGTTGTTGAGCAGCTCTAGAAATTAAATTGAACCTTCTTACATTAACAGATATGTTGAAACAGACATTTAAAATCTCCTTCTAACTTTCCAACATTTTAATTACTGTTTTTGATAGTAAAGTTATGGAGATTGGCTTTCCTCAGTTCCAAATCCCCAAGCGTTCCATTAATTGGGCAAAGAAGAAGGCACTTTTGAAATTCACTCTTGTTTTAAAACCACATTTCATGAGGTGGGAAAAATAAAAAGTGAACAGATCAGGGAAAAGCCTAAAGATACTTTAATTGGCAGAGGTTTGAGTTGCTTTTGTTTAGTTACTCACTGTCCTTTTGACAAAGTGCATGCTGAAGAGGCTTTGTAAGTGCTGTTGCACTGAAGGACAAACAAGGGTACTTTCAATTGAGCCCTTTTAAGTTTAGTTCCTCACACTCCCGAGGCTGTTGGAGGCTACTCCTAATGCATTGTGACTGTGTGTTCCTCTACGCAGTCTGTCACTGGAAAATGTCTCTCTTCTTGTTGAGCAAGCTCAAGTCTAACCTCCAGGCACCTTTCTCAAAGGCTCCACTGTATGGAAATCAACACTCATAAAATGATGATAAAGAAAAGCTTTTATTTTTTTTATTTTTTAAAGGTCAGAACAAGAAGACACCCTCAAATGCTGTAGAGCCTTTTTCTTCAGGAATAAGTGTCTTAACTTTAGCACAGAGTTGGTGGAGTTTGAAGCCTTGTACTTTTTCAACACTAGAATGAAACTTGTTCACTGTCATCTTCTTTTCAAGTGATATCCAGAGTGTGGTTTATCTTGCTATTGTTGATTTCATTAAGTGTTAGGGAAAATTAATTTATATTTTCTTGAAATGCCTTTTGACTTGGATCAGAAAGACTGAGGGATTGCCTTTGGGGTCTTCTGAGCTGAGGTCTAGGGTTGTCTGTTCAAGAAAACCATTTGGCAAAGAAAGCTTCTATTTTCCTTTTAAACTGGCACTTGTACTATTGTTGTTAGACTGTGATCATATTTAAGGCCCTGTACATCCTTCTGTGGAAAATCAACCCGGCATACGTTTCTCTTAGTGTCTATGTTTCTGATAATGTAGGAAGACTTCTGTTTGTGTCCTGCTCCTACGTGAGTGTGTCTACTAACAGTGTTCTATAAATCGCTCCAAATAAACCTTGTTACCCAAATGTTGGCAGTGATTTCTAAGCCATTCAGATAAATGAGATACCTCAATTTTTGTTACTGTTCGTCACTAACGCTGCCAGGCCCCAACTTTCAGTTAATGCATGGGTTGCATGAAAGAGACCCACTGACCTAGGCTGTACATTTACAAATAAACATGAGGGGGATGTGCCAGTGCTTCTTGTGGCTTATAGCCTACAGCTTTCGGAGATATCATTTATTCAAGAGTGAAGAGCTAGCCACCTGTTTCTGAGGCCTCGTTTCTCTCACATTGGAGGTTCAGGCCCTTGCTGAATAGTAACACTCTAATCTGGGAGACACATGCAGCCTTTTCCCAAAACCGATTTGTCAGACTCCACTAGCTGGAGGATTTTGTGTGTTTGCGCGCATGTGTGTGTTTTTCACTCAGTTACCCTTGAGGCACTTGTCACGACCGTGCATATTAAAATTAATCAGACCTCCTAGGCCTGTGCGGCTGTGTGTTTAACATGAAGAAGTGGATATCAAGCAAATGCCCTAATTAAATAGGCCCGCTCAGTTTTGTTCTAGTGGATGCTTGGTCTTTTTTTTTAATAGGAGTTGCTTATGGGGAAGGCACGGACAGCACTAGAGTCAATGGAGAGCTCCCTCAGAGTTGCCTTTGCCACCTGCTCCCAGAGTTCTGAGACCTCAAGGGCTCCCAGTCGGCCTCCCTCAACTACCCTTAATGTGGAGAGAAATATGGTCAAGATCGTGAGGGAGCACTGAGGCGAGGGCAGAACCGAGTGAGCATATGACCTGGACATTTGGATTGATTAAAATCATCCATCTCCACGTTGATAAACTTTGGGTACCAGATTGTACTGTGATCACAGTTTGGATGATGAACTTTGATGGCTGAGGGGAAGACCTACATGAAAGTCAGAATAAATACCCTTTGTTGTATGTCTTGAATATGAAAACCAACTTTTATTAGTTATCTTTTCAATTAATTATTCGAAGGCCATCTAGGTATCACCTGTGACATAACAGCTCTGTACATGCAAGTTCACTTTTATCCTGATGGTTTTGGACTTAGCCTATTTTCAATTATGTTAGACTTTAGGATAAACTGTAAGTGACAGACATCTGGAAACAAGAACACAAGGGACCGAGGTGATGGTGCACTGGTGAAATGGTGATGGGGAATACATGGGGATTACAATTGATGCCAAATATATATAAATAAAGAAAAAAAAACAAAAAAAACCCAAAACGATGAAAATGTGTCAGTGTGACACAACATGGTAGCTTTCCTTTTGTGTACTTACTGTCATAAATGAGGTAAATACCCTAACACCCTGCTCTTCGAGTTTGGATTTTTATCCGAATTCATGGGTACTATTTGTACCTTTTTTTGTATTTTAGAAAAAAGAAACAAAAACTTACAATATTTCAATTTGATTTGAATTTATGTCTATACTTATAGCAATCTACTTGTCTATATTTATCTAGCTCTATATGGAGGGAAAAGAAAAAAGCATGGTGCTAACATTGAAAATAAGAACTAAAGTGTTGACAAACTCTGAAATGCTAAGAGCTTGGAGTTATAATTTAGTAAACTTCCAAATAACCAAGCAGACTACCTGCTACAAGACTATTCAGGTAGGGTACACAGTCCCTAAAATCAGTTTGTTCCTTCTCAAATTGAAAAATTCCAAAAGGCAAATTCTCCATTGCAATAGGTAAACGATTCTGTCCATGAACCTGTATGCTCTCTTTTTTCAATATGGGTGTGCAGCTCACATGCAGAGCTCTGCTCAGCCGCGCCAAGCAACTGTCTGGTACCTGACAGCATCATAGAAACCCCTCCCTCTGCTGTTCACTTCGGCTGCTCCTGGTTATTTATTAACACAATGCAGACGGTGCAGTGTGGGTGTACGTGAGACAGAAAGAAAACTAAAGGCCCCGAACAAGTAAATACATCTTTCATCATTTCTTTTGTTTGGTGTATTTACTGTGTGCTATTCTTGGTCAATAGAAGTTGTTTGACAGTTCTGCAAAAGGGTGAGGAACCTTTTCTTGAACTTTATCCTTTTGTTTTGTTTCTGTAGAAAAAGTTTTCTATTTGCCATTCTCTTTATTGCAATCTGTCAAAAAAAAGTTTTGAAGTTATTGCTATTAATGCAAATATAGGTGATTATGAAGCATGATAGACAGATTTATCTACTTTGTTTGAATTGTACAGTGAAGAGGCTAGAATTCGAGGTTAGCTTTCATTTGTGAACTTTTTAATGCAATGTAGAAAATGAGATACTGAACGAATTACGCTTCTCCCTTTCCCCTTCCCTCCCCCCGACACCCCTTTCCAAGAACCATATACCTCTTGTTCTCAGGTCTTATGTCAGCTTCCCCAGAATACTGAGCCTGGATTTAGTTTGCATTTAAGGTCTCCCCCCACGCACGTGCGCGTGCGCACACACACACGAATAGAATAGCACTGTCGTGCTCTCTGCTTGTTATAATTACTGAAGAGACCTACCCAGCTAAGTGCGCTGTGATCGGGCACGTCTGTTTATTCTAACAGGACAATGCTCTTACGCCGGTATGTAGTGTGTTAATAGATAGGAATAGATTTGCGGCTTCAACATAAATTACATCCCTTTTGCTTAGGCCTTTCTTTTCTGAGAAGTTATGCCTTGTATGTAAGAATTTGCCTGAAAGGTTTGTACAGCACAGCGTGACATTAGTCATGTGGAACACTAGGGAGCAGGAAGTCATATAAATGAACAAAATGCACCCTCCGCCCTTTTGAGTTTTGTTTTCTTTCTTTCTTGAAACTGTGTTTTTGCTTCAGTCCCTTCTCCAGAACTCTAATATTTCTCACCCATGTCAAGACACTATGTGTAAGTGAAGAAAGCCCACATAAGCGTGGAGGTTGTGATGCTGAGAGCAGAAAGTGTAAATAGGAGAGGTCAGTTTCCAGCCTTCCTGTGGCACCGCACTCCAAATTCCAGGGAGAAAAAACATATAATAGCAAAGAAAAAGTCATAGGAATTAGACACGTTTGCTCACGTTTTGCCTCCTTGATGCTTAAGTTTAGCTCTCCAGTCCTGCGCTGCGAGAGGGCAGCCGCCTGCCACTGGCTCGCTGGAAGCATTAGATAAGCCAACAGAACTGAGGATGAATTGAAGTTCTCCATTTGTTTAGTCTGTATTTTTTTCACTAAAAGATCATTATAGTTGGGGTTGGTAAATAATATCAACTACGTAAAAAAAAATACTAAGTCTTGGGTCCTTATTTTTTTAACTTTCAGGATTTTTCCATGTTAAAATACTCAGGGTTTGGAAGTATAATAATAGATCAGTGTACATTATTTCCTTTAGAAAGGGCCTATGTAAATTCCAGATAGTAGTAACCCTTCTCAAATACTGTCTTTGAAGACTTCGAATTAAGTACATATTAAGTCTATGTCTTTCTATCTATATATTCACATAGGACAAAGTCTTGCCAGCTCTACAAGGGACTGAGGTGACGGTGCATGGGTGAAATGGGTGGTAGGAACTCCCTGGGGACTACAAATAATGTCAAATGTAGTTAAATAAATCTAATAAAAAGAAAATCTTGCCAGCTCTGTTGGATCTCCAAAACTTCCTGGAACAAATAAATACCAAAAACCCACATGTAATAGGTTATAGTTAGATGCTAAGAGCAAGTATCTCAATCTTCATCTCTAAAACATTTTGCTTAGAATAATTTTTGACAAAAGGAAAATATGGGTATCAGAATCACAGTACAGAATAGAATTCTCCATTCAGTTCTATAGTTTATATTTTTATCTCTGGATTGTCATTAATATCCTGTGTAAAGTCTCTCTTGAGGCCCAAGGTAGAGTCCATCCTTCCTTTCTTGGTAGCGCTGTTGTCTTTGGTTTGTTCATCTAGTCACGCTTTCCTTGACGAAAAACATTGATAAGATTCTTTAATGTGCTAGTTTTCTCCCCCTTTTTTAGGCTAATGTGAAAAAAAAAAAAATAAAGATCCAGTTCTTGCCTTCCAGCTGCTGGGTCCTTCGGGGCAGCCTAGCCATGTGGATTTGCGGTGGCAGGGTGGAGGGGGCTCTGTCAGCAGGGAGCTTTATGCCCACAGTGCATCTATAGTCAGCACATGTACTCATTTACCACCTGAGTGGAATTGATACCTACATGTTGGAAGACACACTTTTTTAATTTTTAAAGTTATTTACTTATTTATTACATCATTGTTCTCCCTTCAGATACTGTCCCCATAGTTCTCCCCACCACCTTCGCACTATGAACTGTCGCCATAGTCTCTTGTGCTCTTCCCTCCCCTCTCTCCCTCCCTTGCTGACAGATACATTTGCTGTCCCTATTTATGTCCCCTGTAGGAGTCACGTGGTTTTCATCACTGTCCTCGCCAGTAATTGTGCAGAATTGTCACCAGGTTCATTGGACCTCTCTCCGTGGTGTGACTTATTTTAATGGAGCTTCCCTCATCTTCCTCTATTGTATGGCTGACCTCCCAAAGCTTTCTGAGAGAAATTTATAGCTCAAAAGAAAATATTGTAATTACTTTTCCAGGTTCTTCAGTTAGTAACATTAGACATATAATGTATTATTTTGTCTTCATCCATCTTTACTTGGAGAAAGGTAGAGACTTTTACTTTTGAACTTTCATTTTGTACCAAAAGAAAGCTATTTAGATAGTGGAGACAAACTCAGGATGATAATAATCATGGGTACCTCGCCTACACTTTATCCAGAGAGCTAAAGTACACTTGGTATTGGGAGTTCTTGATTCATGTACTGAGCTGTAATCAAGAATGTAAATGCTTAGCCAGCTTTCATTAAAAGTTGTTAAATTTAAGGTCATTTGTTCTGTAATTAGAATCCCAACTTTAAACAAAACTGTTTGAACTCTGATACATTCAAGTATCCAACAGGTTCATTTTATATACATATATATATGTGTATGTGTGTATCACAAAGTATTAATAGATTCATTTTGTCATGCTGCCTACATGTCATGTTGGGAGTTAATAAAGTGCAATCTCTAGTTTTACAAGTTCTTTGCCCAGGAGAAGAGACAATGGTGGAGCAACCTCAGGGATATATGAAAATAGACTTATTTAATTTATCCTCAAGAGTGGAAAAAGAGCCTCAGTTGGCATGCGATATGGTACCGTGCCATCCTATATATTTTATTGGGTCTCCCAGGGACTTTTATTAAAGTGGGTGGGTAGTGAGCCTGCAGCTGCAGTGAGCTCACTTCCTATCTAACTGTCCAGCCTCATTTCTCATTTCCTGCCATTCCCAGCATTGGTCTTTATGACTTTTTGCTCTAACAATGCTGAATTGCCTGTGACTTTTCATAGTTACCATGATTTTCTTATTAGTGATGCCAAAGTGCAGTGTGTTTTGCTTGACTCTGCACCTCTATGGCCATGTTACTGTTTATCCTTATTATTTAGTTTATGTTTTACACCACCATGGATTTTATGCATACCCTGAAGCCCTACCCACCCTCCTTCAAAAGCTTTGTTTCCTCCATTAGATTTTGACCACCTAGAGCAGTATTTATCAAACTGGGGACTATGGGTTAATTCAGTTCTACTACTTGATTATGTATGATCTATGAGTTAAGAATGACTTTACCACTTTTGAATCACTGAAAAAATCAAAAGGAGGACATTTTATGACATGTGAATAGTACATGAAATTCAAATTTGCCTATAAGTAACTTTATTACACCATAGTCATGCTCATGCATTTACATATTTTTATCGAGATAACAGAGGTCAAAGCACTGTATATGATTCAGAGATCTAGGATCATGCCTCTTCAGATGTGTGTTGCCACACCAGCCTACCACCAAGGCACCTGTAGTCCTTGCCACAATCCACTGGGTCCCCTCCCACCATTTGCGCCTCACCTTCCCTTCTCCCTCTCTGGTAGCCTCAGTTCTACAGTGAGATTTCTATGCTTAGTTCTGACATATTGGAGTAGAAGATGAGATCTTTGGTTATAGGACTTTAGGCTTATAATTTATCTACATTTATTTCAGTGATAAAATTGTCCAAATAATGACACGCAGAATGACACATTTCATGTTTTTGCTAGAATCCTGAATTATTCAGTTTATTTCTCTTCTATTAAATCATGTTCTCTTCTTTTATATGACCCTTTTTCTCAGAGATTTTCCTGTCTAGATGAAAGGTGATACACCGATAACCAACCTGCATACCTTAATTTACAGATTATGGAATTACAGCCCTTCCATTTCTAATGTGACTTTTTTGGTTCTAATTATGGTGCCAGTTTAATGTTGAACACTCATAAAGGTACCTTGAAGGAAAATATAACACCATAATTTAAAGGCTTTGGTGATGGAAACCCCTTTTCAAATTATACCTATTTCCAACCTATTTTAAAAGGTAATCAAAAAAGGCAAGCAAAATTAGACTTATTTTAAAATATTTTTACTTACATGAAAATATTCCTGAGTAAAATCACCGATCACTTAAGTCTATAAAATAATACATGTAAAATAACTAAAATGGATTTTTAAACTTGGTTGATTATATACTTTTCTGTCTTGTACTATGTATCTCGTTAATATGCAACATTAAAATTTCAGAGAGTGTGTTTGCTACAGAGCCTAACAGGCCTTAAGGAAAGTGTGTGGTAGGAATGGCCTCCAGATTAATCTTTTCCACTTTTCGCACATGCTGAATTTGTATCTCTGAAGAAGTTGATAAGTGTTGGGGGAAGTGTTTCCAAAATTTAGAAGTGAAAACATTTATGTACAGCCAGGAAGAATTTCAGACAAAAATAATTTAGGAGTTCTGTGACAAGTTTCATTAAATAACCTCAAGAAATAACTTAATAAACAGATGACTTAGTAGCGTGCTCGCTGCTGTGCGGGACAGTCTCATCCAAGGCCGCCTTTAGGAATCGCGCATGGGAGGCCTCACCCCTTTGGCCTGGGACAGCTCCTTGTGGGTGACAGAAACATCCCGTCCAGGACTCAGGGCTGCTGTGTCATCTGGCACTGAGTCAGGTCAGCTCTCAGAGGCTCATAAAGAGCAATTTCAAAGGATTCCAGTAAGTTGGGGGTATCTTATGCGTGAAACAGTTTTAATTCCATAAGACATGTATGTTAGAGAAAATATTGTTACTGTTACTAGTTTCCTCATTTTGTTTATCGCTCTGCAAATATTTGTGAAGCACCTATTCTTCATTTGGAATCCCGAATGCTATTTAAAACATAGCTGATGCACATCTACAGATAATTATTCTTTTAATGTATGAAAATTAAAATTCATTCTCTTACATTTCCATTTAAGATTTTTTTCCTTCTAAATATCCATTATTGCTTAATGTCCAAATTCACCTTGTGTTTTTTTAAACATTGTCCCTATTTTGCAGTATTTCATACAATATGACCTAATTTAATGTCAAAATATTGATAGAATTCTTTTGTTAAAATGCGTGAACTCATTTCAATAAGAATAATTTAGTAAATATCTCTCGTTACACTCATAATTCATAGGAGATTATTTTACTAATTGCTAAAAATACAGACACAGACTTCCCAGAATTCAGAAAACAATGATTTGCTAAGGGAAATCTAAGTATGCATGCTCTTTCTTAGCAGAGTTGTACCTGGGTGAAGAATGACAGTTAAACAATATGTAATTTGTGTCTAAAACAATATAAGCCTTTACTTGCCGAAGACAGATTTCTACCTGCAGTGCTGATTGCAGAGCGTGTGCTTTCACAGAAATATTTGAAAGTCCTCCTTTCTTTATAGTTAGGTTTTGCTTTTCCCCAAAACATTTAACGGTTAGTAATGCAGGGCTCAAACCCTGCGATTTGCATGTAGGTAAGCGAGCCAATGCATCTGCACCCTTCCTGTTCCTTATCTTCTCTGGGTGTCCCTGAGCTCTCCCAGGCTGAGACAGATGGCTGCTGGTTTAGTTATGTGCGTGGGAGTGAGGGACTTCCACATGTGATTTTTACCATTTGGTAGTAATTAGTTTGTTGTATAAATTAACATTAACTGAACCATTCTTCAGGCATTGTTTGTAATTATCTTCTTTGAGTCTCTGAGTTGTGTAAAGAGATAAAAAGCAGGGAAGAAGCTACTCTTTATTTTATAAAAGTAGAAGAATCTGTCATTAGACAGAATAGATCAACAATCATTGTTGTATTCCCACTAGACTGGAAACTTTGCAATAACTATAAATAACAGAAAAACCAAAAGATTTTAATGGACTTAATAGACTTAATGGTTTGGAAATACAATTAGATGTTCTTCAAATGTGTGATATTTTTAAAAGACAGAACTGAATGTAAGAGAAAAATGAAATACACTTTATGGAATTTTTCTTTACATTATTTAGCAAATTAATTTCTTAATCAGGAAATTAAACTCACTGTTTTGACTCTTTCCTTCATTGTATATTGCTTTACTCAGATGTTTTCAAACAAATATTTTACTATGCTCTTTTGAAACACATGTATGTCTCTGAGATATAGTATGTCGATCTTCTCATTTTCAGGAAAATCATTTTCATCTGTTGGTGGGATTTTGGTAATTCATGTTTTAAACTCTGTGATGTCATCATGTCCTCTCTCCCCACCCCAAATGAAAACATGATATAAAAGATACTGATAGTAAACAACCCAGACTCTTAAAAGTTTGTTTCAGTTTAATTTTGTCATTCCTTATATTATTTCTGGGTTCAGAATTTTCTTACGCCTTTCTCTGAAGAGATCTAATAACTAATATCATCTAACAGATTGTCCTTTAAAGCATAAATGCTTCTTTTTGAAAAAACTTCCCCATCTGTGTTTTTTCTTTGGAAATTGCTTTTGAAAACCTCCACAAGAACAAATTATTGCTAGACATATTTTGACCCAAAGTATTTAAAGTGTGTCATCACACTTTTACTGTCCATAATGCAGTCATAACTTTGACGTTGACAAGAAAATATGATGGTCATTACTCTACCAAGAGCTTCTGTATTGCAGCCTGATAGGTAATAAAATCTCAGTCACAGCAGAATTAATATTTATGTGAACCTGTTATTAGATTATTAATAAAAACAGGAGCATATACCATAAGTAAGTATCTATTTTCTATCATTGGCTTTAGTTACTGATTAGATGTTAATTGTGACAACTGTAACTACCACAAGTTTTTCATTTCTTGGCTGCTGCTTTTGTTAATATGGCTGCAATTTATTTCATGGAATACAATTGTTTCATGCATCTCCAAGATTTAAATATATACCAATATCAATTCAAATTACTTGGAAAAATAAGGACATCTTGCCCTCATTTCAATGGTTACATTTTCTACTCATTTTTTTAAGTGAATAAACAAAATGAAAACATTTTAAATCCTGTAGGGTTTTTCTTGAGTTATTGAATTCGTTCTTCATATATCACTCTGAGGTTAACAGAAATATGCCTTTTTTTTAAAAAAATGAGAGAGTTCAAGAAGAGTTTCTGATTTATTACGATGTGCTTATTAAATGGACTTTAGTGCAGACTAGATTTTTTTTTGAAATGTGAAAACTAGAAGGACTGAGTGCTGCAAAGTGGGCCTTATCCATACCTGTTTCATCCTGTGTTTGCCATAATTAGCCAAGACTCTAACCCATGCTTTTCTTTTCAGTATACATCACTTTTGACCATTTTTAAAGCTGCTAAGTTCTGAATTTTCAAAAAATTTGCATCCTCAGAATAGCTTATGGATTTTTATTTTTCCCCAAATGGGAAAAAGCAAATTGTTATTGCCTTATCTATTATTTTGGCTGTAAGTCAAATATACAAAAACCTTATGTTCTATGCTTTTCAACATCTAGAGCTCGTGAAGAAGGAAGCTGTCTTTACCCTTTCTCTACTTCACAGGATAGAAATACATTTTATTTTAAATGGAACAAATATAGATTCTGATAAAAGTTTGAAAGCAAACTTTGTGTTTACTCAAAAATCCATTCCATCTACCAGCATGGTGAGTATGATTTTGGCAAAATATTTTAATATTTTAGAATAGATTTTGACTTGTACATATTAACTTTCTTACTATTAGGCTAAAGCAGTCCTCGCTGTGTGGGAAAACAGTCTTTATGTTCCTTGAATAAATTTAGATCCTAATTCCTGGAAGTGAAATAAAATAAACATTTCTGCTTCCAGACGGTTAGATTTTGCTTCATTTATGTACTTGTGTTCATAAGAACACACAAATCCTGGTTTATATGCACCTTTTGGGGAAATTACAACATCCCCATCCATATAAACCTAAGCTATTTTTTTCATTATTCCCTGATTTAAAAAAAACGCACTATTTTAATATTATTTTTGAGAAATAGTTTTCTGATTAAAGCAATCAACTGTTGACAGATATCCTACACTAAAACCAATTTTGAATAATTTTTCTGGCAATGATCTGAAGTGCAAACTCTTCTATGACATGATATATTTTGGAACCAAAGATAAGAAGGGAATGCGTGTGGGGTGGGGGAGCATCTCTTCCATGGCAGTGACTGTGAAGCTCAAAGAGAATACATTAATTAACCCCAGAGAATTTCTAGGAAGCTGTAGTGAGAAACTGTAGCTTTGAAATCTAGTGATCTTTATCCACTGTTGGGTTTGGGTCAAAGACCTTGGACAGAGAAGGAAAAAGGGAAGGGGATACATTATAGAAACCAGATGTTAAAAACTGATAAAGGCTGACCAGCCCCCTGCTGCTGAAATCTAACCCCACCTCCATCAAAAAGGTGACATTCTCCTCTGAAGCTCCTGTGTCCTTCGAGGAGAAAAAGAGACACAAATCTGGCTCTGCATTTTTTCTTTGGCCTACCTTGTCGAATGGCCCTAGAAGACTAAACAGGTGTTATCTACTTTTGATTTCAGTGCATTTAAATTAATCCTGTCAGCTCAGCTGTTAAAACAACTGTCATCTCCAGCTGTTAGTAATTTTCGACTGGGCACTTTCACAGGTTGCCAAGATCTGAGCCTGCATTGTGTGTGTCTCTGAATGCAGTAGAGCAACAATTTGTGGGGTTTTTTTTAAAGGAACTTGTATTGTGATGCTGCACACATGAAATGATCATAATCATAATAATTCCAAAAGACACTCTGGTGCCATGTTTTGTGATTTATAAATAAACCTCATGCTGAAGGCCACACCTCTCTATACTATTCCTTGGTATGTTAACTAACTTTCTGGCATTAATTCAGTGACCAGTAAGTCAACTTGGAAAGCATAAAATTGGGAGATATAATAAAGAGAACAGGTGATCTAAGATAGCATTGCACCTGTTTGTGATCTGTGTTTTCAGAAACAATAGTTGTTTCTAGTAGATTTTTAATTTTTCTTAAACTTAAATATTCAGTAAAATGTTTTGTTTCTTTTCCAATGATTTGAGTAACTTAGCACTTTAAAGCCCAATAAAAGGTTTTTAGTTAGATCTCCTCCTCCTAAACATTTAAAACCAACAGATCAATATTTTGCATTGTTTCAGTATTTTGTATCTCTTTTGGTTGATAGCATTCAATAGGTGCAGGGAAAGAAAAGAAATTCATTCTATCACCAACACCTGGAACCTACTGAAAATATGCAATAATCAATTTTGTCATAAAAAGAACTTTTTTTGCCCCTGATATAATCATGTGGAACCAGTGAGTTTACCTACTTTCCTTACATGTTATCAAATGGAAAAATGATGACTTTTCTGTTCTTTTTAAAAAATCTGAATCTGGGTGACTTTTATTGTTCAAAAGAAATATAAATATATACATGACTTATTTTAAGTTTTTAATATTTTAGAAAATATAATCAGCTCAATAATGAAAACATTTTTTAAAAAATAATGAGCCTGTCACAAAAAAATCATAACTACATACCATATTTTTATTTGAATGTATTTAATAATGATGTTGAATTAATTTACTGTGGTCTATATTAATTTCATAGGAATTTCTCATTCCATATTTTCATTTATAAAATCATAGCTTATTTTTGAGAGGCTATCACATATACAAGGTACACAGTGATGAATGCGACAAAAGGTCAGCAATAGACAGTGCTTCTCCTTTCCATTCCTGTTCTTCACAGGCCCAGTTCCTTTTCTAGAAGGATTCATATAACATGTTTTCATACATATGGAGATATTCTGTACACATTCAAAATGTATGAGAGGTCATGTATATCAAAAGGGTGCTAGGCACAGACACTTCCGATTTGGGTATCATGACACTTAGATTTACATATTAGTAAAATAAGATTTATTCCCTTGAAAACCATATGTATGCATAAACATGAAGGATAAGGTTGTAATGGGTACGATATATGTGCATGCAAATGGTATAATTTATTATACCTGAGGATTATAACATATATTTAATAAAGATTATTGGGCATTAATCTGTTGTTATTTATCAAAATTAAAATACACATGCCCCTTTGACATGTTCATTACATTTTCTCACACATATATGCCAGAATTTGTAAATATATTGTTTGTGCCATTACTATTAGTGGAGATACTAGTGACTTTCCAGATGTCAAGGGACTTTGATAAGCACGCATTCATAGGTGAATTTTTATGAGCTTGTTAAACATATAGGAAATTCACCCATAGAAATAGGGAGGGCCTCCCTGCTAGCGCAGCGGGTTGAGCACCACACGTGAAGCATAGGAGGCACAGCAGTGCTAGTTCAATCCCCACCCTGCCAGGGAGGGGACCTGCATGGCGCAGCAGACCTCTCCTGCCTCACCAGCTGCTCCCCTCCACAGTGTACTTAAGTCGCTCTGCGTGTTCTGCTCCCCACTCTGTCTCTGGTGATTCCTCTCACCCCTCACACCTCTGGCCTGCACCCCAGCTCTTGTGTGTATAAATAAATCAATGTTAAAAAATAAAAGAAATAGGGAAGGATGCCCATGATTTATATCTTAATTTTAAAATTAATGGTAGTAAATAGTAATGATAAGATTATCTTATCATTACTATGAGATTGTATTTTTTAAAAAGTGATGATATGAGTCTGTGTACCCATTTATATATTGAATATCTAAAAGTAAATCTACTGAGTTATTAATGCATGTTTTGCATACTTTGACTGCTTTGTATTAATAGTTGACAATATTATATTAGACCTTAAAAGTATTCTTTAGTAAAAATAATAAATATCAGTTATAAAAGGACTTTGTTTTTAGTCTCTATAAATTTTAGCTTATATAGGAAGAGCCATTAAATACTAATGTAATACAGAAAAAATGCTTGTGAAAGCATTAAGTCAGAGGTAACATGGCGTGGGAGCACTATCGAGGATTATCGGAAGGTTGTAGAACAAGTGGCAGATAGAAATGTAGAGATAGTTTTGTACTCTTTATTTCCAATGCCATATTTGCACAAATATCTTCTTTAAAAAAAATAACCAGCAAAGAAGAAAAACTCAAATGGCTTGCTCACACAAACGTACCTATATCCGGTACTAATGCCAATATTTAAATTAAGATACTCTTAGTATTCATTTTCTAAGGTAACCAGAACAAAGTAACTTAAACTGGGTGGCTTAAAACAATGGAAGTTTATTCTTTCACAATTCTGGCGACTGAAAGTCTGGAGTTACCATGTCAGCAGTGCCAGGTTCCCTCTGACATCCTTGGTGGAATCCTTCTTGGCTCTTAGCTTTTGGTGACAGGTCCTTGGCTTCCTCAGCTTACAGCAACATCACTCTGATCTCATGTCTCTATTGTCACTTTTGTGTTCTCTCTGTGTCTGTGACTTCCTATCAGGTCTAACTGCATTAGGACCCACTAGTGTGATTAAATCTACAAATATCCTTTTCCAAATAAGGGTAAACTCAGTGACCCTAGGTTTTGGGACTTTAATGTCACTTTATGAGGGACACCATTCAATCCATAAACTCTAAAAATATAAACACAAACGGGTAGATAATCCAAATGGCCATGAGTGGATTGATGTGCATTCATTTAATCACAGGGTATAAGTTGATGCATAGAAATAAATATTAGAGTAAAAATAAGAATACATAATTATGGTTTCTAGAGACATTGATATAGGTCATCCCATCTAAGGATTCTTCACTGAGAAGTTTTGACATTTAAAAGTTGACTTAAAGGCCCTGAGTGAGAAAAGAAGACTACAAAGTAAAGACGAACACTCATTTTCTTGTCTCGGGAAGTTTCGATATGCCTCTGGGATCCATCTTGTTTCCAAAAGATGCTGATCCTTGTCTATTGTTGGGATGAAGGAAGTTACAGTTCTTGTGATGGGAAAAGCACAGAGTTTGTAGCTGTATTATTGTAGCTGGTATTCTACTATTCACTGGGGTTGTGACCCTAGTTTGCCAAGCATCCTTATTGTTAAAAAAACAAAGCCGGAAATTGCTGAAATTTGCTAAGTAAAACCCTGTCCTTTTCACTCCCTGCCACTGTTCTTACTCTAAAAAAAAAGTGTTCATTTTTTTATAAATAAAATGAGAATTTTTTTTTTTTACATTGTAACAGCACCTCAGTTTTTGGTTTATATTTTACTTTGATTCTGATGCTCTAAACCAAAGATCAAAAGAGATATTATAGCAAAGCTGACTCAGACTAACCTCTTTGTATTTATGTCAGAGTTAAACATGTTTCCACCACCTATTTGGGGCAGAGTGTTGCAAGTCATAGCCAGGCCTCTGATTAGAGTGCTCGGGATGTGGAGGAGAAGGCGTGGGTACTTCTGCTTGACCTTTCTTTGGTAGACAGGAATGTCTTCTGTGTCCCTGCCCTGTGCTTGCTCTTGTGGCAGTCTTAGGAGCAGTGTTGAGAAATGTAGAAGACTGATTTCTCATTGAACTATGGTAGGTTAACAGAAGAGACAAAAACCTGTAAGGCAAGATGGAAGAGCCACACTTTACCTTTGATCTATTTGATTATTATTGTAAGTTAGAGAATTGCGATTACTCCTTGATATTTTTTCATACTCATTTTGTCAGAGCAAAGACAACTATTCATAAAATTGCTCATTAAACCTTAGACTAGCTCCAATTTCAGGAATTCAAAGAATTTGTTAATAATGTGCTCTGTCTACTGTCTACATCTACAGTGCCATCAAAGAGCAGTGAGCATATATGTGATCTCTACAGCATACGTTGTCTAAACGCAAAACGTCAGAATTCAGCAGCACACAGTAAAATATTCAGTCAAATATTAAATTTCAACGTTGTAGAAAGGAAGTGACAGCAAGTGTAGAAAACATAGACTGCCAAAGCTTTCACTTACATGACAATCTTGACTTTGTTCTGAATTATCTTACTTGATCCTGTATGTTCATCCAGACCATTGTAATTGCTTGCTGCCCGATTTCCAACTTGTGTTTGGGCTGCATAAAGTATGTAAAATTTTCTTTATCTTTTAATGGTAGTAAATAGGAATGAAAGAACTATAACCAATGTTGATCAATTTAAAAGATTGTCATAACCTTAGTGATCCTATGTTTTAATAACAAGCGTAGTTTCTCAGGAACCACATACTCTCATATTCTCTTTGTGTACGTGTGTGTGTGTGTGTACATAAAATATATATGTATGATGAATCTGATGTCTTGATAGGCTAAATAGTTAATAAAAGCCAGACTTGACCTGAGATGCCTGGTATAAATTAGCTTTTAACCATTACACTTTTATTGCTCATAGCTTCAAAAAATATGATGAGCACAGTTAATATAAGTTAATTTGTGAATTAATGAGCTAATTCAGTCCCACATGTATTCCAAAGATTTTTTTAAATACCCGGGCTTGTAAATTGCTTGGACATTCAGCAAATGAAGTAAAATACCAACCTCGTCACATAGCACATTACATTCTGGTGGTGAAGACTTTTTTCCAAGTATACTCATAACTATATGCAGCGATAGGTAGATATTTAAAAAGTCATCTATGAGGAAATGATAAATTCCATTAAAAATGCACAGAGATAAAAATGGGTTATTTCAATATGATGTGGTATCATTGAAGGTGGCCAATATCTGAATAAATGGAAACAATTGGGGTACAGGTGGCAGTGTGACGTTCTAAAGCTTTGTTGAATAGTTTGAGTTGAGTAGTTTGATTAAAATGTTAAAGATAAAAAAGAAATAAAGAAAACTTTACATATTTTATGCATCCCAAACACATGGGTTGGAAATCAGGCAACAAGGAATTAAAATGGTCTGGATGAATATACACGATCAAATAAGATAAAACAAAGTCAAGAACAAAGTCAAGAGGTTAAAATGTGTAGGTACCATCAGGGGTAATAAGTAAATAACTTGATTTATTGGGCATATATATAAAAGGAAGATCAAATTGATTCTGAAATGCTGCACTAAGGAGCTAAAATTTTACAAGTTGTTATTGAAAACTATTGATGATTTTTCATTAAGGGATTGACCTGATCAGGATTGTGGTATCAAAAACCATTTTCATCACTGATTATTTCTCCTTAGACATGCATCAGTTTTATTTTCACTAACAACAATAACAGAAGAAGCAGTAGGCCATGGATATGTAGATACAAATCAATAGCTGTGATTTTTTTTTTCTATTTAAATGAGATTTCAGGTAGGAGGTACTATAGATACTCTGTGGTCAGTTAGTCCCATGCATATATGATATAGTCATCCTGTATTCTGTTAGAGTCCTTTGAATACTTATTTCCTCCAAGAGATTTTAAGTATCTTGAGGCTAGGAAGCTTGTTTGTTTACTAAATAGCTTCATTTTAGTACTTGAGAGTTGTTATTTACTGAATGAGAGGATCTGTGAGGAAATGTTGAATGGTAAATGAATAAAATTTAGGCAAACAAAACCCTACAACTCTGCCTTCCTCTATATTCAGCTCTGTTTGCAGGCCTTCCTATCCAAACTCTGTGGCCATATCAGTTTTGCACGATGATGAAAATCTGTTTGTGCTGTAACATCTTTATTAAAGCAGTTGACTCTTCACTTTCTAGAATAAATGTTTATACCCTCTCAAATCAGCTAAACATTGTCTTTCAGAAAAGGAATTGCTTACCTATTTACAGGCTGTCTTGAACTGTGGCCTCTGTGTCTATTTTTTGGCTTACTTAATATTTACTATTTACACCTCATAGTATTTAATCACTCCATTTCATAATCCCTTTCTCCACTAAACTGTAGATGTCTTGAGGGCAGGGATTATGTCATTTGTTTTTTGAGTTCCTAGGCTACAGCACTCTTAGAAGTCCTACACGTTAGTATTGAATATTTGATGAAAGAGTGATGGATGCAAGCTTTGAAAATGTGTCAGGAGGCCATTGAAGTGCTCTGTGATGAGTGGTAGTTAAGACATAAGCAAGACTTTTTATGTTATGGATACAGTGGAGAGTAAGGATTCTAGAAATACTGAAAAGTAAAAATGAATGGGGCTGCAGGTCAGATGAGATGTGAAAATAAAAGTGGAGATGCAGAGTGATGGACAGTAGGAAGGGGCTGTTAAATGAGTGGATGAACCAATAATGGAACCTGACCTGCTAAGAAAGTGAAGCGTCCTCATTGTTTTGTTTTCAATCTTTTTTTTTTTTTGAGTTAACATTAGTTTATAACTTCTAACTTTCAGATGTACAGCATCGAATTTGATTTCTTTTTTTTTTAATTTGATTTCTTTATGCTAGTTGTAGTACTGTATATCCATCATGGGGTAGTTGACCTCTTTGACCCATTTCACCCTTTCCTCACCAACCAGACTATTTCACCAGACTATTCTCTGTATCTTTGAGTTTGCTTTCGTTTTTGTTTTTTTTCTTTGAGATATAGTCATTTTGAAATATACCTGGATTATGTTGAAATATTCAATAAGTAGTTAATAGGAAATTGAAACTTGAAAGAAGTGAGAAAAGGAGGTAAGATTTTGAGTATCACTCAAAAGTAATGATAGTTGAAGTATATGAATGGGAGAGATTGTAATAAAGAATTTAGAAGAAAGAGGAATGATTGAATCTTGAAACACTCACTGTCACATTTAGAGGAAGAATACCAGTGAGTAAACAATGAGAGAGAAAAACAAAGAAAGAACAATTTCAGGAAAGTTAAGTTTGAATGCATTTTTGTAACTTTTTTTTTAAGATTCACTGAGCTATAACTGATAAATAAAATCATATTTAAAGTGATTTGTAGCTAATGGAAGAATCCCCCATCAGTTAGTTATGTAGCTTGACGGATGCTGGAGAAGCGTGGCTGGAGTAGAAGTTGTTGACAGTGATATTCTGTCGTATGGTGAGAAGTACCTTTTGGTAAGAAGCCAAATTGCAAAGGATTAAGAATGCCAGCAGGATAACTATAAAATAGTAAATGATGTGACTAGCTGAATTTAGATAAATAATCACTTAAGAGAATTTACAATTTCACCTAAAATGGCATACAGACTGACAGAGGATGTTTATATGAATTATACTGAGTGTTACAAAATATAAAGGCCACTTTCATTTTCTATATATTTGAGAAGACTTTTAGGATGGACTTTTTCTTAAAGATTCTACACTTCAGTATGAAAGATAATCACATGCAAAACCATGCTGATTTCCACAAATAAATTATGCTTAATGAATGTGTTATAGTCATATAATTAGAGATATGAGTCTCCAGAATTAGTAAATGCGTGAGGAAGCTGAAAGGCTAGTGTTCAAAATCAAAGCCACCTGGTGTTTGTGTCCACATCCTTGGTCCTTTATGAAAATCTGACTCTGGTCTCATGCATTTAGAAAAAGTTAGAAGATAATTAAATGTCCCACCAAATTTGTTCCACGCCTAATTTTCTTGTTAAGATTTTATTTATGCACACAGGACCTGGTGTACAGGCCAGAGGTGCATGGGGTGAGAGGATTCACCAGAGACAGAGTGGGGAGCAGAACAGGCAGATGAACTGAAATACACTGAGGGGAACAGCAGGCGAGGCCGGAGAGGTCTGCTGCGCCATGTGGGTCCCCTCCCAGGACTGGGATCGAACTCACTGGGATCGGTCTGCTGCAGTGGCTGCGAAAGCCCCAAAGCGCAGTGCTCAACCCCTTGCACCACCAAGGAGACCCCATGTCTAATATTTTGAATTTTACAGTTGTAGCATGTATTGTGACAGAGAGTTTTCTTCTTTGATAGTTGAAAGGCAGATTCTGAAGACCATCATATTTCCATCATTAGGATATGGCAGCAACAAAGATGGTGAGATGAACTAAATGCCTAGTTTGTGTCTCTTAATTATAAAATTTATCAGTGCAAATGAAAGATAGCAGTAATGGTAGAACCTACATTCAGATACTGTTGTGATTTAATTAGGTGATTATACACAACTGAAAAATAGGTGTAAGTAAATATTGGTAAAATTAATAATGTTGCAAAGTATGTAGAAAACCCTACCTATAAGAATTTGTTGAAAAGCAGAAAATGTTGCATACAAAATGTAGGAGGTTTTCTGGCCTAGTATTTGACTATGTTTCTGATTTTTAAAATTTCACAAACAAAAAATATGTTTTTAAAGGATTTATTCTGCTGGAACTGTGGAGCCTCTCTCTTGAGCTTGAGCCCAGAGCATGCCATACTGGCTAAAACAGAGCTTATTGTGGCATCACTACCATCTGCTGGCCTCTGCCTTCAGAAGACCCTGGTATAGCCATGCTGCCTTGCTGTCTTCTCATTCCTTGTTTTTCACAGTGCTCTCTTTTCCTCTCCCTCTTCTTCCTTTATTCCCCCTCATGCTCTTCTTTTTCTTCTTATAGACCATAATTGGAACAGTTTCATAATTGGAACAGGTCCACCATTCTGGCTTGACCAGAAAGTCCAACTCACCAGTTTGCCTAAGAGACTCCCCCTGTGCTGGGGACTGTCAGATTGCCCCCCAGAGCCAAGGGAAAATGGGTAGCAAGCCTTTCTGTTCTGGGGAGGCTTCTCATTTGCCTTTTGGGAAAATAAATCGAAAGAGTATGATATGCAACAAGTACTTCCTAGAGGTGTATTTGCAAAGTGTACCGATGCCCTTCTCAGTCCTTTGTAAGGACAGGGAATGCTTTTAAGTAAGTTTGTAGTTTAACAGGTTCTCCAGATAACTGAATGCTTTGCATTATTTATCTACTTTAATTTTATAATCACATAAGATGGGATTATCCCTAGGCAATCTTTGATACTCTTAAAGAAATTTCTAATGAGGTGATTTGTTTACTTTATTTACACCTTCCTCTTTAGGACTGTTAATATTGTAAACATATTTTGCATTTGAGTAACTGCTTTGCTCTTTCTCTCTGAAGTTACTGTTTAGAGAAGCATTTGATAGCAAAAGTATAAAAGGAAACTGAGACTAAAATATTCCCTCCAGCTATATTAGTGGATTATTAGTATAGGTACCTAACATCTTGGACATTTTTATACAAAAGTTTTGTTTTATAAAGAAAGACAATAGCCAAATATTATATTGTTGTGTCCCAGTTTGAAGTATTGATATATCTTGTGTACAATTTAGAGACCTCTTTGTTCTTTCCTCTGATTCATTTATCTGACAATGGTTCGTTCATATATTAACAAGTATTTATGGAGTTCTTAGTATGTTTGGGTACTGGCTTGACACAATTCATGAAAACCCTACCAGTGTTGACACCATGGTTAAGAAAATACCATGACATCTTTTATTAGTCTCTCTGACCTTGTAGATCCTACTTTAAGAATATGTCAGCTCTTTTAAGTATACCGTTAAGTAGCAGACATATTATCATTCAATTTTTACATTATTTAAGACTTGTCAATGAATGGCATTGAAATTGCATCATTGAAAATTAATGTAGATTATTATCTATTGTGAGATGCATTATATCCAACTTTATATCTCCAGTGGTAAATAAGTTGCTAAACTTCACATAGTTATTTCAAGTGAAGCATAGTTATGAAGATATGAACTATGGTCTGCTTCACCTTGTGTTTAGAACCCTTGAATTGTCTTTGCACATTTTTATTCAGATTAGTGATAGTGAAAGGTTTTCTCTGTTATGTACTTTATACAGACAACAGAAGTATTAGAAAGATTAAACTTCTTTTGTAGAATGAACAGTTTAGTAGCTGGTTAATGGTCACATAGAAACTTGTAGTATGAAGTTCTCTTAGGGAAATCTTTCCTTGTAGATATTAATTCTGTGGTATTCCTTTGGTTGTTTCATCAGATTTTATCCCTAGCAGAAATTACTGTAGGTTTTGCTGTTAATCTATTTTCTGTCCTCTACGGAGGGGGTACCCCTTTATTATCTGTCCAAAGTTGCATCAGTTATCTTAGAAAGATTTGGTTAACTTGTTAAGGAGAAATGATATTTTGTTTATTTTGGAAGTTCACTAAATTTTTAGGTCGTTCTCTTAGCATGTTGTTAACTGTGGCCTTTCAGAGAAACTTTTTCACTCTTTCTTGCAGGTCATATTATTGCTCTATTAATCATATCAGTATCTTAGTATTATTACAAATTAATGAGGATGAGTAAGTTCAGATACTGAAAAATTCTTAATTTTTGCTCGTTAAGCCTTTTCCACTACAGAAAAAAACACACAACATAGAATAGATAGTATTACCAAAATGCTATCTATTTAGCCTGGGGACAGGCGGATAGCAGGAGTAGAACCCTCAAACAGCTAAAGAGAATGGAACCTTTTTAGAAGTGTTGACTATGGTTGAGGAGAAGTCTTCTAATGATAATACAATGACTATTTTTCATGAACTACTCTTGAGTTTTGAACTGGTAATGCTGAGGGTTTCCATTTTATGCAGTAGATTTGTTATGAAAACGTATGTGTATATTTGTTTTATATAGATCAAATGTATTTACAAGTGATTTTATTACAAATAATTGCGGTATGTTAATAATAAAGGAATGCTAGTAACTACTTGAATAAAGCGTCATATCTTATTTAAGTAATCTTCAGTTCATCAAGTTTTAAAAAGTACAGCTTTATGTATTGTTGTATTCTGAGGGCAGAAACGACTATTTCATCAGTCAAAAGAACAGTTCATCAGAGCTTTACATTTCAGCATGTGGTTTTTATTAAGGGTGTACTTTAAAAATTTTTTTTCATTTATTTATGCATACAAGAGCTGGGGTGTAAGCAACAGGCTTGGGGTGGGAAGATGCACCAGAGATAGAGCAGGGAGCAGAACAGGCAGTTGTACCAAAATACACTCCTGAGTGGGGAGAAGTGGGCAAGCTGGAGAGGTCTGCTGCACCATGTGGGTCCCCTCGGTGGCCGGAGTTGGAACTCGAGCTGCAGCGGCTGCGGAAGCTCCACAGTGCGGCGCTCAACCCCCTTGCGCAACCAGAAAGGCCCAGAGTTTACTTAAAAAAAAAAAAAAAATTCTTGTATAATTTTAGAGAAGAAAATGGGTTATTATATGATTTTAAAATGTGTGGGTATATGTGTGCCTGTATACAATGTGTAATATTTGTGTGCACCAAGAGAAACTGACCAAATGGTAAACACAAGAAACTTCAAAAGTGCCACCTGAGTTTCTGCCTCTGATTCTATTAATTGTTTGAGCTCTCAATTCTCTGTGTTTGAGAATGTACCCGTGGGAGGGGGGAGAGGCTAGAATTCTGTATTTTTTGTAGGCAGCACAAATCATTAGCTCCTTAGCTTTAATTAAGTTCAAGAAATATTTGTTGGATGCTTACACAACTTTCAAGTCATATTCTAGATACAGGAAACAGCATAGAACAAGACAGAAAATCCTACATTTATGGATCTCCCTGGAAAGGAGTTAGATAATTCATGTAATAAATATGTGAGATATAAATAAGTGACGTGGGGGGAATTAAATAGGCAATGGGGGATGGAAAAATGTAAGGAAGGATGAGTTAGTAAATCTGGGGCAGGGGGAGATATTTAAGCAAAGGCTAAAGGAGAATGTGACAAGTATGGATATTTGGTGAGAGATTTTGAAGAAGAGAGAGTGCAAATGGGCTAGCAGGTTTAAAGAACAGAGAGGCAATGGAATGAAATGAGCTGAAAGTATCTAAGAGGAAGGGAGCTCAGCGGTGCAGGGGACCTAGATCTGGGAAACGTGCAAGGGATAGCTCCAGGGACTTTGACTTTTCCTGAAACTGGTCAAAGCTGTTGAAGAGGTGTGAACAGAGAAGTAGTCTGAAATATCTTTGTAGCACAGCACAAAAATTACTTAGATTTCAGACATGTCAAGAACACTGCCAGAGTTTAAGAATTTTTAATTCAAAATCAGATGTGTACATGAAATATTCTCAACCTCTGGGATTTTTTTTTCCCAAGGATTCATTAGGACCTGCTGTATGACTTGGATTTCTTGTTTTGAATTTGTTTTTTGAACCAAATAAACAATTTCCAGTCCCCCCCCACACACACACACACAAACACAAGGTAGGCTATAGCCAAAAACTGAATTTGAGGGTGACAGAGTGGGCCAACCATTCCTTCATAATTTAGGAATTTGGCCAAATGACACTCATACCCTGATGGGGTGGGACCATATTCTGTGGCCATAATATACCCGTTTGTCTCCTCAACACTTTAAAAGCAGATTTCTGAGCAACTGACCAAAGAATATTAAAGTGAAAACTTAAAGGTTTAAGGATTTTTATTAATCTCATTGTGCCAAATATATATCCTAAAAAAAAAAATGATGCTTTCATGTTAGAAGAGTTCTAACAATTAAGGTACTGAAAGAACAGGAGGCATCAGGAATCCATTCTACTAATACAATTTAAAATGATTAAGCATCTGGTGGTGATTAAGACCACTTTGAAGCTGTATTATTTTTCAGATTTTACATTCAAGTTAGACTCATTTTTTTTAAATGTATGAAATTTGGTTACTAATTTCTTTTTAAACAACAATATCTATTTTGAAATAGAATGGAATCAAGCGTAAAGCTTAGTTCCACCTTCTCTCAGGTATGTATAAATATATTTTGCCTTACAGCTTTGTGATGTGGGATGTTTACATACATACCATATAATACTGTATAGAAAGACGGGCACACTGAATCAGAATGGAAGTTCTATATTGTATGTCTCTCTAGGTAGTTTTCAGTTTGGTCTTTCATGCATTGGAATTGTGCAAACCTATCATTTTGCCACTAGGTCTTCATTTAGGTGATCCCGTTTAGGAGCTAAACGCAGTTTAAAAGTTTAATCCAGACTTAATCCCACCTACCTAGTTCCTAGTAAGGGCCACTGGAATATAAAATTGCACTACCAGTGATAACTCCTATTTTTTTTCCTGCCCGTTCTCCAGCTTTCACTGTCATTAAACCACTTGATGGGATTTTTGAGCATTAGCTATGCAACTCAGCTATGACTGTGTGCCCTTTGACTGCTGGTAGCTTAGGAAATTCTGACTGCTGGTTCAAATATACTTTTCTTTTACCCTTCCCCTGAAATTTATCCTCCAGGGATACTTAAAAGTCTTTGAATAACGATACATTTACTTTCTCTGCTTTTCTCCATTGACCATCACTATCCTAGTCAGTTCTGCGGGGCTTTGTTCAATGTGGCATCACACTTGATACCACTAAGAAAGAAAGAATTCTGCTGCTAGGCAAGGCTTTAGGCCGAAAGGACTTTGAATCAAATGGCAGTGTATAATTTGAGTTGTAAACACCATGGATTCACTGTAGTTTAGAAGTATTCATCATAACTGAGTTGTAGTTAAAAGGATTTAGTAGACAATTGAGTATCGATAGGTAACCGTTAGAGGTTTTCCAGACTCTCTTTTATGTGGCTGAATGGGAGCTGCATATCAGTCAGATTCAGACTCTTAAATTACACCCTCTTCCTTGACCTCGTCGTCCAGACTCCAGAGTATTTTGTAGTTTATTAAATACTACCCAGTAATTTAAATACCGGGAAGCTCCATTTTTTTTTTTTTTGAAGATTGTTTCCAGGAAGGAGGATTAGCAATCAATAGAGATGCTACTTCTAATTTTATATTTTACACACACAACATGTATGCACACAAACACACGATTTCCTGAGGGTGGCCTTCTGTAAACTGTAGCTTCATTGTGTAGCAGCAACCTTTGGAAATTCACTAACTAATAATGCACAGCAAAGGCTCTGTTCCATGGCTAGTTCTACCCACAAAACTCCCATTCAGCATTTTTCCAGTTTTTCTGGATTATTTGAACAGTTAATAGGCACAAACACATGAGCACACACTCACACATACTTGCTTATCCCACATCACAAAAACCACCCTCACATTTGGCTCTCATCTGATCCTCAATTTAGCCACAAGGCAAGACTTAACAAGCTTGTATTAACTCTATTAAAAAGGTATCCAAAAGTAGTCTCAAAAGGTAAAATTTGAGAAACATAGTTGAGGTGAGGATGGGGGAAATTGTAATTAAAGTCATCATAACTTTTCTGAACATAACAGGGTGAGGCTCTAGAGCATTTCTTCTAGCATTTTATCATGAACTTTGTTCTTTGAAAAATCTTAATATAACCGTCCCTCAAAAAAATCATTGGTAAAAGATACCCTTGTGAATCTGGGTTTTTTAAAACACTATTTTAATGCCATCTGAACTTACTCCTCCCACTTTTCTGAATATTCAAAGTATCACTCTGTTTAGATACTAACTACTTACCTTTAGGTGTTCTTGAATATATCACATCTAGGGTGTGGCATCAGAAACCCTCATGAAGCGTTGGTGGTATAGTGGTGAGCATAGCTGCCTTCCAGAAACCCTCATGACTAAATCTACTAATACAGCCTTAAATAGAAGGGACAGGAGCACTAAATACTCAGTGGTTTTACAGTTTACTCTTGGCATTTTCTTATTGTATATGTGCTAGAAACTTATTTTGATATATTAGCTGGATTTCTAGAAGTCAGCTTTCTAATATGAGTTAAATAGTACATTAAAAAACTAGTATTATATGATTACTCTTTATTGAGGGTGAGTTTTATTTGACTTAGATGTGCTATTTTAATGCCAGTGCTATAAAAATCAAATGTTCTCTCACAGATTTTGATCGTAATTTAAGTAAATCAGACTTAAGTTAATCAGCATATTATCAAGTGGCTATGTGAACATATCAGGTGAATATAGAAATGTATGTCTGCCACATATCTTGTAGCCATATTTTTATGAAAACGACTAAATACAAACACCTGTCCCTTTGCAAAAGTAGTGGTCTTTAAATACTTCTTACAAAGAATACAAAAATACTGTCAGCAAGACTTATGTTTTTGTTTTTCTTCTATTTATTGAATAGCTACTACATGAAAAAACATTATTCTATCAGTTATATAGAATGCTAAAATAAATATAGCCAACCTCTAAGTTTTCAGGGAAAAAAAATAGCACTACCATTTCATGCCAGATTTCTTATGCATCTTAGGCATCTCATTTAAATCGGTAGTTTATAATCACTGGTAGACCAAGATGCATGTATCTCTCTGTAACTGTTAGACAACAAGATTTGTGAGAAGTATTCTGATATCAGCTATATAATAATAGTCTTGAAAACTCTAATAGAGAATTTGCTTCAGGACTTCAGACCTATGTATAGGGCACTCAAATTGTACATCAACCTGTAAATACATATTTAGGCAAATTATTAGGTAAATATGTATATAATACATATTTTGTTTACTAAAATAAGCTTAAGAACAGCATACCAAGTCACCAATTTAAGAGAATTCAACAAAATCTTTCATATCTGTTTATATATGTTTATATTAAAATGGGGGTTAATCTTTTTCCTTAAAATTCTTCCAGTATCCTTTTCTGAGGTTTCAGTGAAATGTGTGTTAACTTTCTTATGTCAGTCATTTCAATGAAAGGTTATACAGAAAGCACACATATCTTTGTAAGTATTCCGTGTGTGTAAGAAACCTGGAGAATTGTTCTTTTTTTTTTTTTAAAGATTTATTTATTTATTCATACAAGCACTAGGGTACAGGCCAGAGGTGTGGGGGGTGAGAGGCTTCACCACAGACAGAGCGGGGAGCAGAACAGGCAGATCAACAGAAGTACACTGCTGCGGGGAGCAGCGGGCACAGCAGGAGAGGTCTGCCATACCATATGGGTCCCCTCCCTGGCCGGCGGCAGAGATCAAACTCGTGCTGCAGTGGTGGCGGTTTGCTTCATAGTGTGTTGCTTAACCCACTGCGCCACCTGGGAGGCCCCGAGAATTGTTCTTTTTCTTGGGAAAGTTGATACAAAATTTTACTGCCAAAGTCATAAAATTTAGAAGACACTCACTCTGTGTCTTGCTAATGCCATTGACAGGTGTGGCCCAGGATCTCAGGTGTTTTGCTCCTTAGCTGCCCCCTCCTTGTAGGGTCTGTCTCCGAAGACAGAAGCAAGTTTATTCTGGTTCTTACTAGAGCAGATATTTGGCACATATAGACACTGAATTAATGTACTCAATTCAGAGCCTTCCTTTCTATAGCTTTACCATTTATTTTGCTTAATCCTCACACAACATTATTTGGCTTACCCAAAACTTGCCTCAAGCAGTTGAGTCAATTCTACAGAAAGGTGGGAAACTCAGAGCTCTTTCTCCACCCACCCCCAATTCTTAGATTTTTTTGGAATTTGATGACTTTCCTCAATAAAGTCATGTTTTTTCATGTTTATATAGGCATTCTGTTTTTCCTTAAGTCTAATTTGGTTGAATCTTAAATATCCATGTACTGAAAAGTCACTGTTTAGAATTGTGTATCACAATATACATATGGTACCTTTTCGGGAAATAGAGATTTTCAAGGGTTATTTTCTTTATAAGCTATGTTTGGCTAATTTTAGAGTCTGCCTCTAACCCAGAGGGCTTAGTGGAGTACATGGCATAGAGTAGCCACTTAATAAATGCTTGTTGACTGAATGGCTTCTACTGTAACTACCAATTTTTTACTTTAAGACTTGGAGTCACTCTTGATTCACGTGTATTTTTTCAGAAATTCTTGCAGCGATGAAAAAAGTATACAAATATATATCTACTTATTTTCACATGAGGGAAGTTTACAGTTCGGGGAAGATTATAGTAATTTCAACGGAAGTTCTAAAATCCCATAGGTGAAAGTCTTACAAGAGGAAAGTTTCAGATTTTCCTCATATCTGCCTTTTTTTTTTTCCTTGAAATATTTTGTCCTGATAATTGGCTTTGAATCTGAAACACTTTAATTAAGGTCTCAGTGGTTTCCTTGATAACAGCCCATTTTGCATATTACAGTTTTCACACATAAAAATCCAAACGCATTTTAAAATCTTTTCTGATTATGGGTGAAACTCCTAAAGAGCTGCGGAATGAGTTAGCACTACCAATTTCTGCTGAAGTCCGTCTTGTCTAGAGACACTGAAATGTATATAACTTTTTAAGTTTATAACTTTTTTCATTTTAAAAATTGAATTAGCATTGTATTATAACGTACAAGTTTCAGGTGTGCTTCATTAAACATCAACATGTATATAGACCACATGAAGTTCATTACTAAAAGTGCACCATTATTTTGCTATTTGCCAAAGTATGGAAGCCTTGTTGTTTCAGCTAGTTTATGCTACCGGCATAAACAAACTATTCTCAGTGGATGGCCAATATTCACAAGTTTGATCATCTTAGGGAATATTTTTGGTTTGCTGAATTTGTAGTCTAATTTAGCCAAACCTTAAAATTTGATGTACATTCATGAGAACACAGATTGTGGATAGGGAATTTGCTATAAAGTTCCATAGAACATAGTGGTCTTTATGTGCTCAAATTAGCTATCAATGTCCAGCTCATTAAACACTGCCGATGAAATGCTCCAAACACATTTCTCTCCAATAAAAACAACTGGAAATTCAAGCACACTTGCATAGCCAGGCAAACCATATCTAAGGAAATAGTACTGGAACTCAACATGATTTATTATTCCATACCCAGAACATTTTTTGTCTCGTGTAGCATGAGTGCTAGGCCTTGCACACCCATGGTGACAACCATTTTGTCTTAAAAGGAGCTGCCTCTGTGTGATGAGTCTAGATTATTGGTAGATGCATTGGGGGGAAAAGTAAAGTTTGCTCAGAAATTTTTATTCTCAGCAGTTGGTAGACTGTTAACTAGGAAACGTCAGTGGTATTGAAGCAATAGAGCTTTACCAAATCCTAATACCAACTTTGCTAATTACTTGCTGTAAGAAGGCAACTTTGCCTCACTTTTAAAGGAATGTTAATGATCTATCTCAGAGAGAAGGTACAAGAATTAAATGAATTTGCGTACATGAAAAGTATGTATTCAATATTTAAACATATGTTGACTAATGATTGAAAGATAATAAGAGATATTTAGGGAATAACTGAAAAGGTGTCTAAATGTCATAGCTAGAATGATTCAGGATTGATTTACACAGAGGTGATAATGGGAGTAGAGAACATAACCAGTGGGAAAAATTGTCAATTTTAAAGAGAAGAGTGTTGTTCACAGAACTTTTCCTGTGTGTTTATATTTGCATTTATGTGTGTGTTTGAGCAGAGATTGGGGGGTTGGGTGTTGGGCATGAGAGATACTCAAAGAAAGGCCAAGTGAAGTTGTAAGAGAAATATAAGAATTAAGAGTACACTATGAAAATACATCATATTCAATTCTTGATAGAATTTTTATTTTTATAAAACAATACTTTTATTAAAAAGCATCATATTTAAGGGATACTTATGTATATTTTGCAAATCATGAAACTTAAACTGTGATTATAATAACAAATTCATAAATACAGAAAATTGTTTAAGTGAAAAGGAATACTATATCTTCTGGGAATTAAATAGTACCTGTAAACTTAGAAAATTAAAGCAAATGTTGTTCTATTGCACACATTTGTTTTCCAACTTTATAGTTAGAGTAATTATTATATTGAGCCCAAACTGGTAGATATATACTATATGAACATATTTTTGCTCGTATGCACAGATGAAGGTTTATTACTGGTTACGTTTACATAGTTAATTCTCTTAAGGATGCTTCTAGAAAATACCTTGTGATAGATACCATATAATTCATTCTAAGAATGACTATTGGGGTTGAGCACAGTAGAGCTGGATTGTTATATTTTACTGGAGGCAGATTTGTTATTTTTGAAGAGTATGGAATACATTAGCATTTCTTTGTATGTGGTTATTTATTTATTTATTTTTTAATTTTCCTCCTCATATATATCTGGTAGTATCCAGATGAAGAAGGTTTGATTTTGTTTGTTGCATTCAAACAGCAGTAAAAGTGATTTTGTGTTCTATTACCTTTTTCTGCAATCTCTTTGTAGACCCTGACATTGCAGTTGGCATATTTGTAAATATGATTTTCTTTCCTAGATCTTTTGAAAGTTTATTTACTTGGAAGATAAATTATTTTAGGCTGTAATGGTAACTTTGGCTGTGTTAATGTAGTAGGAAATCTTCAGTGATCTAGGTTAACATTTCTCTCTGTGTTACTATGAAGGTAATTGCTTCTAACATGATAATTTAAAAATTGAGGCTCTCTCAGTGCATAACTCAATTCTTGAAATAGATTCGGCAAGAAAACTATATACCACAAATACAAATTTTTGTCTGTAGTAGTTTTAATTTTGAAACAGTCAGGCAAAATCTATTTTGAAACTAACTCTTAAAAGTTGTTTGAATGGACAGACGAATGTTCCTACCCCCTTATAGATAAGCAATCAGAAAAGCTAGCTTGCTTTGAAAGCTTTCCCAGTTGTAGTGATATATTTGCACTGATTCATTCACATTTTTTGGGCTTCTGGTAATCAATAGCATGTGGCCAAGGAGAAGTTTAAATCTCTCTGGCTCTCATAGCTATTTAACCTATGACATTGCCCCTATACACATGATGCTTTAATTTAGAGAATAATTCTCCTTTAAGACTAGGCCAAAAGCAGATTGAATAAAAATCGCAAGTAATAGTTTACCCTTTCCCTCATATCACATGTACTTGACAGGATATTTTCCATTCTGTTACCTTAAAGGTTAATACCAGCAAGGAAAGGAAAAAGCACATGTTCATTGAATATTGTTGGAAATAGGTGTTACTGCTGTTGAACTATACACACACACACATTTACACACATATTAAGGACAGAACAGGACGGTTTTGAAAATATTTTTTTCTTCAAAGAGCTAGTCAGAGTTAAATTAGAAGATTGACTAATCTTTGATTGCATTATGATTCACCCATTTATTTTCCCTCCTTCACTCCCTCTATCCTTCTCTCCCTCCCTTTCACAGATGCTCTATGCCATGTATTGTATGAGTTGTCAAGTATAAAGGATGAAAGAATAGCTAATATAATTTTCATCTAGGTGTTGAGAGACTCTCAAATTTCCCATTTACTGTTCTTTGTATTATGATGGATACACATAAAGAATGTTTAGGGAACCAGGGAGAGACATCTGAGAAACCGGCAATAAGAACAGTCAAGAAAAGCTTTTTTTCCCCCTTATACAACATTTCTTACCTTCTTTTTATACATTATAACTTGCTGTCTTCTTATTGAGCTAGATTTCTTGGATATAACATAGGTTTCTTATATACAACCATGGGGATTTATGATTTATATCCTTAAGATTTTCATATTAATTAAATGTGGCAGTTCTGCTATTTAAAGAAAAGATTCATTGACAGATCTTTGGGATAGGTTTCAAATATTCTGTCACCCCTAATATACACCCCCGATATATTTATTTTTATCTCGTATGTGGCCTTTTCAGTTACCATAAACCCCAAAACAGTACAATCTACTGGTAGTAATTCCATTTCTTTGATTTAAACTCAGTATTATAGTATTTCCATTATTATTTTTAGCATGTTATATGCCCATTTTATATTGACTCAATCTAATAAATAATATAAAATTTCTACACTCCATGTTCTCATCAAATTGCATGAATTCTGAACTCTACTGTTAAATTGTTATCAAAGACTCAGTTGAAAAATGGAAATTTCATATCTAATTACTGTAAGTCCAACCATTACTAAAGGTTTTGAGACTGTTCCTCCTGGATGAATCAATTTCATAATGTTCCATTCATAGAACATTGTACAATTGATTTTATTAACTATGCATTGGCATTTTATCATTAGTTGACATTGAAGAATTTAAAAAGAAATGTTCATGAAAAGCATGCTATTGTCAGAATATGGTTCACTCACAAATCAAATCGAGTATTTCATTAATGAGGACCCTTGGGAAGATTTTCACTCAGATTTGTGCATCAGGAAAAGCTTCTTTATAGTTCTGCAATGGTTATGTTTTCACCTGGTGGACATCATAAAACCATAAACTGCTTCTCTTGTAGCCCTAGTTGGTAGGATAGAAAAGAAGCACTGCAATCATACCAGAGCTCAAGTTTATATAAGCTGCCTTGTGACCTGGCCCCTGCAATTAATTTTCTTTTTAAATCTTTCTTTTTCTGCATTTTCTCATTTTTCATGTTGCATTTTATGTCTGTCACTCCAATTCTCTTTACTTTTTAAATAAGCTGAGAGCACAAAACAAACAATATTTCAAGCTTTTTAAAATGCTTTCACATTTAGTTACAATTTAATCTTAATGTATTATCCTTAATAGAGTATCTATAGGATTAACAATGTTAAGCAGGTGTATTAGCAGTTATCCTTCTCACTGTGTTCACATGCTAAGATGATGTGTTTTCTCTTCAGACTGTTACTCCTGCTGCCTCTCAGGTCCTTTCTCATTTTCCCACATGCTGCCCATGCTAATGGTGATGATAGACTTGATCACTGAATCTTGAATTAAAATGTCTTGAATTTGTAAGTCTTCACTTTACAAATAATATCAGTGATGTTTTTAGATTTTGTAGTACAGTTCTGTACTATTCTATAGTATATGTGATTGACTGAAAGAAAAGTGGCACTCTGGCTTCTCCAATACTATGCTTTCTTAATGATGATTCCAGATTCCCTTATTAGCAATGAGTACTTCTCATAAGGAACATAATTATGATCATAATTAAGTTGGTATTGATATATTTCAGATGGCGGTGTTCATGATCATATGTGCAAACCTTGGGTCAAAGCAGATGCGTGGTTCTTTATAACTGAGGATAATGGAAAAGAGAGCCTTTTAGTTTTCCTTTAGTGTGGTGTGGTGTGGTGTGTAGTGTAGTGTAGTGTAGTACAGTATTGTATCGCATTGTATTGTATTACTACAGAATATCTGGGGCTGGAGAAAGGCTAGTTCATGCATTTTTGCTGAGGCAACAGAAAATCTCAGCATCAAATAACTGTCGTTTCTATTTCCTGCTTGTGTTATGTTGAAAACCATCCTGACAAATGCCTTGCAATGATCTTTTTGCAATGAATAAACTTTTTAAAGTTGCATATTGCTCTCTTCAAAAATAATCCATTAAAAAAGCTTTGTTTTCTGAAGAACTTGAAAGCATTTAACTCTCATCCCTTGTATAATTATATGACCACTGTATTACACCCTTGATATTTTTAAGAAAGTCAATGTGCTGTAAAGTAAAAGTGTATATTCTTCAATTATCAGTCATTTAGAGCAACTCCTAAATTTACACATGAAGTTTCATATTAGACTTTGTAACTTCGAGATACAATGAAATTAGGAAAATGAAACAATCTCTTTTTTCAAGGACTAGATTGTTCAGGTGGTAGCAGAAAAAAAGTAAATTCCAGTGCACCGTGACAGATGTTCTCAGAAGACAAAGCTGATATTCCGCAGGTACACATTAGTAGGCATTAAACTTATTCTTCATCACTGGCTATTAGCCAGCATCTCAAATGTCTGCGCTCCACTGTCCTGCTCTGGTTGTCTCAGTTCTTGCCCCAGGACTGCTCCAAGATTCAAAAATTTAATGTCTGGCAAGTAATATAGGGCAGTGCAGACCATGCTTTTTGTGATGCTGGTTGTTGATGTGTTAGTTTTGTTTCATTGTATTTTAAAATATATTTTGGATAAATCCATGATATAGATACACAGTGATAACTAACTCAAACTGGGACCTTAAAGAGGGTTTTCTGGAGGAGTCAGTGCTTACCCTCACTTCGATAAAATGAGTGGGAATTCATTAGAGGAAGCGAGCAAAGGCCCTTTATAGCATCTCCAATAATTAGTTCATCATTGAGTACTTATTTGAACAGTTCTTGAATCAAGAAGTGAGTGTTTCTTGAGGCAACTGAATCTGTGATGGGAAACTCTCAGTTCTTAATGCTTCTTCCCCTTATCAGTCTAGAATTAGTTTAAGACACTTTCTACACCTTCATTTCTGTTTTATTTTAAGCTTACAATAATTGTGATTTTATTTTGTAGTGAGTTTGAGTTGCTTTTTAAAAATAATCAGAGAAGAATTGGGGAAAAAGTTAGCTAAAGTTTCTTCAGTCTTTCTTAAAATAGCATGTTCATAATATATTTAATTTTGGTACTTAAGGATTTCAGAGTTCTTCCTGATCCATACATTCACAATCTTAAGTACTTTTGCCATATCATTTGCATTCATATATAACATAACTATCCACTTGCTCTATTTGTTCTGCTGAGATAAACCAATAGGCAGCTAAATTTTAATGAGAATTTTAAAATATTGCAACCTGAAGGTTTCTAAGAGAAACCTTTTTCTCTTAAAATGTTGATCCTAGTTAGTGCTTTTCAGATGGAAGTCAAGTGAAGAATGGTGCAGTCATAAAATACAAATTTGAAGACAGTAAAAGTTATTGAACTTAAAACTATTTTATTTGTGGATTCATCATATTTTATAGGTATAATTGCACACCTACCATTTGTAAAAATTTCTTAATAGTAATAATTCCTCATTAATAAGTGCATTGACTTCTTACAAGAGTGCTATGCTATCTAGATTTCTGACAGCTAAAAAAAAGTAAGTGGTTATTACTATTGAATCAAAATACATTTCTAATCTCTAAAATTATATCTTACCCTATTCATGTCTTTATTTTCTGGTAATTTCTAAAATTATTTTAGATGTACATCAACGTCTAAATAATAACTTAGATCTTTGAAAAAACAATATTTGAAAAAAAATGCCTGTTTAAGGACATTTTATAAATAACTGTACGTGATAAATTGAACTTACTGTCTAGGACCTGTTCCCAAGAATATAGAATCTACTTTTCAATATTCTAAGTGGAAGGATGTCTTTCTGGTATAATTGAAATACCAGGTGTAATGGGATAAAACTGTGATTTCTTAAAGTCCAAATCCTGATTCACTGACATATCATTGTCCTTGGGAAATGAAAGGAGTGAGCAACAGAAAACAAATGTGGTTATTTTTTTCAAAATTGTATTTATCCAAAATATATTTTAAAATATATTTTAAAATACAATGAAAAACACTGACTTGATAACTAGAAAAAACTGTTTTCATTTGAAATTCAAAGAAGTTTAGGTAACTTGTTTCCCCACTTTTAAAGTATCCTCATAGTCAGCTTTCCTACCCAATTCTGTCCCAAATAAGAAAAGGAAATGCCAACCAACAAAAATGGAAGAAAAAAATATAATTTAATAACACCATAAAGAAAATTCCTTCTTCTATTCTTCTTTGATTTTGTAGAGAATAAGATATAGATGGATTAAAGTAATCACATTCTTAACATCAGAAACATCCCCAATAGATCCTAGAGCACACACACAAGTGTATGTGTGCATGTGTGTATATTTTTCCCTTAATTGTAGACCACTCTCACGTCAACATATAGGAACATTCAAAAATGTATAGTGTTATTTAACATTGTTATCCACATAAGTATTTGTTTCCATGAGTTACTAATGAATGAATTTGGAATTGATAAGAAACAAAAAGTGGTATTTGCTTAGCTATGTATTTTGTTTATTCTCTTTTAGGAAAATAAGTCATTAGATTAAAAAAAAATAACCTTTGGAAATAAACATTAAAATTTACTAAATATTTTGTAATGATTTAGGCTTCTCATTGAAATGTTTTTATTTAACTTTGCAACATCCATCTACTTGTTAATTTTTCCACAAATAATTCAATGTTTATTTTAAACACTAATGACACTACTTTGGCATTTATACTAATCCTATAACAACAAACTGATGGAGATGGAAAAATAAGATATTTAAGAAAGTAAATTTTTACGTTTCACGTAATACTTCTGAAAGCTAACTTAAAAGAATGGCAGACTGATTCTCTGGATGCCTAAAATATTTGAAGTCTCAAATAAAAGCTCTTAGGTTAGAAGAAAATCAGTTCTAAAATTCAGTTTGTGTAACTTGGTTTTTTTAGCTGTATGTCAAAACACTTGCCAGCTATTATGATCTTTCACAGAGAAGTAGAATGCTTTGATTAAATAGGTAACTATATTTTTAAAGTCATGAAGAAGGCATTGCAATCATTGATAAATCAGTAAACCTTCTGGGCATCCCTGGTGGTGCAGTGGGTTAGGCAACACACTATGAAGCAAACCGAAGCCACTGTAGCACGAGTTCGATCCCTGCCGCCGGCCAGGGAGGGAACCCACATGGTATGGCAGACCTCTCCTGCTGTGCCCGCTGCTCCCCGCAGCAGTGTACTTCTGTTGATCTGCCTGTTCTGCTCCCCGCTCTCTGTGGTGAATTCTCTCACCACCCCACCATCTCTGGCCTGTATGCCAGTGCTTGTATGCGTAAATAAATAAGTCTTTAAAATAAAATCAGTAGGGCCTCCCTGGTGGCGCAGTGGGTTAAGCAACGCACTATGAAGCAGACCACAACCACTGCAGCATGAGTTCGATCCCTGCTGCCGGCCAGGGGGGGACCCACATGGTGCGGCAGACCTCTCCTGCTGTGCCCGCTGCTCCCCTCAGCAGTGTACTTCCATTGATCTGCCTGTTCTGCTCCCCGCTCTCTGTGGTGAATCCTCTCACCTCACCCCCACACCTCTGGCCTGTACCCCAGTGCTTGTGTGCATAAATAAATAAAATCTTTAAAAAAAAATTAAAAAAAAATAAAATCAGTAAACCTTCAGAAAAGGTGTGTGTACACACAAGACCGTCATTTGCTGCATATTCCCATTTCATTTGTTTTTATAGCAATAATAGATATAAATATAATGTGTTCAACAGATAAATCAAGGTCTTAGATGGAACTTTAGACATTCTGTCATCCAGTCCACATCTCATCAAGGAGAAATTTCTGAGGATGCATGTTTGCCCAAGGTATCTAGTAGGACAGTCCAGACAGGAAGCTGGCTTCTGGCCTCCATGTCTTTGCTCCTTCAGTCATTCCTTGTTTTGATTTCATATTTGGAAGTTTCAGATTTTAATTCTTACAGATGTGTTTAATTTCCAATCAGACATATCTAATAAACAAATTTAATTTCCAATTGAGTGAGGTTGTTTAGATGACCAAAACAGTTGGGTCACAGGCGCTCATTTTAATTCTGTGCATCTTCTAGGTTATCATCTTCATGAAAGCAAGTTCAAGTGCCCGACTTGTTCATTGCTGAATTTCCAAACGTTTGTCCAGTGTATGGAACATGGCAGTCTCTCCACAGACGTTGAATGTTAAATGAATGACTTAACTTTAGTGGCCTATTTAGGGCCTCTCAGTTCCATGACAACTAAACATTAAGAAAATATTGAGTTTTGTTTTAATAAAATTTGAATAAATTCACTTCACAGTTAACAAAATGAAAATTTTAAGAATAACGTGAAAAAATGAATTTCATATGTTGGCTATTTAATCTTAGATTAATGTCTTCCTTTCTGATTCTTTATTTGCACTATTATTTTCTGTTTGTTAGAATAAGGACAAAAGCAAAATCTGAACTTAGAATTAATTCCAGTTAAAGTCACGTTTGTCTAAGTAAACTGTTTCAACTCAATACTCAGCATTTTGTCTGATGTGCTATATTTCTAAATAGCACAAAGCTGAAACTATTAAAAATTTTTGGCATTATTCTATCTGGTTGAACAAAGTCATTTGGTTATCCCTCTCCCCAAGTTGCAGGATTGCACCATGAGAAAGTTCCTGTAATTCTCATTAGATTACTATTTTCAATCTTATGGAATACAGCCTTGTTTCCCTTTCATTTACTTGACGTTAAACTAACATTTTAAACAGTTGTTTTCTATGAACTACATATTGTTGTAGGCATCAGCGTTTCATTGATTAGTAAGGTGGAATTTCATAAAATGCACATTCTAGTAGACGGCAATGGATAAGATTTTAGAGAGTTTGGACCGTGAAGATAATGGCTAGTATAGTAGATAGTAACTATCTTAAGCCAATTTAGATACAGTGATAAAAAAAAAAATTCCTGCTAAGAAAGTTGCATTTTAACAAAGGGATGGCAGTGTGGGTTATTCTTAAGAAAGGTTTTCAGCATGCCTTCAGGAGAACATTCTTCAATTTGGGGATGAGCAATCTTAGAGACTTGTGTGCTGATTTTAGCAGCTCAGTGAGAGCAGATCTCGTCATCTAAGCTCATGAGAGTAATGTATTTAACTAGGACATAAAGGGATAGTTTTAATATAGAAAATAATTACTACAAAGTTCAGAGTACTTTATGACAAAAATCTTTCACTGTTTCTATAGGCATTCATGCAGGAAACTGAATTATTGTCTTCTTTTTAAAGATTTATTTATTTACACATACAAGAACTGGGATGTAGGCCAGAAGTGTGGGATGGGCGTGGGGTGGTGGTGGTGGTGAGAGGATTCAGCAGAGACAGAGTAAGGAGAACAGGTAGATCTACTGAAATGCACTGCTGAGGGGAGCAGCAGGGAAACAGGAGAGGTCTACTGCACCATGTGGGTCAGCTCCTTGGCCCAGGATTGAACTTGTGCCACAGTGGCTGGTGATAGCTTGATAGTGCTGAGACTTAACCCCTTGCACCACCAGGGAGACCCATGAATTATTGTTTTAAAGATTACACAGGGACTATGGAAATTTGATATTTATAGCTCAAGTACCTACAACAATAAGATGATTTTGCCAGTGGGAATGGCTTATACTGACTATAACTTAGGGATGATCTTGCCATTATACCTAGAGACTTGAACATTTTGGCTCAGTGTACCTTTCTGCCCATTTCCTCTATTCATCCAACCTTAGTTCCCTACCACCTTTCCACCTAATGACATTCTCCCCGCCCCCCCCCCCACTCCACACATGTACACTTTATTGAGGTAACATCGCTTTACAGCATATTATTTAAGGGAATAAGTGAACAATCAAATATGTCACCACACCCTACCCACCATCCAAGCACCCATATTCCTAATTTACCCTAGACCACTGTGCCCTTCCCGTACCACCTTCCCTGAAGCCTCTTCTTTGATTTACTAGCTTCAAACAGGTTCAGTAAATACTTACCCACCAGGAGCCATGTACTTTTGTGTATTCAATATGCCTATTATACTTTGATTCTGAGGCTTTATCTCTATTAGAGAATTATATTTCTCACTGCCTACATATTGGAGAAAACATGACTCCACCTAATCTTACATTCCTTCTGTTTACATAGTTGATGGTAACACAAGATAGATGTTTATATAGAGGACTGTGATGCTAAACTATTGTGAGAAAACCCTCCATAGAGAGCTAAATATCATCAGTATCTATAATTACAGGGACTCTCAGCTGTACAGTTTTATTGTCCACTTTAAATCTTCCTCTAGGACTGGGAACTGAAGACCCTAGAACATCTCATGAGGTGCTCACATAGATTAGAGTAAAGCTGACCCTTGCTGTGTGCTGCATGCCTTGCCACATGCTAGATGTAATGCCGTGGAAACATGTAGTCTGTACAGAAACAGAAAACACATATATTATCTCCATCACGTCAAAATCTCTTTAATGTGAGTTCCATTTAGTTGCTTTTAATCTTAAAAACTTACTATTTTTCTGTCAGTTTAACCATATGCCTCATTGTTTCAGTTCATCTTAGCCAAAATAAAAGTAGTATCTGAATTTGACCTTTAATTTAGCTTCAGTTTTCCAAATTCTCACAAGGGTGTTGATTTAGGAATAAAGAAAAAACATTCTTTCCAAAGAAAGACTGATTGTATTCTCAAGAACGGAAGGGGGAAAAAAATAGAGAGAGGGTATAGCCAGGAGTGGGGCAGGGGGCTGGAGAGAAAGAGGAGAGTGAAATATTTAAATATGTTTTGAGGGTTCAGTTTTCTTTGGCTCATACCCTTCTTCATTTTTGATAGTTCCTGACAGTATTTCCCTTCTTTCACTTTTTTTAATGGATTTACTTTTTCATGCATACAAGATCTGGGTTACAGGCCAGAGGTGTGGAGGTGAGATGATTTACCAGAGACAGAGTGGGGAGCAGAACAGGGGGATCCACTGAAATACACTGCTGAGGGGAGCAGTGGGGAGACAGGAGAGGTCCAGCATGCCATGTGGGTCCCCTGCCTGGCCGGAGATCAAACTCATACTGCAGTGGCTGCAGATAGCTTGATAGTGCTGCCACTTAACCCCTTGCACCACTGGGGAGGCCCTCTTCTTAATTACTTTAATTGCAGGAGAATGGTGGGTATAAAATTAAACTATGCTTTGTTTTCTCTTTTATTTCTTTGAAAAAGGTGCCCAGCTTTTTTTTAACAAACGAACCTTGTGTGATTGCGTGTTTTCTTTACATCCATGCTGCTTTTCACAGCCCTAGAACTAGGGCTGCTTTTCACAGCCCTAGTTCTAGAAGAATGAGGCTAGTTCTACCTCCCTACAGGACTTTGACCTTTGGTGCCTTACCTTCCCTCCAAAAAATGGATGCTATTATCTCAGGTTTTATAGAACACACTCAGGGATGAGGCAAGGGAACCATCACAGGAATGTGACTGCCAAAATCAGCAAGTGGAGTAAAGGTGGTTAATGGTCTTCACAGAAGAGGCTCTCCTGTTTGCTGAGTAGCACAGCCAACAATTACTTGGACTGCAGCCTCAGAAATAGAGGCTGAATGTATCCGCTGCCACTACTGCGACCCAGTCAAGAGATACAGCCTTATGTCCAACTCGGGCTTCAAGCATCATTTCTATTATTTTGCAATCCTAGTTAAAAACATTTATTTGTATGGCTATATATTGTCCACATCAGCAAGTGCGAGCTCTTAACCTAACCATGGCCTCTGAAATCTGATCATTAGTCACGAAATTCCAACCAATATTGCTGAGCAGAGCTTTTCTACTTACTGGGTCAGCCTGCTTAATCCACCCTTTTTTTTTTTTTTTTTTTTTTGTGCTCTTGTTCTGACNAATATGGCTGAGCAGAGCTTTTCTACTTACTGGGTCAGCCGGCTTAATCCACCCTTTTTTTTTTTTTTTTTTTTTTGTGCTCTTGTTCTGACTCCTCTGCTTTTTGGTTTTTTTTTCTCTACCTCCTTGAAGAGATTTTTCCAATTTTAGCCCTGACATATTTGTTTTTTTTCTCTCTCTCCTCTAATCACATTCATGATGAGGTTTACCATGTTAAGATTTATTCTTTCCTTTTGCTCTGCACACATCATCTTTCTTAAAGAAGTCTTCTGACTATATTGTAAGATGCTTGAAAGTAGGAAACAATTTTTACAATTAAAAATATATCTATATGTAATTTACTTCTTTGACTTTCTGGTTTTCTCTTTAAAGGCATGTAATCTGTGATTTTTTTTAATAGGAAAACACAACATTTATTTCAAAATGAATGAAAATAACTATTTCCATAAATTAACCAGCATTCTGTTAAATAATGTGTTTTTACCTAGCTGTGTTGCTGCTATTTACTACATAAAATATGCAGTATCTAAAATTGCATGTAATTCTAAGATGACACTATCACTATTTATTAGAGAAACTTTATTTATCAACTTATATAAACAAATAAAAATTGATTTGGGGGAAATTGAAGCATGATGATACCTTTTATGATGGTCAGAATCAAACATTAGCCTTCAGACTAGCTCAAGTTCACACTCACACATACAGGCTTCATCTGAAACACACACACACAAATAACTTAAAAAAATATATTGTGTTACTAAGGGTTTTTATCACTATGTATGCTTCTATTTATACTTCACATGCATGTATGTATTTATGTATATTTGTGTTGCATGTGTGTATCTGATCATAAGTTAAAGAAATAAGTAAAACTTCTGGGAAATCTCCCAAAGCCAATGTTTGAGATCAAAGGAAATTGCCAGAAAAATGAAATAACAAGAAGTTCCCATTCAATTAATTTTAAACCAGTGTTTCTTAGTCACTTAGTGTCAAACCCTGAAGATACTGATTTGATGGATTAGAAATATTGTTAGCAGAGAATATTACTACATTACAGATGTGTGTATTAAAATCAAGGGTGTCTTCATACTGGTCCATGGATTTATAAAAGAAACTGACAAACTAAACATGATTGGTTTTTTTAAACTTTAGGTACTACTACATATTAAAATTCACTTCCTACTTGTTTATTTCTTTGTGATCTAATGCACTTATTGGCACATAGTAGGTGATCAGTCTCCCAAGTTTAGAATATTCTGAGTTAGTCATTCAGAGGAAGTAAAGTCAAGTGATTTTATTGTGTTCTCATGATTTTTAAATAAGTGTAGTCCTTCCTTTTTGCAGTGATTGTTTTCAACCTTTTTAAAGGATCATGAGGGGAAAAAGTCAGCATTTCTCAAAAGGACATTTTTTAAGGCCTCCAAGTGGTGAGAGTATAGTTAAATGATTATTTTTAGAAGTTGCCATGTATATTTGGAGACAAAGTAGCTTAACATTACAATTCACTATGGAAGATTTTCACCATGAAGCCCTAAAGCCACATGTTCGTCATTGATGTAGAATAATTTCTCTAGTATAGCTACTTTGCTATCTGATCAAATGACTTGTATTCACTTAGATTGTTTTCTCATCTAACTATTTTGAGCTAAGATACTTTGTTCTTGCTTTTCTGTTTGTGGTCTCTACCCTTACTCTTCCAATTTCAGAAACCCACATCCAGGCCTTCTTATTTTTTAAAATCATTTAGACACACTCGGTTTTTGGCCTTGAGTCACAGCACTCTCATATGGAGATGATCAGAGCTTTCATTCGCTCTCTCTCCCTCCAAACATCAACTCTGAATAAAAAGGGCTCCAACATAGTCTTTCGCTGCACAGGACTCTGCCATACAGTTCTGTCCACCCAGTGCTTCCTATGAAACAGGGAGTTTACCAGTCTGTCAATTCTCTGCTTAAAACTACTCAAAGCCTCACTGTCTCCTTGTTATTGTATCCAGGATCCTATGGCATGACCTCTCTCTATTTTCCTAGTTTTAGCTCTTAATTTGAGAACTACCTCTTGTCCTAGACGTATCGAATTTCTTTTGGTTTTTGGAACATGCTGGGTTCCTCTTGTTATCATCTCATTTTCCATATGGCTTCCCCTGCCTGGGTGACATTGTTCCCTTTATTTACATGCTAACTTCTCTTCACTTTCAGAACTTGGTTCATGCCTGACTTTCTTTTGTGGACTCTCTTGTGTTAATGCCCTTCCCTCCTTGAAATGGCCTTCTGCTTTTCATAGGTCCCTGAGCATACTTGTTCCATAGTTCCTGAGACAGTAGTAATTTATGTGTTCCATTTGTAAGCAGTTTTTGATTAGGGAATATAACTTTCATGTTTGTAAGTACAGTGTACAGCGTAGTAATTGTCACAAAGTAGGAATATCAGTTATGTAATAAATAATTGGCATATCTAGTCTCAGTGTTTAAAATACTGATGTTTGAAGAAATTATAAATACTTGGAATATGTCCAAATTAAAAAAACATTATTGCGATAAATGTATATATCACTCTCTCACTCTTCAAAGGTCAGCCCTCCTCCCCCCTACCCCCCTCCCCGCACCGGCCATAGTGCACTGAGGCCCTGCTGCTCAGTGTCTCCCTTCGTTAGCTTCAGTTACGTAATCAGATTTCTAGAGTTTGTTTAGATTTACCTTTGCATATACCACTGAGGAGTGAAATCATCTGGTATTTGTCTTCTCCTTCTGACTTATTTTGCTTAGTATAATCACCTCTAGTTTTATCCATGGTGTCACAAATGGCAAGATTTCAGTTTTTTTAATAGTTGCATAATATTCCGCTGTGTGTGTGTGTCTGTGTGTGTATGCCACTCTTCTTATTCTGCTTTCCTGTTGTTTGGCCATTAGAGTATTTTGTAACTTTTCTACTGTAAATAATGTAGGTAAAATATACAACAAAAATAGGAGTGTATGCATTCCTTTGAATTAGTGTTTTTGCATTATTTAGGTAAATACCTAGGAGTAGAATTACTGTGTCATAGTAGACCTATTAATATTTTGAGAAACCTCTATACTGTTTTTTGTGGTGGCTAGACCAGTCTACATACCTACCAAAAGTGTACAAGTGTTCCTTTTTAGTCACATTCTTGCCAAGACTTTATTTCTGATCTTCTTATATGGGCCATTTTCACAGGTGTGAGATGGTCCCTCATTCTGAATTTGATTTGCATTTCCATGATGGTAAATGATGAGAATTTTTTCATGTGCCTGTTGGCCATCTGTACATCTGTGGAAAGTGTCTATTTAGATCTTTTGCTGTTTCAATTTTTTTTTTTTTTTTTTTAGAGAAAGATGGTTGAAAAGGTTATTTTTGCCTTAATAGATGCATTGTAGAGATTGGCTATTTAAACATCATTTACTCAAAATCAGTACATTTAAGCTATGTTTGGAGTCTAAAGTCAGTGAGAAGGACAGAAATCACTTGGCAATGCCGTAGTAATTCACCACAAAGGAGACCAACACACCAGTGTCATTTGGTCAGTCCTGTGAATCATGTCACTTTGCCTTTGGTTGTGCCTCAAATGAAGTTGTTGATGTTTCATATTGAATGAGTGTAACCTCTAAACATGACACCCACTTTTGGAAGAATATGATGCTCAGACTAGGGGTGGCGAATAGGACTGAGGCCAACAAAGGGAATTCAGAGTCAACATGTAGATGTCACACGTCAGCTCACTCAGTGCACCTGAGCCAGGGCAATGGCAGACAGAATCAGTTGCCCTACTAAAAATGTTAGCTCTTTACTCACTTATCTTTTAAATTCTTTTTAAAAATGAGTGTAGCTGAATTAGATAAGTATGTGTATAATGTAATTCCATAGTAAAGCGATGAAAAGTTTTTTTGGCTTCATTTTCCCAGTCATTGTCGCAGTTTTATAGATCCTTCAGAAAGTATACACATAGATGTAAACTAACTGTATGTGTGTTTGTGTATGTGTATAAGGAAATTTAAAAGTAGAGGTAGATGTTATGGTCTCTGGTATGGCTCTCTGACATAATCATTGTACCCAGAAAGAGCCCAGAATCATATAGAGGATGAGGGAATTATATGACTATTCCCTGTACCCTACCTTCTCTGTTGATATATTTATTTATTTATAGTAAGGATAGCCTTGCCTATATTTCCTATATTTATACTTTGATGTGTAGCATCTTTGAGGGATTATTAAGAAACTTGGATAATACAAATTTATCATTGTAATTCAAAGAATGCTCTTTTCACACATCAGCAATAACTTACAAATCTTACATAACATTGAGTTATCTTAAAACAAAGAGGACCTCTTTACTTTAAGTCTCACTAATATTCAATGTATACATTCCATTCATTCAACAAATGTTTTTCTATGCTTAATGCTAGACTTCTATTTAAGACATATAAGTTATTGTGAATAAACAGAGTTTAACATATGAATAAGAGAACATTTTATCATGTGAGTTTTTGAAAATGAGTGTACTAAATATAGTGGACAGAACTCAAAGTAGCAATACACAGAAGTGATTGTTAACTTACCTAGTTGGTGAAATGTATAAATGGCCTGCGTAACTTGTGCATGATGGGAAGAGTAGTAGAACACACCTGGAGAAATTAAGAAACTGAAGCTTACAGAACTCTGTATGCTCTGTAAGAGGTTTGGATTTCACTGCAAGCACAAATACTCAGGAGACCTTTGAAAATTCAAAAGTCCTCACCAGCAGAGATTTGGATTGGTATTGTGTTATAGGGACTCTGTTCTATTTATAATATATCAATGAAGTTATTCTTGGTAGACTTAGTATGCTTACTGATCAGAAAACAGACTTAGAAATTTGTCGATGAGTTTTTGAATCTTTCTTGTTCCCTTGCAACACGTAAATCCTTGAGAAATGACTTAAAATGATGTAGTCCTCATTTTCCTCTGGAAAATATGTGATGATAATAAGACCTACCTCTAAGGTTGTTTTAAGAATTAAGTGAAATAATAAGTAAACCACAGCTCTGTGCATATCCATAGTAAATGATCAATAAGTGGGAATGATTTTATTACTAGTATAATCAAGATCAGCAAGAGAGAGCCAGCCTAATGTGTTTTCAAAATGTGCAATATTCACAATATTTAGACTAGTTGATTTGGGTTACAGAGTTGTCTCTTCTGTTTTTTGGTCTTGTAAATCTTTTTCCTTTGTTGAGCTATATATACAATTTTCCATAGTTTTTGCAAATGAATAATCTGTTATAAGGTGAGCCATATTTTGCATATACACAAAAGGGGATAGGCAGTGGGATTTTTCATATTTTTAAGGAGCATCACTTTGAAAAATTTTCCTATGAAGTCATGGATTAAAATGAAAGAAGTACCCTGAAAATGTTGCCTTTTAGCAAATATTTACCTGTGTAGGTTGCATAATATCCCCTTCTTATTTCTCTGGTTAGCTGGGATAACATTTTAGCCTCAAAGAAAAATGACCTAAGTAGCAAGGCTCAGTAAAGGAATGGAGGATTTATTAATGCAGAATTGCTTTTTTCCTGAGGATGATGGTTGTCTGCCCATACTTTCACTCTTTGCTATGCCAGTGCTTGTAAAATATAATAGTAATTAACACATTAACATTTTGCTATATATTTTTTTTATTTTTTGGAAAGTATACATATTTTGCAATGCCTGTCTTTCATATTATTCCAAAATTTCAGTGAAACCCATAGGATGAATTTCTGACTAATCCCACTTCCAATCATGGCCAAAATGTGTAATGGAAAAATATGAAAGAGTGGAGTTTCCTTTTTGCTCTTTTCTACTCTTGTCTAGTTACAAGGCCAGTCAGAGTCCAGTTTATTGTAGAAACTATGTATTTAGGCTCACAAGTAAATTTTTGGAGTCACTAATTCAAAATTACTATATAACAGAATTCACTCTGCTGACAGGCATATTCACAATGGCCTTAGAAAGATAAGATGGCGGTAATGGAGAAGATGGAGATTATGATGCACCAGTCTTTTCTTACGTATTTTCTATGCATTAGATACTTCTATAGCTGTCTCTCCCTACTTGTAAGGCAAGCAGGTCTTGTAATTTCACGTCTGAAAGTGAGCACACTGATAATGGTTAAATACTTTACTTAAGGCCACTTGCTAGTAATGAACAGAACCAAGATTCAAATCTACTGATAGTTCTGACTCCGGTTTTCTTCTATGCTATGTTACCTTTGTTAAACTAGTGAAACTTATTTTTTAGCCTCAGGCAAATGTCAGCCTCATTCCACCTGATGCTTATTAACATTTTAATGTTTTATATTGAAATGTAGGTTTCATATTGACTTTCATGGCTGGCATGTTTGTATCTCCAACACCTGTCAAAATGTAAAATTGAACTCCTCCC
>JAGFMF010011760.1:8313326-8425481 GCA_019455555.1 Galemys pyrenaicus | reverse complement strand
CCCCCCCCCCCCCCCCCCCCCCCCTTTTTAAAAAGATCAGTAGCAAACATTAACTAAGTGAATGTCCTGGTAACAATAGGACCGAAGAACTGCCCAAATTGTTTATAATGACAGTTTGAAGTTTGTTATTCTGAATTGATTCTGTCCCCTCTATCCACACCATCGATGGATTTGGTAAATAAATTGTTCTTATCGCAGTTGAAGGTTGAAAAATTAGAAGTGTTTATCCTTTCAAATGTAAAACAGCCATGCTTAAAAGTAGTTAAAATGAATAATGACTTAAAAGCAGCCCATAGTAGAATTAAAAATGTTGGGTTTATGTCAGACTCATAGTTGCAGAAATAGGATTAAAATCTTGCTTAGAATAGTCTTTCTGCTGCTTTGGCTTTGCTAATTGCTAGGCATATTAAATGCTTAATAAACGAAAACTGATGTTATTTCTAGTCAGCTCATCCAAAGTTACATTATAAAAAATAATGATTTATTTGAAAAAATGAAATGTTATGTTCTCTTCTCTGTTACTCACTGCTTAAGATTTAGTTACTAGAGCAGTAAATTATTTATATAAATGGAGAAGAGGGGGAGGAGGAGTAAGAGGAGGACCATGATGACAGTAACTGTGAGAAATACCTAAAAATGTTGTATTAAGCCACATGAAGAAAGTGATGTAATGCTTTCAGAAGTCCTGTGGGGCATAAAATATTCTATAGGGTATATAACCCTATAGTTATTCACTAATCTTACAGATGAGGAAAGTGAAGCAGAGAAGGTTAAGTAAATTTATAAGATAGCTTATAAGTGAAGATACAAGGCCACAGACTCTGTACTTTTAAGAAAAACAATAGGATTTTGTAAAAATTAAGTAGAATTTTATATAAAGCACTGAAAATTGTAATACCACTTAAACTGACAATTAGTACTTGTTAGTACTTATTAGCTTAGCTGTCATCATTATGATATATAAAAGAATGTGGGTTGGGGAAACTTTTTCTCTTATAAATAAATAAAAGACCCTCATATTTAAAGATGTAAATAATTTTGCATAATGTCATTCTTATTTTCACCAGATGTTATTAAGCACTGATGTGTTTTTATATAATCCAATGGATTTCATTTAGATTCCTAGAAGGAAACTGTTATTACTGATTTTAATGATAGAAAGTGTCAGTGGAGAAGACGACTTTACACTGTGTAAAACACCAGTTCACATCAAACAGGGAATAAAAATAGTAGGCCAATCATCAAGGTGTCAAAAAAGAGAAAATGCCAGGTCCTTCACAACTTTTGCAATTTCTTTTACTATGTTTATTGGGTAGACACTCAGGAATTTCAAGTTTGTGGAGATTTAGGAAAAGTACTTGAAATTCTATTTCTACTTTTTATTTCCATCACAACCACTTTGTATAAAGACACACATGCAAATATGCAAAACAAAAAATTATAGGTCTTCTTGAACTTCGAGAGAGACATCCATTTTGGTAGAGGGGAGACATACATTTGGATAAATTTTTATGTGCACCTAAAATTTGGGTGCTAGTCCGAACTGCCAACTTCAGAATGTTCACATTTTTAATATACCAAAGTGGTTTAAAACAACCTATTAGTATAAGGAGTATTTTTAAAACTGTTGACATTTGGCTACTGTTCTTTCATCCACTGTTCTGTAGTCTTGACAGAAACTTGGTTTCACTTGCAGAGAGAAAGTGAAGGACAGAGAAAGGTGTCTATATGAAATGCCCCAGAGAGGGGCAGAACTCCTGTAAGGCAGAACATTTAGGCATTGACTGTGACACTGTATTAACCTTTTTAATGGATGTATGTAATAAAGTGACATGTAAATGGAGCACAAGGGGAGATATGACACTATATCTGGAAAAGGATAAAACAGTTGGTTGAATACTGGGCTATTATAGCAGTTTGCAAACCTTGGATAAACTCAGTCAGCGGTTGTATAATTGGTTATTCAATCCCGACCCTTGTTCACAGCTCAAAGCCAGGAACACTGAGACCTGTTGCCAATTTGAGTGAATATAGTGACTGTACTCGGCCGGGGCCTAACACTGGAGCCAGGCCTTTTCCTGTGGGCTGGTTTCCACCATGTCTGGGACTGGCGCGGTGACAGTGGGTCTTTTGTTGTGAAAGACTGGCTGGTGCTCCCCTCCTTTGCAAAATGTCTAACAGCTACACAAATATAAGAAAATAGGAAAAGGACTTACTGTAGCTTTTCTCTTAGTTAATGTTGAGTTATTCATTTTCCTTTCTTTTTCTTTTCTTCCTCCTTTTTTGGAGGGGAGGAAATCTGAATTATATAAATAAACTTAAAAAGTGATATAAAAACCTATTTCCAGATAAGAATTGAGCCTCAGTAGTCCCTGATTAGAATATGATATGTATGGAGAAACAGTAATTTGATTCACAAAAATGGATTTCTGCATAAGATTATTTTTACTTTTGCTCCTTTTTCCTATGAAAGTTCATGTACTAAGCATATTGTTTTTACTGAGTAGCTCCTCCATGACTGAAAGATATAGCCTGTTTATAAACCTGTTATGGATTTAACTTTATGAAACAAGCTCCCTACCTTCTCTACCCAACATACTGGATAGAGGCCAACAGTCTAACCGCTTACTGTTTCTAGTCTAGTAAAATTTGAGAAATAAATCAGCAAAGATTTTGATTTGAGTGTGTGGTACAAAGAATGCCCAGTGTTCATACAGTGCCCAATTTATAAAGGAATCTGTAACAAGCTTGTAGTATTTGCCAGTTAGGTGCAGCGTACCGATAGGGTGACAGTCCCCAGCTGCAATCAATTATGCTTCCATTACTTCTGTTGTTTAAACATGCCTAGGAATACCCGTCCAGAGGATTTCACAAAATGCCTCTAAGTTTCAAAACAAAGTAAAGAGCATGTGAGAAGAAAGAAATCCAAATGCATTCTGAATGGAGAAGTTTTTTTTTTTTTTTTCTGGAAGTAATGCTAATCTCTTAGCTCACCCCACCCCAACTCCCTCCCCACACCCAGCATTTACAAAATCACACCCACAACACAGTGTTTGATTTAACGCAGGGTTGCACTTCAGTCAAGAGACTGCTGAGGTCACATCATAGAAATGGCTACAGTGCTTCTTGGCTTTCTTATGGCCTTGATCATTTAGGGCTTTGTTTTGGTTAATTGAATAGACTCCTGCTGGGGGGAGCTCCTACATATTTGGGACTAGATGTCACTGAAAGAGGTTTGAGACTAGCAGGTAGTGACCCAGGGCTTAGGGAAGGAGGTGCTTCTCTGCAGTAAACAAGGTTGAAAAGAAAAAGAGGTTGCTCTGAAACCATGACAGGACAAAGGAAAAGAAGCAAATAACTTTTGAATAGAAAATTAATCATTGAAAAGACACTGGCTATTGTGAGTCACTCATAAAATTAGAGAGAGCATTTACCTTGAAATATATGAGAAAAAGCACTATAGAAACTCCCATGGAGGCCTGTAATGGAAAATACATTCGGCCATCTCATTATAAGAACATCCCTGGGAGCCAGGTGTTATGAGCATTAGTAAGAAGGTGGTCTTATAAAAATTTTGATTATAATCAAGCTTAATGTATTTGAGGCTTAATAAAAGTATTGTATGGATGTACTGAGTATCATGGCATAATAGAGACCTCTTAGTATTGGATTGCTCGTAAGTATTGTATTTCATAACGTTGATCTGTGGAGGTCTTTGCTTCCTGATGGGAAAATAGGAACTTGTATTGGTAAAGAGAAGATCAGAGAATTGTAGCCCGGCCCCTATTAACCCCAGAAAATACAATTCAGCATATGTCTTGTCATCTTAATCTCCCAAATAGTCTTCCAGTTTGTATTATAATACAATATTGCATATACCAAACAGATGTCTTCCCTAGGTCATCATTTGTAATTTAGTAAATTGTAGGTGTCCGACTGGAGAGCCTAGAGCTGCTGGTGAAGAATGAATGCTTGAGCTGCCTCATTAATTCCATGTGGGTAAGAGGCTGGTGGGCTTAAAGGATTTGGTAGTAGCCCCATAGAGAACCACCAAATGTAATTCAGATAGCGTGGAAGCAACTCTTTTTTCCTATTATTTTTTTCCTACTCCACGCTGTGAAACCTTGCTGATCATTATTTTTTAGGCACTTTATGTGTCACAACAACAACTGAAAGGCTGAAATATGCATGGAAACAGGAGTTTCAATTAAACTTAAATCAAGTATTTGTTAAATGAGCTGGATTTCAGTTTTTATACAGCTTCCTTGGGCACAGGGCTCCTCACATGGATTGAGATTCGCCTTTGCTGCTTTGTAACTTTAAGGGTGTTGTGCTGTAACATGAACAATTTATTGAGGAGAAAAGGTAGAAAAATAAGTATTCCATATTTTACATTGGGAATTATGAGCAAAAATAATAATAAATTGACACCTCATCATAACAGGAAAACTTGTTAGAGTAGCTGTCTTTTATATTTTTATTATCTTTCCAAATTTTGGAACTACTCTTTTAATAATGCTGTCCCCTCATCAGGCAAAGTCATTTTCCTCTTGTTTTTGGTGGCTGCCTTCAAGCATGTCTCTAGAATGTCTCTTTCTACTTTCAATGTCGTAAATCTATTCTAAGCAGATAGTTCACCTTTTAATATTTACTCTTGTCAAGTAATAAAGATCAATTTTGATGATTACAGATTTATTGCAATGACTTACAAGTTTAGTTCACTGAATTCGTGGTGTTACATTATTTGCTTGCTGCAAATGAGATTATAGGCAGCTACCACACTTGGAGTGATTTACTTTTGATACTTTGTAATTTAACTGAAGAGCTCAACACCTATTATTTGAACACTTTAATTTATGAGACTGATTAAATGTATGTTTCTAATCTACCACAATTATTAGCAATGTTTTATCTGAATCTTTTCATGGGAGAAATGGGAACTCTTTCTCTATGGTGGAAAGAAGCCTGGCTATTCTTCCCGGTGTTCACTTTGTAAGGGAGATCTAATTCCTGTAACACTCTGTACCTTTTTGTGGGAACTGACACAGCAGGTTCCTGGGGGTTGAATATCCCTTGGGGAAAATTCCCAGAGGTATAAACACTTTTGAATTTCTGACATGTGCAGCACAGACCTTCATGGCTTTAAAAGACACTACCCAAGTTTATAAAAGCTTGCTCTCTGACCCCAGGTCAGAAAATTGGGTGGTCTGTAATTTTACTGGATTCATCCATCCTTTAGTGATGAAATGCTAACCTATCTCTTGATTTTTTTAACTGCTGCTGTTTCATTGTATTTCACCAAAGTCCCTAGGCTGTTTTTCCATCTTTTTTTCAAATTGTTAAATTAGTGACTCATTAGGAAAGCGGGGGCCTACAGGTCAGAGTGCGGTGATTATGCCTTAGACTCTGCCCACCCGCACCATGCCTATTCTCCCCAGCTACATCTCTAGTGAGAAGATGAGTGGGTTCAACTTAAATATAAGTATTACATGTTCTTATATTAGCTATTTATCTCGATCACTTAGTACATACAGACATGAGGGTGAAGTTCTGTCTCCTTCCTACTGCCTCCTCTCCCTGGATATTTTAACTGTTGATGTTTTTCTCTCTGCTATTGGATTCGAGACGTGGTTCTATGGATGTTACTAATAGATGTTTTTGAGACTATAGAAAAAATAAGCAGTCAAAATCCTGCTGTGCCATAGAAAGCCATATTAATTACATTCAAGGTATACATTGAGTATTTTATCTTCTAACATTAATCCCCTTGCCAGGATTAGGATTTTGTTGTCCTGCCACCACTTTGAAGGCTTTACACAGATAATTTTCTGAATAATGAGGATACTATTCCATTCATCATTCTCTGATTTACCGAACTTACTGCACCATTACTCCACCTTTGTTCTCTGAACCTATGGCCTCCCTTAGTTTTCAGCCATCTATAAGAGGTGCCCTGTCATCAGTCTGACATCTCAAGACGTTCTGTTTTTCTTTACCACTTACGTGAACGTATGGACCCCTCTTAAGTAAATGTAGGGCATTGTGTTGAAGAATATATGTGTTTATAATGTGGGCATGTGATCCATGGCCCTGTGTACAGGATCTTTAAACAAAATTTTTCTTTAAAATTTAGTGATAACTCTTAACTTCCCCCTTTTGAATAAAATATGTGTTAACTACTGGTAGTTCATTACTTCATTCTACTGTCACTATTTTTTATTTTGAAATGTTAAGCTCACAGAGTAGTGTGAAATAGAAGAGTAATAAAATATATTTGGGTTCATTTAATTGACAGTGTTTAAACTATCATTCAAATGACTGTGGTGTTAGTAAAATTCTTTTACCTTTCTAAGAAGAATTCAATAAATTTTAACCATGAAGTTCTTACTTGAGAAAAGTTTTCAATTCAGGTTTCTGAAGAGTTAACAGAATGGTCTAATCATGTTTTTACTCAGAATCATGTTTCTTCATCAAAAAATCACCTCAAGGTCTGAGAAAAGTATGTATTTTTTTTTTGGACGTTGCTAAAGTGGTCTCAAAGTTTTACATTTTACAAGTGAATAGGGTGCTCGTCTGTTTTGCTCTAGTTATTGTTCCCCATGTTTGTTAAAATAATCATGCTTCTAATACATTTTAACTTTATAGTTTTAGTGTGACTTAGTTCATATTATCTTTTTAACTGTGGACGAGATGGCAAATCAGTCCCAAATTTTGGAAATTATCCCTAGTAAGAATTTTTACATATTTTTAAATTAAGTTTCTTATTTTTACATATTTTTAAATTAAGTTTCTTATTTTTACACATTTTTAAATTAAGTTTCTTATTTTCTTATATCATTGTTCATTTCTGGACAGTATTTGATTTCTTCCCTTAGGTGTAGTTTATATAGTTCTTAGTTTCTCCACACCATACCCTCCCTGTGATCCACCCAACCTAGTAGAATTTCTTATAGTAATTCTTAAAAAATTTTATTTATGCATCCAAGAACTGGGGTATAGGCCAGAAATTTAGGGGGTGAGAGGATTCACCAGAGGCAGATTTTGGAGCAAAACAGGCGGATCTACTGAAGTACACTGCTGAGGGGAGCAGCAGATGAGATAGGGGAATCTGCTGCGCCATGTGGGTAACCTCCCTGGCCAGGGGTTGAACTCTTACTGCAGTGACTGCCAGTTGTTTCATTGTGGTGAGATTTAACCCCTTGTGCTACCAGGGAGGTTCTCTTAGAGCACTTTTAATTGATAAACAGAAGACAACTTTAAAACTCTTTATGGCAGTATATCTATAGTAACATTTAGAAATCTATTTATTGCATTGATATTTTCTATTAATTAATATAATTCAATTCAGGCATTATTGAATATAATAATATAATAATTCAATTAAGGCATTATTCTCTCTCCCTACACAATAGAACAGTTCAGTAACTGTAGCAATTTGAGTAAATGGTTTAATGTCTCATCTCTGATCAGTCTGCACATCTTCTTTAGGAGAGGAGATGGTAAGTTTTTTGAACTGATTGTAGAAGCCATGTCTTAGTGTCATAGTCCCGCGGTAGCAGCTTAATAGACTGATGAATGAGTAAATGGAAAGAACAAGAGGCTTCCAGTCTCATGTGTGTGTATGTGTTCACACATGTGTCTGTGAATTGTACAAAATAAAATGGCATTATCCATCGATGAACACACACACACACATATGTATGCCTTTTTTAAGTGCCTCTACTAGTCTAGTGTGCCACTAAAAGCAAAGATTATGGTTATGTGCATTCATCAAATTCAGGAATTGAATGAGTCCATCAGTAGATTATACAATATCTACTTTTATGCCCACTATCTTTACCGTTGAGAATCATGTCTGGTGATGTAGGAAAAGTGAAAACTAAGCTATGTTTTTCTCTTTTTACATTTTATATAGACTTTTTTCTTTTCTTTTTTTTTAATCTGCCTTCATAAATTCCTTAAATGAAATGCTTTTTTAAAAAAAATCAGAGATTGAGTTTTGTTTTTTATTAGAGGACCATAAGTAACAAGACTGTAGTTTTCATTGTTGATTGGATTGTATCTAAGATTGTGAACATTAAATCCCATTTTGCAAAATAGAGCTATTGTATTTTCTCATCTAAAATTACTCTAAAAATGACACGATCCAAAATCCGTGAAAGGTTATGAGAGACCAAATATAACAAGTTGTTAAGGCAGATGGACTGCTTTGGTTGAGAAGGCTATGTGCAAATTTAGATATATGATTTTAAGCAAATCAGAGTATTTTTCTTAATTTAAAAACCTGATGCTATATATTAGAACATATAAATACAATTTGAATTATAAGTACATTTATAGCTCAACTGTTCAACTACCTGCATATCACAATCTCTGATTTATCATATGAATCATGTCAGTTTTTATTGTTCATATCTTTTCAGGCATCTGGCAAGCTGAGATTGAGATTTGTTTTCACATATGTTGTGATAGAGAAGACTCAGGATGTGTAGTGGTTTAGCATCAGGCTGTATGTGCTTTAATTCTCACTTCCAGTGGCAAAACATTCTGTCATATTTTTAAAGTACTGGAATTCTTATTCTAATGTATGTTAAGTAGTTTTCTATTTCTATGCTTTTTGTATCACTGTTATCATCTCTACCATACACCTTTATGATTTTGAAAATTATTTACAAAATTATTTGAATAAAATTCTACAGATATGTGCATTAATTTTCATTTTCAACATGGTGTAGATGTCTAAATAGATGATGTGAATACGTTCTTTTTGGTAGGATAATTGCTTCATTTATAACTCAAATGCATCTTTAGATTTATGTATTTTGTATCAATAGGCTTATATAATTTGCTTAGAACTGCATTCTCATCTTTGCTAAACTGTGATATGTTTTAGCAATCTTAAACTTTTTCTTGGTTTGTTTATACATTTTGTGAAATGAAGACTTGTTTTAAGTATGCACAATTCTCACATACCTTGGGCCGTAATTTGGTTATTGTGTTTTGTCTTGTGTAAGTTTTTTTGTTCTTTGATATATTTGCCAGTTGAGAAAATACCATGTAAATGAAATATATGGAATAATAGCAGGTTTAATATAAATGGTCTTTGAGAAAATTGATAATTTGATGGGTGAAATATTTAAAATAGTCCTGTAAACTTTTATGAGAAATGTTTTTATTTATCAGTTTTCTTCTATCACATTGATTCTTCTGCCTTTTTATTCCTTTTTTTTTTTTTTTTTGCCTTTAGAACCCCTTTGCTTCTTCCTCCTTTTCACTTTCACTCCTCTGGTTGTAATTAATGGTGAGGACTTAATTCATGTCTCTCCGCCCACACCCTGCTGACATCATAAATTATCTGGATACAAATGGACAATATTCATTAGCTGTGCACTTTACTGAAAGAGCCTTACACAGGAGTGCTGCGGACTCCCATTTTTATTAAAAGTTAAAATGCTTCTGCTATCGTGGGGGCTGGGGAGTTAGCTATCATAGAAGACAAGGCTACAGTGCTAATAAATAAAAATAATAACTATTGCTGTTGGTGAGTGACCTGAGAAAAAAGCATTGCAGAGCTCTTTGTTGTTTCTTTCACTTGTCAACAGCACTGGCTTAAACGCTTAAACCACTGTGGAGGCCTAACAGAACCCTTGGGAAGTTTGAGAAACAAATACTCAAGGAAAAGTTTTAGGCAAAGATTCTTTGACTATTTTTGTGTGCCTGTGCTGTTTTGGGACTATGCATACATTTACCTGATGGAAGTGACAGATGTCCTTGTCGCTCATGAGACTCCCCTTTTGGTGTCATCTTTACTACTAGGAGTTTGGTGGTGGTGGGTGGTGAGGCATATATACACCTCGAGGTGTAAAGCTACACCCCTTAAATTACATAGTTTTATAAGCAAATGACAATTTGATAAATAGTTAAATACTATTTTAATATGTAGTCGAAAAGCATAAGAGAGATTTTGTACATGAGGAATAATTACTTTTGGAAATGCTACTTTCAAATTACTTATGTTATTTTTGCCGGGATCTAATATTTAAAACTATAATAGAACAAAAATCCTGAACTGTGTGTAGGAACATGCACTTTCTAGTTAATGGAGTGGATGAAAACTATGGTACTTTCATAAGTCTATCTTTTAGAGGTGTTTTTGTATAGCAAAATGGAGTCTTGTGAGGATTAAACCAAAGTTTATTGATACATCGTAATTAAATCATATTGACTATGACATTTAATCATGTGATAAAAAGTATTCTAAAATGTGGTATATGATTGAGAATAATTTAAAGGTGCACTAATGGTTTTGACTTATGTAATTAGAAAATTTAAGCCTCAGAGTAATGACTTAAATATTTCATGTTCCAAAAACTAAATCCACATTAAAAACTTAAAAAATGAGTCAGTAGGCCAGAGCCTTTTTTTTTTTTTTTTTTTTGTTAACAAGCTCTTATTAACTTTCAAGTGGAAATAAACAACTATTTTGGCAGTAGTAAAAGTAAAGTATTTCCTGAGCTTAATTCATTTCAGGATAATTATATATTAAAATGGTGCTTATTTTGAAATTAAATGCTTTGCAACTTCAGATGTGTGTCTGTTGTTTATTGTGGTAGGTGTTATTTTTTAACATTTCCTAGAACAACTTGGCATTTCCGGGGCAGACTAGACTTGCTTGGCTAATAGGACTGTTACAAGGTCTTCTGGTCTACAGAAATGTTCCTTATGTAAAAATTACATTGTTTAATACTTGCCCCAAATGTTTCCTGAAGTTCAGCTATCAACAGCATGATATAAATTGTTACTGACATCGGACTTACACATTTAGCCCAGTTGTTCCCTCAAAAATAATCTTAACACTACTTGACTAATTCAATAGCAACATTTTGAATTGTAATTAGCAATTTGAAGAAAATTAACTTGTCCAAGTATACTAAGTTGCATTTATTCTTAAGTGTCAGGGAACCTTTAAGTGCAAGGGGAGAATATTGAGTTAATAGTACCTAATTCAAACAGAGATTAGCCAATGGGACCAACCATAATATAATTATTGTCTACCAATAAAGGAAGTAAATAAAACTGGCACAGTATTTCACTTTGAGAAAACATGACTATTAAAAGAATTTGTGGTATGTGGCATCCTGAAAAGCACTGAACTGGGAGTCAAGCTTTAGGCTCTGCCTTTATGATTAATCAGATTCATGATCATAAGTAAATCTTTTAATCTTAATTTATAATTTCCGTTTGACAAAATGGAGGGTTTGGTCTAGATCTAGTTCTAGGTTTAGATCTAGTATTACCCAAATCATATTGAGCAAAGCACTAATTTTCTTGGTCAAATACTTAAATAATACTGTATAAGCCATAATTCACTAAGAGTTGGCAGTCTATTAGCACATGAGAAGATCTGAGTCTTATAGAATAGCAATGTAAATTTGTTTAATATTAGAGTTACAGGACAATGAAATGCTTATGATGTTTGTTTTACTTTTAAGTAGCCAAACAATTTAGGTGCCATTTTATGTCCAATATATGTTTCAGTAAATTACTCCTATGAAATTCTTATTTAAATGACCACTAAAAATTCTTCCAGGTGTAAAATTCTTATTCCATGATGTGAATAATGACATGTACTTTTACTTCTTGCCTTATAAGGGGGGGTATTGGTATATTCTGAAGTTCAACTTTATTGTTAGTCCTTCCAAAAGATGATTCCCATGTGACCCTATCACATGTCAGCAATAGCACAGCTTAGTTTAAGCTACCAAATTAAAGTATAAACAGCGGTAGATTTGGTATGACCTAACCCCTGGGACTTTGTTTAAAAAGTCAAATATTATGCATACATATTTTTTGCTTGTTCGATTTTTCAATGAGCTCTACCACTGCAGCTCAAGGGAGATTAAAGGAAAAAAACTACATAAACACAAAGCAAAAACCTGAGCTTGTGTGTAAAGCTACTGCACTGGAGCGAATGTGGTTTAGTTCTTGGCACTGGCAGCTTGTTGGAGAATTACAATATGTTGGCATGAGTCTCTAGGTCTCATTGTTCCAGATGAGGGAGTCAGTCTTAAGAGTGTTTGGCACTGAAGGGAAAAAGGAGTGAGAGTTATAGGGGATGAACAGGCCCTAAAGAGGCAGGATGCTGTTGTAACAATGGCTGGCACAGTTGGGGAGGCCATTCACTGGTGGGGATTGCCATAGGCATTGATGTGAAGAAGCATATGTGAGCAAAAGATGTAAGGGTGAGAAGGGAAAAGCAAGCAAATGTACAAAAGGGTCCTGATGGCAAAAGAAGAAAAAACAATCCATGGGAGTCATATTAATATCAATGTGTTGACTGATGTTAGTTCTCATTTCTCTCCAATTTATTTTATAGCTTACTTCTTAATATTTTTAACATTTTATTTTTTTTTCTTTTAAAATCTATACCTATCTGATACCCACCCACCCCCCCCACACACACACACCAAAGAGACAGATCTTTAAGCAAAGAGTAGTTTTATATTTTGTCTATTCTGCTTTCTGGAGAGGTGATTTGAGCCTTAGTTTTCTCATCTGCAAAATGGATATAATAAGTTTTACTATCAAAAACAATATTATATCTGCTAGCATTCTGTAAGCTGGAATGGTATGCAAGTAATAATTAGTATTAGAACTCACACTGATTAATATAGAGAGCCTGAGTTCTTATTTTGAAGGTAACTGTGACACTTAAATGTTTGGGAGAAGTAATTCTCAGGAGAATCTTTTTAAATGTTTAAATTAAAATTATGGCACATTTTAACATGAAAATAATGAATAATCCAGAATTTGAACATTTGGAAATAACTATGTGCAGAAACATGCTCACAGTATAAAAATACAATTTTATGTGTTTTTAAAATACATCACATTTTAGAAGATGTAATATTTAATAGAGAACTGTCTCTTACTGTGTAAGCACTGAAGCAGCATTTAACATAATGGTGTCACATTTCACTTTACTCATAGCTGCACGTTTATGAACAGGTAGGTATATTATAAATATTGGGATTTTGCCACTTGGCCTTCTACATCTCTAATCATGAATTTTCTGTGGGATCTTTGCCATTTTCAGAGACATTCACACTCATGACTGAGTTCATTTCTTACCACTTTTTTACAAACTGGAAAGGGAAACTAATTGAAACAGTGGCAGTTGATAGAATACTGTATATGGATTTGCTGCAGAGGTGAGTGGAGTAAAACAAGGTGCCCTTTGTCCCCTAAGCCGCCTGGGTCATAGACTTGACTGGAATCTCGGTTGTTTGACCTGGAGTCCAACAGACCTACCCGATGCATGTTTTAAGTTCGTCGGGTATCTCTGTTATATGATCATAGGTTTATACTGAATTGTCTTAAATTCTAAAGTGTAAAATCATACAGTGGGAGGTATGTGTGTGCACTGGAAAGAACAAAAATGCCTGTAAGTTGAACTTCGCTACATTTTGGACAAGATGTGATATTTTCCTGAGATTTGGCTTCTTAAATGGTAAAACAGATGCACCTATATCTAATTCAGAAAATTTTTATGAGAGGTTTGAGATGTCACATGTAAAGGAAATGTCATACTGCTTAGCACTTAGCCTCATAATAGTAGCTATCATTATCATTCTGTTATTGACAAGAGTTAGGAATTTGTAGGGAAAAAATACTTAATTCATGACTCCGCGCTGCCCATTACATTTTGTGAAACCTCAGAAAAGTTATTTTCTTCTTTATGCCTTTTTTTTTAAAACAAACTCTAATATAGCTCTTATAATACAATCTGCGTCATCAGGTGTTTGCTATGAGTTTTGAGAGAACACAGGTAAAAAAGCATTTCGCATACTTCCTGGTGCCTAAGCTGTTCAATTAATGTTTATTGAATCTGAATTTAAAGTATATCCCTCATCCAAATTGCATGTTTTAGTATCTTTATTCATCTTCAGATCTGACAACCCTGAGTTAGCCTTATTTCTGATTTGACATTTTCCAAATTATTACAAGAAGTTCTTCATTTCTCTGTAGTGTGTGTTCAGAGTCCAGCGCTTAAAAAAAAAAGTGACTCTGTAGACAAGCTTTATATCTTTATGCAAGTTAATGAAGAGGACAAGAATGTTCCGCAGGTTTCAGAAATCTGGCTGCTGTTTCTTTAACTCTGGAACTTAGACAGAAGACTTCTGTTTCTTTATGAGCACACTACAGTGAATATTTTGTCTAGCTGCAGGGGAAAAGCTTTGTCATGGACTTTGCAGACAATAGCCTTAAAAGTAAAATGGTCTGCTTTTGGTGCCGAGGTTCAGGGCCTATTGTTAGCGCACAATGGATTTCTACTGCTGCATTCCTGCTTTGCAAAGGTTTGTTAGCTTTTAATGACAGACAGTGCTCTATTGCAAATACCTTCATGGCTGTGCCCTGTTTACATGCTACTCAAGAATTTTTGTAGAGTGCTGGCAAAAAGAAACAGTGGTGTTTGTTTGACCTGCTCTGATAAGATTTAGAAAATTTCACTCACCAAGCCTTTAGTTGAAATGTGGTGACTGGGAATCCTGGCAGTATTTTAAAGTTACTTTTAAAGCCTCAAAGAAAAGAAATATTAATTACAGTAGGAAGATATTAAATTGATTTTATTACAGAATTTTCATTACCATTTTCAGAACAATATGGCTTAGAAGTAGGGGTATTTTAAGAAAAAAGTTCTTGAAAAATCTTTTCCCCTTAAACATGAAAAATGAATACAGATTTTGATATAAAGGAAAAAATATATTTCACACATTCCATAGTAAATCAGCACACAGTTATAGCATATAAGTGTGTGAGCATATATGTGTATATCTATACACATGTGTATTATGTGTGTATATATACAAATATATAGATATATAGAGAGATGTATATATATATACACAGATAGATATATGCATATATAAACTTGTACTTCACATACGGATTAAAGTCCTAATCATTCACTACTTTCACCATTATATTTTTCACAAGTTTTGACATCTGAATCAGAAGCATTCCATACTGTCACAGTTTTGCCAAGGAAAATTTCGCCTCTGCTTTATTGAAAATCCCACATAAGCTTTGATAGCTGATTTCTGTAAGATAGTGGTCTAAGTAAAGTGCCTGGCATCAGCCAAAGATGATAAAGACGCCTTAAAGTGCATTTTACTGTGGGGAAAATGAACCAATTCCTAATAATCTTATGGTCCCTAGGCCAGACGGTCCCTTTGATAAGTTAACATGTACTCCCTTTATGCTCCTAGTAGGGGGTAAGCAAATGTCTGAACAAACACAAATACACATAAACACCAATGTGGAGAATGGCAGTGTATGTCTTAGATCCAGATAATAAGTGTGGGCATTGTTATTTAGATGGGGCATACTGGGACACTTATCTTTTAGTACACTCCATTTTCTAACTGAATGCAGTGCTAATCGTGGGTTTGAAAACCATTGTAATTGTGTACCCATCTAAATGCTGACAAGAATATACAAGTGTATTGTTTGGAGCTGAGTTTAATGTTTGGTAGTTTTATTAGCATTTATATTTACTTATACATTAAAATTCAACACAAAAGGCGAGGTCAGAAACCGTGAGATACATAGAAACAAATGTCAGAGTATAAAATGAGTCTTGGTCTCTAAAATCTGTGTGCTCTGTCCCCATAAAGGGCATTTTAAAAGAGCATGATGCAAATCTGAAATAAACAAATAATAGATTTCCATTATAGGTATTACTCGCTTCTCTAGATTTTGCAATCTTTGTAAAGCTTCCTTTATACCAACTTTTTAAAAAATGTTCTCGGTACTGGCAAATTTTTCCACAGTGTGCTTACCACCACACTATGTTAAACACATATTATAAAGTGGATGTAATTGTAAACACACAGAGGGATATAATTACATGTAGCAGATTTAAGAGCTAATTCTTTGCCTTTTTTTTACTCTGCATTTTATCAACATAATTATTTTTTGACTGCAGACTAACACCCTGAAATTGACAAGCATCCATTATAGCAGGAATTTGTTCACCAAATTGAAAAACAATGAACTGCAGGTTTATATGTACCCATTGTCATAAAGAATCAGTATGGCTTTGTTCCGCAAGAGGAAAAAGCTAATGATTTTGAAACAGCAGGTGACAAAACACATTCTTTTTTTCCTCCCCTGTTATCAGTTTGTTGATGAAGTCATTATGAACTGGGGCTGGGTTAGGAATGGCCTTATTTTTAGCAGATAGACTTTTAATGAGCTCCATTGTAAAGATAGTCATGTTGATTTGCTTACACTTTTTTTTTTCTTTACTTAGAAACCCCCAGTATTGAAAAGCTACTCTCAAAGGACTGGAAAGACAAGCTTCTTGCAATGGGATCAGGGAACTTTGGTGAAATAAAAGGTAATATGTTTGTAATTATCTTGATCAAAATTGTAACTAAATGAAGTTGATTTCCAGCAATATTCATGATGATAGAACATGTCCTCTCCAACCTACTTCACCCCCTTGCCTTCTCTGGCTTAGAGGTATCTTCTATTTAGCTTGAAAGTGGATGAACCAGGGTTCGAGTTGCTCTTTCTGTGCCTTCTAGAATAAACAGCATGCTGTTGTAACAGAATAGCCCTGCTGAGTCTTTAAAAAGCCTTTGGTTTTCATCATTTTTCAGAAAAAGTATATATGATTTAGTTTATAAATAGGGATGTATCTATAGCAATACGCTGCATATTATATACTGCGTATTTCAAGATTTCATACACTTTCTATATTGGTTGTCTGAATGTACCTATTCTACATTTAGAACTAGATACGATGCATGGAGAAGACTTAATAATAAAGATTGTTTTGTACTAATAAGGATGATGTTTTGCAGTAAGTTTTGAGTCAGCAATTACAAATAATTTAGAAAAATGCTATATGGATTTCAGAAGATACTGAAGTCTTAGTAAACTTTTAATAAAAAAGGTAGACTCAAATGATCTTTACAGTTAACTTAAAAATGTGTTTTCTCACAAAAACCAAAAATGAAAAGACAAAGACAAACTGGGGACACTTGATGGGGAGGGAAGAGGGGAAGGGTTGAGGGCAGACGGGAGCACGGGGGACTGACGTGATGGTGCACTGGTGTTAAGGTGATGGGGAATGCATGGGGATTACAATTGATGTCAAATATATGTAAATTTAAAAAATTTTTAAAAATAAAACATAAAATGTGTTTTCTTAGTGCACAGTAGACAATCAATAGTTTTTATTTTATTGCGAATAGAAAACCATTGATTCTGAGGTTTTTAGGTTTAATTTTCAGAGAAAAATGCTTATCAATATTAAAAATCTAGTTATATTTTTATATTTATTAGTATATATATAGTTTATATTAGTATACATGTAGAAATGTGTGTATTACTAACTTGTGTGTGTGTTCCCCTAAAAGAGAGAAAATTGCCTTTCTCAAGGCACTACTACTGCCTCGCAGCAATTTAAGAAAGACTAAATGTAGATCAGTCTTCTCAACTGTTTGACCTCTATCACAGTTAAAATTTCCATATTTAGAAACTCCAAAAAATGTATGACTGCAGATTTCACTTTTCATCCACATATTTGGAGTTTACATATATCCCGGCTATGATTAGGTGTAAATGGGTGGTGAGAGAACGAATGGATGTTAATCATCCTAATTCAATAATGAAATCTAGAATGGAATCACATTCCAGTAAATAATAGTGAATGTGCCTTGGAGAGCTTCAAGACAAGTTCAAAGAGAACAGAGTAGTTGTGGGCAGCAGACCCTTCATATTATTTTGTTGAATTTTAACCCCTTGTCCCCTGAGATATGAAACGTACTCTCTAAGTTTCTTTATTCTCCCCTGAGCGAGGTAATAACAGTTGAGCAGAGAAGACCTCCTGTTCCCCACCTGTGATCTCATTCCATTGGAGAACACACGATTCCCCTCCCTCATTTTCCTCACAAGTCCAACTTAAAAGCAGCAGCAGCAGCAGCAGTGAGGATAAGCTTAGAGAAAGGAGGCTCCGCTGTCTGTTCAGGCTTGCCTGTGGGGTTAGTTCAGGAAGCTCAGTACAGTCACAAAAGAAGGTTCTGTCTTTAATTTGGAGTTTTTTAAGCTTCACATTCAGAGCACAAGTTTGGTTATTGTCCTCTGGTTCTGTTCAAAAGCTGTTTTCTGATGCACTTTCAAAGCAACTGTAGCTCTCTCTTCTGTTGGGGGCATGGTTATTAGGTGCTCAGATCGGGTTTGGCAGTAAACTGGGAAAAGAGCGTTGGGTTACTTTTCCTACTGACTGCCTGTGACAGTTGCAATTACTGTCCATTGTTCACAGGTGGCTAGAAAGTGGAGCTCAGACAATCGTGTCCTGCCCTTTGGGGGGTAAATGAATTTGACTTAATGGTTCTTGGGGGGGGGGGTTACACACTGAGCCCAGGAATGTGGTTCTCATGCCACCTCAGGAGTTAGACAAGAACAATGGCTTACCTGTTTTGCAGCTGTTTTTTTTATGAGGAGAATAAAGGTGTAGGTCTCATGTAAGTTACCCTGGCTTTGTTTGGGAAGGGAAGGAAAAGTGTGTCCTTTTTTTTTAATAATTTGAAAATATGAACTTAATTACTAGATGATTTGTTAATGATAAATCAGAATGATGTATTTGAATAGAATCTTTACATTTATTAGTATGTTTACACCATTATTTTATTTAGCTAGTCTTGTGGATTGAAACTTTTCTTTCATTTGCACTGGTTCTTTTTCATTTAACTTTTCATTAGTTCAGGAAACATGCACACATTCACGCGAGCGTGTGCGTGTGTGTGTGTGTGCGTGTGTGTCCCATTCTCAGAGCTAAGACTACAGCCAGATGAGGACTCGTCTCAGTTCCCAAGTACAGACTTTTAATTGCTATGAGTGAATTACATTCAGGTTATTCATACAAAGATTAGAATTTCAGTCTGGTCAAGTGCAAATAAGTATGTCTTGGTATTTAAAAGTAAAAATGACAAAATAAGAGGAATAAATAGCATTTGGTTTGGATACTTTAACTATCAATAAAAAGTTGTCATACTTACTGAAAGTCAATCTCATTTTTTGAGAAACAGGGTGAATTAGTAAAGGTCGATACTTCTAAGAGCACAAAATTATTTTTCATGTTAGTTTATTTTGCCTGTAAGATTTTATACCATTTTATGGTCTGATACTTTGGAATGTGAAGTAATTAGGTTTTAAAGTTATATTAGGAACAATCCTCTTAAAAACACACAAAAGGACCCCAGTTTCAGTTTTGCAGAACAAAACAGTATGACAAAAAAAAAAAAAAAACAACCTTCTGCCAACAATAAGCAGTCAATGTATGGTATAAACTGTTTAGCTGCCTGCAAGATTTACTCCTTTTCTAATCAGCTATGTAGTACAACTAGTCAGTTTGCAGCATTTTGCCCTCATCTTGAGCAGGAGCACTGAGTAACGGGTTATGGAAGGTGAAGAAATTCCTTTCAGAGCCTCCTAGTCATTGAGAAGGGGGAAAGCAGCGCCTGCTCTCCAGCTGGCAGCTGCAGAGTCACATTGTTTCAGCCAGCCTGCGTCCCCTCACTGAAGGTCATTGCATTGGCACCTCACCTGAGGACAGTGTCTGGGGATCCAAGGTGGCTTTGACTCATGTAAACAGATCATTCGTTTCCCAACAAAGTGATTGCAAAATTTATATTTGACTGACAATATTTGTAGAATTATAACACAAAGATCTGCATGTAAAAAAGCCAAGTGTTTCTGTGTTGGTGAGGTTTATGAAAATGGAGCATTGTTTAAGAGGTTTTCTCAGTAGGTCACTCAGAAAAGTCTAGATCAGTTTCTCTACCTGTGTCATTTGAAGGATTCTTTAGTGCCTGGTTTCTTTGCCATTGGTGTCCCTAGTGGTCTCTTCTCACTTAGGTAAGACTGCATTAATTTAGGCCTGCAAAGTGTCATATCTGTTATTAAGGAAAATGTCAGCTGCATTTGGTATAATAAAAAAATCTCTTTTGAAAGCTGTAATTTTGTTCTTTCTAGAAGATGGTACATAAAGGCAAACACCAAACAAGTCTAGAATGCCAATAATGGATTCAAGGGAGTAATGCATTTAGCAGTACTATAGCCTTTTAGAACTCATGCATTAAAAACCTGCTATGCAGATTCAACATGTGAATGAAAGTAGGTGATTTCTTAGGTGCCATACACTTTTGAGAGAGAAGATATATTTAGATTCAATATGTGGCTTGGAAAGGGATAATTTTGTTTAAATAATGCCAGACAATTTGAAAACAAGCAGGCTGGGGCTAGGAATCAGATCCTAGGTGTGAATCTCCTATGGGGTCCTTAGAGTTCTCTTAGTTTAAAATATGAAAGTTTAAATCTCAGTAGTTAAATATATAAAGATTTGCATCATCTTGAAAATTGTGTTAAAACCCTTCCTGTAAAATCCAATAACTATTTAAGAATCACGTGGTTTACTAATAGTAACCTTGTTATTTCAATTGATATATTAACCTAAAAATATTCTGTATATTTTAACTAAGAGGATAGAACTGTTTTGGATCTGGAACTTGTTTAGTGCTAGAGTCATCCACAAGGATGTTACATAACGTAGTCACTTCTAAGTAAATACATGCTTATTAAACATTTAACATTTTTAATCTACTAAGCTTATTAGTTCCTGTTTAGTTGCTTTTGAGTACTATTTTCACTTTTTATAGGAACTACTTCATAGAAACAGGAAAAAAATTGCCGATACACAGAACATAAGTTTTTAAAAATAAGTTTGGCAATGCTTATGAAAGCAGAGCTTGACTCTACCTTTTCTGCAAAGCAGTACTTGCTGTGTCTTGGGATGCCGGTGTATAAACAGTGAAGTGATAGGAAGAGAATGATGAGCCATGGGTCCCTTAGCTTTGTGAAGTGTTGATCCAGTTTGCCTGTTAGGAGGCTTTACATACCTTTGAAAACAAGTACTTAATAATGTATCTTTTAAATAGAGAATCATATATTTTTAACTTGGGTTTTATATTTGAAAATAAAAGCATGCCCTCAACATGTTTTTTTCTCATTTTAAGAATACATTCATGTAACAAGTATTTCTGTTCATTTGTGCAAGGGATATGAAGATCTAAAATGAAAATAATGATGAAAAGCTTACACTGTACTGATTATGGGAAGATGGAATTAACCCAACATGTTTTCCTGTTTTACATTCACATTTCTCTTACTAGGGAAGCATGGTATAGTCAAAATGATTTTATGTCATATTGTCCGGATTCTTCCAAGATTCTTGTAAGAATCCAGTTATCTCTTGATTTGCTTATTCATCTGCTCATTTAAAACCAGTTGCATATCAAGGGACTAAGATGATGGTGCACGGGTGAAATGGTGGTGGGTACTCCCTGGGGACTACAAATGATGTCAAATATAACTAATAAAAAAAAACTATATTCAAATTTTATCAAATTCTTATTTTTGGAACTGACTTATCTAAAATAGTAGCAAAATTTGTTCATTTCTTTGGTGTTCTTTGACTCATTTGTCTTCCTTTCTAAGATACCATTAGAAAGGTTATAATGGGAATCCAAATGAAATAAAAGATGTGACTAAAGTAACCCAACAACAAAAAAAAATAAAACCAGTTGCATATTACTGTTTATTATACACTCATTTATGTAAGGCACTTTGTAAACCTCTTCCTTACAAAGATTGTGAAAAAGTCATTACCGTTTGTTTACATAGGAAGAAAGTGAGTCTCCCTTGTGGACATCTGAACTTATTTTCAGCCCAAGGTCCAAATGCAAGGTGTGTCTAGTAAATGAATGACAAATAAAACAAGCCATGTTTCAAGATGCATATTTCTGACTAGATTGTAGTCTGTAAATGCAGTAAATTTAATGTGGTAGTTTTAAAAAACTTTTTAGTTTTTTTAGACTAATTGCAACTAAATGAAACAAAGAATCTTGGAAAATGTTTATAAAACTGTAATCTGCACTAAAAAGTAAAAGTTTGCAGTAAAACTAGTGTTAAATCATACATTTAGAAAAGTTAACAAAAGTTTGACGATTGTGTTCCCAACATAAATGATATAGCGTGCATCTTACTCATCACGTCCTGGAAACAAACCAGCCAGCCAGGGGGTCTCTGTGATAGAGCCCAAAGTCAAGTGTCCCAAGTGCTCCATTTCTCTCTAATACAGCTGCCGTAGGTAGTGCCGAAAGCTTCCTATAGATCTGTTTAAAACTCTCCCTTAAAGATACTGAAGCAAAAAGAACAATACATTTTTTTTTTCAGAATACTTTGCAGAAATCTAGAAGGTAAGAATATTATAGTGTTCGCAGTATACAGTAGAATATAAATTTATGCTGTCATGTGATAAAGATAGTACTCATTATGTAATTTGAATTGACTCCAGTTTTTGAGAGTCTCTATTTCAGTAAAGGAGACATAGCTAAATTTTATCAAAGTTTGATTAAATTTGCTTTTAATAAAAAAGACCAATTCATGGATGTTTGTACATTGCATAACATAACAAATGCTCCTTTTAATATCATTCATACCTTTTGAGAAGAGAGCATGCTTTTCCTGTAGTTGGCTAAGACTCACTGAAAGAAGCTTCGGTTGTAAATTTATACTAACTTAAGTTAGATTTTGTTCATTATATATTTTAGTTCATTCCATAAATACTACTGTCTTGCCACGTGCCATGTTCTGAAGATAAAATTATATGAAATTTGTATCCTTTTAGAGCTTACAGTCCAGTAAAGACCCTTTCATTAGGCAACAATTTTAAAGGCAACAATACAAATGATATTTAAGTCCTTCAGTGGAATGCCAGTTAAAAGCAATACCATTCCATAAGAAAACTAAAAACTAAGCCAAGTAAAGCCCTAGCCTTTATAACACTAATAGTTTAAGAAATACTGATAAGATTAAAGAAATTATGATAGTGTTGTATCCATGTAGAAAATTGTCTCTGATGGGAAGAAAACATTAAAATGCCCTATAATTCTAACACCTAGAAAGAATATTAATTTAATATATGGATAAATTTCCCTTTAGTCTTTTCCTGCAAACATAGATGTATGCCAACATTGAAATGTTTACACAAATGGTTCGTTCTATTCAACCTTTTCACCTGGATTTATATTATTGACAAGTTCCTGTGTCATTAAATATCCTTTAAAAGAGTTTTTCATGATGCAATCGATAATATGGATGTCCCGTAATTATTTGATTATTCCCAATTGACATTTTTATTTATAAGCACACTTTTCTTCATTTCTTACAGTTTCCTTGGCTAGATATTTAGAAATGAAATTACTACTTGAAGGCTGCAAAGATGGCAGGATGTGATGTGTATTACTTTTCCTAGTGTAGATTCCAAAAAATGTGGTAGCAAATGTTACTCCACCACAGATATTGTATGAAGATGCTTATTAAGCTATCGTTCGAATATTTTCATTGAAAGATATTCCCAGTATATATTTAGATTATATAATATTAGGATTCTAATTATAGCACTCAGATATTTATTATTCTTAAAGTAGGTGGTGTTCTGAGGTATCATAAATTATTAGCAACAATTTATTGAGTAAGGTTCGGTATTGATAATGACAAGGGTTATCATGTATGGGTCATGCCTTGTACTCAGAATTTCTTTCCTAGATGTTCTCTAGCCTGAGTAAAGTACATGGAAAGCATTATTTCTGTTCTAAATGGACACATGCAAATTATCTAACTATAGCTACTACTTCCAAAAAAAGCACATGGTATTTCAGCATAAATTGGTAGGGAGCAATGCAGTGGGTTAGGGTAGGGTGACTGGGTTATAACAGTTCCTTCTACCTAATTACATATACAGGTGGCAAATGCATTATTAAAATAGTGCTTAGTGTCTTATGCTTGAAGTGAAAATTGTAATTAAAAAGTATGTTCTCTCCCCTACTGGTAGTACTTTTCCGTAGGGTCTTGTCTTTCAGGTGAATTTTAAAAGAACAATTAAAAGTGATCTTGTTTCTGTTTCAGTGAACTGCTCACATTTCATTGTACCATATAAGTATTTTAACCTGTCTAAAACATTCATTGGTGTTCCAAATATGTTAGGCATGCTATTTATATTCAATGACTGTCTTGATTTCTTCCCCAAATCTTGAATTTAACTATAAACTTGATGGTCATCATTATCTCTTAGTTTTCTAAGCACATTTCATTGTATTTTTATATAAACATATAATTTGTGTTCTCAAAGTTGAACATATTCTCTACTAGCTACATTTTATTTTTGAAGCAAGACTCTGAGTGGCATGAGAAAACAGTTGAATATTTAATGGATTACAGTGCCCCCCCCCATTATAGTAGGATTCTTTAGTCTGAGTCTTCAAGATCCTTTCTTTAAGAAAAGGAAAATCATATAACTGATAATACCTTGATCTCTCTTAATTATGATTGTTAAATTTCCAGGATTTCATCTTGCCTTTTTAATTTGAGCAAAAACTGCTTTGAGTGAGGAACTATGTTTTAAACTTTTTATTTTGTCAGGCCCCAGTATAGAACATACAAATTATCAATGCTTAGCTAACAATTATTTACTTTAAAAGAAAAAAGGGGGGGCTGGGGGAAAGCTATGGATTATTATATATCACAAATTTTAAAAAAAGTAATTGTTCATGCTTGATATTTGTAACGGGTATATAGTCGTTGCTTTCTATGGTTGAGTGAAAATCTAAAAGGTTGATGTTCATGTCTTGAACCTTAGATCTGAAGTAGTTCCTCATGTAACAGGGCCATTCATTGAAAAATCACTCATTTCTTCTTTTCTGCTTTGTGTGTTCTATTATGATGTTATTTCAGGGACTCCTGAAAGCCTAGCTGAGAAGGAGAGGCAGCTCATGGGCATGATCAATCAGCTGACCAGTCTACGGGAGCAGCTGCTGGCAGCCCATGATGAGCAGAAGAAGCTGGCTGCATCTCAGATTGAGAAACAGCGCCAGCAAATGGAGCTGGCTAAGCAGCAGCAAGAACAGGTGAGTGAGAACAAGATACATGGTCAGATTCCTCAGCTGTGTTTCTAGGTCATGCTCCCTGCCCTAAAAACATAAATAAAAAGGCAAAGCATCAAGGCAACCCAGAAAAAAAAAAAAACAAAAAACTTAGGAAGCTTATCAATTACTTCAGGGGTAAATAATGTGGAAGTTATTAAATGAAAGTGAAATTTTGAGAAGTAATGAGAGAAATAACAAAAAGAACATTGGAAAGTGACAAGAACGTTTCCAGTCAGGGACATTCAGAAAAATTTCATTTAACGGATGTTTGGTATGAGCTTTGACGAAGAGATAGGATTCAGCAGGTGCAGTGACTTTCCAGTTACGCTGCAGGAAGTTTAGGTAGGAAGTTATTAATAGTTTTCAGAATAAGGTGTGAGAATCTAAACCAAGTAGGATAATGACCTTGGAAAGAGAAGGAAGAAATAGAGAGATGGAAGAGTAATTATGCTTAAATTTTTTTTGAAAATGGAAAATACAAAGAAAGATATTGAGCCAGGGCAAGTGAAGAAAAAGGAAAATTGGAAGAGTAGGTGTATCGTTATGTTGAATTGGAGCTACTATTAGGTTGTCCAACTAGAGAAATATACAACAAGTGGCAATACCAGTTCAGAGGACTGAGTTAAATTCTTAGACTGCCCACATTGTGATGGGAGTTTAAGCCTTTGGAGTAGCTAAGTGTCTTTCGTTTATTCAACACTAGTCAGGGGCTTCTTAGATGACAGCCACTGTGCTAACTGCTGAGGTCACCTCAGTTAACAAGAAAGACAAAGTCCCTAATTCCAGTGGGAAGTCAGATGATTGACAAAGGAGAAAAGGACTTAACATAATTTCGGACAGTGATAATAGGTGATGTAAAGAAATATAAAAAGAGTGATTTGGTAAATATTGATTGTCATGGCGAGTTGGTATTTCTTAGATTGGCTGGTGGAATCTGGTAATTGAGTTCAGATCAAAATGACTTCCAAGAGAGCCAGATAAATATATGATGAAGATGCATTTTCTGCAGAGAAACGGCAGCTTTAGACACCTGAAATTAAAGTAGTGGCGATGTCATGAGAAAATGGAAAGGGCCTGAGAGGAGATCCTGGAAGATCCTGGCAGAGAGCTGGTAGATAGAGGAAAGTGAACGTACCCAGAAGCAAGCAGTCCTTAAACTGGACATTTTGATTCTTGTCATTGTTGGCCTTTAAGAATTTGGCCCTTGGATTTCAGTAACAGAAATCAAGCAGTAAGCACTGACAGATATTAGAGGGAAAATGGAGGCAGCACCGCAGGACTGTTGAAGAACGTTGGCAGTACTGTGAAGTACATCAAGGGTGTTATGCATGAGCTTCCATACAAAGTTTGCTTGTCTTTTCCAGATCTGACTTCCTTCATCATCACAAATTCTGGCTTAGTGCACTCACTATCCTAAGTAGAGAAGGACCATGATTTAGTCCAGAGCATTTGTACATATACAATAATTGTAAAACCTCAGCTGCCTTCAAAATGTCAGGTAGCTGAGTTAAAAGAGGTGAAGAAATAATCAGAAAAATTCGAACTTTTCTTTCAGTTTTCTATTCTCCATGACTCATGTCTGCTTAGAAAATGATGTTTTTATTTTTGATGCAATGTCTGACCATTTTCCTTAAGCATTTATCTAACCTATTATTGAAATAAGGTTCATATTCCTCCTGCTTTGTCCTGTCATAAAAGAGTTCAGATCGCTTGCCTCTGATAATCTAGACAACCACCAGTCCTTCTTGTCCTGAACTCTCAGTGCTTTAAAGTCTGAATTCTAGAAAATCCCAGGAATATGGAAAAACACAGCTCAGATGGAAGTATTTCTTTGTAGATTGACTTTGGTGGCTCCAAGAGCACACTTGTCCTGAAAAATCTTAGCTATCACAAATGGAGAACAATTTTACTTTTATTCTTTTATGTTCTGACCCACCCCTAAATATCATCAGAGAATTCTAGAATGTTTTGTTTTCTCTGACATTCGCTTGGAACTTTAGAAAACTTTTCATTCTCCCAGAAATAATCTGTGATGGAGAGATGGCAGACCAGGATGTCTCCTCCACAGCCTGACAGGGTATCCACAGGTCAGGTTTCTAGCTCCTTCTGCTGGCCTAGATCCTTACTGGTGCACACCGTCTCCACTCTCGTGGCAAAGATCTTGTCATCAGGACACAAGGAACCCTCTGGAGGAGATTTGGTACTTGCTGTTTTAGATTCAGGTTAGGCTTATCTTCTCTTAAGACTTCCTTTCCTGACCTTCTTCCCAGCATGCCATACTCAGCACACTGATACTGTGGTTAAAACCCTTAGATGCTGTCAAAGTGAGCACCAATACCCTTTCCAGGACTCTGAGCTCCATTCCACACTCGTCTAACTAGCAGATACGTATTTGAGTACCAGTTTGATGCAGATTCTATACCAGTCAGTAGAATGCAATTAAAAATCCTTTGTGTATTGAATTCTAGTTGAGAAGAGATTGACAGTGACTAAACAAGTAAAATATAGTGGATTATGGTGGAAAATAAAGCAGAAAATTAGGGATATGAGTGCCAGGTTTTAAAAAAAAAAAAAGTGCTAAGAGAAAACATTGGCTGGAGAACATCTGAGCCAGAGACTCATCAGAGGTAAGGGAGCAAGCAATGTAGTTATCTAGGAAAATCATGTTCCAGTTGAAGGGGAAAGCAAGTATCCAGAAATAGGAGCATCTCTGGGAGATAGAAACTTCCTCAAGCAGTGTGGCAACAGTGGCATGACAAAGGGAGGAGAGAGAGGAAAAAAAAAAATCTGAGAGGCACAGGAGAACCATATAGTGCCTGCGTCATTGGAAAGTTGAATAACAACATATTTTAAAAAGAATGTGCCTTTTAAAGGCTGCTGGTTTATAACAGGATATAGAGAGCAAAGACTGCAGCAGGAAGAACAAGTAAGTAAGTTTATTTCAACAAACCAGACATGAGACAACAGTGGCTTAGAACAGGAGGAGACTTGGACAGGTATGAAGTGGTCAGTTTCTCCGTACATTTTTTAAGACACTGCTCAAAGGATTTAAATGTCAGCTGAGATATTGATGATAGGTAGGAAGAAAGAATAAGACTTGAGTAAATGAGATACTCCTTTTTCAGCATCATCTTTCCTATCTTCCTACTGGACAGAATTCTACAGAATTTTTAAACCATATTCCTAAGATAAATTAAAAACTAAAATAATCATAAGTGTACTTGTATCCAATAGAAATAAGAATTCATGGTGCAGTTATGTAGACAAAACCCCACTGTATAGGTTCATTACTTTTATTCATAGTCAACAACTCTGCATGTATCCATTTATTTATGAAGTCTTAACTTTCTGAAACAGGTTAAATTTAGAGTATACTTTTTGTGATGAAAATGATAGTGACTATAATACCATTAGAATAAGAACTAGACCTTATTTATAAAAAGTTTCAAATTAGAAGTTACATTCCCATGAGAAGATCTTCTACCCTATATCCTGGAATGAAATGTTTAAAATTTTCTTCTCATATATTTATTCTTATCTTCTCAACATTCATTCTATACTCCTTTTGCACCAGGCATTGTACAAAGTGCTTGTGGTAAACAAAGTTTGCATGTTACTTATCCTCACTCTATTTATGGATTTCTACCTAGGAGACCAAAGATGTTAATTAAAATAAAACTAAATATAAAATCATAGCATGTGGTGTAGTATTAAGAAGTTGTGGAGGATGTTGTGAGAGCAATAACCAGGGAGATGATTATGATAGTCTCTGACTTAGAAATGGTTCAGGTGATCACATTGAGTTCTCAGTATTGAGTTTAGCTTTGAACCTGTTGAGCTTGAAGTTTTTTTGAAAATGTTACTGGATAAATGGCTCTAGGCTTAAAGCAAATGTCTAGGCTAAAGAGACAAATTTATAAGCAGTTGGCAAACATATGGAAGTAGGTGTGGAGGGGAAAGAATGGAATCTAAACAACACATCGAAGCCTAGAGAGAGCCATTGCAAATGACACAGAAGGTGCACACCAGGAAACATGATGTCATTAGAAGCCAAGGAAGAAGGTACAGGATCAAGAGAAAACATTTGAGTTGTGCCTACGAGTGAAAGGTTAGTGAGGACTAAAAATCACTAAATGGGATAATGATGACTTCATTAAGAATCAAGTTAGCAAAGAATGGGAGCAGAAACCAGAATGGAGTATGTTGAGTTGGCAGTTTAAGGATTTGTAGGAGGTGGAAATTAGGATAGTCTTTACCAAAAAAAAGAATACAAAGTCTCACTGAGGAATACAACAGCATTTGACATGACAATGCCTCTTTGAACTCTGTGGCTGTAACAGCCCCCTATTCATATGATACTTTTATAGCAAAGAGCTGAAAATGTCAGAGGCAGTCCTATCTTAATAGGTTGCCTATGACAATAGGAATCTCTGAAGTTCTTTAACATTTCATACTAGATTAGATCATTGTTAGGTAGTTTCTTAGGATTCATTTTCGCCCAAAGAGATATACATAATTACTCCCTAAAGCTAAATATCTGTCCCTACTTTAGGACACATTTCTGTGTTGGAAGGGCACAGACACATTTTAATCATTTTCACATCCTTGGAGAAACAGAATATTGGTGATTTCAAACCCTTGTAACTACAATATGCTTTTAAATTTCTGACATACTATTTCTCTTGCAGATTGCAAGACAACAGCAGCAGCTTCTGCAGCAACAACACAAGATAAATTTGCTTCAACAACAGATCCAGGTCAGAAATCATGATTCCATACTTACTTCCCATTAAAAATATGCATATATTCTCGTTCTCATTCTTTGGTGGCTTAACTGAAATGACTTTGCAGATAAAATTTGCTTTTCAGCCTAAACATGATATGGCCTCCTGGGCCATGAGACTCTTGCAGGTGGTGGCTTGCTGTGACTTTTACCCTGTACATTGTTGTAGAGAAAAGTTAGATATGTCTCCTTTCTTTAATGGTCAAAATGGACCTGTAAATGTTCTGCTAAGTAGAGCAAGTTTTCAGTTAGAGCAGTGGCAGAGTGTGATATAGGTAGAAGTTAGGGATGGTTATAACTTGCTGTTTGCATCAAATTTAATCCATGGACATTGCCTAGAGAAACCAAATATGAGGAAGCTATAACCTCCATATCTTTGTATGTGGAAATTTACAATGAGCAGAAGTGTCAGTAAAGGAGGAAGAAAACAGCTGTATTGATAATGAAAAAAGTAAGTTTCCAAGAAGACCAGGAATTGAATTCATGGAGCTATGAATTCAACCCCACGAAACATCATCCATCTGGAAGCCACTGTTAACCTTGCAGTCAGCTTATGTGGGGAGAAATTCATCATCTTTTTGAAATTGTATCTTGAGACTCCAACGTATTTTATTAAGTGTAAATATCGTAAATGTCAGAAGCAAACATGTCAAAATTATTTCATTCATATATTCATCATGTTTAGACTTCTTTGCCTACAGAGTTTATCCCATTTTATCTAACTGGGTCAGCTACAGTTAATTTCTGGACTCTGGACTGTGCAACCCTATCAGGGTTTACTCACTCTTGTTCTACCTGATTTGCTTAAGCTGGTACAGCTTCAGTGAGACAGAGGAAATCAGCACTGAGATACTCCATTCAGGAGTCTCTGGCTTTCTTAACTGTAATTGTGAGCAGCGTGTTTGATGAGATCTATTACCTGCCTGTTCATATTGTGACTGTAGTTATTCAATGGCTTAAACTGTTCATTGGATTTTATGCACAGTCTAAGTGTGCTAATTTATGGTTTTAGCTGATGGTACTAGGTTACCAATATTTAAATTTTTTAACTATTGAAAATCTAAAGAATTAAAATTGCTACCCCAACTCCTCGTTTTAGGTAAGATGCGACTCTATAGTCAGCTATAGAGTCCTTTGCAAGTCACATAGTTTCACTGTCATTTGGTTACAATGGTGTACAACTGGGTACCAGTAATTTAAAAATTTTATAATTTTTATGCAGTTAAGATAGTCTTTTGAAAAGCAGAATTGTGAAAATATATCTAAAATAAGCATTTAAAAGGTCCAACGAGCTGTGTGTTCTGACCCTTTAATGTTAGTCAACATCTTCAGTGCTTCTGGGGGAATTGTGCCACAATTAGGACCACTTTATTCAGAATGTGGATTTTAAGCTCTGTCATTATCACAAAATAAGAAATGGATTGATTTCTTGCTCCAGGGTGTAGAGCACTGTAATTTATAAGTCAGAGTATTTTAAAAATAAGGTTCTATAAAAATTATCAGCCCCAGAAACTTATGACTACAGAATACAGAATGCCACCAGTTACACTGTGGCGCGAAAACAGATTGAGTGACTTGCCCAAGATTACACAGCTAGTCGGTGATAGAGTTTTCTGATTGAATATAATTTTTTTTCAGACAGAAATTTTCTGTTTTTAGAAATTTTGCTGAGTTTGAGACTATTAAAAGCTTAGAATTTCTATTTCATCAAAATGGCAAATGGCCAAGTTCTACTAGTTTACAACATGATCAATCCAATTGTTTTCTTTCTAAAGGAAAGTATTTCCTAAAGAAATAGTGTCATTCTGATGGTAATTGGGGGAAACTGTAGGAGATGTCGAGGTAGCTTATGCAGATAAACTTTTTAGTGTTAATACATATCAGTAATACTGAGAGAATCTAAACCCATCAAGCTTACTCTAAAAAAATAATCTGGGAAATAGGGACTGTTGCAGACAAAAAATAAGGACTGCTCAAGACTATCTGAAAGGAACTCATCTTCAGAATGTCCTGTATGTTCACTAAGACCATTGCTCTAAGCTCTATTTTTAAAATGGTTGATTTGGGACAATCTTATAAACACCTAATAATTATGAAGGTCACAATATATTTTAGTTATTCAGTCTATGGAGAAATTGTTTGAATAGTTTTTGAAAACACAGAGTGGCAAGTGCAGAAATAAAAGGTTAAAAAAAAAAAACCCTCCACATGAAATCTTTATCAGATTTCTTTATAGAATGTTTCCTTTCCCTTTACTTCTTTTTTCTACTTTCTCTTTTTCCTTGGCAACATAGAACAAGGAGAAGAAGAGTAAAAATCAAACATGCTATATGAAAGACAAATCAAATGTATAGAAAACTGTTTTTTTTTTAAAGTCTAGTCAGTGCATACCTAATGAAACACTCCTCTAAGAATTTGTAGAGAGTAGGTTTTCTTTGATGCCCGAAATGTCTTATGTAATATATATTGAATGTGAGCTGTATTTTTCCTCCTTAAATATGAAGTCTTAAGACATTGTCGAAAAAAAGGAATGCCAGTTTGTTCATACCGATTGCATCATAAGATATTTTGTACCATTGTTGTTTGGACTTCAAAGAACAATGTAGTGTAGTTCCTACAGTGATGCAACAGGGGACTATACTGGTCTATAGTTAAGATCTACACTCAAGGCTACTTCCGTGTCTTGTTTCAGTTATAAATATACCCAGTGTTGCCTTGGACCAGTGTTGGTGAAGGTAGTCATCCATAGATGTGTTGGATAGATCTGTTGGATGGTTCAGATTGCTAGGGTGAGGGAGCAGGGCAAATTTTCATACTTGGATGCTAAATAATAGGAAGATGATATTCCCCAACATGTTCTTCATTCTTGAAAGGGAGATTTATTAAAGCGAGATTAATTTACACATCTTTAAACCATTTTAGTTGTATGAAAGAAATGTATGAGCAGGTTTATAGCTGTGTCTATACACAAGCATGCTCATATTCTTATAATCCAGGCCATTTGAAATTTCTTTTGGCTTGTTAATTCTGTTTCAACTCTAGATAGAAAGAGTTCTGGTAAATCTGATTCTGTAGTTACTTATTCCAAAGAAAATACCATGAGGACTTGCAAGTTAGTTTTATTTAATCACTTAGGATCAATTTTTAGGAACTATTTTTATCTCTTTAAAACACAACATTATCTCTAAAATTGCATGATTCGCATTTGATTGAAAACTCAATCTACACTACTTCCTCTAAAAGAATTTACAGAGTTACAGTATTCTGCCAAGTTTATTCACATAACTCATTAGGATTAAAAGAAGAATAAAGTTCTTTGTTACTCTTTGCAATATCATAAATCAGTTTATCCTATAAATAAAATAATATCAGAATACCAGAAATTCTAGCTTCTTTCTAGAATTTGTGCATATCTTAACATCAAGAAGCTTCAACCACTTTTTTTTACTATCCAGTGATCTTTTTCTTGATTATTTTTATTTATTATCCTTAAAAAATAGATCTTTTTGTATTACTGTATCTGGCTAATTTTTGATGCACATTAAATGCATGAGATGAAGTTTGCAATATTTCAGAGAAAAACAGCTTTCTAGGTTTCTCTGAGGGAAATGTTTGCTTTCTTTTTACTTTGTTGCATGTGTCACAATGCCTAACTTTTAGCAACTTTAATCCTTAAATTCTTTTTTATATTAAATTATCCTGTTTCTAATACTGATAGGTGGTTTTATTTCCAATAATGATTCCAAATCAACAATTCCTTTGTATTCCATTCATGTCTACTCAACTTCTATTATAGCAGCAAATTGAATTTTCCTGGATGTCCAAGTTCCCTTTTGTCTTGGAACTTTGGATGGGACAAGGCTTCTATAGCTTTGGGGGCATATGTGCAACTTTGGGACAGGTGTGGTTTAAGTTTCTTACCCTTTTCAATAAAATGTAATGGAATTTAAGTTTCTTATATTAGTATCTAATAAGGTCAATCCAGCAACATGCTCCCATATAAAATCCACTTAAGTTATTTTTAAAGGCAAATGTAAAGATATTGTATGACTTTTCACATGCTAATTATTATGATTGACTGGGAGCAAAGAATTTGAACTTTCATAAGAGAATTTACAAATTTATTGCTTTCCCCTTTCTGATAAACTTTTCAACTATTGTTCATTGTGTTCTCTTGGGGTCAAAGAATTGGTATTTAATAACTCCCTGTCATTGTTTCTGACTCATAAGTGAAGCATGTGCAGGACTTAGTTGTAGCTTTGGGTCACTGATTTTGTCTGGAGTTCAGGGTAGAGCAAAGGACAAATTCTTGTATTCTTAGTCAGGAAATGTACATTCCACACGTGTAGAAAAGAACTGGGCTGTTGAAATGGCATAGGATTATATCTAACTGATGGAAATGCAATTTTAATGATATGAAGTATTTTTTATAAAGATAGATAACAGGCTCTCTAGAATTAGACATACCTATCTCTACATCTTCACACCTCATCTACTATGTGATCTTGGGAAAACTGCTTAATCCCTCTGAGGGATAAATTGCTTATTCCTACCTATTAAATGAACTTGTTATACCTAATTCACACCTGGTTAGTCTGAGGATTAAACTGGATCATGCCTGGCATTTAGCGAGCAGGCAGTGCTAAAATATGTTGAGTAAGTTGTTAGATTATGTTCTGTTTGTATTTCTGATCATGGTAACTTCCAGCAAGTGAAGAATTTTTTGGATAAAAAGAATATAATCTACATGGCAGTAGCCATGAAAATTGTGAGTTCAGTGCTCCAAATTTATAGGACTTTAGAACTACAAAGGATCCTTCGTAAGTCTTTATTTGGAACTATCTTTCATTTTGACATTCGAAAATTGAAACCAAGAAGGTTAGATTTTCCCAAAGTGACAGAAGTTGTTACTTGTGGGACAATGGCTGAAGTCCAACTTTCCCAAGTCTTGGTTTAGTTCATTTTTATTACACTAATGTTCTGCTATTTAAAGCTTAATGGTCCAAAGTTTTAAAATGAGTTTTCTTACCCTGGGAACTTATTCTTACAGTGTAAAAATACACTTGACTTATATACAATTGAATGATTAAGTTGCAGTCATGGGCTCAACCAATTTGTGATAAAGGTTTCATTTTATTTGAGCCAAAGTTCTCTGAGCTCATTAAGAGTTTTGGTAATTCTTGATAAGTTATTATGCAGAACAAAATCCACTGAAATATTGTGTTGAAAACATAATAATGTTAAAGGTGAAATAATAGTACTTGACTGACCTGCTGATTTATGATTTCTTTCTCTGAGTGTGGTAAGTTGGAAGCATTTTACCCTTCCTCTGACAAGACCCCACACACATTATAAGCACAAAGAGATTGCAAAGTAACCTTGTCTCTTTAGGAGACTGGAAATGCCAAGAATAAACACCTTGCAATTAAGGTAGCATTTCAGCCCGAGAAGAAAATGCATTAACTCCTTGAGCTACAACAAATGTTTTACCATATGAAATAAAATATACCACAGCTGGACAGGATACAGTTTTTGGCATTCACATAGATCATTAGTGGGTAAAATACGGCCATAGAAAGAAAGTGGCTTTCAGGATGACTTTACTCTCTTCCTTATTCTTTCTTGAAGCAGAGCTTCATTTGAGAATATAGGTGGCCTCTTGGCAAAGAGTACATGAAAGTGACAGCTGTCCTTACTCCAAGAAAGCCACTTTAAAATCCTTTAAGCATTCATATATGTGAATATATATATATTTATTTATTGGTTTATTTCTCTGTCTAGACAAGCCAGTCTCTGTAGAAACAGAGACAAATAGATATGCTTATATACTTTTGTTTTTATTGATACAGTGCTTGCTGCCTGACTAAAAGAGTACATGAGCGCAGGCGTGCCGAACCTGGTCTTTGTGCTGTGTGATCCTCTCACTCAAAGAGAGCTATTTGAAAATACTTTAAGCTTTTATTTTTAATAGTCTCCCATTATTTCCTCCTATATAGAAAAAATATAATTATATAGTCATAGTTGACGTACTGTTACAGGGTAGGGAGAGGGGCACCCTAGAACCTCTAAATTTGCTTTTTTTAAATGGGTTTTGCCATCTGCTGCATTAAGAAAACTGTACAAGGTTTTCAATGGGAAGGAACTTTAATATAATTAGGGTATAATACAGAAAGGACAAAGAATATAGTTACTAAGTATTTAAAGTTACCCATCTTCTTGAGGGTAAAAGTTTAGCTAAATAGGATTGGTTTAAAGCAAGGCCCAAAAACCTGCCACACGTCTAAAGGATTTTTCAGTAGAGACCCATAGAAAAGGGTCAGAAAGAGTCTGACAAATCTGGGAGGAAAAGAGCAAAATTAAAATCAAGATGAAAGCTGTTATTATTAAGCTCCCCACGGGTCTCTTACCACATCTGTTTTAACCAGTTTAAGACCTAAAAGCAAACACGGTCTTTCATGTTTCTCTGCTTTGTGTGCCTTCTTCACGCCTCCTTGCTGCTCTTCATCCTGCTTTTTTTCTCCTCCCTTCCTTCTGTCCTCCTCTTTCCAACATTTTTTTTATCCCTGCTCAACTTTATTCACTTAGGGTGGAATTGGGATTTTGGAACTTCCCCCTTTTTTGGGGACCACCCTGTTAAGGTACTAGCTTTGAACGTCAACTTGGAATCATAAAGGTGTACTTAGTTCCCTTATTGCAGACCTGGCCTCCTCTTCTGTTCTCTGCCTCACTTCATGATGTAGTTTTATATAAGCTACTTTTTTAACTTCCCTACCCACTGACCTTGCTTTCCTTTTCACCCACCTTCCTCTCTGTCTCAGGCCTCCCTGTTTTGTTTCACCAGTGCCCCTACCCTTCACCATATTCCCTTCAAACCCTACAGCCCCTCTGGGGTGAAGAGTCTTCCCTTTGCCCTCCAGGGATGGCACCCAATGCTGACATTCTCTCAGGTCTCCACTTCCCCCCATGCGTGCCTCAAGGAATCAGAGAAGATCCTGCTGTTGTACCTGGGGGAAAAAACAAAAACAGAAACAAACAAACAAAAATCCTCTAAATAGTTTTAAACTCTAGATAGTTTACTTGTGCCTCTATTCTTATTTCATCCATCTTAGTGTGTCTGGCAGATGAGGCTGGCCTCTCCTCTCACAATTTCTGTTATTTGCGTGTTTACTCTAAAATATATAATGTATGTCCATGTCTGTATATATCAGTGTGTGTATTCACACACCTAGTAAGTATTCCTAAAAGTTGGAAGTCAACCAATGTTCTTTCTTCAAACCATACATCTCTGTTGTCTTTGGATAGCTAATAGGGTTCTGCTTTTTACCTTTTATATAGCTCTGTGTTTGCCTAAGGTTTTGACTCGCCTTTTCTTTCTTTTTTCCCTCCTCATGTTATTTGCCTATTAGCTTCATCTATTGTCCCAAATGCTAAAGAATAAATCTCTGGAAGTTCCTTTTTCTGCGTGCCTGCTTCCTACTCCTCTGTTCTCTTAGATTAAATGGCCCATCTGATATTCTGTGATATCCTCCATGATTCTCCAGAGTTTGAATCACTATTTCCTCCATTGGCCTTGGTTTATGTCCATCTTTTTTAACTCGAGAATCATTTCAGGGAAATTCTTGAAAGAAAAGGAGAGGCAGTGGGATGCACAAGATGCAAAGCTTCTGGACTAAATGTTGTAAATGTATGCATACATAATCATGTCCCATTTTACCCTCTACTTGATTAACAGTTTGGCTGTAAATAAAATTCTAACTTGGAAATAATCGTTTTTCTTATATTTCAAATCCATTATTATCATCTTCTAGCATCTATGAGAAATAATGTTGTAATGCTTTATTAGTGATCAGTATCATTTTCCTTTCTGAAAGCTTTTAGCATCTTCTATTTATTGTGACATTTTGCTAGGATATAGACAGTTTTTTTGCATTTATTTTTTGTAAACAACCCTGCATCCTTTTATCTAAAGAACTTTGTTCTTTTGCTCTGGAAAATTCTGTTTTTGTTTTTTGACTATTTAACTCCTTAACTTTCTAGCTCTTCCTTCATCTCTTGTTAAGCAGATAGTGTATTTTCTAGGTTAATTATCTGTTTCTTATTCTCATATATTGTTTCTGTTTCTTGATTCTTCCTTCTAGGGCATTACCTAATTTTTCTTTCTAAGATTTAATTGAATCTTTATTTGAGAAATATTTTTTAATGCCATGAAATTCTTCTTGTTTTTGGTTCTTTTTAAAGATTATCCTAGTTTAATGGTTCGTTTCTTCTTGAATGTCGCAAACGAATATGAAAGTGATTGAAAAAAAAATATTTTCTTAAATTATCTTTCCTCTATTTTTTTACTTACTTGTTTGAGTTAGTATTTCTTTTTCAGCTTGGAGCTCTATTCAGATAGGATTAGGAAAAAAATATTATTGGGTACCCACTCATTAAGAAAAAGATAAGTAAGAGAGATTGGAAACTGACTCGAAATGAGACATCAGAAGGTGGTCATGCTTTCATGAGACTAGGAAGGTGGCTATAAACTACACGAACTTTCTATGTCAGACAGAGAAGTCTTTGTTCGGTGCTCCAGTGGTCTTTGCATTTCTCCAGGCTGTTCAGTTTCTGTCAAAAAAGTGTGATGTGGTTGGGTAGACTGACAAGAACCATCTCAGCTGATGCTTCTGTGTTCAGCTCAGGTCTTCCTCATGCTCTCCCTCTCTTACCTGGAATTTCAAGTCCCAAGACATTTCGATGGCTCAGAAGACAAATTAAGTTTCGTTCTGACTGAGGCTTCCTCCAGGGATACTCTATAGTCTATTTCATCCACTTCCATTAATAAGTATTCTACTATTGTTCTTATCTGCCAAAAATTTGGTCAGATTTCTTGCCTCTTATTGTAAATTAGCTCATGTGATACAGGCTTATCACTGTATTTGCTTTTTAAAAATCATTTAATGATGTCTCAGCAAAGAATGGAGATACATTATTAGCCTTAGCACATTGAATTGTATGATTTCTGAAATGCATCTGCGGTTCATTGAATCTAGTATGGCAGTTCTGGCATTAGTGAGACTGGTCCAAAAAGCAGAATGGGAAACATAGAGCCCATGAGTTTTCAGCATGTTTTCAAACATCATTACTTGTGGAAAAAGTTGAGCACAGTTCTGCAGTCCATACCTTATCTGCTAACGCATCAGCAGAGCTTATGTAAAATGCTAGGAACATAACCACCAGGGTGTGGAAAACAAAGCACAACATAGTAAGTGAACAACAAAAGAAAAATTTGGGGGGCAGAAGTCAATGTTTGCCTAAAATGAACTTCTTTCATTTCACCTTAATTTACCAATCAGTGTGATGAAGTTAAGGCTGCAGCAGAGATTGTGTGCAGAGTCTTTTGAAAGAATCTTTGCTTCCTCCCTTTGAAGAGATTTGTCAAATATGTGGAAAGTGAAATGCTAATGAAGTCAGCAGTGTCAACATAAGATGAATCATTCTAGGAAGAGCTTTACATCCTGAGTCAACACACATTACAGGCCGCTCTAGCACGTGGCAATTCTATCTCAGCAATCTGTCTAGCCTGAGTCCCAGGTCTGTTCACAAGCTAGTAAGGTTTTATGTCGCTATGGCCAGAGAAACTTAGTTTTTGCACCACTGCATGTACATGTATTTAGCTCTATTTTTCTTCAAAAAAAAAAGAAGACTAACAATCAAATAAAATGGGAAAGGAAGAATAAATAGAAGATTGAAGATATTTTCTTGATACTAAGGTGGTCCCCAGATTTTTCTCGAAGAAGCAGAAGGAAAACTGGGCTTGTTCTTCTCAGTGACTGTTTTAAAGTGGTAATTTTTTTTTTAAAGATTTATTTGTACTTATAAGAACTGGGGTCTTGGATATGGGCCAGAGGTGGGGGTGAGTGCAAGGATTCACCAGAAACAGATTGGAGAGCAGAACAGGTGGGTCTGCTGAAACACACTGCTGAGGGGAGCAGCGGTTGACACAGGAGAGGTCTCCTGCACCATGTGGGTCACTTCCTGGCTACACATTGAACTTGAGCTGCAGTGGCTGTGGACAGCTTCATAGTGCTGTGACTTAACCCCTTGTGCCACTAAGGAGGCTCTAAAAGTGGTAAATTCTTACTCTTTGTACTGAAGCTCACAATAGTGCTTGACAAAGTTAATCAGTTCTACTATTACAACTCTCTGATGCTGACCTCCAAAATACTGAACTCTTGTGTTTTTAACTTTAACTCTGTCTCTCATTCTCAGTATAATTTGGTAGATTTTACCCATTCTTAAAAGAGTAACTTGGGCCTCCCTGGTGGCGCAGTGGGTTAAGCAACGCACTGTGGGACAAACTGCAGCACGAGTTCTATCCCTGCCGCAGGCCAGGGAGGGGACCCACAGGGCGCAGCAGACCTCTCCTACCTCGCCCGCTGTTCCCCTCAGCAGTGTGTTTCAGTCAGTCTGCCTGTTCTGCTCCCTGTTCTGTCTCTGGTGAATCCTCTCACTGCCCTGGACTCTGGCTTATACCCCAGCTCTTGCATGTATAAATAAATAAACCTTAAAAAAAAAAAAAAAGACTAACTTGCTGTAATGCTCCATTAGCTGACTTTTTTCGGTAAAGATTTATTTATGCATATAAGAACTGGGGGGGTGTAGGCCCAGAGATGCAGGGGGGTGGTGAAAGGATTCATCAGAGACAGTGGGGAGCAGAAAAGACAAAGTTAGTGAAATACACTGCTGAGGGGAGTAGAAGGCGAGACGGGAGAGGTCTGCTGTGCCATGTGGGTCCACTCCCTGGCTGGCTGAGGATCTAACTCGTGGCTAGGCTAGGCAGGAGATGGAGTGTGCAGGGCAGGGGATCAAACTCATGCTGCAGTGGAGGGTGATAGCTTGATAGCACTGTGTCTTTAACCCCTTTGCCACCAGGGAGGCCCTTATCTAACTTCTATATCTACATTTGCTTCCTGAGTGATCTCATCTACTGGCTTTATATACCATCCTAAAAATAATGGTCCAAAATTTATCTCTCCATTCTCAGTCTCTCTTTTAAACCCGAGAGTCAAATAATCAACTGCCTGATCTATATAAATGAATAACTAGGGAGTGCAAATGTCACATTCTGAAAACAGAATCTTCAATTATCTTCCTCAAACTCATTCTATCCCAATTTATCTAACTATGAATGTGATACCACCTAATTGCTGTCACCAAAGGCCTGGGAGTTTTCCTCATATCCTCTCATTATCTTAAACCATGCACTATTTCATCAGTATTGGTTTTATCCCCCAAATCTACCAGTCTACCAACTAGCCCACCCCATTATTTAAGTCACCTTTACTTCTCACCTAGACTACTACTAACCAATTTGGTCATCTATTTCCTCTATAGATTCCTTAAACATATTTTCACACAGCTGATAGAGTGATGTTTTAAATCTGATTATGCTGTAACTATACTCAGAACCATGTCATTTAAAACAAATGCACTCTCCTTTTCCTAGTCTGTAGGGCTGGATTTGATTAGACCGCTGCCAACATCTCTAACCTTCCCCCTTAGTTCTTCCACCCTAGAAACTTGTTGTTTTCTGGTTGCAAGTAATATATGTCAGGAATGTTCTAGCATCAGAACACTGTATATGTCATCCTTGTGGCCTGTAATACTTTATTTAGCTCATCACATATCTCATACCCTTCCTTCAAGCTGGTGTCTCTTCAAATGCCACCATGTTCAAGGAGTTTGTCTTTGACAGTCTAATCCCAAATAGTTCATGCAGTCCCCACTCATCTTGATCTGTTATCCTGCTTTTCTTCATAGCACTTTGCCCTGCCCCCTATAGTTACTTGGTTTTGCTATGTGCTTGCCCCCACTGCACATATTTGGCAATAAGTTCTATAAGGTCAAAGATTTTATCTGTCTTGATCACTGCTGTACCTAGAGACCCCTATAATAGTTCCTTGCATAGACTAAGAACTCAAAAACAGTTATGGAGTATAAAGGGATAAATGAATAAAGTAGGAACACATTACCCACTCTATGAATTACAAAATGATAAACAAGACAGTTTTCTCATGGACTAACATAGGTATTTGTGGAGCCATCAATTAGATTCCAAAACTCCTTAGTGCTGCAAAATATTTGTAAGATCTTTTTGTATCATACTGGTGAGGAGTCGTCCATTACTTAAGTGCTTATAAGTACTTTGCAGAGGTCATTTTATATAATTATCCTAAGATTTCACGTAAGTTATAGCATTTTCTCCATTGTTCACACAGTAGAACCTAAGAGGAAAGCTGGGGAGAGAGAGTGGAGAGCGATGAGAGCAAGCGAGCTGATTCCAACATCTGAACAGTTGAATACCATGTAAACTAAAAAGGTCCCTTCCTCTCTTTATTGGAGCAGTAATGCATAATTTAATTCAGATAATCTTTAGAAAATAATGGTAATTGATCTTACCAAACTGAGTCAAACCTATTGAACTGACAATGTGGTAGGATTTTTTTAGAAGGTAATTTGGTTGTATTTTCCTACAGTAAACCAAATAAGGAAGTGCCCTTTTATAAATGGGGGAGATAAATATTTTTAAATGACTGAATATGTTTCACATAACCAATCGTTGCATTTAGCTAGATCCCACCTGTAAACGCCAAATAGATAGGACTCTTGTTTATGAAAGACAAATATCTTTCAAGGGAATTATTATACCAAAAAAAAGGAAATTTCAGGAGGCTTACGAATGTTCTTTCATTCAGTAAACATGTCTAAAAGGTAAACTAGTGCCTTGATTCTGATTTCATGTCACATTTACTTAGGGACTCATATTAACACATGTGTGGTACATTATGTGCGTGTGTCTTTGAACTAGTCACTTGATCTTCATTTTCTGAGTACTGCTAAAGTATATATTTAAATATTCAAAATTTTTTTCCTCCCAAAGCTACCATCGAATTCTGAATCTATCTATCTATCTATATCTATTTACTTCCTTCCTACTTCTGTTTTCCTTTTCACAACTTTTTATACCAGTATGTATAGCTGCAATTGACTCTCCAGCATACTTGCTAGTCATTTCCCTTATCATGCTCACGTCACTGTCTCCTATAGTTGCTTTCTTTGGCTAAATGTTTCCCCCTTCTTATTATTCACTTGGATTTTATGTTTCTGTTGAATACAAAGTTGTGCACTAATGAACAAGAAGATTGTTTTGTTTTCAAAGTAAGTTATTTTAATTTCTAAGGAGAGATTCAAGAAGGAGAGAACAGAAGAAAACATAAACAGGCGCTGCAGAGGTTTCCATGGAGCGTTAGTATAATATATTATTGCAGTCTTTTCATGATGGAGGGTGTGTTGTCACGAGTGCCCATGTCATGCAGCCAGAGAAAGAGGAGGGACTGTGCTTGCTGTAAGGTAAATCAGGAGATAACAATAAAATTTTTCTGTTGCCTGGTGGAGGTGTTTAGGATGTGTTTTCTTTATATCTTCATCCGCCCCTAATTGAGGATGCTTTAAAATTGAATGACTAGCAGTCAAAACGTGTTTGCTTCAAGCTGAGAAGAAAAATGCTGGTGTCTCCGCTTCCAAACTGATTGCGCTTTGTACACAAGTGACAGCTACAGTCACTTTGAGTGACTGATAAGTGGGAAGCTTTGCCACTTATCAAGGAATGCAGGCTGAAAAGAAAAGACTGGAGCCGTTTAGATGCTTTGGCATGTTCAAAATAACATCTTACATCAGTCAGCCTCAGAAGCACTAGGAGACATTTAAAGTGAAGTAATGCATATAGATATGTGGTATATGCGTATGTGTACATGGGAAGAGAGAAAAACTCTTCAACAAGCAAGGAATTGCAAGGGGAGAGCACCAATGTTAGGGGTCAGTAGTTGTGAAATGGATCAGTGCTTAAATAATCTGCACACATTTTGATGAAATTTACCATGAGTTTGTAACATCCAAATTAAAAAAATGCATAAACCTCCAAAATTACTTATATAAGCAACTAGCTTTGACCAAACAGATGCCTTGAAGCAACTGAATAATAAAAATACCCTCCACTTACTTCTATAGAGAGCAGTTTCCACCCTGTGTAGGAATACCACGCTCATTCCTCTCATCTTTTGTAAACATTTAAAATATAGGTTTAAAATACTTTTTATAGCCAATTAAAATAGTAATACTGTATAATAAAATAGGATAGGCATATGTTTATTCTCAATTTCAAGCAAATTTTAATCTGCGCTAATGAAAGAATGTATAGATTCACTGGATCATACGTATCACAAATAGAAACTTCTGAAAAAGACATTTTTATACTCAATTATTAGGTTGACACATACAACACATGTATATCCTGGAACTTTTCTGGAACATTCTTCACATTTTTTGTGTGTTTATTCACACAAATTATATATATATATGTGTGTGTGTGTATGTGTGTTTTTCTCTACTCTCTGGATGACTGATAAAAGATGCAGTATACCTCAGTGGTTTTCTGCAATTACTGCGCTAACTAGTTAAATAAATTGTTTCCATACATTTGTTTTGTTAGACCATGTTAGACAGTTTGCAGTTTGGAGATAAAATTCCAATACTAAGGGGAAAACTATCTGTGTTGGGTTTGTGTCTGGGGAGGCTGAACTTATTATAAAGTCTCTTAATGCTTTACAAAAACAGCCAACTGCGTGCTGCAGGGGTATAATGATGAACCTGGTAAATTATCTCACTGTTCTCAGTTGCTCAAACTCTATATACTACTTGTATTCATGTCACTGTAAACTATTTTGGATGTTCCTGGAGACAGTCATTTCAGTAATCGGGAAGAAAAGTATGTTGGGACAGTCAGATCCTCAAACCAGTCTGTGAACTGCTGTAAATCCCCAAAGGATAAGGCACTGGCTACACTCACTATAATTCAGCTGACTTCCACACTCAAGAGTTTCTTGACAAAGAAAGCTGATTGGTGATTTAAGTGCTGGTGCCTGCACCTTGCCTCATCACAGACCACCACTTTGAATAGTACTCAGAACTCTTTGACCAATATGTTTGATTAATATAAAAAAATAGACTTGAGGGATAATCCAGTCTAACTTTTTCTTTTTCTTTTTCTTTTTTAAAGATTTATTTATTTATGCATACAAGCACTAAGGTACAGGCCAGAGGTGTGGGGGGTGAGAGGATCCGCCAGAGACAGAGTAGGGAACAGAACAGGCACACTAATTGAAATACACTACAGAGGGGAGCCGCGGGTGAGGCAGGAAGGAGTGGTCCGCTACACCATGTGGGTCACCTCCCTGGCCAGGGGCAGGGATTGAACTCGTGCTGCAGTGGCTGTGGTTTGCTTCATTCATAGTGCATTGCTTAATCCATTGCACCACCAGGGAGCCCCCTAACTTTTTCTTCTTTTGTTGCTGGAGAATATATGGCCTAGAAATAAATGATAAGGGCTGTGCCCAGATCCCATAACTAATTAGATGTAGACCTTGGTCTCTCAGTCCTGGTTAATCAGATTAAATAAATCAAGATCATAAGGGCTACTGAAAATGAAAGGAGCAGCAATTCTGGGCTCAATGGAGTTTTTTACTTATCTAGAATTTGAAACATATTTAATCTTTTGCTAACAAAATTTAGAGCAATATTTGAAAATTTCCATAAAATTATAAATGGCAGATAGTTCAAGAGAGAACAATTAGGAATTATTAATGAAATTATGATTGACTAAAATCATCAGCATATCATTTGGGGAGGAATGTGTACAAAACGTTCCTAACATTTAATTTATTGGTTCATGATGGTTCCTATGTTTCAAAAAATAATCATTTTCATAGTGAGCTAGTATCTCTGCTTGACACATTTTGGATCTATAATTTATTATTAAAGTATGTAAACTAAGGGAAATAATGTTCTGACTTAAAGATAATGTCTGATGTGTGCAACAAAACAAAGAAAGTCTTGTTTTGTTTTGTTTTTAGGGAATAATATCATCTATGTAATAAACATCAGGGTGTTATTTGTTAACTAAGTACACATTGTGAGATCTTGCCTTTAAAAATCACATATGTACAAGTATAGATTTATTTTGTTTTTTTCTTACTGATATAACGTTGGTTTATAACTTTGTACATGATTTAAGGCAAGAGGTTCATACCTCTTCAGATGTATGTGACCATACCATCCAAGCAAATACAAGAAAAGTGGTTTTTGATCAACAGTAGTTGAGGCTCTTTCAAAGTAAAACTGAAATATTTTAAAGGATCTCCTTGCCCTCTCGATAGGTTTTAAAGACATATTATGAAATTAGTATATTGGCAAAGGAAAATATTTTCACATTTGTCATTGATTTTTCTTTTTCTCCTGCTGAAAAATAATGCCCACTCCCTAACTTCCCTCTCTAAGTCTACTTGATATATTCTGTCATTTATCTTTCAATTTCCTATTGTTTTATAACATCATCTTTCTGTTTTATTCTGCAGTGAGTGCTTCATTCTTGTGAAGAAACAGAAAAGCAAGGTCTTTCTTTAAAATTTTCATCCCTTGGGACATTGAGTGAAGTCTCTTTTGTGATTAAAAAAGGCTGCTGCCCTTAAATGCATTACAAGCTCAATCTTGAGGTGTACAAACACATCCATCAACACATCATTACTTTAAACTCTGTTCTCTGAGCCTGTCTTCGGCTCTCTCATACTTTTTTTTCCCCTTGTGCTCTTACCCATTTGCTTTGTCCCCAGTGATTTCTACATTTGTGACGTGAACTCACTCCCAACAGTTTTCTTCGCAATGAGAATTGGAGAAAGAACAGGCTGCCTTGATAATTATCCATCAGATGTTATTTTGTAAATATTCATTTTTAAAAAATTAATTTCCTGGTACCATGAAAATACAGAACTTACTATCTTTGGAGAGTTTTATATCTTGTGAATCACACTTTTTGCAGTAGTATTGTTGTGTTTTATTTGTCTTATGTGGCCACAGTAAGGCACATATGTTAATACATGTGAACAAAAGTCCGCTTTTAGGAATGGGACAATTAGTTCCTAATTCATCTGGCCAACATGCTATGACAATTCAAATATCTAAGGATTTCCCTCCTGAGTATAGTCACTGTCACAGAAATAACATAACAAAGATTGATAGCAGGAAAAAGGTAAAACTATGAAGCCAATCAAGGGGATTCTTGGATTATTCAACAATTAAAGGAACAGCTTGCGCATTTCCTAGCCCAACAGAAGTAGGCAGGTCATACACTCTGTCACTTCTTCCACCCTGGGCTGATTAGCAGTAACTTCTGATACCAGGATATGCCGCTGTCCTCAGTGTTCCTCCTTTATCTGATCAGCTCTTCAGAGTTCTGTTTTTTATCTAAAAGGGTTTATTTTATTTAAAACAATTTATCTAAAATCTCTAAGCTTTTTAGTACCCTATCAGAGCCACATGGAATTAATATTCTACCTTAGGCTTTCTCCTCTATATATCTTAGCCCTTTTTTGCCCTTTCTTTTATTAAGCATTTGATTGATTTTTTTTTTTCATTTTGAGACTTGATCAAAGAAAAATAGAAAAGAAACTGTGAAGCAAAACCTTTTAAATTACCCCTAAGTTTCCTAAGTTTGATGTTGTATGAAGGTTTTTAAATATAGACTGATGTGGCATAATATCTTACCTGAAAAGTTAAGACAGAAAATCCAAAATCTTCTGAGCTTCCACAGGAAAAGATCAAATATGGTTTGTGAAAACACATTTTGCAACCATCCTGGTTCAATTTAGATTAACCTCCTGTGCTACAATTCTGCCAAGTCCCTGAGATTTTGGACCTTAAGATGCTGAAACTATTTGTCCAATCTCTTTTTCTAGATGTAAAGATTGGAACAGGAAATTTGATTCTTATCTTTGAGGTTTTATAGCTCCAGAAGGAAACTGAAATGTCTACATCAAAGAATAATTCCTGTATTTTTTAAAATTTATTTTCACTGAAAATATCCTAAAAGCTCAAGGAATGTATGTATTACAGAATAATTACCCCATTTCATTTTTCACTTCCTGTGATAAGTGAACATCTAGTAGCATTAGGAATTGATAATATGGGCAGCTTAAATTTGATCCCCAGCCAGGGAACTGACCCACCTGGCGCAGCAGACCTCTCCTTTCTCACCCGCTGCTCTCCTCAGCAGTGTATTTCAGTTGATCTGCCTGTTCTGCTCCCCACACTGTCTCTGGTGAATCCTCTCCCCCATACCTCTGGCCTGTACTCTAGCTCTTGTATGCATACATAAATAAAATAAATCTTTTTTTTTTAAAGTCGGTGATATACTAAAGTGTTGATATTTTCTACTCATAATTGCTACCCCATAAGCACCCATTTATGGCTTGATTCCATTTATCAGTTGCAGAAAGATTTTTAAAAATTAAATATCTTGAGCTTGAAGTGTATCTTACACTTAAACATATTTTATGGATGCTAATTTCAAATTTAAGAAAGTTTATTCTTTTACTTTAGTAATAGCCACCACAATAAAGGACAAGCACTGTCATCTGCCTATTGAAATTATAAAGGAGAAAGCCCATTAAGCGTAGATGTGCAGAGTCGACATACTGCCCCATGCCGCTGGCTGTCTGATAGTTAGAATGCCTTTTAGGGGCCTTCTCCTTATGGTGCTCACTTTCACTTAAAGGAGACACAGAAATAACCTCAGGATGTGCTGCACTTATTTCATTACTACTTGCCCCTTCTCTCCACCTTGACCACTATTAAGTTTTATTCCATTCTGGCTGTGTTAAGCTGTACTAAATGTCAGTGGGATGTCTACCCACATCATCTGTTATAATGATCTGCTCCTACTCATAGGAACTCACTCATTGAGGCTCTTGTTTTACAATCCTACATACCCACCTGCTTGCATAGGAAATATAATTCTCCCCTTACACACTCCCGAGTTGGTCTTAATGAACATGATGGTGAGAAATGCTACAGGCCTCTTTTCTGTTCATATTTAATAGCTTGCTAAAAGTTAAAGAGCAGTAAATAGGACTACAAATACTTGTCTTGGTGGGTAGTTAATTTAAGCAAAAGAAAAAAAATCAATATTGAGGATTAACTAAATTGTGAAATATAGATTGTATTTTCTGTATATTTTTAATATGTAAGGTAGAATTCATTACAATGTATGTAACTAACTCAACTGGAATTATTTGCTCTTTGGACGTTCACATTGATATATTTTTATGCAAAATATAAGGGGCCTCAAAATACTATCAATAAGGTAAGAATCAGATATTCCAGATACTCTGGCAACTATAATGAAAACGTTCTTTTCAAAAAACTTTTAAACATTGTTCTCACGTTACTAAGATTTTCAAAACCCGGTAGGGAAAGAAAACCCGATAATGCAGGTTTATTTATTACAAGAGTATACTGAGGCATGACTGTAGCTCTTTCAAAACTTGAAGGGCAAAGTAAACTAGGGGATGAGAAGCATGAGTTAAGGCTATGCGGAAAATCCAAGGGGCTTGGAAGAACATGTGTGAAAGCGCAGTAACAGTTCTTTGTGTGTGACTGACGGTCAGATCTTTTGGTCACGCTGGGGATAAGAGTGGAGGACGGATGATAGTCTTGTACTTGAAAGGCAAAGGGGGTGCACGTAGGATTCAGAAACTGGAGATTTATTATTTTCTAGTTGTGTGACTTGAAACAAGTCATTTAGTGTTAATGACTCTCAGCTTCTTTAATTGCAGGTTAGAAATTTTAGTATCTGTGAATGATTGTTGCGGTAGCGAAAAAACGAAAAACAAGTATCATGATGTGAATATCCCCAACATTTGTATAGCACTAGAGAAAATGTACATTGTTGGTCATTTGTTTTCTCCTCTGCTTTTTCTTGTCATTACTCTGAACTTGGAATCTGAGTAATCAGCATGCCAGAAAGGTTTTTTTTTTTTTTTGGTTTTGCGCTCTGTTCCTTAGAGGGAGCAGAGCAAGATAGAAGAATTTTGAATTTTGTTCATAATTCATATAGTTAACTCTAATTTGTGGCATACATATCAGTGTGATGTCTAGAGGAATTTGCACAATCACATTCCTATCTCCTGTTGTGCCTTACACCACATCTCATTATCACTAATATGAAGCAATAAATATATCTGTCCGTTGTCTGGACGGGAGACTTGCCTGACAAAACCATTCACTATACCAAGACTCTTTTCTCTTTGATTAAAGATAATGAATACTGGATTCCAGAACCTTCACTGATTTACATCTTTGAGTTAATTTTGTCCTTAAGTTGAATTCAGGTATTAACCTACTTTCAAAATCGTTACTTAATGTTATTCATAAATATGGTTATGTGATTTAGCAATTTTAGTCCACAGCCCACTACCATGTGCCCTGTGTGGTGCCTCAGTTAAAGTTCCTCCATATCTTTGAATTAAAAATTTTGGTAAAATTGGAAAACACTAGAATCATCTGTATGAGGAATTTAAATTAATTTTTAGTTTTGGAAATTTAACCATCTCTCTGGAGGACAGGAAATATTTATGCTAATTCCAGAGCTTATAAAATGTATGATTACTGACAATTGTGTTTGTGTAATAGTGCGATCGAAGTTCTTTGTTAAATAAATTGTTAGTGCTATTTTTGAGGCCATAGTATTTCCTCTAAAGAATTTAGAGAAATGAGAATTCTTCCCTTCAGCATCATTTATTGGACTTTGTGTGAAGCTGCAGTGTGCTTCACCACGGATATTTCTGTATAGAACCCGTTCGGTAGAGGACCATATGGGAGCAGTTGATTGCCTCATCACAACTGGCATCTTGCCTCCAGCTGTGTCCAATAACCTGGCATAGCAGTGTTTAGTGGATAACTACTAATGCTGTTATTGGTCATAAAAATTGTTAAGATACATAGGGTAATAATGGAGTCTCTGCAGAGCAGAAGTGAGAACATAATTTCTATCTGACCTTTTAAGTGTTAATTACCTATCGTACAAAATTAATGTAAGTACAAGTTATAACCATTGCTTATGTTATATGTTACATCTATGAACTTGTTTGAGTTTACTGCATCCTGTGTCAGTACTCACATGGTATGATATGCAGAGACTCATAGTTAGAAATCACTGCAAATTTATTAATGCCATTATAGAATTTTTTTTTTTAGAAAAAGGAAAACCCATGCTTCTCAAAAAATAGTTATCAGTTGTAAACAGTTTCATAATATTTTGCTTTATATTGATGTTGATATAAAATTAATTCAGACTTTGCCCTACTGATGTACCTTGCTATGTACATAAATATTTGCTCAAAACTTTATGAATAAATATTTTAATAAAAGATGCCATTTGTAAATCAAGTAGGGCATTAAAGAATATTTGCATTCATTTATTCTTTTGACAACAAGATATGAAAAACAACATGCAATTATAGATATACCATTGAAAAATACTTTGAAATATTTTTAACTCAGTTTTAACTCAAGGTACAAAATTATCCTGTTGCTGTTGCCTTTACATTATGATTTAGAGAATTACTTAGAAAATAAATTTGTATGCTACATTCCTACTATGGAATATTGCATAGATACTAAACAAGAGTAAGGCTAAGAAAATATACAACGAAAATCATAACCAATATATTATTAAGTGAACAGTGCTATGTAATAAAACAATATATATACTCATTCCAAATATTTTAATACAGGGGCCTCCCTGGTGGCACAGTGGGTTGAGCGTCGCACTATGAAGCGTGTGTTGCACAGCAGTGCGAGTTCGATCCCCGGCCAGGGAGGGGACCTCTTCTGCCTTGCCTGCTGCTCCCCTCAACAGTAGATTACAGTTGATCCGTCTGTTCTGCTCCCCACTCTGTCTCTGGTGATCCTCTCACGTCCTGCAACACTGGCCTGTCCCCCATCTCTTGTATGCATAATTAAATAGATCTTTAAAAAAAACCAAATATTTTAATACATTGAGAGGGAGACTGAAGAGAGAACAAGCGAGTGGGATTGAATCTGTCACATGAACCCTGATGGAGAATGCCACAGCATTGAGGATAACACTGATAGAACCAATATTTTTCTAGGGTTGCACTGATGACCTTGGACACTATCATTCAGGACTGTGAGAAATTCTACTAACTATAATACCAAGTGTTGGGGAGGTAAAACTTTTATTTGCTAGTTTTAAAACTTCATTTGCTTTAGTTTCATAGGCTTGTTTTAACAAAATTCCTCGAACTTAGTTTACCAGAAAAATGTATTATCTCATGGTTCTGGAGACCAGAATCTATCAAAGTATTGGCAAGCATGGCTCCATCTGCAGTCTCTGAGGGGGTTTCAGTTCATACCTAGCCCTAGCTGGTGTCAGCTGCCCAGCCAACAATGGGGTTACTTTGCTTATAAATGTCATTCCAAACTCCACCTCTATCATCACATCTTCTCCCCAGTGTCTCCCCTATGTGTCTCACATTTTATCTTCCTCTCCATTCTCTTACATGAATTAACATCAGTGATTAGATTTACTGTCCCACCTAAATCCAGAATGATCTTATCTACAGGTCTTTAACTTAATGATATCTACAAAGACCCTAGTTCCAAATAAGGCTGTATTCACAAATAACCAGTTATTAGGATTTGGACACATCTTTTTAGGAGACACAGTTCAACCTACTGCAACTTTTAGATTACAGATTATACTAAAAATTTTATAGCTATTGGCTATCTTATTTTTTTGAGAAAGTATTAAAGAGAGAGAATGAGTACATAGCTGCCAGGAATATTCTTGATACCAAAACTGCTTTATCATCCAGATATATTTGTGCTTTACCTTTAGGTTGCACAACAGTTTCGAGTGTGGCTATGATTCATAAAATCTTACTTAATTGTTATTGAGTGATGATATCATCAGTAGCACTTTGAATTTGGCATTAGAGTGCTTAGTTTAAATTTTAGCTCTATCACTTAGTGGTTGCGTAAACTTAGAAAGCAGTTTTATCTTTTCAAGTTCCAGTGCATTCAACTGTACATTCTATGTAATATTAGTATGGTAGATTTCATAATTAACATAAATAATCATATGTTTCCTCCCAGTGGACTCTGGCTGAGTGATTTGTCCTAAGGTTGCATTCAATAGAAATTTCTTACAGTTGGTCCTCTGGGCATATGGGTATAGCCTAAGGGTCATTAGTACCTAATTCATTTCTTCAGCTGAGGAAATCTATACAAATTGCCTTCATCAGTAAGACATTATAAAATACCAGTTTCACATTATTTTATTATTATTATTATTATTATCATTATTATTATTATATACTAGACTTCTGACCACCTGGGAAGAGAATTAATGTGTCACTGTTGCTGTATATCTAATATAATGCCAAAACTTTTGATGAATTTCAGTTAGATTTTTTTAACATGATTTATTAATTAAGATTATTGAATGCACAATGGTGGCTGGTATTTGGTATTGTTCTGATGTGGTTACATCATATGAGAAGTATAGTAGAAATAGAAGGATTCTTCAGTCAGATAGAGCAAAGTATAAATTTTAGCTCTGCCAGTCACTGGCAGCATGACCTGAGCAAATTATTTATTCTTCTCTTTTCTAAAATGTAGAAAATAGTATCTTTGTTTTCTGTGGTCATTAGAAATAAAGTGCCCAGTTAACATAAGGTATTTAATAAATGGTAAATAAAAAGAAATTAATAGCATTTATGTGGAAAAAATGATAATGAAAGCTAGAACTTCAAATGAAGAGTTTTATTTCCCTTTGAAATAAGAACCTGGATTTGTTTTTGTGTGTTAGAACAATTACTTTAGCAATGTAATATCTTACAACCTTTTTTACTTCAGGTTATTGTTAATGCTATTCTGTTTAATTTTGTTTATAGATAGCTTAAAGTACATCATCTGTCTCTAACTGTATCAATTGAGCCACACATATTTTTGTAAATTTCATTTATATGTAGTACTACACGCAATAGATCAGAAAATATAGACTATGCCTTCAGTATCAATTTTATTAATTATAAAATTACATAATTTTATAGTAAATTTTATATAGTAAATATAAAATTTATAATTCATAATTTTATAATAAAATTATAAAATAAAATTAAAAAAATAAAACAATACATTTTGACTCAACTATATATCCTACTGACTTTGATTTGTATATTAATTAAATATGTATTTAAATGCATAACTATTTTCTTTCTATATAAATATACACGAACTATATTTTAAGTTTTGAAAAAGCACACCCTAGGAATTCCCTGGTGGCATAAGGACTCTCTCAGTGCTGTCATACTATTGAACCATTGCTAAGACCTGAGTTCGATCCCCAGCCAGGGAGCTAACCCACATATGGAGCAGCAGACCCTTCCTGTCTCGCCTGCAGCTCCCCTCAGCAGTAAATCTATCTGCCTGTTCTGCTCCCCACTCTGTCTCTGTCTCTGTCACCAACCCCCCACTACTGGCCTACACCCCAGTTGTTATATGCATGAAATAAATAAAAATAAAATCTTTTCAAAAACATAGCATGACCTAAACAAGACACAAGACACATTTGGTAAATAGTAACTGTTGGTGCTTTCAAATTTTATGAATACTGTCCAACCCTATGCGTGATGATGTGCGATGCTCATTTTAGCTTACTTTTTTATTTTTAAGAGGTTTAACCCTTTATCAATTTAAGAACCTTCTAAAATAACAGATAATGATATGTCTGATTTTTTAAGTAAACTTGCAAACAGGAAAAATAGAATAGAGTCTCTTTGAAAATGTTACTGCAATACAAATCAGTCAGTCAGTAATTCAGTCAATGAGGTCATGCATGAATCAACCCAAGAGTATATAACTTAAGAACATGAGTAGTATATCAAAACAAGACCTAAAAAATTACTTTTATAAAAAGTACCTCTTTTTTTTTTAATGAGAAGGGTATATTTCTAATGAAGAGAGATATAGCTACATGGTTTCTTCATTACTGATTTCAAGGATCCCCAGAACAGGTGGGTCTCTGTTGAGGTTTTTATCGTATCATATTATATCATATATCATTAGCATATGATTCACTGAAAATAGAGCAGTCACATTTCTGTAGCACATATAACATGCTGTTCATATAATCCTAGCAAGGCCTCTATTTTCCTCCTCTGTGTGTGTGTGTGTGTGTGTGTAACTTCTCACCCTTTAATAAAGCTAGATGTTTTCTGAGTAAGTGATCTTTTCTATCAAAGCACCATAGAAATAATACTATTCAGAAAAATTGGTCTTCCCAATACCAGAATCATGAGACTAAAAACCTAAAACATTCATCCTTAGTGTCAGCTGTTGAAATATTGAACTAATCAAAAGTTCAACTTAAAATTCATTAGTATTAATGGTGATACAATTAATATTATTCTGTAATAAAATTTCTCAAGCACATCAAATTCCCCATGTCAATCTTACAGCTAAAATATTATACTAGAGGTACATAACATTTCCCATTCAATTTATTCATTTCTTGTATACAGGTCAAACAATTGCAAAGAAAGTTACAGACATATACAGTATATATAGTATATATAGTAACTTTTAAACCAATAAGGATACTATTTTAATTACTTATATAAGAATAAAGTCCTTATTTCCAACCCCCTACATTGTCTACATTTATTCCTAATGGAGTGGAATTAAGGATTTTTATCTCTTTTAAGGCACTTGTTAGTACATTTGAACCATAAGAATACTGCCGTCCAAAATATTTTTTGGTAAACCCCCAAGGGCCTGGGTACGCTAGTGGGTACTTATGTAATTTGGCTTTCTGTTTTGTTTATTCCTAATCTCATACTCTGTGGGAAATAATCCTGCACTTATTAAGGTAAGGATTCTTAGCCTTTAGTCAGTGCAACACAATTTCTACTCTATGAAATAATTTCCATGATGATGGTATACATTGAAATGGAACATGTAATACATCATAGACAACTGTATTTTAACATTCTGTCACTGAAATACCAACCATGGATTATATAAAGAAGTGTATTCTTATGAATTTGTCATCTAGAAACGCCTAATGATATCTGGTGTCTCCCAGTCACTTCATAACTTTGAATTTATTTTTGATCCTTCCTCTTCACAATCCACTTTATATATTCTTGAGTATATTGATTTGCTTTCATGATGTATCCCTTACATCTTTTCTTGTTAATTCAGGTTCTTGTTTCCCTCATATCTACATATCTGCCTGATGGACCTGTCTGACTCAAATAGCTTCACTCTCCAGTTGGCTCTTTGTATGGCTCTCAGTCTTCTTAAAGATAGCTCACGTTGGGGCCTCCCTGGTGGCGTAGCAGGTTGAGTACCGCACTGTGAGTCAAAGCACAGCAGCGCAAGTTCAATCCCGGTCAGGGAGGGGACCCACATGACACAGCAGACCTATTCTGCCTTGCCCGCTGCTCCCCTCAACAGTGTATTTCAGTCGATCTGCCTGTTCTGCTCCCCACTCTGTCTCTGGTGAGTCCTCTCACCTCCTGTGACTCTGGCCTGTACCTCAGCTCTTATATGCATAAATAAATAAACCTTTAAAAAATAAAAAAGACAGCTCACCTAATCCAATCCTTACTCAAAATTCATTGACAGCTCCCAACTATCTAAAAGATTAAATGGTTTGCAACTAGCCTGTCACCCATGATCCTCTAAAATTTGGTGGTATCTACTTTTCTAACTTTGTTTTCTATCATTTCTTTTTATGAACTTGATGATCCAGCCAAATTTACTATTCTGTTCTTCAGAGTTTTCCCACACACTGATCGGTTTTACTCCTGTGAATTCCTTTTCCTGAAGTAGTAACACCTGTTCCTTTTTCCATGTCTAACACAGAAACACACACATTAAGACCAATTTCAAATTCTCTATTAACCTAATAGTTTCCTAATCTACCTAACACAAAAAATTATTCTCAATTCCATATAGCACTCTCATTCTTTTACACTTCTACTATCTTTCTACATTTGTGTTACACTTAAATAATTCTTCTCTCATTGAGGGGAGAATTGACTGTATTAACTTATATTTGTGTTTTCACAGGATATATTTGATTCTCTTATGAGAGTATTTAGTTGCTCAATAAAGGCATCAGTTAAAAAGAATTAAGTCCTCTGCTTCATCAATTTAAAAGATTGCTATACATCACAAAAATTTTCTCTCTCAAATTCAATGATGCTTTCATCAAATTTATATTCCTTTCAATCATCAACATTTTCAGACTGCTTCTTAAATTGTATATTGCAGATTTATTTCTTATTAAATTCCTTAAAAAATGAGAGGTGTAAATCTTAAAATATTAGTGTATGGTATATTTAATATGACATTTAAAAAAGATGTCCATTGATGAAAATATACATTTGTCAAGGTTTAAATCTATAACCCCCAAAGATATGAACAATATAAACAAACTTTATCTTAGTAAATATAATTGGGGAAAATGGAAGCCCAAAGCTAAAATTCAGACCCAAACTAGTGAAATAATACTACAGATTATGAGGCTGTCTTAAAAATACTCAAATTGTAACTCGGTCATCACTGTCTCTCTCTCTGCTCTAGTGTAGAAGGCTCTGGTCTATTCCAGAGACAAAGGGTAACATCACTATACCCATCCTGAAGTCAAGCTAAGGCCATGAATATTTTCTCTAACCAGGTTTTGAAACCTAGACCAGTTCATTTAGGATAGCCAGGTCTATGGGACTTTACCAAGCAGTAATTTTCACAGTTAGCCTCAGTGCTTAGAAGTTATCTTTAAATCCTAGTTCTACACTAGGATGTCTCTTAAAATCTTGCGCTTGCAAAAGATTAGGTAACCTAAAGCATCTAGAAGCAAAATAAATCTCTTAGTCAGCCTTGGATACCAAGAAGAGGGTTAGTTTTTTTCAGTAGGACTCAGGAGAAGGTGCATGCAGACTACTAAGGTAATACTTTGAACAGAATAAAACTTAAATCTGGACCTATAGCCCAAAAGAAGGATGATTGTTTAATTATCTGTTCTGTGAATGTACATAAATCTAGTCTATATACTGGCCATGTGGGCATCAGATAAACAAATTTACAACAATTAGCTAAGTTAAAATACTGTAAAGTCACATATTTTAAATGTGCTTTGCAGTCTGCAGTGTGGTTTGTAACTGTGCTAGTTGCAGATTATAGAGACACAGTAGTACCCTCTATTCCCTTCTGTAGCAGTTACATTTACAATAGCATTGCACCAGGGATAAAATATGATAAACACATTATATTGACATAAAAGTGTTAATGTGACACTATTAAATATAAAAATTCCTAATTGTTCATTTTTAATGTCTTGAAGTATCCTTTTCAATAAATAGGGTATTTGGAATATTATTTTTTTGAATTTCTTTATATTGACTTCATGTGCTTTAACTTAAAAGTTTAGTTCTATTATGAATAAACATTTTTCTTTTTCTTTTTTTTAAGATTTATTTATTTATGCATACAAGAACTGAGGTACAGGCCAGAGGTGTGGGGGGTGAGAGGATTCACCACAGACAGAGCGGGGAGCAGAACAGGCAGATCAATAGAAGTACACTGCTGAGGGGAGCAGCGGGCACAGCAGGAGAGGTCTGCTGCGCCATGTGGGCCCCCTCCCTGGCCGGCAGCAGGGATCGAACTCGTGCTGTAGTGGCTGCGGTTTGCTTCATGGTGCGTTGCTTAACCCACTGCGCCACGAGGGAGGCCCCAAACATTTTTCTTTAGTACAAAAATACTCAAAATAATTTGTCATTACAAAATGTAATCTCCTTCAACTGGCGAGAGATGATATAATGTGATTTTAGATTTCCTGATTTTTGGTGACTCTTGGAAGTTATAAAATTCATTGGAACAGGCATTAGGCTTTGCTTACATGGTAAAGTAGTTCATCTCAGCCAATTCTGTAAGAACTTATCTTAAAACTACTTACGAGTTACCCATCATAGACTAAATATCTTATTTGTAGGATTTATGTGCATCCTAATAACACGTGGACTTTAAATTCAGTCGTGTGTAAAAGTGCCAAACACAACATTTCATCCCAGAACCATTAGCCAGGAAAGGTCAGCAGATGACTGTGTGTTCTTCTATCTACTTGTGTGAACCATACATATAGGTTTTTCTTTTCCCTCTGCTTCTTGTTTACTATATTCCAAATTGTTTTTAAACTGTTACACAAGGGATTCTGTCCCTTGGGAATGGCCCATTACATTTTGAATATCTGTGCCATTCCAAGTTATTTCAACCATGGCATTAATCTCACTTAAAGCAATAAAAAGCAAGTAGTGGTAAGAGGCAAGATGCATAAAGCATTACTTTAAACAGTTAAAAAAAAAAAAAAGACGTTAAATGTTCCCTCTCTAGGAGCTCCTGCAGCTCTTGATACATTTGTGTGCAACTGAGCAAGAGAAAAGTAGCAGTGGGATTATTAGTGGAGAGAGAAGCTTACAAGGAACATGAAAAGGGAACCGCTTCGCATTCTGGCTCCTTTCTTCCTGCAAGCAGTTAAAAAAGAGAATCATTTAAACAGCTCTTGTAGAACTCCCTTTTATTGGTTTCTCTTCTTACAAACAGGTTCATTCATAAGGGGATCTTGAAGGCTGTTTCACTGTCACTGAGGCACTGTTTAGGTGGTTTGTAAAGGGTGCCACCGAGTGCAATGATGCCTGGTAGGAAAATAAGGCCCTAATACAAAAAGGGCAGCAGCCTACCACATCTTTGCGTTTCAAACCAGGCACTTCCCCCCTAGAAAGATTAATCACAGTCAGGTTGAGAAGACAGCCTTACTCTGTGTGTATGTGTGTGTGCACACGTGTGTGTGTATTTCCCCCCTGTAACATTAGAAAGATAAGAAGTGTGATTAGTGTGCACAAAAACCTCTGATCAAACCAGCTCAGAGGCTTGTGACAGGAGGTTCAAACACTTTCTGGATCACTGATGCTGACAAGTAGATCACACAGGCCTTACACAGATGTTTAGTGAGAAGATAAATGTGTGAGATCGCAAACATGCAGTGCGCTTTTACTTGGCCACCTTAGCCTGTGAAGCATTAAACGTTGCTAAAGGAACTACTCTCCAGAAAGGGTGGAAAAGTTAGTAATAAGTTTCCATTCAATTCCAATCTTTCTTTTACTATAAAGATTCAGCACGGCTTGATTTGGAAGTTACCGAATGCTCCACAGGAGCTGATGATTGTACCCACGCCATGTCTGAGTTTTTGCGATGCTCACTGAATTTATGAGAGCACTGCCTCATGAGCTGTGTCAGAGGCTTTTAGTTGGAATAGGTAGAATATTCAAGGTAAGTTAATTTAGCTCTTAACCCAGAAATGTTCAAGCAACATGACTTCTGTTTTTAATATATAATGAGATGAAAAAAATTTATAATCATGAAAGGAGAGCAAATATGTCTTTAACTGAATTTCCATAGGGAATTTTATGTCATTCATATTTTTTACAAGTATGTATAGCTAATATGAATGACTTCTGTGTCTCTGTGTGTGATTTTTATATATATATATACACACACACACATTTATATCTACCACAGAGCTAAATATATAGAATATTCAATTATTTTATTGTTCTACGATCATCTGAGATTTCTATCAGTTGTAATATGTCTTGCTTATTGTAACAACTTTGCTAGTTATCATTATTAACTACACTTAACTGATTATTGTAGAATCATTCCAACTGGTAGAAAGGAATATTTTACTGGCCTTAGCACTTTTCATGCCTTAAAACCATTGCTTGATGAGCCTTAGGAAAATTTATGTATTTGTGATTGACAAAATAAGGGAGAATTGATTCTGCATGTTTTACTGTAGAAAGTATAGTTGTCATTAGAAAATGACAGTTTTTCATGTCTTCCAATATTAAATTCGGGCTAAGCAAAATATGTCTGTCAGTTTATCACCACTAACAGAAAGATCAATGAAGTATTAGAACTCATAATGAACTAATACAAAGATTAGTTAGTTTCTGTATACAGAAAATTTTTTGTAACATTTTCTATGCAGAGTATTACAAAAGGATAAGGAAAGGAGTGAAGGAAATAGAGGAGGAAAATGAGAAGTATAAAGGAAAGGATAAGAATAATTGTTTAATGGAAATCACCATGTTGTTCTGTCTCTTGCTACATTATTATCCAAGGCTGCCTCTTAGCAATCACATTAATCTCCTCTCATTTCCCCAGTCTATTTTTAGTTGTGTTGCCAAAATCATTGAGAATCCAAGAATGTCATCTTTATTTAACTAACAATTACCAATGATAGTATATGCAAGATACTCTTTAACACTCAAAAAAAAAAAAGATAAATAAGTTTCAGTCCTTGTTCTGAAGTATTTAGATTTAGGGGCAAGAGGGACTTAACAGAAATTGGAACTTAAAATTGCTTTGAAATATTGTTCAGAAGATGAGACTGTATGCTGTGTGTGTGTTTCCCAGAAAATTAGGGGAAGTCTACTAAAGACCCAAAAATATCTTATTAAAAATCATTGCCCCCTAATTGAATCTGTCCAAATATATGCTGAATACCAGTCACCTTCTAGGATCCATTCTATCACAGCTGAATTCTGGGATGTCAAATGGGAAACGGTTTTATCTCATCTCATTCTCTGTGCTTCAGCTTTTTCACTCACTGATTATTTCTTAAAATAATAAAGATGTAAGAGTTGTTTGTAAGCAACTTTCACAATTATTTCTTACCCAGAGTGTGGGACTGCCTGTTTGAATGTTTCCAAGAAAGTATTGTTCTTATGTGACAACAGGTCAGAAAGACTCTGCATTAATTACACTAACATATGGTTATTAACAGATTCTAGCTCAGGGAGCAATACTTTACAATGTTATCTTCCACATAGTCAGATGTTAGCCATATTGTCAGTGCTGGCAGCTATTGTTTCACTCATTTACTTCACAGAGCTAATTACTCCCTAATAATAACTTTACCTTGGAGTTTTTCACTTGCTTGTGCCAGCAAACCTGTTCACACTACATATGCTAATTATTGGCACTTATTCATTATGTTAAGATAGCTTTAAGTTCAAGCTGTGCAGCCTGGCTTTCGGTATGGAGCCAGCTGGCTGCAAAGTTCCACCTTTTTTTACTAAAGTCATTAAAAGTTTTAATATGGGCCCATCTTGTTCTCTTTACAAGATACAGTCTTTCAGGAATTCAAATGAATGTGCAGTTACCCATGGACAATTGCAAATTATAATAGAAGGTCTTTGGTTTTTGTGAGAAATCCTCAGTTTGTACTCATGGTGGCATTTTCTGTTAGGAAAGAAAAGTGAATTCTTTTACATTTAAACTATACGGTCACTTTGATTACTCTATATGCAAACATAGATGCATGTTTTTACATATCTCTGTGTCTATCTCTGTCACACTCCTCAGCTCACTTTTCTTTCTGAATGCATTTTAACTCCTAGTGATCTTTCATTTATGCATGTCTGAATGATAGAGAATCAGGAATTTTATCATTCGTGTAACATCCTTTCTCAAGTTTTATTATTATCATTTCGAGAGACTTAGGATCACTGCCAGGGCCAGAGCCTGTCCTTGAACTCTGTTCAGGATCCCTGTTGATGCCAGTAGGAGTTAATATTTAAGTGTTGTTTCAGTCAAAGTAAAATATGGTTCCTCCAGTTTTAATGAACAAATAGCTTCATTTGGTTCACATCCAAATATAATTAGTAACTACTACCACTCAATTAAATAACTCAACTTTGCATATGAATCAATGGATGTGACCTTTTTAGGTGACATATCTTGGGAGGAATCTTTGGAGATCTAGAAATAAATATGTACACAGACATAAGGGCCATTTAAGGGTTTTTTTCCTTAAAAAGATAACTTTTAACTAATTTAACCTTGTGATCTTCACCTTTTACATACAATGTCATCTTGATATTTTGTATTATTTAATATTACAACATAGGTGCTAAATGCAGGAATCCTGTATATGCTGGTAATTAAGCAAATCTAGTTGAGATGTATTATATGTAAAGGAAAAAAATTACATGCTATGAAACAATTTGAGTCTTAAACCAGGTTATGCTTTTAGATTGTACTCCATGAAGTAAAGCTTCATCTTCCCTGCCTCACATCTCCTATATGTTGCTCCTCAGTCCTTTGCTATTAGAATACTTGTGGGTTGTGTTCATTTTATCATGTGCCATTCTAGCTACCAAATTCCAGTATTTCTGAGGGTTGGTGGTTTAGTCTGTGTTCGGATGGAGAGAGAATATTTGCCAATAGAGTATTAGAAGGGAAATGGAAGAGATGGTGATATGTTTTGGTTTCTACCCACCAGGAGCTCCCTAAGACTCCTGGAGATGGCTAGAGAGAGCCATTATCACTTACCAGGATGCTGAGAGAGGTACTGCATGTCCATACAAAGCCACCCTTCTGGAGGGCCCCAAAATACTTAGTCTATGTCAAGGCAATTGATAATTGCTAATTCTAAAAACCAGCCCCAGTTAGGAAGTAACGACTGTATTTATATGTTTACAAAGATTAACAGTTACTTGTTGGTTTAATTTTTCATTATGTAAGGTATTCATTGCTATGTTCAAAATGAAAAACGAAAACAATTTTAGGATGAGCAAGTAACATTAATAAAAATACCACAAAATTTACTTGCAAATGAAAGGATTCTTTTTTTAAGAAAAGTTTTCAGGAGGGTCTAAAATACAAGTTTAATTTTTTCATTGCTTATAGAGGTTTGTGATATTTAATTTTACTAATTTCAGAGTGGTTAGAAAGTTTGATCAGAATAAAACAAAATCAAATTATAATTGTACTGATTAAAAACTGTGACCAAGAGGTTAAATAGGCTGCTTCAATTCCTTGAGGTGATTTAAAATTCTAATTGTAGATTGAAATTGCAGATAAAATAAGTGAAAATGATTCCATGAAAATAGTGAAGCTTAACTTTTAAATCTTTAAATTCTCCTTAAAATTTCCAAAACTGAGATGTATGTATTATGTTTCTTTTCAAAGCTTTTGAGACACATAAACTATTGACCTAATAAAAACATCTTATGATAGACCAATAGCCTCAGACTAAGGAAGAATTCACCTGGGCGCATCTCTGTCTTCTATGAAATCTAGTTTCATGCTTATTTATTTGGCTTAATTTTTATCACCCTTACTGTTAATTCCATTATGTGTTTCAAAAAGGGAAAAAGATTGATTATTCATTATGTTCTTTTCCATGTTTCGATATTTAAAATTGTTATGACCATCACCAGAGAGCTTTTGGTATGCTTATGACCTGGAGGGTACACTGAACTTTGAACTTTTTCTCTGCCCACCCATTTCATCCCAAATTGTGAAATTTTTGCCTATGGTGGTTTTAAAGAACAGTGCTCAAAATCTCTTTAGGCTGCAAAACAATTCATTTCAATATCCATATAAATGTTTTTGTAATTTTTTTGACATAAAACTAAAAACGTGTTAATACATTTCTGTTCTTATGGGAATGAAAGGAAAATCTCAAAAATAAAATGAATATAAGAAAGAAAAATCTTTAGCATAGAACACAGAGGCATTATAAGCATTCACAAAAGCTGGATTTCCCTGGAATCAGCTATCAGTACCAACATATTAAGGCCAGATAACAAACTGTGGATTACCCATGAGAGTAGAATGTGATTGAGATTCCTTCACTAAATATAGTGTAATGTAGGCCATGATAGGACACACACACACACACACATACACGCTCCCTAAATTTGAGTGATATAAATTTATTCATTTATGTGCTTTGCACATCCATAGCAGCTTTGCTCTGTGTTCTCTTCAATTCAAGATCAAGTCTTAAGAAATAGCTTTGGAGGCCGCCTGGTGGCAAAACGGGTAAGTCTTAGCACTATTAGCACTAAGGCTTGAGTACCATCCCTGGCCAGGGAGCTAAACCACATCTGGCACAGCGGATCTCTCCTGTCACGCTGCTCCCCTCAGCAGTGTATTTCAGTAGATCTGCTTATTATACTCCCTACTCTGTCTCTGGTGAATCCTCTCACCCCTTGTACCTCTGGCCTGTACCCCAGTTCTTCTGTGTATAAATAAGTAATTAATAGCTTTGCTCTGGGGTCTGAAGGTTTAATAGAATGGGGGGGGGGGGTGTTACAACACAAGTATACAAGGGCTCTTGAGGTTTTGCTTAAAAATGGATCCACAATTTTCTTTCATATTTTACAGGCCAAAGCTAGTCACATATGGCTAAGCCTTCTACCAGTGATAAGAGCAGGAGAATTCTCCTGCAGAGACACTTGAAAGCAGGACATCAACTGTTCTGCGACAAGGTTGTAGGCATTCGAGTTCAGTAGTGCCCCTGATAGCTTAACAAACGCAAACAATTAATTACTTTCTAGAGGAAAGTATCTCTAGTTTTTTTCACCAAGCTTTCCACAAAATAAGATTAAAGAAACACACTCAAAGAAAAATTACAATATACAGAAAAAAGCAATTCATAAAGAATAAGTCAACAGATATTAAAATGTTTAACCATGCCACTTGAAGGCCCTCAGGTATTAGAGGAGAAAATATAAAATATAAATATGTAGGTCATATAAAATAAATAGAAATAAAATACTTAGGGAAATGAATAATGAAAGCATAAAAACATTAAAAGCTTAATAGGAATACTTGAAAAATAACTAAGTTGAAATTAAAACTATGATAATTGGATTTTAAAATTCAAATTTTCTCACTTCTCCTTCCAAGTACCAGGTTAACTATCCCAAAGTGAGACAAAATGTGTGAAACTAAGTATTCCTACTTTGGTCAATAGGCTGTTCATTAGACCTTGAGAGAAGGGCAACAAATGATTGTGAATGTTCCATGAAGAGAGGAGAACCCAGGCAGAACTGACAGTCTTGAGTTGAAGATACAGACATCAGTATTAAGAAAAAACAAAGCAGACAAATGATATGTTTTCAGGATATCCACTGGGGAGGATAGCTTTGCAGAGAGTGAGACCGATAAATAGATAAGAGTCTTAGACTCTGAAAATTTTCAGAGGGTTGCTATGTTAGGTTTTTGCTAAATAGTCACCAGTGCATATGTAAACTGCTGAAGCCAAGTGAAAAACCTTTGAAAAATCGCTAGCAGAAATGATAATCCCCAGTTCTAATATGGGGTTGGGAAATATTTTGTATTTAACAGTCAGAATGGAGAGACCCCTAATTCATGGGGCATAGAGTCAAGCCTTCAAGAAGGAGATTGCCTTAGTAGAGAAACCAAATTAATTTTAGGCTGACAACTATTCTAAACCCTGTCTAATAAAAGCTTTCCAGTAAGACTTGAAAAGATCAAATTATTTCCAACTAGGTAAAATGCATCCCAGCACAAACCCCAAAAATATTTAAAGTGATTCTAAAAACAAAAGTGGCAAGATTCATAATGTTTACAATCTAATTAAAAATTAGCATTATGTAAAGAAGCAACAAAACATAACACATAATCAAGAGAAAAATCAATGAAAACCAAACCCAAATGGCACAGATGTTAGAATTAGTAGAAAAAGATGTTGAAGTAGCTATTACGAATATACTCCATATGTTCCAAGTGCATTATGAGGAAATGAATGGAAGATATAAAAAAAGTCCAAGATTAAAATTTACAGAGATGAAAATTAAGTATCTGAGGTAAAAGCAATACAGAATGTGTTTAGAAACCATAGAAGATAAGATTAGAGCATGAGTATAACATAGCAATAGAAATCATTCAGAAGTAATTTAGAAAGAAAATTAGTGTCAGTGGAGTGGAGTGGGGAGTTAGGAGGAGATAGAAATTATATTTGAAGAAATAGATATCCAAATTTTTCAAAATCTTCCTATCTAAGGGCCTAGATGAATCAAGTAGAAGAAACATAATCAAGTCATTGAAAAGCAGAGGAATCTTAAAAGCAGTCCAAGCTAAAAGACATATTCCATGCAGAGGAAGTTAATTGTTTAAATGATTTCCCTATAATATACATGACATGCTATAACATTATTTGAAGTAAACTGTAATAGGTTTAATAGGTGTACTGTAAATCATAAAACATTTGTTAAAAAACGAAACAAGCAAAACAAAAGTAGCATCTAATAAACCCAGTAATGGAGGCAAAATGGAATCAGAAAAGTATGGTCAATCTAGAAGAAAGGAAGATTTCAAAAGGAGTGAAAAGGAACAAAGGAGGTAAATAGAGAAGACTTTTTGTAAATAAAGATTTAGTCTTTACTATGTCATTAATTGTGTTAACTATAACTTAGAATAAATGAAAAGTCAAAATCTACAGTGCAAAAATGCAACAAAATTAAGTAAAAAGGCTTACAGATTGGAAAAGAAGAAACTGAATACATTGAATTACAACATGTTTATGTGGAAAATCTCAAGTATAAAATATAATTTAACTTCTACCTACTAGAAACAATCAAAATTTTTTTAAAAAAATTTATACATACAAGCACTGGGGTACAGGCCAGAGGTGTGTTGGGGGGGGGGGTGGTGAGAGGATCACCACAGAGAGCAGGGAGCAGAACAGGCAGATCAACCGAAGTACATTGCTGAGGGGAGCAGCAGGCACAGCAGGAGAGGTCTGCCTGCGCCATGTGGGTCCCTTGCCTGGGCGGCAGCAGGGATCGAACTTGTGCTGCAGTGGCTGCAGTTTGCTTCATAGTGTGTTGCTTAACCCACTGTGCCACCAGGGAGGCCCCAACAATCACAAATTTAAATGTGTAAAAAGATTTTAAAATTTCACCAAACATAAAAATATTTGGAGATAAATTCAAGAAAATGCATTCACGACCTCTGTGACATTAAACACCATATTTTTGCTGAGTTTAAAGAAAACCTAAAGAAACAGAGTTACCACATTCATAGATTGGAAGATGTAGTATTTTTAATGATGTTACTGTCTACACATCTATCAGTAGATTCAGTGTTATCAGAATGAAAATCTTAGCTTTTTTGGGTAGAAATTGATAAACTTCTTCTAAAAATTCATAGATATTCTAAGCATCTTTAAAAACAACGTGCAAATTTGGAGGATTATTTTGGCTTATTTTCAAACTATTCTACAGTGTGGTGCTGATGTAATGGCAAATGTGCAGATCAGTGGAACAGAATAGCGGGTCCAGAAGTGCACGTTAAAATATATATTGCACTAACTTTTGATAAAGTTGCTTAGCCAATCTATAGGGAAAAACTGCCTTTCCTATAAGGTAATTGGATATCCTCAAACCTATGGGTATCATATTATCTCATACTGTCTACAGAATGAATCTGTAGACATAAATACAAAAGATAAAACCATTAATTGGAAAGCAGTACTGGAACATTAGTTAGTAACTTTACATTAAGCCAATATTATTAAAGAGAACCTCCCAAAATCACTAGCTATAAAAGAAAAAAAGTGATAATAAATTGCATTTCACTAAATCTAAAACATTTTAAAAAATTATTGTTTTATGCATACAAGAACTCAGGTAGAGGCCAGAGGTGTAGGGGATGAGAGGATCCACCAGAGACAGAGCCGGGAACAGAACAGGCAGGCCTACTGAAGTGCACGGCTGCGGGGAGCAGCGGGCGAAACAGGAGAGGTCTGCTGTGCTATGTGGGTCACCTCACTGGCCAGGGCTGAAGATGTACTTTGCAATGTGGTGCTTAACCTCTTTCACCACAAGAGAGGCCCTGTTTTGTTTTGTTCTATTTTTTTTAACACTATAAAGAAAATGAAAAATCAAGTGACAGGCTGACTGAATTGCTTATAAAGTGTATATCTAAGAGGCCTTTTTTATTTTTTTTTTCCAGAATATAACAAAGCTCCCCTTAGGCTCAACAATAAGAAGTAATCCAATAAAAATTTCCAAAAAATTGAATAGATACTTAACTAACTAGTAAACTAACATGATGATATGTTTATAACTAACCATTAGGGAAATGTAAATTTAAACCACACTCGATACATACAAAGATGGTTAAAGTTAAAAAGACTCACCATACCACAGGAACAACTAAAACTCTCATCAGTAGCTAAAGGGAATTCATATCAGTAGAATGTTGTGAAGGTCAAAGAGAGGAAAAAACAGAGATAACAAATTCCAACCTGGTGAAATCCTGAGAGCTAGATCAATACTTGAAAAAACAGACTGTAAGTGAAAAAGTATTACTAGGGATAAGGTGGGGTACTGTTTAATGGTAAAAAACTTAATACAACAAGAACATATTGCCATTCTAGCCTTGAATGAATCTAAACATTCTTAGATTATATGAAGCAAAACTAAGAACTTCAGAGGGAAATTGTAATTGTAAAAAAAAAAATCACTGTGAAATATTTTAACATACCCCTCTCAATTATTGGAAGGTTAAGTAGAGATATTATTAAAGATATAGGACATTAAAAAAAGAGGAGAGGATGGGCGAACAGGAAGTTTTGGAATTCTACACCCCATGTTTAGAAAATCAGTATTCTGCTTAAACATATAAATGATGTAACAGAAAAAAAGAATCTGGCCATATGCTAAGACATAAGTTACATCATGATTGTTGTAGAATTGGGTGTCATATAGGTGAGGTGATATATCTCAGGAAATATCAACCTGTTCTCCCAAAAAATACAGTGTTGTAAGCTAGCATTATGTAAAAATATAATAGAATAATGGAAATATAAATATGAAAAAACCCAAATATTTGAATGTATAAACAGTCTTTTAAATCTGTAGCAAAGAAATAATTTTTAGGTGTGGGGAATTTATACACAGAAACTCAGTATTTTAGAACTTAAAATAGTTCTAATATGTAAAATTTTGGCATGTAGCTAAATAGTATTATCTGTAAAATAAGTTCTTGTATGTCAGTAAAGAAAGAAAATTACTATAACTATTCATTTAAAAAGTTAACTATTCATTTAGCAGAACATTAAGATACTCAATGCAAAAGAGCAATAACAAAAACTTAGAATGAAGGGATAGATACTACAGGAATTAGAAAAACAAATGTACATGTAGCATGGATTAAATAGAGTCCAGGTTTTGTTTTTGTTTTCTTTTTTCATTTGAACAGACCTATAAATTAGAGATATCTTTAGTGAATATATCACTTGTAAAATAATAAGAAAAAAATGTTAGTTATAAGTAAATAAGATTTCAAGACAAGAAAATTATGTTACATACACACACATACACACGCATATATCTTTTAAAGACTAGAATGGTGATAATCTAAACAAGACAAAATAATAATATTTGACAGTGTGACATCGAGTTTAGGACTTTTGCTCTTCTCATTGCCACTGCCTTGTTTTTGTTCAGATACTCTTTCACCTTTAGTCATTTGGGTACCTTTTGCCTTTGACCTAGCTGCTGCTCCAAATTTTCCTTGTCATTGCCTGCTCTTTGGTCTTCCTCAAAGACAGAGTCTTTACCATGATTAAAACTCTTTACCAGTTCTCCATTGGTTCATTGCACTCTGAGCATTGTCCTCAAGATAGACCTGTTTATAGAAAATAAAATTAGTAATTGTAATTCATATGGTGATTGTAACTGTGAAAGCATCCCTCCCTCACCCAGGTTGAGAGGGCTGGCGTTTTAGAGGGTGTGAGAAAGGAAGGCAAAAATCAGGACTTAGTGCTAAGGAAAGTTTTTTGGAAGAAATAAACCTGAGCTATATTCCGTGAGTACCAATGACTGAGTGAAGTGGGAAGAAGCATATTACAGACAAAGAAATAAAATGAGCAGACCATTTAGATATCGGTAGCCTGTGTATGTAGGGAACTGTGTCTTCAGCTGGCCGTGAAGTACAGAAAGAGGCAGGCGGGAGGGAGATAAGGTCAGAAGGAGGGAGTCAGTCGAATGCACAGTACAGGTTGTGAGAAATCGGTCCTTTATACTCTAGAATAAAGTACTATTGGAAGGTTTTAAGATGGAGAGATTTGCATTTTCTGTATACCTTGTAACCAAGTGGAAACTAAGATTAAAACCTTGGACTAGTGGTAGAAAAGATGAAGAGATTCTAAATGACAACATTGGAAATAGGGATAAAGAGTAGGGGTTTATACAATAAATGTTCATCATCTTCGTAGTTGATTGGACCGTCTCTTAATAATCTCATCGTCTAACAATAAATAGCCAATGTTAAAAGGTAACAGAATAAATCATTCAGATGTGCAGTTGAGGGAATAAATGTGTTTTTTGTATTATTGCATGAAAACTGAAAGTATGGAATTTGACAGTCACTTAATAAGTCCAATTCTGGCATAAATGTTAGCCAAAGATGAACTTGCATTCTGCAGTATGAACTCTTAACCAAATTTTTAAATTATAATTCAGTGTGATTAATGAAATGGTGCAGATATATTTCCACCCCAAATTGGGAAGGGACAGGGCATGAATAAAGATTCAGGTTTAGGGAAGTCTTCCAGGAGGAAGAAAAGCCTGAGGTGAATGTTAAATGGTGAGTAGCATGTAGTCAGTTGGTGAAATTTCTCAATAGATGAACAAATTTGAAATAATAATTATATGAGCTAAGAGCAGATTCTATAAAGAAAGTGTCTAAGCTCTGTTCCCCCCGCCCCCGAGTCTGAGATCCTTATGAAGTAAATCATACATGAAATTAAATGGCTGTGTGTGGATATTAACTTGGTAGCGCTGGTACTCTCTGCCCTAGTGTACTTAGCATCTCTCTCAGTATAGATTATTTACCTGTCTCGAGGACTTCCAAATTCTTTATTCCTCACTCATTTCATGTACTTTATGTCCTCTGTGTCTGCCCTCAATTGTGCTTTTGCCTTTTCCTCATCTTATTGTGACAAAGTCCAACAGGCTATGAGGTGATGCATGTGATATATGTTAAGGGACATGAGACAGTCATACCCCCAGATGACTGGATGTGGAGTGTGCCAATTAAGATTTATCTGATAATAGGGCATCCCTGGTGGCGCAGTGGGTTAAGCAACGCACTATGAAGTAAAATGCAGCCACTGCAGCATGAGTTTGATCCCTGCCGCCGGCCAGGGAGGGAACCTACATGGCGTAGCAGACCTCTCCTGCCTCGCCCGCTGCTGCCCTAGGCAGTGTGTTTCAGTCAGTCTGCCTGTTCTGCTCCCCGCTCTGTCTGGTGAACCCTCTCACCTCTTGTGACTCTGGCCTGTAACCCAGCTCTTGTGTGCATAAATAAATAAACCTTAAAAAAAAAGATTTATCTGATAATATATGCATATAAATAGGTAAACCAAAGGGATCATTGGGAGAGATGGGGGATGGAAACCTGGATGAGGGCAGAAAGAGCACAAGGGGCTGAGGTGATGGTGCATGGGTGAAATGGTGGTGGGAATTCCTTGGGGACTACAAATGATGTCAAATATAATTCAATAAATCTTAAAAAAAAAAAGAAATAGGTGAAATGAGGTGATTAGAACTCCAGAGATTGAAACAATTTCTGACTTAGGTAAACTGGAGATGTACAGTTAATAACAATGTAAGCAGTATGACTGTGGTAGGGGGAAAGTGCAGGAGAAATGTCCAGATGTTAGTCATGTGTGAGGATAGCTGAAGCTCTCCCAGCCATGGATGTTCACATGCTGAACATGGGCTAACCATCAAGTTTGTTAGATTCTTCAAAATTTGACTTTGAAAGGATTTACAGTCCAACCTAATGAAGAACATATAGCATGGACATCTAATACACCAGCTCCTCTCTATCAATTTAATTATACCTATAAGACAGTGCTGTAACCAATGTTTTGATAGCGGCAACAACAGTGAGTTAGGAATGCATTAGGAAAAGTGAAAGAAATTTCCTCTAAATGGCCTAGGAAAAAAAAGAATATCGATATTCACTTAATAGTGAACATTAAATATATGGAAAATCTGTTTGAGTTTACATGGAAGGAAAAACAAAAGCAAATGAACTTATACCACAGCTCAGAAATTGATAATGATTTTCTGAAACAGTTATGAACTATTGGAATATATGGGAAAAGTTGTACATAATCTCCTGATCTTTAAAATATATATATATATATATCCCTTCTATTAAATTTTTCATTCAACAAACATTTATTGAACACTTACTGCTGTAGTTTCTTCTGCCTGAATTGTAAAGATAAAATCGTAAACAAGAGACGTACCCCCCTACCCTCACTGAGCTTACAGTCTACTGACTACTATGTATTATATTGTTGACATGATTGTGAATACATTGAGATGTGCAGTTTGTCGGTTGCAGAGTTATTCACACAAAAATGGCCAGTGTAAAACATAGCTGATGGCAGTTACTTACGCAGCATTTCGCAGGGCATCTCTCATAACTGCTGGTAAATGAACAAAGGGCACAGAGGAATAAAATGTACGTGAGGCACGAGATACCACTGGTTACATACACTGCCTAGACATATAGTAAGAGGAAGCTATGAAATTATTTTATAGCTGAAGAGTAAGTTATTGTGCTGCTCATAAAAAGGGCTTAAGTAAAGTAAGATTCACAGTGTTGCAAATACTGAGTATATAAAAAACATTTGATTAACTGGAGATGTTACTTCCTGATTATTTAATGACACAGTATAGTTGGAAGCTTGTCATTAATGTTGTCATATATCTAAAAAATAATTTTCTAAGTGCAGCTCAGCATTAGAGGTGACTAAGTATCACATTATAATTGAGATGAGAACTGTATCATTGTATTGTTGAATTGGAGATGTCACGCCATTCTACTACACAGCCCCACAGGACCACATAAAAGGCATTTGCAAGCAAGATTTAAGTACAGCACCAGCCATAATTGTAACCAAACTGATCTACGGAAAGAGTGTGTGTAGGACCTGAAGGTCCAGCTGTTCTTAAAGGATTATCAGGACTTAATGGAAAGCACAGATGGAACCAGTACTATTGTCTAGAGTATTCTAGGGCAGAGGGTAACATGTGAAAGGTGATCAGTGGCAGGCTGATTGGAACATAAAACAAAACTTTTTTGTTAAGATGAAAAAAAAAAAGAGCCAAGTCTGTCCAATAACAGTGATTCAGAGGAAATCGTCTCTGGTGCTTCATTTGAGTCATTGTAGAGATGATCATATGTGGTGTGCAGCTGTAAGTGGTTCTTTCTGAATTATTAGAGACAGAGCCCATTATTCTGGGTGTGGAGGCAGTTTTGCTGGGTATGGACCATTGCAATCGTATAAGCTCTCCATTGTGTGACTACTCATTTGGAGGGCTCTGTCAGCCAGCCACGGGACCTGTGGCTTCTGTGAATGAGTGGGTGGTGGTGAAAAGCAGGCGCTGAATGTGTGACTCATATTTATTATTGAAGAGTTTAGGTATATTTAAAGTTCTATGAATTCCTTGACCAAAGTTTAGTTGTGTTGTCAATGAAAACATTGCTTTCATTTGGGATCAGTTCATCCCCAAAAGTAACTTTTTTAAAGTAATGCTGTCATGTCTCTTTTGTGCTTTGTGTAATCCTTTAGGCTGAGTGTAAAACTTCCAAATGTTGCTGGACCACTGGAATGCCTTTAAGAAAACCTGGTAGTCTTATAAATTATTTGTCTTAGGTTTATAAACTTGAACTTCTGGCTTGAGAAAAGTGTTGTTGTACCTAATAACCAAACATGTAAGACTAGAGACTTTATTCTAGCTCAAATGGCACTACTATGACTAGTGTCTATTCCTAACACATATGAAAATGTGCTGTCTCTTCGAACTTCAACATGGTCATCTTTGCACGTACCCTGTACTGAACATCAGAGGAAGTCTGCAGGAGCACATTAGTTCACAATGGTCCTTGTATCACTTGTCACTAAAGTCAAACCAACGCCCTCTATTTTACAAGCGCTGCTTGTCAATGGAGGGAGTTCATAAATGGATTTGTTAGAATTTGGAACTGGAACTTGCTCTAATGTAAAGGTGCCTGGACATTGTTAACTATGCAGCTTCTAGTGTTATCGTCTCCTTTAGTCGCCAGTGGTATATCTCTTTTCACATTTTTTCTATTCTGTTTTGATAAAAAATAACTTCTGAGAAATATGATGTAATGCTGAGGACTACAGAAGGGATCTCCCTGTTTTGCTGCTGCCCTACTCAAAGAACCCACTGAGCAGGTAACACTGTAGTGTAGCATGGTAGAAAAGATGTCATATGCTTCTCTTAAAAGAGAATTTGTATTTCTGTGAAAGCAATTGATAGTTGAACCATTTCCTATGAATAATTAAAATCGGTTTGAGAGCCCAGTATTTGCGAAGTTTGAATGGCATTAGAGAGTCGCCAATTGGCATTGGTTGGTAGTTCTACTATTTGTTTCAGTTTTGAGTTGGGGAATATTTTTGTATTCTGGGAGAAGCTGTTCTAAAATATGTCACCCATTTCACATTTTCCCTTCTTAAGCTGATATTTTTATGCAATACAAAAATAAATAAATAAAACACTTACTGAGGCTACAGGATGGTCATAATATCGGAAAATTGGCCCTCAGCCAGATTAACCAGGAAGAGGCAAGGATATAGCCAATTTTTTTTTCATTCTGAATTTAATATCTGGCTCATTTTTAAGCATAAATTTTGTGCGAATTTAAATTATTTTCATTCAAGAAGAACCTGATACTATTTTGGCATTCTCTTTTCATAGACTATATTGTGTTCTACAAATGCTTTCTCTCTAAATATAACACACTTCAGTACCTGGATTAAAGAATTAGAAATTATACCAGGGGCTTATACTGTATTGTGAATGGATTCCATGCTATAAGAAAGTTAATACTATGACCATTTTGTAGAAGATGATGTACTTGATTTTTATTTACAACATATAAAGACAAACTGGAGTAGGCCTTTGTATTATTACAAGTTACAGTCTATATGCTAGCATACAAAATGAGCAAGTATTTCTGTTGCTTAGACATAATATATCTACTTTGTTTTTTTTATATTTTGGTTTTGAATGATAATAGCAGGTCTATGGATTTCCTCCAGTGGAAAATTATTAACAATTTTTTCATTGACTTACGTAGGATCCTGGTATTAAGAGGAAAACATGGCGAATGTGGATGGGCCTAAGTCTTGAGCCAACTTTTCATTATTAGAGTTCTACATTGGAAATGTGACTGTAAAATCAGTTTTGAAACTTGAAAAACTGTGTGAAACCAGTGTACTTAAGGTTCTTGTAGGCTAACATAATTCAGAGAGAGTGATCAGGCATATAGAATCTCTTGTCAAATTATTCTTATTGACTCATCCAAATATATAGCTAGATACAATGAAGGTTTTAACTTGCCAGAAGTCAAGGTCTTTTTAGCCTTCATTTCTTCATAAGTGAGTAATCTGTTTGAGCCCCTTTCTGGATTTCCAGGTATCTCTGCCATAAATTAGGATGCTTTTAACCACAGTTGTAATCTCTTTAGGACAATGAAAAGAAAAAAAACAAAAAACAGAGAGGAGGAAACTAAAGAGGAGAACAAATAAGAGCAAATAAGAAGGAAACAAATAAGGAGAGCACTGGGAGAAAAGGGGGGATTTTCATTACCTGTGTTCATTGACTTCTGTGTTTAATTGCTCAGTTATCCAAGTCACCGCCTGTTTCTTTGAAGTGTATGACACAATGTTAGTCTAATAGCTGTCTTTGCTTACGTGAGGTAGTAAAGGCGGTGATATTTTCCATATACATGTATTTTTATATAAGTGTATAAATTACTTAATTCTCTTTCTCTAAATATTTTTATAGTGATGTGTTTAGGCTCCTACTTTCTTATTCTTACTGAAATTAATATTAAAGTAACAATACAAAGAGTATGTTAACAACTATGATTATATGAGTTACCCCCATTTCTGTTTTAAACATTTAAAAATAAAGAATGAAGGTTGACCTTAAGACAGTTGCACTGTTAGGAAGTCATGTAATTTAAATGATAGATGAGTTCACCCACTGTTCAGAAACCTTTTCCATCACTTTTAAGCGCTACGGGATAGCATTAAGAAAGAGTTGTGAAGTTATGCTTTAGAATTTGCAGTTCTTTGTATTATCTACTATTAAATTAAATGTATTTTAAGTACCCGCATTTCCAGATACACAAAATCTCATATACTTTTAGAAATACACAATTGTGTGATTAAAAAACCAGAACAAATAGCAACTCCATAAAGGAGAATCTGCAGTTTGTCGTTTTAATTAGAACAGATAAGTGAAAGATCCTGAAAAGAAACCCTGAGCGAGCAATACTCAAAAGTTCTAATTGATCTAGTGGCTTCCTTTGTGTAAGACAACGCATCTTGTGAATATTCCTCTTTCTCTCCAGGCAGCTAGCTAGTCTGGTTAACCGAAATTGTTGAGTAATTGTTCTGTGGTTGAGAACAAAATGCTGAATTAAACTGTTCCCAGCACAATAATTGTGTGATTATAGCATTTATGTTGCTGGCCAAAGGAACAGTCATTAGGTTTGGAAGACTTACCAAAACCACAAGTACAAAAAAAAATGCAAATCACATGTAAATTGCTCTTTAATACCTATAGTGGCTTAGAAATGGAACTAAGAGTAAAACACATTTCTAGTTAAGAGATGAACCTAGAAATCTTGATAATATATTTAGTGTAATATTGAAATAGGAAGATGTTGAAAATGCATTCCTTTCTTTCCCCCACTTCTTTACACTGCTTATACTTTCCATCATGCATTTGTTTTTCTTAAATCTCCTTCTCCACTTATATATATATCCCTAGTTTCATCTTTCTTAACCCCTTTTGTTAGCTTTGTTTTTTGTTTTGTTTTGTTTTTCGTTTTTTGTTTGTTTGGTTTTTTTTTTCCATAGAAGAACAGGGGTGTAGGCCAGAGATGTAGAGGGTGAGTGGATTCACCAGAGACAGAGTGGGGAGCAGAACAGGCAGATCTACTGAAATACACTGCTGAGTAGAGCAGCAGGCGAGGCAGGAGAGGTCTGCTGTGCCATGTGGGTCAGCTCCCTGTATGGGGTCAGGATCGAACTCAGGCAGTCTCGATGATAGCATTGGCACTTAACCCCTAGGCCACCAGGGAGGCCCTGTTACCATTGGTATTTCTGTCTAAAAAGGCTTTTTTTCCCTTTTATTTTTGACCTACTAAACATTCTGTGCTGAAAAGAACTAATGGTTGTGGTCTAAGAGTAAGGGCTAGTGCAGAGAAAGATTTCATAAGAAATCTGTTAGCAAATGCATGCAAATGTCAAGTAAAAACTAGTTGCTAATAAAATTGTAATACTATTTTTTCTTTTCTATCTGAACTGTTAAATGCTTTTTTTACCGATAAATGTTTGTACTGAAAAATTGGGCTATTTTCTCTGGTTATAATGTTCTTTCAGGTGTACCATTTACAGAGGAAAGCCTCCCTGTGATGAGGATCTAATCTTGATAAATACATATATGGTATTGCGAAGCACGTGTGAACTTTAGAAGTAGTGTCTGTGTAAGCAGTATTAATTGAATTAAGCCTAATAAGTGAAAAAAAAAGTTGTTGCAAAAGATGAATGACCCACTAAAAATAAATAATAATCTAACATTTTTCTATATCAGTTATGAACTCAATTCAAAGTCCTTAAGGGGTGCTTTTCTAAAATTTTTTGGCAATCTGATAAAATTCTTTTTAAACAATATACAGTGAAATGTATTGAAGAATAATTCCACCGTCTTGAGCACCATCATCCACAAGGAAGAGTAGCTGAAAAGTTTAAAAACTTTTTGTTGTGCTTTTCCTTCTTCTGTAATTATAAATTCACTTAGCATCCACATTTACAAGGGCATTAAGTCCTACTTTTCTCATCTACTTATTGCACACTCATGGAGCATTCACTTCTTTTATAAATTAGTATAAAACTCAGTAATTAAAATTAGTCCTTATACTTACTTTACATAAGTATATGTGAAAATATCTATTGTATAAGTATATATATCTCAAAATTTGCTATTGTAGGTTTTTGCTCATGTTATGTAAATACTTATTTTTTTGAAAAAATATGTCCAGTTCAAGAAGTCATTTAAAAATGGGAATTCAGTAAAAACTTCAGAGATTTCAGTTTTATCATAATCTATACTCAATGTGTTAAATGATGTTTTATTTTACAAGGTTAGATCAACTTTTACTGATACTATTTTGGTTCTGAGTTGTTCTTAACATTTGGGGGAAATATGTACATGTATTACATCCTTACTTTTTAAAATTTAAAAACTTTTTTAGTCCTTTTTACTATCACAATGTACATATATAGAGAACTTAAAATATAAGTTCAGCTTTTTAAAAAGCTTTGTGTGTGATGACATTTAAAAAAAAAACAACACATGACTTTAAATTTATTCCTCTTTGTTTTTCCCAACAGTGTAATCTTCAAACTGTACAAGTTTTGAATTGCTAACCACTACAAGAGATTAAATAACCTCTAATTCCTGCCAACCACCCACATATTAATTAGAACAAACATAATGATCCCACTTGTCAATGGTAAAGCAAATTTAGAAAGTAAAGATCATATTTCAATAATCAAATTGCATCTTTCGGAGAAACATACACTGATTCACAGGTAAACGTTAAGTCTTTCGTAAAATACACCTTATAAACCTGAAGTTATACAAAATCATCTACTCAAAAAAGAAAAATTGTTATTTTTAAGAGTCTGCTTTTAAAAACTAACGTTTTCCTACATCTAAAAACAATCATCATGGTTTTGCACAGTATTAAGAGTCTGAAATCTGTGGAGTCTTATTTTATAGGTTAGTGTGAAGACAGTTTTTATAAATGTTCTGTTTTTCTTGAATGTATTTGCATTTTGCAATCATTGAGTGCGGAGTTTACATATGTCTATTAGATTAAGCTTTATAATTGTGCTACCTACCCAAATTACCTATATATTTACTGATTTTTTCCCCTGCTTGAGCTATTTGTAATTAAGAAAATTGTGTTAAAAATTGCCCACAGAAATGAGGGTTTAATCATTTCTTCCTGTAACTCGCACAGTTTTACTTTGTATATTTGTGTTAGTTGCAAGTAACTTAGAATTATGTCTTCTTGACATATGGAAACTTTCATTGATATTTCTGAAACTATGCACAATAATAAATCCTTTCTGTGTTAAAGTCTGTTTTGTCTGATCTAAAATAGTTTGCTTATTTTGTTGTTACTATTATTTATCTTCTTCCATCCTTTTTCAAATTTTTTTGTCATTAACATTAAGTAAATCTTTTATAAACTAGATATAGCTGAATTCCCTTAAAGTGTTAATCTACCTGTTTTTTTTAACTTCTGAATTTAGTCCACATATTTTTTGTTACTAACCTTACTTTATGACACATTTCAGTGTGTGTGTGTGTGTGCATTTCCTTCTTTATATTTTACATACTTTCTTTAGTTTTATGAAATTTTTTTCCTCTTCATTAGTTTGGACATTATCTTCCTATTAATGGTTACATTTGAAAATTTAGCATGTGCTTGTAATGAGAGTAAAAAATTGACAAATATTGCATTCTTTCTCCCTACTGGTTAAATAATATTTTAACTCCATGAGGAATATATGAATATTTCTCTCCTGTTTTACTGTAGAATTTTTTAAATTCAAATATTGGACTTTGTGTTTATTTAAAAAATTTAATTTTTATTTACTCACATGTCTACCATTTCCTCACTTTTCTAAGTTTCCTTCCTTCCTTTCTGAAAAATATCCTTTAGTGGTCCTTTAGCAAAAGAATTTGCAGTACACTGAAAAAAAACAGGCTTTGTTTTGCATTTATTCTTCAAAGGATTTACTAGAAAAACACTTTGAAGTTGAGAGTTATTTTTTGTCATTCCTTGGTTAATGACTTCTATCTGGCTATTCTTAATATTTCTGTGTGCTTTTTTTTTTTTCCAGCTTAATTACAGAGTATTAAGTCTCATTTTCTTTTCATTTATTCTGATTGTATATGTTTTGCCTGTATCTTTCAAATTCAGAAAACTCAACCACTAAATTTTAGAATATTACTTGCCTCTATTTTATTTTTTTCCCGTATTCTCTCCAACAGTTTTAACTCAGCATTTGTGGATCATCTCATTCTATCCTTGATTATACTTAAACACTCTTTCATATTTCCAATTCCTTTCCTCTGTGGACTGAAATATGGCTATTTTCTTTATATTTCTTATCCAGTTAATGATTTATTTCATCACTTGTATCTAGCTTGCTGTCTGCATATCTGGTCAATTTTAAATTTTAGGTTATTTTTATTTCTCAAAATTATGTTCAATTATTTAAAAATCTTCTTTGAACATCTTTGGTAGTTTTTATATTTGTTACTGATTTTTACTTCATCTTTTACATAAGTAAATGTTTTAAGCATACTCTTCTGATAATCCAGTATTTTGATGCCTCGGGTATCTATATCTGTTGCTACTTAATTCTACTTTTACATATACTGGACATTTCTTCATGTATTTGTTTATTTTTGTTGTGAATTTATGTTTGGCTGACCTTAATCTGTAAGAAATAGAGTATTTAATTGGTGAAGTTTATATACTGGGATGAATTGTTCTGGGAGTTTCCAGGAGGCAATACAAACAAGAAACCAGTTATATTCTTTTTCATAGCTTAGGGTTTCAGCAATCACATAGGAAGTTTGATTTGAATCCTGACCCAAGTGGGTTGAGGTCTGTGGGTTGAATTAACGAGGCACATTCTTTTTTTTTTTATTTATGCATACAAGCACTGGGATACAGGCCAGAGGTGCAGGGAGGTGAGAGACTCCACCAGCCAGAGCAGGGAGCAGAACAGGCAGATGGACCAAAACACACTGCTGAGGGGAGCAGTGGTCCAGGCAGGAGAGGTATGCTGCGCCATGTGGGTCCCCTCCCTGGCCGGCAGCAGGGATCGAACTAGTGCTGCAATGTCTGCAGTTTGCTTTATAGTGCGTTGCTTAACCCACTGCGCCACCAGAGAGGGCCCAACGAGGTACATTCTTACCAGCATTTCTTAATCATAGAAAATAAATTGGAATAAGGAATTTTAAAATATATTCTTTTTTTTAACTGTAGTTTTGTGAGACCCTGGGAAGATCTTAGGTCTATTATAGGCAGTTAGTAAATATTAGTTGTCATGATCATCATTGCCATAAATCAGTGGCTTTCTGCCAAAGTTGTTACAGAAACATCCTGGTTGTTTGTCTTAATTGCAATAGTTTCTTCTTAAATTCACATTTTGCTAATGGGATATCCTCTCACTAATTCTTCTGGGTTATTGTAGAGGTCTGAAATGCAGCTTTTTAAAGGACCCAAGATTTCATTCTGGGTTCCTGGTGTCGTTACCCAGATTTGCCATGAAGGTAAATCCTTCCTGCCTACTTTCTGGTTTTCTTTTTGCTTATGTCTAACTTTTGAGTTTCTGTATCATAAAGTATGCTGACTGTTATATAATCAGAATCTACTTGATTTGTGGCTGCAGAGGTTTCTAGAATGTCCAATATTGAATAGTTTTCACTCTACTTAAAAAGTTTTGTGTCTGAAATAATCATTTTGAAGCTAGAACTCAAAATTATTGTCACTTAAATTTTTTTCATAAAAATTGTGATTTTTTTCACTAGGTTAATACTTATTTTTAAGTATTATTTCCTATACTAATGTGACTGTTATTAGCCTAGTTGTTAAGAGCCTAAGTCTGTAGCTCACCTAGATTTAAATTCCAACTATTTTACTTGATATCTAGCTGGTCTCATGCTGCCTTAGTTTCTTCATCTTTAAAATGGGAGTGATGAATGAACCTATATCATAGTTCTTGTGAATTTGGATGAGTGAAAATAGTGTAAAAGTCACTGTGAATAAAAATTGCATCATGAGAGACTTAGTGAATCAATAGTGACCATTGAGGACCATCTATCATAAACGCTTGTGCTAAACAGCAGACAGATGAAAAGAATTCCTGAGGTGACTTCCCTTTTCACATAATGAAACATCCTGCAAAATTAAATTTTCACGGTTTTAGTGACTAAGAAAAATGACTTCTGATCAAGAAAGCAGTCTATGATTTTAGCACCGTACCCATCCATAGTGTTGCATATTACTCCTTACTTAAACATGCTCATTATGTGTACACAGTTACAGTGCTTTTTTACTTGGAGGCACAGGTAAATTCAGCCAACTAGTAAAATTAGACATACTTACCTAGGTTAGTCCAAGAAATATACAGTTTTCTATTTTAGAATGTGTGCATCATAGTATATTCTACAATATTCCTTCTTGATAAGATTCAAAAATTTTTGACTCTATTAACCATATTTGCTGAAAGGATTATCAAGTTAATTTTCATCATAAGAGACATGTACCATGCCCTTCCTGGTAAATTCACATTTTTTTTCATGAATTTTATGAATGGTTTAATGCTGAAGTCCTCAGCTCTAGCAAAATTTGATCAGCATCTGAGACCTAAATCCCTAAGCAGAGACCTTGGGCAGCACCCACGAGTACTGAGGGAGCACGTGTTTTTCACCTCCTAAGGGATGGAACTAGACACTGACTTGCCCCAGGTAGGGTTGCATTTGGTGAAATACTTGAAATTTTATTTTGCTTTCATTTGTGGGAGCACAGACATCGATTGGGGTTTCTCCCACATCTGTAACATTTGTCTCTTCTGACTCTCTGCTCTGCGTGTTACAGATTACAAATCCCCATATACAAGCCATTTCTCACCAGTCTAGTACCTGCTAGCTTAAAACTAAGAATTTGAACACAAGAAAATGTGTGCAGTCTAGGGATATTTTCTTAGAATAATGTACCAGTTTAAGGATGCAGCTGTTTACTAGAGTTTTAGTTGACTTTTTTTTTTTTTTGGCTATGTCAAGGTCATGTCCACAGATTAAGCTTTATATTTTCTTAGGTGTTTCCATACTTTTAATTCGTGTTAATTTCTCCATCACTGATAACCTAGATAACAAAATTTTCAAGTGTACTTAATGGAACTTTTCCCCCCTCTCTTCTATGTGTGCATTTGAACTTTTGCCATTAAAAAACCCCTGCAGTTCCTGGGTTACTTCAACAAGGACACATCAGAATTCTAATTTCTCTCATCTCCTGAGGAATTAGGAAGAGCATGAAACCTAACTGTGAGCATAATCGACACTAAAACTAACAGCTGAGGAAAATAATGGGTTGGTGATAAGAAAAGAGCATCAGATATTCACCATGCTTTCGGGGAAAATCTTGACTCCTAAATGAAAATGAAATAAAGCCTAGGGAGTTCCTAAAAAGAGTGTTTTAATAAAGTAGTTACTCTTATGAGATAAAACCAGAGTGGACTTTTCCAATAGTGAATAATATTTTACATAGTCAGTTCTTTGGACACACACTGACGTCTCCTATGTGCTAGACACCGAACTGGGCAGTGTGGTCCTCATGTGACGTGGCTTAGCTGTGGAGCTCCATACAAGCGCTTTTGACCCAATGGGATGGCTTCTTGGACCACAGACTGGGAAAGGAAACACCATATGCACTCTCTCACTTGACTTTTGGCATCTCCTTTTTCCATTTTTCTGAAACCCCCAGATAACGGAGAGGTATATTGTGTCACTTAGTCCAGGCCTTTATTCTGATGTCACTTGCCACTGATTCTACATTTAAGCTTGTAGCCTATAGCCCAGGAGTTTTTCCTCTGCTCTTGCTTTCATTTTTTTCATACATTTGTCTGTCTTTATGCAGTGTTCCTAGACATTCTAGCACACAGTGAGGACTCAGAAAGTGAATGAGTGTATATTGCTTAGAGAATTTGAGTCAACTTCATAAAAGCAATGATGCTTAAACTGGATTTTAAGGAGTAGTTGTTCTCGAGACTAAGTCAGGGGAAATTTTCCACTATACCTCCTCATCTCCAGCTTGACATCAGATCAAAGAACAAAAGGTTTCTTGTCCAGAAAGAATCATGAATCTAGTGAGCAAGTTTATACTACCATGGACAAGAAATAAAAATGTTAAAATATTTTATAGTCTTATGCTCTTTTCATAGAATAAATATTATTGATTCAATATTTCAGCAAGAAATAAACTAATAAAGGTCAAAGTAATTGGTAGTGATTTCAGGAGACTTTAAAGTAAATGTTACTATTAAATATTTTTAGTGAATAGCAGATTGAAAAATTCACATTTTATTTTCAGTCTCTTAGTCAATTATCAAAGAATATTTCCCTGTGTTCTGTTCTACTAAATAGGCAACAGAGGCTTAAAATTCAATGTCTTTAGGATAAACAAGCTCTGTCATAGTTATACACCATGGTGTATGATGTTCTGTTGCGTAAGTCTCCACTGTTTGATTTCCTGTCACTTTCCTCATTAATAAAATTATAAATGACAACACCTGGACTACTGATCTCTAAGATGCTGGATAAAGTTGTAAATGAACAAGTATACATGCAAGTACTTATGATAATGAAGTCATATACATGTTAGAGGTAATCTTTTATATTTATTAGTTTCTTCTTTGGTTGTTTTTTAATTAAGCTCTAACTCCCATACCATAAACTTTACCCTTTTAAAGTGTCCAATTAAGTGTTTTTTTACTGTATGCACAGTGTTTTGTAACCATCACTAATCCCAAATTCCAGAACATTCCCATCACTCCAGTAGGAAACCCAGTACTGTTAGCACTCACTCCCAGCTTAACCTTCCCCACCAGAGATCACTTTTTGAGGTAGAATATTTTAGAGTACTTATATTAACTAAGGTTTATATGACATGAGGAAAAGAAAATATTAAGTTGCTGAGAAAATATCATGAATCAAAACTAGGATTTTATTAAGTTTTCTAATCTTGTGCTTCTAAGAGATACAATTGAAAAAAATTTGTATTTCATGTTGACCATTGCATTTTATTTTGTCTTCATTTGCATAAAAATGACAGTGGACATGATAATGTAAGATATAAAACAAGATTGTATTAGTACTTATAAAGCTCAATTCTGGCCCTCTTTACTGAAAATATGGATATTCCTATGAACTAGGCTGTTTTGTTTTTAAAACTGTGGTTAATACAATAGTCAGATGTATTTGAGGAAACAAATAGGAGTTGAATTCTAAATAATTTGGCTTTGTCAAATAGCAATTACTAAGTTATGGAAGATACTTTTTAAAAAGAGGATAACCTCATCTTCACTAATGCATTGCTTGAGATACGTTAATCATTTTTTCACTCAGTATTTTCCTTGGCAAATAGCTGTGTTTTTGCTATACTCCTTCAGAATTGCTTTATTATTGAACATCATATTTTTGCCACCCTAAAGTTTCTGTTGTTATCAACTTTTAAAATAGAGAATTTTCCTGAAGTCAGCAAATAGACTTTGTTTAAGCACGCATTGTATTTATGATAAGCACCATTGTTTTGGTTGACATAAGTTGAATATATATAAGAATGGTGCTGTATAAGAATATAGTGCTTGAGTTTTGAAAATAAACAGGGCACTACTAGACAAGAGGAATATTTTAAGTCAAACGTGTAGTATTAAGAAAGCAACAGAGGTCTTAATTCTACAGCTTTGAAAGTGGTTGTATCCTAGTAACTATGCCAACAATATACACATCATGCAAAAGTAAAAATGCAACAGTGAAATGAACCATTGAAAGGAAGAGTCAGTGGCCATCTAATATTTCAGTTTCTATTATATCTAGCAGCAATCTGGTTAAAAAGAAATGACAGTTGCCCTAAAGGAAATAAAGTAGAGGTATTATTGTAGTAGTAGTTTGGAAAGAAAATTGCACTGTGTCTTCACTGGATTATTTCTCTGTGCTTGCAAACTATCCCTACCTCTCTGTGGTGCTGCATCTTGCTTTCTTTATACAAATTGAGTTTGTATCATCTAAACTCATAGGGCCCAGGGGCCCTTCGGTGACAGGAGGAGAAAGAAAAGGGGAATTAGAAAAAGAAAATGTGACAGGCAGTTTTGAAAAGAAAAGCAATTTTCCTTGTGGGTCTGTTCCTAAATAGGAGTTTTTGAATGCAGTATTTTGTTTTTGCACAACAGTCAGTCAGAATCAAGTGCATGCTTGTGCTGCTTCGTGGGGCTTGGCACTGGTAGGTTTTATTTAGGAGGGTGGGAGTGCAGGGGATCGGATGTGGGGAAGTTAGTATTTTGGCTGTATCAGCCCTGGAGGCAGAGTTAGCACTTGCGATGGGACAAAAGTATTTGTAGTCATCAGATAACTTTGCAGTCAGCTTCAATAGCATCACTCTTTTTTTCTACTTTTTTTTTTTTTTTTCCATTTTGGCAGCCAAGCTCCTAGTAGAACCATCTGTCTTTCTATTAGTATTTTTGAGGCCTGTTTTGAAGCCACTTTGCTTGGCAAAGTCACTTTCATCCTTGGAAACGATTTTTAAAAAAAGTTCTGTGGCTTTTTGCCGAAGAAGAGTACTATGTAAAAAATCCACATGGCTGTTCATTTTTGTTCTACAAGAATATGGCTACTTTGTCTTTGTCTTGAATCAAGTGAAATTAGAGGTGATACAGCTCCAGTGTGACTGTGGGGAAGTGAGAAAGAGGGATTGCCATGTTAGCAGTGTCTCTATGTTCCTCCCTCTCCCGGCGAGATTTTCTTTAGTCTTCCTAGTAGATTAATTGGAAGATAAATGGATGCCTTTATTCTTAATTTTAGTGTTTGTTGTTGTTGTTGTTTTTTCCTAAAGACCATTGCTTTGGGTAGGATGAAGTGACAAATCGACTCCGTTCTATGAAATGAAAAATTACGGACGCTTAGTGGTCATTGGAGACCCCACGCCTCTTCTTGCTCACGGTAGAAAGCCAGCTCTGTTATCCTGGTTACTCCACTGGGGTAATTATATCCTGCCTACCTAAACCCCTTTTGTAATCTCGTTTGAATATTATATTTTTCATTTTCTCAGAAACTGCTGTGTAGGATTGCTGTGTACTTCTAAACAGCCACTGAGCTACCCCCAAAGGTAGCTGAGTTCCAGTTATAGGTGAGCTGATCCCTCAGGAAGACGCCGCTTAAGCACTATAGCACTCAACTGACTAAACTCATGAGGAACATTTGAAAAGTTTTAGATTTTACAGTTTATGTGTAATCGTGCTGACTTAAATTATCTCCTCGCCTTTCATTTTAAGGTGTGTGTACGTAGTTTAAACATATCTGCCTCCTTATGTTGTCTGCTATCCCACACTGCTCCTGGTGTCAGAGAGTCACTCTAATTCCTCGGGCCTTGTCTTCCTCCAGTCTCGTCAACCCTTCCAGGCCTCTCTGTTCCCGGGGAAAGGTGAAAGCCCACTGTTGCCCTAAGCCACACTGACTTTCTCTTAACCCTTCCTTGCTAGTCCCCACCTCCTTTGCCCGTCTCCAGCTGGAAGGTGAGATGCATTTTCTGTGATCCTCAGCCATAGTGACCACACATTCAGATGGTGTCTCCAAAGGACTTAGCATTTTCTGTCGCTCTTTTTGATTGTTCATGGTCTGTTTTCATTTCTAACAAATTTTACTTAATGTTGCCAGGCTCCCTTCCTCAATCCCAAACTCTCATTTTCAGGATACAGCCTTGTTCTTTCTTACCACTGAGAATAATTTACCACCGGGCTGGATTTGCCAACCTGTCTCTTTGTCCTCCTTAGAAAACATGTCTCCCTAATAACCATTTACAGTGTTGCATTTCTTGGGACTCAGAGAGTGAGATGTTATTTCCATTTCAAACGTAATTCATATACTTTGGCCTTGACTTTCAGATGCCTCTGGAATTTTGGTCCACTAGTGCACTTTTCTCTGTTTCCCATCTTTAAAATTTCTCAGTTTCTGTTTGCCTCAACTATCTTTCTCGCCTGTCATTCAGTTCTCACTGTCTTTTTGAAAGATGGTTTCCATCCTCTGTTTTCACTGAAGTTTTTGTTAGACCCATCACTATTTTGTATTTTCTGTCTCTAAAATACTCTTGGCTATAGTTTTCACTGCCGACACTGCCTCAGTCTTGGAATTCTGTTGGTTTTTCCAACACCACTCCTGCTTTCTGTAGTCTCCTCTGTCTGTTTGTGGACTCCTCTTCCTCTGTCCCCCACTGAATTGTTGTAACCAGATGACATTAAGTGGCCTTCTCTCTTCTTCCTTCAGACCTTTAGTATCTAAATCGCTTTCATCAATGAATGACTCCCCCAAGAATAACCTCTCAAGAGTTCTTCCCTGGCTTTACAGTGGAATATCCATCTGCTCGAGGTGTCTCCAGTGGAACATTGTTTCAGTACATCAAACATACCATTTCCCAAACTCTACTCAAAATTGTTATCCCTCTATCTTTTTTAAATTGTTTTATACGATTATAAATGTAGCATAAGCTAGACATCTGAGAGTTATCTTTTATTTTGTGTCCTTATCTTTACCTCCAAGTCCTGCTATAACATATATATATGATATATAAATATATAGAGATGTTATATATAAATATTTATATGTATGAGGTACAGAAATTTTCATTTACTCACACATTTCTAGTCTCCCCATCAGCGTTTCCCATTTTTCCTTTTTTTTGGTAAATATTTCTTGATTTTTTTTTATTCTTATTCATATTCTTCCTATTATTGATCAAGATCAGGGTCTGTTACCTCATTGGCTGTTTAAACTTCTGTCTATCTCTATACTTGATTTTAAAGTTCAAGGTTTTTTACTTTTATATGCAGACTGATTCAAGCAGACCTCACACCACTGGTCCCCTCTGATGTTATTGCTATTCTAGACTGCTGGTGGTGTTCCCCTCATAGGATTATTTTCTGTCCCTGTTGTTCAACTCATGTCTCCCCCTCTGCTTAAATATCTTTTTTCACACTTCAGTTTCTTTGCCTTCAAGTAACACCTACCTGACCAAATAGACCTTCTGCCCACTCTTGCCCACCTCCGTGGGGCCTGCTTTCACTTCCCCTGGCTGTGTTAGGAGTCTCTCGTCTGTGTGTCCAGAGTACCCCCTACAGGCCCCTATGTCGAATTAATAACAGTTTATTATAGTTATCTATTCATTTGTCCAACGAGACTCAGAGCTCCTAGGGAGCAGACATTACATGTGAATTCATCTTTAAATCCCTAGTCACCAAAAAAATACATATTCTGTTGAGCAAAAATGTTGACTCAATGAATAAGCTAATAAATAGGCTCATGGGACTGGAAGCCAAATTAATAGTCTCAAACATCTACTCGATATATTAGTTTCAGGGAATCATTGAAGAATAGCTCAATAGAATATAAATATATAAAATATTTAACAGTGAGTAATTGATGTACTTTTATATGTCATTTTTTAAGTGGGATGTAGGGTTAGTTTGTGTTGAATATATACAATGTTAGTGGGCAAGATTATGCAATAGCTATGTGAAAATTATAAAACCTAATAAAACAATATTTTATCTCAAAGTTTAAAGAATATAGGTAGCAATCAAATTTGTTATGAGTTATTGTAACACCCTTCCCCCTGCAAAAAAAGACTTATTTTTTAAAAAGATTTATTTATTTATGCATACAAGAGCTGGGTACAAGCCAGAGTCTCGGGAGGTAAGAGGAACCACCAGACAGAGTGGGGAGCAGCAACAGGCAGACTGACTGAAACACACTGCTGAGGGGAGCAGCGGGCGAGGCAGGTGAGGTCTGCTGCACCATGTGGGTCCTGTCCCTGGCTGGCGGTAGGGATCAAATCCGTGCTGCCGTGGCTGTAGTTTGCTTCATAGTGTGGTGCTTAACCCATTGTGCCACCAGGGAGGCCCAAAAAAGACTAACTTTTGTCACAAAAATATTTAATTGAAATTTAATTATAATTGTCATATGTTTTAAATCTTAATTGAGAATGTCATGCATTAAGTAAAAAAATGAAATTAATGGTTAATAAGATTTGGAAATATTCAAAATTGGCAAATGTATATAGGAACACGTTAGTAATGCTCTAACAAATTATAGTCATTTTAGAATTTGTCCAGAAAAAATTATACTGTTTTGATGCTAGTGTGTCCTTTTATCCCAAAGAATGGATAGATCTCAACAGCAGTGAACTGAGCATTATTTTAGAAATGTCTGTAATACAGTCGGTGCTCATTACGTGCACTCGTTATGTTCTCCTAAGTTGCCACAGATACTGAATTAGCGATTATGGATTATTCGCACCTGGGAAAAGTTCAGTTACCTTATTATGAACCTCTGGCCACATCATTTCTATCAGTCGGTCAGTGCATAACCTTGCTTTTTGTGTGCTTTTGTTTAGACATGTTATTAATATTTATTATGTATTCATTCTCCATTATGGACAATGAAACCACCACCACTTCTCACTTTGTTTGTGTCTGCAAATGACTGCACAAGTGCTGTTAGTATTGACTTTGCTGCACATTAAGTTTTAGCGAGGAGACAAATCTGTAGGTACAGAATCTTCAAGTAGTCAACTATAAACTGTATTCTAAAGTGTGCTGCTAGTTGCATGCAGGGAATAGCCACACATTTTTGGATTATTTTACTGTTTATTCAAATACTGTGCTGATATTCTAAATAAAACGCATCACTGGGAGAATGAAATCAAGCTTAATTTTCATTTTATTCCCCCTCTTATCCTTGACATCTCCCGAACCCACTTCGCTTTTCCTGCCGTGTAAAAGAGAATACTAGATTAAAATTAGAAGATGTGGATCCAGTGTTTATTTTGCTCTTACCTTATTATCCTCTTAAATGTGGGATCTTCAACAAGTTCTCTAAGCAAGCTAAGTCTTCCTTGTCAGCAAAATAATTTTGTTGTGCCAGAATACATCCCTGAGATCCTTTCTCAGAATTAAAAATCTGTGGTATTCTATATATATGAACCTTAAAGAATGTAGATTCTAGAACAAAGTACAATACTCATGCAAAATGCATCTCAGTGATCATAAGGCAGAAGTTTGGAATACATAGATTTTTAAAAGCCCCAGAATTCACTGCAACGTACTTTATTTCTTTACCTGAAGATTGATGCAATGTACTTTTTAAACTACTAAAATTTTTACTGAGACATTATCATAAATGTTTAGAATAAAAATGAATTTTGGGATAAATAATGTCACACATAAATAAATAACTATAGGTACACATAACAACCTATTAGAAAATAAAACAAAAGCCAGTCCTTTATAATTATAATAAAAATAATTTTAAAGACCTTAAAAATAAAATTACCAGAGAACTACAAGAATACTATAAAGCGAAAAAAGATATAACTTTGAAAGATAATCCTTCTCTTAGTCATCATGCCATCAGGTTATTGCATTTAGACAGAAATTCCATATCCTAAAATTAGTGTGGAAAAGTAAATGTAAAACAACCCAGTAAATGATTTAAAATAGCAATTACAGAGTACTTACTTTACCTATTCTTAACACAAATTGCAAAACTCTAATATATAAAACATCATGATAGTAGAATATTAAAAGCAGGCATAACTGTTCATTAGAGAAATATGTAATAAATTTCTAATATTTCTTCACACACACATGATTCAAAACATCAGGAATATATCATAGTTGAAGTTTAAGAATAAGATCACAAAGTAGGTTGTGTTACATGTTGCCATTCTTCTCTGGTGAAATTGGATTCCTTCCTGGTTGTTAAGTAACTTTGTGGTCCACAGGTCTTTTGTGGACAATTGGAGTAGGTACAAGATATGTATTAGAGAGACTGGACTGTGTAACTTTTTTTTCCTTATAAATTGTTAATGCTTTCCATAGTATCAGCTTCTGATCTAGTTTCTAGAGCTATAATAATAAATAAATCACAGCCCTTTGCCTAAATAAACTTATATATATATAAGTGAGACTTCAGTTATGCAGGTGACTGTTATTCAATACAGTAAGTGTTATATTAGCTATATGAGGTTAGAAGTAAGAGTTTCTTCTCCCTGAAAGTTGGCACTGTAGGAAAGCAGTACTCACAGGCAAAGGCATTAGGTGTGCCTCAAAGCCTTTGAAACTAAGAAGAATTTTCCCAGAAAGAAAAGGAAAACAGAAATCACTCAAAAGAGAGGAGGAAATACTTTTGAATGCACTCAAGCATGGAAAACACTGAGTATGCAGGGGACTCTCATTGCCTATTGAAACTAGAGTGTAGGATGTCTCAAGAAGGACAGCAGAAATGCCTAGAAAAGTCGGCTGGGACAAATTGTGAAGAATCTTCAATCCTGCTGATGAATATGGCCATTATCTTCTAAGTATCAACAAGCCATCAAAATGTTTTCACAAGAGGGGCAAATAAAATACAGGCACAAGACACATTTAGAAGGAATTGTAGTAGGAGTCTAGCTTTCGTGTGTCTACCTATCCTTTAGTGTATTTACCTCTCCTATCTGAGTTGGTCCCACGACATGACCTCAAGCCTAGTGTTCCAGCAAGCTTATATGCCAGTATATTGTGTTGAATAAATGATGTCACTGTATAGAGGAACACAAAGCGGGTGGGAAGCATGGCACATCAGAACTTCCTCTCTTTGATTCACTGTATTGCATCCAGCAGGTTCAAGGTCAATTGCCGCCATTAATGATTCCCGTGTTTCCTCCTGACCAACGGACACTGGCCGCAGCTGCCCAACAAGGATTCCTCCTTCCTCCAGGCTTCAGCTATAAGGCTGGATGTAGTAAGTATCGTTGCTTTTTTCATTTGGGCATTAGTGGAGGGTATGGCTTTACATTAGGGCAATTTTAGATTACTGCCACATGAAGAAATGAGCTCACCCATATAGCATGTTTATTTTAAAATGGAAATACGCAGACGGTGCGGAAGAGGTTTTGTATTAGTATTTAAAAGTGCTTACTTTATTGCTGTATATCTAAAGCCAGCATTTGCCGTTTATAATTCAGTTACATAATTTCTATTTCAGTGTATTTTAAAAATATGAATATAATATTGACATGCATGTAGTTTTGCATAGATGAGATGGAAACATGTTTTTCGATACCTTTGCATTGCTCTTTAAGATAAATCCAGAGTCTCCTCCCTGTGTTAACAGCCAGATTTCTCACTAGTCTTCTTTCGTGCTTGGCTCACACCTTGTTCTTTCTTGATTCTGGACTTGCTCGGTCAGTGCTTGCTTGCTCTCCTTCACACACTGAATCTCCTCCAGCTGGGGCCAGAGACCCTACCCTGACCTAGTTTCCCTATTTCTTGCTCCCTTTGGATCGCCTATATTTTCTCTTTCACTTAAATCATAAGCCCTACGAGGGTACTTTCTGATTCTGTCTTATTCATTGTTATATCTAAATTTTTAGTTCAGCAGTTTGTTGAGTGAATGAACAATCACTCACTTATTGTCAGCAATACAAGGGCTTCCTTTGCACTGGGTGATAAGTTACATTACCAGAGCTGTCACTATCACTTACAACGTCATAGTTCCATGATTTGTACCTTTTACTTTTATCCAAGTTGAAATTGTACTTTGTGACTTTTGAAAACAATCTGTTACTTCATTTTCTAATACCTAAATAGCCAAAGTGCCAAGTGTAATCTGTTAGTTAGAAATAGTAACTCAAAATTCAAAGAGGGACTAGACTGCTATGCTGAATACCTGAATACCTTGCGAAAACTCATTACCACAGCCAGAAAGAATATAGAAAAAGTAAGTCTCTTGAAATATTTTCATTGATAAAAGTAGACCGCTGAAAAAATAGTAAAATATTATCATTTTAGATATCCATATAGAATATTATTTTGTAAACTCCAATGGATTTTGGTTCATTTATATGCTAATAAACTGCCTATTAGCTTCCTGCTATGCTTCGGTACCTACTGCATGTAAGGAGCTATCTCCAACATTGTGAGAAATCAAGTGCTCAGTTTCCTGTTAAAGGATGTTTTGAAATTTTACATTTATTTCCAGTCTTTGAACCTTTCTCTATATAATATTGAAGAAATTGAACATCTTTTTAAAAATACAAAATAAAAATGAGTAGTTTGCAACTATAGAGCCCAGATGAAAATGAGCCGATCTCACGACTATAAAATTTCTACTTGTATGATACATTTTTTTCTTCTTTTTTAAAGTTTTTACACTATTTTGCTCTTCTTTATCTTAATTTCAGTTTCTTAGGTTTTAAAATGGTCTTCTCACATTGGATCCATAATTCATTTAATATTATTTGCTATTTCATCTTGTCTTTTTTGGTTGATTCCCATACACCAAATTTTAAAAATTACCACTAAGGACTATATAGTCTAAGAATAGAATTTGAAGGTGCATTCTAAGAGTAAAATCTTTTGAATGGTAAAGATTTTTGTTTTATTTCCATTTTCCTAAGGAATCACTATTCACATGTAACCTTAGATACTAAAGTGAAAAGGGATAGAAAAATATCATCAGTAGCCTCAGACTGTACCTGCAATCTGTATCTATAGACTAGCTCTTTTTCCCTAAAAAATATGTTTTAGGCAACTGTAGAGAGAAGCCCTGTTAGCAAAGAGAAGACAACATGGCTTGTGAGCAAAACCTGACTGTAGGCCTTGAGAGCGTCAGAAGCGCTCTGTCTTGCCTCCATCAGCAGAGCTGGTGCACTGGATCCATTCAGTGTAATCACTCCCTTTTGAAATTGCTAATATGGTAGTCATTTGATCTTCATACCTTCGGTGGCAAAAGTTATAAACAATACCATGTATTTTGTAATGCCAGGAATAAAATCAAATAAAGCCTCCGCAGCTGCTGTTGCGCTTACTCCTGCACCTTGCTAAACTCTAGAATTCTGAGAAGAAACCAGCCACCGCAGACAGGATAGAAAATGCCTCCCTTGTTGACACTCTGGCAGGTTGAATCAGTTTGACTAAGGAGCTGGGTAGAAGTATTAGACCACATAGACTCTTTCCACCATAATCATTTTGCAGGAGAAGACTATGAGGGAAAGAAATTTGTCACTTCCTCTCTTCTTGTCAACTATCTCTGACTTCTCCAGTTGTCAGTTGTTTCAATTTAGTAATATTACATATTTCTCAATGAAAAAGGTGACTCCATTTGATTACCCGACATTTGATTTGACTGTCAAATAAATTTGAAATTTTTTTAAAAGATTTAATTATGCATACAAGAACTGGGGTACAGAACAGAGGTATGGGGGTTGAGAGGATTCACCAGAGTGGGCAACAGAACAGGTAAAATGACTGACATACACTGCTGAGGGGAGCAGCAGGTGACACAGGAAAGGTCTGTTGCGCCATGTGGGTCAGCTCACTGGCTGGGGATCGAACTCGTGCTGCGACTTATTCCCATGTGCCACCAGGGATGCTCGAAAAAAATATATTTTTCAATTTATTTCTATATATTTTACATTGGTGTTCATTTTTTTTTACAGTGTTTGCTTTCTTTTCTCAGCTGTAGTCCCCATAGAATTTTTACCAATTCACCTCTTTAATGTCACCATAGCCCCTTGTGCTCTTCCTACCCTCGTTTTGATCACCCTCCCTCCCCTGCAGAATGTCTCTGATTTATAGTCGTCTGCTTATTTTTGTTTTGTTGTGTTGTGTTTTTTTATTGTTGATATTTTTTTCCTGATCCCTTCTTTGTTTCCTCTATATTCTTCCTATAAGTGAAACCATCCGATATTTTTCTTTCTCCTTCTCACTTAATTCACTGAACATAATCCTTTCTAGCTCCATTCATGTTTTTGCAAATGGCATTAGTTTGTCTTTTTAGATTGCTGAATAGTATTCCATTGTGTATATGCACTGCAGCTTCTTGATCCAGTCATCTATGTTGGGGCATTTGGTTGTTTCCAAGACTTACCTATTATAAATAGTGCTGTATAAATATGTAGATAAATTTACAAATATTCATGTGCTGTTAGAATCTCAGATTCTGTTGACATCTACCAATAATGAAAACACATTTCTTCATGGATATGTATCTAGTTATTACTTTTCCTGCTTAGTTCTTAAAACCAAAAATATACTTTCAAACATTTGAGGTTGTAAAAATAATGGTATGCTATTAAACTGAATGATTCTAAGATACCAACAATAAATAAATAAATAGATAGATAGATAAATAAATAAAAACAACTTGAGAACAAACATGTATAACCACTGGTTTGAAATCAGTCATATCGGTACAGAAACCAGTTCACTCAGAGGGAGAAGTTAATCAAATATTATGTAGTTTTGGTTTGTCATTTCTATGAAAACCTTCATCGAAATTGTTTTCAGATCTCTCCAGATTTTATATTATGTAATTCTAAATATCCACTTAAAATTTTATTATTTGTGGGCATTATTAGTTCATTGTAATAAGGAAATGGTCATTTATAATCCTTGGAACACTTGGTAGGGAGGCGGAGGGGGAGGGTTGAGAGCAGACAGGATCACAGGGGACTGAGGTGATGGTGCACTGGTGGTATGATGATGGGGAATACATGAGGATTACAATTGACGTCAAATATATATAAATTTAAAAAAAAGTTAATAAACAAAAAAAAATAAAAAATAAGTAAATAAAAATAATAATAATAATCCTTGGAATAAATTTGAAATAGTAAGTAACTAGAGTTCCTGTACTGAATTATAAACTAAATGGGTGTACAAATGAATCACTTGAAGTATACTTAGAATGGTAGAAAAGTACAAGAAACACAGTCCATTTGCCTCTGCTGAAAAAAATCCAAGTGAAACCCTCACATCTTTCCTGAAGACTCCAACCAGTGTACTGTGAGGCTCCTGTCAGGTAGATATTTTTGAAATGAAATGTAAACACCCTTGATGCCTACAGAGTGGTTTTATGTGGATGAGAGGATACCACTTTTGTGTTTCCTTAACATAGGAAAAAATTATACTAAAATTGAAAATAATTTTTAATGTGTATTTTGGTTTTAGACCAACATTAAGGCTTGAAAGAGATTTTTTGAGTAAAGTGATTGAAGCTCATATGTTTGGTCGATACCAATTCCTTTGACTCTCACTTCCCATTCTCCTTCCACAGCACAGTTTCGCTGGCTAACCCCTGTCCTTTTCCTTCTGTTTGGGTGTAACATTTCTAAGCATATAATTGTAATAGATGTGTTAGAAATTTTTCGACAGGGAAGGCTTTCTATATAGAAATAAAAAAATACTGTAAGAAGGCAAACTCTAATAAAATAGCCTACTTTTCTTTATACAGAATAAAACAAAACAGCTGTAAAGGAGTTCTCTTGATAGTTTAGTCCCTAAACTATCATGTAGCTACAGGGCCTGAAACGATAGTGCCCAGATTTTGTGCTAACGTACCAGGATACTGTGATGGATGTCAAAATATCCTGTGTGGATATTTAAAAATTGGCTATGATATGCTCTAAAGGATATTTTTAAATTTCAGCAAAACTACAGAGATACCGCTCAGAGACCATGTAAACTATCTTAGTTGTTTGGACCTTACTACTTATTAAAATGGAGCAAGTGGACATTTATTTCTTTGGTCCTATGGTGGGGCATGAAAATTATTTAACTACTAATTATACTTTTGGTATAGTCTAGTATAGGCAATAATTTTGGAAGTTGTTATCACCTTATTGTGCTTGGAAATTATTTGATCATAGACACATCATTGATCCAAAGACAGACTATTACAACAAAAATACATACCTCACTCACAATGCTGTGTGCAACATTATATTGTATTGACAAGCCATTGGTTCCCCTATCTATACCTATTGACCTATTGTTTTTAGGATCTGGGGCAGATGTTTGTTTGATTAGTTAACTCAATCACAAGTAGATAACCAAAAATTGGTAGTGATTTTAATTTTCTTTGCGCAAGTTACTGATCATCAGTTTCCTCATCTATAAAAAATCATCTAGTAGCATCTATTTCTATTGATTGGTTACAGAGATTAAAAAATATTTCATATGACACAGTGCCTAGCTCTGTGTCTGTATTAGTTAGGTTCTCTGTTAAAGAAAAATACTCAGTAAAATAGCATCCAAACAAACCCACAAATTAATTTTGTATCATGTCTTGGTTCATATTTATTGTTCATACCTGAATGAGGCTGCTTCTGAGTGAGGAAAATAAGATTGTTCAGAGAAAAACAATACAGTGCTGATTGAAATATTTCTTTTATGAAAATACAACTTTAACTGTTTTCATTATAATCATCAAGTTTTAAACTTTTCAATAATCATTTTCCATTATCAGAGCTCATATTGGAAAAGATCATGTGACTTTAAAAATATATTTAGTCACTGTTTTGGCTGTATAAAACAAATTACATTCACATACTCATTTTGCATTCTAACACATTGATTAATTTTTCAGAAATGTGCTAAATAAAATAGCCATATAAAGTTACTGATTGAGATATTTAATTGCCTTATGAGATTAGCTTAAATAAATAGAAGTCGATGAGCCAAGCTTAATAAACTTAAAATATGCTGTATTTACTCTTCATCAGTTTTCTGAACAGTATTTCCGCTTCCAATAAAAAAGGAAACTCTCAGTTAATTAGTTCCTCATACACCACAATAAAATTAATGTTTAGGAGTTAAATACCATAAACTTCCTCAGGCATATTTGCTGATGTGTTCCTGTTTTTAGTTAATGTCACATGTTTCATTGTGTAATGGGAGTGTCATGTGGGTCCCATTATATCTCTCTTGTGCAAAGAGTCCATGTGTCTGGCATTTTAGGAGGCTGCATACTAATTTCTGATTTAACTGTGTCAGCTGACATACTGGTCATTGACAATCAGTGCTGAAGCAATCACCAAATCACAAGCTAAAAACCATTGATACGGTATGCTTTTATCAAACTTACAAAATAAATAACACATGTTGTCAGGATCACATACTATAGGTTCTTTGTAAACAAGCGGAAAGAAGAGAATGTAATCATATCTTCAGTCTTCTGTATTTGAATGTAATAGAATCATTGTGACCAGTTCTTCCCATTACCCTCTACCCACTCCGGGGTCTTACAAATTGATTTTGGGTGAACCTGTCTTAGTTATAACACTTTGTAAATGTTTATTGTTATTAAAAAATCGCTTTGGTACCTTAGAAGTCAGTCATTTAAATTTCTTTCTGAAAGAATTAGATGGATCATTTAAAAATTTGAAATGATTAAAAACTAGAAAGAACTGAGTGCAAAAATGTTAATAACATTCCATAATTATTTGGTGACAGTCACTTTCTAGTTCTCATGGGGAAATGATTCTGAGTCAATAAAACATGTTTCTTGGTTGAAAATGGAGTTTATAAGAGTCATCACTGAGAATAGAGAGGCAAATACATCTTTATTGTGACAAAGTGTCACAGTATAAAAAATAATACTTAAATCGTGTCTTATTGTTTAGAAAACAACATAGACACACAATTTTAAGCATCATAGCTCTGTGAAGTTATAACTGAAGGATCACTGGTTACTACTAATGAGTGTTTGATCCAATTCTCCCTTTACCGTGCAAAAGCCCTTTCTGTGCAAAAGCCCTTTCTGTAAACCGTTTCTCAGATTTTGTTGGGTTGTACTAAACCTTTTAATTCATCTTGTTTGCTTTTAACAGTAAAGAATATAAGAATGCCTTTAATTTAAATATAGACTCACTCAGTTCAGTATTCTCTTTTTAACTTGGTTCTTAGGTTTGAGAATGTAGGTGTGGCAACATTCAATACGAAATTTCATCTCAGCTGCCAACTTACACCACATAAGGTTATCGAAATGAAGCTAGAGCCAAGATGTGCAATAATTATTTAATTTGAATAAATGTAACTGTTAGCAATACTGGACAACTCTTATTCCCCAGTAATATTAAAACTTTTTAAACCTACTTAGATCATAATAATTCTCCACATTTTCCCCTAAAATACTGAAGATAGCACTTGCTGACCACATAAACCTGAAACAATGTAATAGAAGTTTTAGAAAACAAACTAAATGTTCTCTGCCCACACTCTTATAGTCCTGTAATTCCAATCCCCAGTGGAAATGTGAAAAATTGATACTTTTCCAGAACTACAGATAGATATGTATTACATGCATCTATTTATAACCAGATAGACATATGTAATATGCAATATGTAACATGTGAGCATATCTGTGTAGTGTAATATACATGTTATTGCATATATAATAATGTATGTGAGGGAAATGCTGTGTAAAAGATAATGTACTTACAAAATTTATCATAGCCATCTTTAGTCTTCCATACTTTTAGATCTAAAAATATGCTTCATACTTCTCTAAACTGCATACTCCCTATTTTATTTGCATTCTCCACTAGTAAGCGTTGAAGTGTGCCTGTGATACTTTTAAACAGTGTAACTAGTTCTATTGCAATGATATATGATTATTTAGTTTATTTGTAGCTTTTTGAACATTATCTTCTAGAGAGTCTCTCTAAATTCTGATGGTCTCTGAGTTAGTTCATAGAGAGTTTAAAACTTTCAAAATTGGTCTGTTATCAGCTATGAATAAGCATTAGGCATTAGCGACACTTGTAATATGAAACTGTTGTTTGCACTTAATGAATTCAACCAGAAAAAAAAGTTAAACAAGTGTTCAGGTGACTTTGGCACTCTCAGTTTGAGATTATACCCTGTGCCTTCAGACAAGTCATTTCATTCCTCATCCTCAGGTGGCTGCAGTAATGTCTTCCCCGCCCACTCCGTAAGGAGACTGTAAAAACGAATGGGGAAGACTGCATTTCTAAAGGAGTTAAATTACTTCATAAGTGCTTTTATAGTGTAGTTATATACTACAGCAATATCATAATTTATTAATTGTGTATTAATTATGTCACATAATGGAAAGGATTTCCAGGGTTTATTTTAGTCAGTATAATTAATTAGAGACACCTTGCATTATTTGTTTTTCATTTTTGAGGAAAATTTTGTCCTCAAAAATCTACCATTCTAGTAGAAAGTTTGGGGTGGGAGTTACCCCAAATCTATCTACCATAGGTTTAGTGTTATAGCAAATAAACACCTTACTGTTCTCAACCTGCAGAACACAGATTTTATTTATTTATTTGTTTGTTTGTTTGTTTGTTTGTTTATTTATTTATTTATTTATGCGTACAAGAGCTGCGATACAGGCCAGAGTCATGGGAGGTGAGAGGATTCACCAGAGACAGAGCAGGGAGCAGAACAGGCAGACTGACTGAAATACACTGCTGAGGGGAGCAGCAGGCAAAGCAGGAGAGGTCTGCTGCGACATGAGTCCCCTTTCTGGCCTGGGATCGAACTCACACTGCTGTGCCTCAGATGCTTCACAGTGTGACGTTCAACCCACTGTGCCACCAGGGAGGCCCCCACAGATTTTGAATACACGGAGGAGGGAAGGTGTATATCAGAAGTCCTAAAGGATGTGTGTTGTAAGTGCTGATAGACAGGAAAATGGGATGGCTGAAGTTTGTCCAAAAAAACAAATGCTTGCTAACCATGAAAAGTAGAAAATAAGTGAAAAATAGCATGGGATTTAGTCTTAAGGAACTTATATGAATACTCTTCTTCCAAATCTCTACTTTGCCTTCATCATTTTGTATATTTTTTCTCTGTACCATTCATTTCTTCATAAGAAACAGTGGCAAAAGATAGATATAGTAGCCCATTATAAATCTGGATATAGACTTAGGTAATTAATAATTCTCTTTGAGCAGTTTTAAATGAGTTATTATTTAATCACTTAAAGGATTCCTTAGTAGTAATTCTGGAATACAGAAGAGGAAGAGACTTACTTGATTCATTGTCATCTTTTCAGGGATTCTCAGATTTCTCAGATAATTAATCCAGCAATTTGCACTGTTACTAGAATTCATCCAATTTATGGGCCAAAGAGATAAACAACACTACATCTTTTAATAGAGAAATGTCTTCCCTTTTTGAGAGGTGTTTATAAAGAGTTTATAAATTAATCTCTTTCCAAAATAACCAACTAGTTATTTATTAAATTAAGTATTTTCACTTGCTATGCTCCATTAAAAAGACATAATTTTTTGTATGAAAATATTTCTTGCTGAAAAGGTAGCCCATGACAAAGCAGATAAGAACTAAAAATTACCTCAAAATACCTTTTTTGGAAAATATATAGTCAAATAAGAGATACTTTATTATTTCTTCAAATAAAATTCATATGAAATACTTATATGCATAACTTGTAAGAGTTATAAATAAGTAAACTGTTTCTCAAAGTCATATATTAAAATTATTTATTATTGTAGCAAATTTAGAAAGTCTTTGTAAATTTTCTATATTTAGAAACCACTTTATGTACCATTGTTCTTCTTGGATTCAACAAGAAGCTTTATAAAAAGTATTACACATTTAACTACCGAAAATGAAGGAGTAAGTATGGCTGAGCATTTTTCCGAAAGAAAGCAGACTTCATCATTCTTGGCTTTCAAAAAGTCAAAGCTAATTTGAAACAAATATAGTGATGGTGAGGGATTTTGATTTTATCACTTGTTTGTATGTAACATTTACTCTTCTATGCCATCATCATCATCAGGTGTTTTAATGACATCATAACGAGTTTCTGTCAGTGAAAAATCATTTCAGATTTAGGAAATCCATATTATTTACTCTTAATAGTCAAAGGGAAATGAATTACCTTTGAAGTAAAAAATGCACAAAGGATAAATTATTAAATATTAGAAAAGTAATCAATATATAAAAACATGTTGTAGAAGTTTTTTTTTTTTTTTTTATCAAGGTAACATTGGCTTACAACACTGTGTTTGATTTAGGGGTACAAGGTCACACCTTTTCAAGTGTATGTTACCATGCCACACCCAGTACCATCAAAGCACCCATACTCCTTTACCCTACCTAGGCCATTGAGTAGCCCCCTTTCTTTTTCTCACACACATCTCTCTCCCCCCTATATAAATGATTCTGAAGTCATATTTTGAGGGGTATTTTGTTGATTTGGTTTAGTTTAGTCTGTCTTTTTTTTTTTTTAAATCTCTATATTCCACACATGACTGAAAGCATCAGTATTTGTCATTATTCTTCTGACTATTTCACTTATCATGATCCACTGCAGTTCTATCCCTGTTTTCATAAATGGCAAGAATTCATGTTTTGGGTTTTTTTTGTTTTGTTTTTAATAGCTGAGCAGTATTGTGTTAATTATGTATACCATATCTTAACCACTTCTAGGTCTTCATTATCCTATAATCCTAAACTCTAGACCATCTCCACCTCTACTTCCTATCCTTCCTTTATATCATTTGTAGCTGATCTAAAATACCATCATTGTTGGAGTTAAACTTTGTTCCATATTTGTATGATTGCTGGCTTAAATTCCATTTCTTCTTTTAAGTCATAAGGTTTGTTGGTATGAGTTGTCTATCATGTTTTGATATTATTTGATACTATGTTAATTTATTTTTTAAATATTTATTTATGCAAACAAGAACTGAGATATAGGCCAGAGGTAAGGGGGTGGGGGGTAGGAGAATTCACCAGAGACAGAGTGGGGAACAGAACAGGCAGATCTACTGAAATACACTGCTGAGGGGAGCAGTGGGCAAGACAGGAAAGATCTCCTGTGCCATGTGGGTCACCTTCCTGGCCGGGGATAGAACTCGTGCCCCAGTGGCTGGGGATACTTAGTGCAGTGCTTAACCCCTTGCACCATAAGGGAGGCCCCAATATTTATTAATTTTTTAATAAATGGACCCCCCACTTAAATGGTCAGTAGTCAATTTAACAACCTAAAATTAACCTTAATTGTAAGGCACTGTAGAATTGAGGATGAATAAGACTTAAACACTGTTTTGGGGATCTTTGTAGTTTAGTTGGGAAAGATGGGATATAAACAGATACAGAATGATAGGGATATGCATAGAATCTTAAGTCAGAAGAAAGGGAATGAATTAAAACATAAGACTGGTGAAAGGTATTGAGGAGATTGGGGAAACTTTTTAGGGGACTTTTATTATTATTTTTTTAAAGATTTATTTATTTATGCATACAAGCACTGGGGTATAGGCCAGAGGTGTGGGGGTGAGGTGAGAGGATTCACCACAGAGTGGGAAGCAGAACAGGCAGATCAACAGAAGTACACTGCTAAGGGGAGCAGCGGGCACAGCAGGAAAGGTCTGCTACGCCATGTGGGTCCCCTCCCTGTCCTGCAGCAGGGATCGAACTCGTGCTGCAGTGGCTGAGGTTTGCTTCATAGTTTGTTGCTTAACCCACTGCGCCACCAGGGAGGCCCAGAGTGGGGACTTTTAAAAAAAGATTTATTTATTTATGCATACAAGAACGGGGTGCAGGCCAAAGGTGCCATACCTAGATCAAAGGATTCACCAGAGACAGAGTGGAGAGCAGAACAGGCAGATCTATTGAAATACACTACTGAGGGGAGCAGCAGGGGGGACAGGAGAGGTCTCTGCACCATGTAGGTCACCTCCCTGGCTGGGGATTGAACTTGTGCTGCAGTGGCTGTGGATATCTTCACAGTGTGCAACTTAACCTCTTGTGGATATCTTCACAAGTGTGCGACTTAACCCCCCAGGGAGGCTAGAGTGGGGGCATTTTAAGTTAGATCATAAAAGATCAAGATCATCTAACAATTTGAAAAGTTTGGCGAATGGTGGGATATAAATATAGCACACTAGACCAAAAAAAAAAGTAACCTAGAAATAGACTGGAAAGTGAGAAATAGATTGGGATGTACCTGGCATAAATAGTCTGGATTTAGGAGTAAAACTATAAGGACAAGAAGTGACTAATCAGGTAATTATAGATCTTTTATGTCAGAATAGAAAACCACTGAACGGTAAAACCTAAGCTTGAGATCATACTAACAACTATTCATCCATTAACCATCCACTCACCCCAGACATACTTCTCTTGTTCACTTTTGAGCTTTTCAGTCTTAACCCATAGTATATAACTGATAAATACTTAACCATACATTAAGTACAATCATTGATTATTAACTGTGTGCCTGTAATAAGTGCCACTGGATCCTGAATAGAGAATTGCTTTAGCATGGGATTGGAGTCTTGGAGATTGAAAAGGTCTTGTAAGAAATGAAAGCCTGGGCCTCCTTGGTGGCACAGTGGGTTAAGGAACACACTATGAAGCAAACCGCCACCACTGCAGCACGAGTTTGATCCCTGCTGCTGGCCGGGAGGGGACCCACATGGTGCAGCAGACCTCTCCTGCTGTGCCCGCTGCTCCCCGCAGCAGTGTACTTCTGTTGATCTGCCTGTTCTCCGCTCTCTGTGGTGAATCTTCTCACCCCCCCACACCTCTGGCCTGTACCCCAATGCTTGAATGCATAAATAAATAAATCTTTAAAAAAAAAAAAAAGAAATGAAAGCCTGTGGGTAAAAAAGTCAGACAAATAAAACTTGTGATTGATTGGTCATGAAGGGTAGAGAGGGAAAGAAATCAAAAATACTTTTGTTGTTATAGCCTATGTGACTAGGTATCATTAAATGAGATAGGAATACCAGGAATAGAAGTAGATTTTGCAGGAAAAATGATGAATTTTTGTTTTGCACATGTAGAGATTAAGCTACCTCTGGATGTTACTGGGGATTGTCCAAAAAACAGTGGGAAAGGTCCAGGCTGGAATTATAGATTTGTAATGCATTCTTTATAAATGGTAGTTGGACATGAGATTGGATAAAATCATTCGGGTTACAGGAAACAGAATGAGAAAAATCAAGCACCAAGCATTAGACCCCTAGGAATACCAGTATGTAGGAATGAGTGAAGCATGGTAGAACAGCCCTTTGCAGAAGCAGTCAGCGTGAACAGTCTCTGAGGACAGGGGCAGAGTGTTGTTATGTCAAGAGAATTGGTGTTTTTAGGGAAGAGAGAGATTAATAGTATCAATTGATGCTCAACAATGGTCATTAAAGTTTGGCAATCTGGTGATCATTAGTACATTTATAAAACATTTCCAGAAAAATTTATGAATTGAGAACTAAAATATAGGCGGACTTAAGTCATTGAATCTAGTTATTCTTAGCAAGAGAGCGAGAAGAAAGGAAATAAATTGTTCTTACTAGACACTAAAGCGCTTTAGAGTCTAGATAGTTGGCTGTTTTTTAGAGTAAGAAGTAATTGTTCCTATATTTAAGAGTGATATATGTGCGAATACTACCCTTTATATTTAAATGAATATATCTGTTTTGAAAATTGAAGTATATATTTGCATAATGTTCTAAAAATATTCTGACATTTTGTAAACCTTAATGCTCTCCTTACTAAAACATTAATGACTAGTGAACCTATACCCCTAAAACATATGTAGTATTGTAAAACTATGTTACCACAATGGACATAATTTTAAAATAAAAATAAAACATTTATGACTACATTGTTTACCAAATGTAAGATCCTGGACATTTGTTTTTGGCGGGGGATGGGAAGAGTTACAGAATAGAACAAAATATCAATGCTGCTGAATTGTTGTGAAGATGCAGTGAGATTTTATACATGCACACACATATACATATATTCCCACATTTTTATGTATATATGTAAAGTATTTATCACAGTGCTAAAAATCAGGACATATTAATTGCCTAATTTCAGATTAGTGGGGAGAATAATTATCCAAGCATGATTTTGGAACAGTTTAGTACATATTTGTGTTATAAAAAAAAAAGGGTGTATTTTAAAATTTTTTTCTTATTTTTTATTGAGGTGTAACAGTGGTTCACAATACTGATGTGACATAGGGGAGCAGATACATGCTTCTCAAATACATGTTACATACCACTCCCCACCATTGAAACACCCATAACCCGTCACCCTAGGCTCCAGAACCTCCTCTCTGCCTTTGTTCTTACCCACATCCTCCCTGTTAGTAGTCTCGATTCTGCAATCATATTTCTATTTCCAGTCTAGTTTTATCAGTTTCTTTGTGTTTTTCCCTCTATTTTTTGCATATGAGTAAAAGCATTTGGTACTCTTCTTTCTGCTTCTTATTTCACTTAGCATAATCTCTCTTAGTTCCATCTACATTGTTACAAATGGCAAGAGTTCATCTTTTGGGGGGGCTTTATGGTATTGTATATGTATATATACGTATATATATATGTCATCTTAATTCACGTATTCTCTATTGATGGGAATTTAGTTTGTTTCCATAACTTGACCATTATAAATAGTGCTGCAGTGAACATTAAAAGTGCCTATATCCGTTCAAATTAGTGATTTCATATTCTTCGGGTTGATCCGCAGGGGTAGTATTGCTGGATCATATGATAGAACTATTTTTAATATTTTGAGGCACCTCCATAATACTTTCCACAGGGCCTGGATCAGTCTACATTCCTAACGATACTCTATGAGAGTCTGTTTTCTCCATACACTCGCCAGCAAAAATGATGCTCCCCCCGCCCACATCATGTACTAAAATAAAATGTAGGCAAAGATTATGATTTTTTTTTTCTTTTTTTTCCCCCTTTATCTCTTCTTCCCATCAAATCTGGACAGTGTGTCTCCTAAATTCTCCCTCTTTCTTTCCAATATGACTCAGGCCATTATCATTTCCCACTTGATTTATTGCAATAATTGTTCCCATGTCTTTTTGTCTGTAATCTTTCACTCTTCCAGTTGATGTTATCCTTTTCTGCAAAATTGGTTTATCAAAAACGCAAACCAGATTATGTCACTTTCCTGCTTAAAATCTTGAAGTGACTGAGTACTGCCTTTAGTTTAAAGCACAAGATTCTGCACGATAGTGTTCTACCTCTTCTCTAGCTACAGACTTATGTTGTCTTCTGCACCAGTTACACTGGGAGAATTAAAATGTCCCTGAAAGAGGGGTCAATAGTAGATAATGATTATTGTTAGCCCTGTGAATAGCAGGGGCCCCATTGGTTGGCCATGAGATAAAAGAAAGCAACATGATATGAAGGAAGCAACTTCTTTCGGAAGTTCAATTTTTGTTACCTTTTTAAAAATTCTGATTTTATTGATTTTCCTTTGGTTTACAGTATTGAAGTTTCTAGAGACAAGTGTATGCACCTCACCCCCCCCCTCAGTGTTTTAGTGCCTTTTACACTATCAGAGAGACCTGCTACTCCTTGATTTCCCACCCCCTTCCTCTTCTTCTCTGGCAACCACTGTATTGTCTCACAGTCTAAGAATTATTTTTGTTGTGTTTTTCCAATTTTTTTCTTAGGTTATTTATATTCCACATGAGTGAAATCATCCAGTATTTGTTTTATTTGTTTTTCTGACTTATTTCACTTAGTGTAATCACATCAGGTTCCATTTGTATTGTCACAAAAGACATGGTTTCATCATTTTTTAAAGTTGACTTGTATTCCATTGTGTCTGTCTATGTGTGTGCACGCACACACACATGTTCCCCCCACACACACACAGCTGCTTTCTCATGGCCCATAGATACTCCTTTGGTGCCATATCTTAGCTATTGTGAATCATGCTGTAGTGCACACGGGAATTCCTGTTTTTGTATTAGTGTTCTTGTGTTATTTGGGTAGGAGTGAATTTTCATGGTGTCCTTCTTGTCTTCGAGACCCACTGCAGCCTTCTACCTGGAAGTTAGGGTAGTAAGAGCAGTAGTTTTAAGTACCAGTCTGAGACCGTGCAAAGAGCAGTCCTGAATGTTGGAGGTTTCACTGGGACTGTCTGGCAATTAGAAGACATGCAAACACATGACAAATGGCCCTGAAGATAATGTGGGATTAGAGTAGTCATTTTTAAAGAGCGATTTTAACAAATAAACTTCCTTTTATTTGCAAACTGTGGCAATAAAGCTAAGTTCTTTTCTTGAGGTTTCTAGATCGCCTTCTATATCTTCTTTTATGCTCATCGTTTCATTAGATTGGCTCACATGTCTGTCACCATCACTTGGGCAGGGATTACATGTGACATGGATTTAAGCTTTAAGTTTTCTATTTCCCTGTGCCTAAACAAGAGAATCTGGTGAAAAAGCACAATAACCTCCCCCCCCCCCAAAATCCTCAAAAGGTATGTGTTACCTTGCTTCAGTGAAAATGGTGCCATCAGACTTTCTAGAACCTTTATAATAGTTCATTGAGTGAAGGGGTGCATGTTCTTGAGCCTGGATAAGAAGATACATACTTTTGATAACCTTCAGACTAAATAACCTTGTTGGAAAATATCATTTTACTTACTCTATGCTATATAGCATAGAATTGAATCCTTCGTAGTATCACGAGGGCTAATTATCTAAAAGGCATAATACTAATTAACATTAACATAATTAATGTTCTTTTTGAGACATTATCAGCTTATTTAATGCTAGCTACATCACTTGTATCACTAGATCTAATAAACTGGGCTGTATCCTGAAAACAGTCGACAATATGCCTTAATATATTTTTCAAGTTTTGGAAAAGTTTTAGTTTTGAACTAGAAATTTTCCATATTGGATTTGAAATAAGAAACAAACTAATCCTGGAAAGACATAGGGAAAAACTGTTCAAACAGTTAAAAACTAGGAAAAAGTGAAAGAAATTACTGTTAACTAGTTGAAAGTCCATTTGGATAACTTACACATGGTTGAACTTTAAAAGTCAGAATTTTCCATAATCTAATCCTTGCTAAGTACCTCATGAGATATTTACAAAATAAATCTGTTGTAATATATTTTTTAGTACAGTTAATTGAGGAATGGCACAAATAGATGACAGTATTTGCTTCAATAAAAGATATTTTTCCCCCAACAGTTTCTGAATTTCCATTTTCTGAATTATGAATTTCCAGTTTCTAAATTCCATTAAGAATGTCCTTGACCTTGTTTGCTAAGTCTTACAGTTTCTATTTCCTTTTTAAGACTCTGAGCCATGCATGTAACATACTTTGAATTATCTTAAGACTTTAATGTTTTTGTTTTTGTTTTTCATTTCTTCTATTTGCTTAGTAACTTGGGGCAAATTCCAAATCAGTTGCGTATTCTGGGTCTGAAAAGCCGGGAAGAAGTTAGACATACTTAAGGTTATATGTATTTGTTGTTGGATAAGGATAGTTGCAATAATGCGGTGCCTAAGATCCAAACTTTCTGAAATTATTTGATACCCTGCTTATCATTGTAGGTTTATATCTTAGAAACTGTGTGTGATTAGTTATATAATAAAAGCAGTAATCTTTTCACTCCTGCTGCATTGGTTTGTAGCAAATATATGATAGTTTGCTGGGGCTGCCTTAACAAAACACTGCCAACTGGGTAGATTAAACAATAGAAACCTATTTTCTGACGGTTCTAAAGACTAGCTATCCAAAAACTTAGTAGCAGCAGGTGGATCTTGTTCTTGTCTTATAGATGGCTGCCTTCCCCTCTGTCTTCACTATTATCTGTGTCCTCATGGTCTTTTACGAGAACAACAGCCATATGGATTAGGTCCACCCATATGACCATATTTTCTCTTACTTTGTCTTCTATAGGCCTGATCTCTGAATACAGTCACACGCAGATATACTAGAGTTAAGGAATGGAACATTTAAATTTGGAGGTGGCATTTAATTCAGCCTATAACATATATTAAGTTATTTAGTTTGTATAAGTCATTTCTTCCTCATTTCATTTATAGTCCATTCACAAATTGGAGAAGAAAAAAGATTCTAAGTATCAGTTTTATTTGACTAACAAACAATTTGTTGGCTTACCACTAGTTTACAATACTGTGTAAGTTTCTCAAGCACAGCTCCCACTGTGAAAGTTAATATGCCTCATTGCACTTACCACCAAAATTCTAGTGCCATGACGCCATCAAATAGACCCTTATGCCCTGTCCTTCCCCTTCCCCTGTGATAACCACCATATTTCTCAGAGTCCAAGAATTGTTTTTGCCGTATTTTGTTAGTTATTTTTTTAGTTTCCTTTAGTTATTTATATCCCACATATGAAAGAAACCATCAGGTAATTGTCTTTCACTTTCTGATTTACTTTGCTTATCATAATCACTCAAGTTCCAACCATGTTGTCACCAAAGATAGTATTTCATCATTTTAATAGCTGAGTGGCACTCCTAATATACACTATTTTAAAAATGTTACAGAATAATCTAAACTTTCAGAAAATTTAAATGTGCATATAATACTAAATTTGTCACTAACAGTTGGCTGCTAGTACTTGAAAGTGCCAACACTCCTATTTGGATTTTAGCTATCAATTCAAATTTGTCAGTAAGTCTCTGTCACCAGGTTAGAGGTCTGGGAGCATCTTTAAGACCTCCCTACTGCTTTCACCTCCCTGGTCATGCTTGCTGAAACTTCACTTGATTTTCTTCACCTTTTGTATCCAAGTGTTTGAGGTCTAGAGTATGAAGTTTCCTAACTCCCTGCCTTTGGTCTCTTTTCTCACCACTTTATTCTGTCACCTGTTTATTAAAGTGGTTTTCTCTGGGCCTCCCTGGTGGCGCAGTGGGTTAAGCAACGCACTATGAAGTAAACCGCAGTTACTGCAGCACGAGTTCGATCCCTGCTGCCAGCCAGGGAGG
>JAGFMF010011760.1:8227209-8312646 GCA_019455555.1 Galemys pyrenaicus | reverse complement strand
GCTGCTCCCCTCAGCAGTGTACTTCCGTTGATCTGCCTGTTCTGCTCCCCGCTCTGTCTGTGGTGAATCTTCTCACCCCCCACACCTCTGGCCTGTACCTCAGTGCTTGTATGCATAAATAAATAAATCTTTAAAAAAAAAAAAACATCTAAGTTTCCCTTTATAAAATCAGACAGTGTTCTAGATGAAATATTAAAAATACCAGGTGATAAGTTGTCTTATCATGTAACATTGTCTTCTCTCCTGCATAATCAGTTTCTTTCCTTTTACTACACCTTCCTCATGGGTATACGAGTTTGCTAGAATTTTTACAAGTATATTTATTTTTAATAAAATTTCCTTGAAAACTCATACTGCACTAGCTTTTACAAAACACCTTGGTATAGTTACTTGTTCCAGCACTTCTCAAATATATTTGAATCATCTGGGAACCTTGTCAAAATTTGAATTCTAATTCAGAAGGTTCATGCTCGCCACTGTAACAATTGTTCCAAGACTTAGTGGCTTAAAACAACAAGTATTTATTTGGACACACCCGTGGAGTGCCTGTGGCTCAGGTCTTTCCCGTAGCTGCAGTTAACATGTAAGCTTAGGCTTGATATGCAGAGCATCTGTTGGGACCTCATTCTCGCTGCTGATGGAAGACATCATTCCTTTGCTTTGTGGGCCTTTCCATAGGGCAGCTCACCCCATAGGATCATTCTCCAAGAGATGAGAGAGGACAGGGATGGGGTAAGCCAGATAGAGCTAGTCTACATTTTTCTGTAACCTAATCTCAAAAGTAACATTTTATCACTTTTACCTTTTGTTCAAAGAAAGGGAATTATGCAAGGTCACCAAGAGTAGGAAGTGGGAGTCACTGGTTCCATCATAAAGGATGCCTGGCATGAATTTGGGGTGGGTCTGAAATTGTGCTTTTCTAAGAATCTCCTAGGTGAAGCCAAAGCTGCTCTTCAAGCATTATCTTTGAAAAGCAGGCTGTACCCTCCTGCCTCCGGGTCTTCCTTTCAGTCAACCTCTTGATCACACCCACTGCAGGCTGGTTTTCTCCCCCTCCACTTTACTAGGGATAATAGAAGTCAGTAGAAGTAGATAGTCAGTAGAAGCCACTGACACCTCCCACATCACTAAATCCAGCACTTGGAATAGATCACTCTTTTCAAATATATTTTTCATTATATGTCTTGTGGAAAACCTTCTCTTGCTCATCTTTTAGTTATCTCCCTGACTACATATTAGTGTACCCTACACTCCAATCCACAGAACTCTTACCTTTTTTTAATCTATAGTTAAGTTCTAAATGGTTTCATAAAAGCATACCTTTTAATTACAGACACGTGCTGACCAGTGTCAAATTTATGTCTCCTGTCATGATTTCTCCCTTAAAATCCTACATGCTTATCCAGTGCCTCAGTGAACAACTCTCCTAGGGCTTCTAGTAATTTCAGACTAAAAATGTCCCAGGCAGAACTCATTCTTTCTGCCTGCCTCACCAACTCCTTACCAGCCCAAGGTGACAATCTTGCTTCTCATCCACCTTCACAAACCCAGTGAATAGTACCGTTCTCCAGTCATACATTCCAGTGGAAACTCTGGGAGTCATCCTTGAGTCTTCTCCGACTGTTCTGTGTACACAGTTATTCAGGTTTGCCAGTTCTGAAATGCCTCTTGAATCTGCCCATGATCCGCTATCACAGCGTCGCCACCTTAGTCACAACCATCGTTCACTTTCATTATTCACATCCTCTGTCCTTTACTGGGGGTTATCGCTTTCAGCCTCTGGCGCAAGTGTTTCTATTCCACATTCATGCTTTCCTTTGGCATATAGTATAAAGTTTAGATTCCTTGTTGTTTACTGTTTGTAAAGTCATACATCATCTGGCCCGATTCCCTCGTCAACCACACTTACCTCTGTTTCCCTACCCACACTCTGACCTTCAGCAAGGGAGACACTTGGCTGTGAACAAAAGGACTCCCATTTCACTGATTCCTCATGGAAATGATTTCCCTTCCTGGAATGTTTTCCCTCTCTTCTTTGCCTGATGAGCTTTCACTTAATTCCAGTTTCAGGTTACACATGACTTCTCCCTGGAGGCTGTCTTTTGAGCTCTTAGACCAGGTTTGGAATACCCACAATGTAATGCAGTCATTATCATCTATCTTCATCATCAAATCATCTGTAAGATGTAAGAAGGTCAGATCGCAGAAGTAAACTTAGGTATAATAAGTCCTCGCTTAATGTTGCTAACAGACTCTTGAAAACTGTAGCTTTAAGCAGTATAGCATGTAACAAAACCAGGTCCTCAAATCATGTTATTTCATCAGAATTATTTTTTAATGTTATCCAGGACCTCTTCTATTCTGAATCTCGAAAAATTATAATTTGGAGGGTCCTCTGTAGGAGTGAAAATATGAAAATCATGTGTTCACAATTTTCATATGTATGCATTTAAGTGCGAGAAAATATTCTTTTATAAAAATTAAGAAAGCTGGCAAATATAAAAACATAGCCTCCTGCTGTACTGCTAGGGGCCTTTACCAGAACCCCCAAAGCTTTAAACTTCATTAAATTCCCAGTAAATGTGCCTCTGTATATTATTCTTCTTTAATTAAGACTATTTTTATGTGTCAAAAGGAATGCATAACACAGAGGAGGTGCTTAGTATATTTGAATGAAAGTGTTAACTGGGTAGTTATTCAAGTAGTTTTTTTACAAATTAGATTTTTAAAAAATGTTTTACATATAAGAAAATTGTTCTTGTAGTTGTTTTCAATTATTTTTGTGTTTGTTTTAGATGACTAATGATGTGCATACCTAGTGTAGTATATCATTGGGCTCAAAAATCTGTTACACCTCTTGTTAAGCAGAAAAAAGACATGGACTTGTATCACAAATAAACATTATAACCTCCTGTATGTATCCCTACGTATATATGTTTGTGTGTATCATATATATTACATATATGGATCATATATAATAATTTTAAGGTTAATTTTGAATTACTAGATTTTTTTTTTATAGTCCCATCAGAAATCGTTTGGAAAGAAACCATCTATTGTCTGTCTGTATTTTTAAAACGTTTGTTGGGGCCTCCCTGGCGGCGCAGTGGGTTAAGCAATGCACTATGAAGCAAACCGCAGCCACTGCAGCACGATTTCGATTCCTGCTGCCGACCAGGGAGGGGACCCACATGGCGTGGCAGACCTCTCCTGCCTCGCCTGCTGCTGCCCTCAGCAGTGTGTTTCCATAGGTCTGCCTGTTCTGCTCCCCACTCTTGTCTGGTGAATCCTCTCACCTCCTGCGACTCTGGCCTGTACCCCAGCTCTTGTATGCATAAATAAATAAATCTTTAAAAAAATAAAAATGTTTGTTGACCTGTCAGTGTATGACATATAGGTTTTAGTTGTACATCTTTATAAATCAGTACTACATTGAGTTCACGACTAAAAGTCCAATTTCATCCTTTACCATACAGTGCATCCCACTTACTCGCTCATACTATATTTTTATAGGCATTTGTCTCTGGAACAATAAAGATACCAATATTTATATAACTTCAGAATGAATAGTGTTTACCATCAATTTGTTTATTTAAGAGGTGATTTGAATCAAGACAATAAGTAGCATTCTAAAGATAACCTACTTGGCTAAAATCTTTACAGTGTCATTTGTTAAAGTAGAGTTCAGTTTAGTTAAGTTCCTTTTATACCAACATTTTAAATTTGCTGAGGAATCAGTGTGCTCGTATCAAGATTGTCAGGTGTGTGTGTGTGTGTGTGTGTGTGTGTGGTAAAGTGCAGCTCTCTGATCAATGCGTATTTTTTCCTCCCATTTTCCTAAATACATCATGAAAAAAGGATGAGGTTTCCGCCTTAATTGCTTGTGCCTTTTATTCACATTCCTCTCTCAGCCAGGACTGTGAAAAGAGTGCTAGTAAAAGGCTGCACAATAGAGCTTTTCATTAGGCCCCAGCAAGACACACAAAAGAAGGCTTTTGGAAAGAGTGAACACATGAGTTTAATTTGCAGGTGGAGAGTAGATAAAAGGTGCTGACGCCTCTATTATTCTCTCACTTAGGTGACCCTTACCCTGTTCAGCTGATCCCAACTACCATGGCAGCTGCTGCCGCAGCAACACCAGGCTTAGGCCCTCTCCAACTGCAGGTAAGTCATGGAACAATGAGCGCGACACAAAGGTTAAGTAAACATCGAAAACAGCCATTATTGTGTTAGAGCAAAATAAAAGTGACTAGTGATATTTGTCTCACACATTTTTGTTTTTGAATTTATTTCTACTGCTCCTCCAGCAAAAGTTGAGATCTTAATCCTTTTAAATTTATAGCCCTGTCTTCCAGTCTAAAATAGCTTCTTGTACTTGTTTTATTGCTGGGTATGATGTCACAAAATGATTTTTGTTGATTGCTGTGTGCCGGAAGTTCATCACAGAATGGTCCTCATTGAGATGAAAAGAACACCAACAACAGATAGAAAAGATTTTTGAAAAGATACTCAGGGCTCAAGGTGACTTAACCAAAACTACATTGAAAGCGGTGGAAGGTGCCCAGTGTCTTGAAGCACTCTGTTGGTCTTTTATCTGTCCTGAAAATGCCTGCTCAGTTGGGTGAGCAAGGAGAGGCCAAGGGAGCAGTGCCTACGTGAGCACACCTGTCCAGACCCCAAGGAAGACCCCTTAAGCCCTACATACTCCTACCTGCCCAAGAAGGGGAGAACTTTGGGACCTTCCTGGTGGCACAACGGGTTGAGTGCCGCACTGTGGAGCTTCCACAGCCACTGCAGTGAGAGTTCGATCCCTGGACAGGAAGGGGACCCACATGGCACAGCAGACCTCTCAAGCTGCCTCGCCTGCTGCTCCCCTCAGCAGTGTATTTCAGTCCATCTGCCTGTTCTACTCCCCGCTTTGTCTCTGGTGAATCCTCTCACCTCCTGCACCTCTGGCCTGTACCCCAGCTCTTATATGCATAAATAAATAAAATTCTAAAAAAAATAGAAGCTGAGAACTTTACCTGCAGAAATGTCTCAGGGTTGGAAGAAGAATCTATAAAAGTACATTAAGGTGTCTTCCATTAACTTTTAGATTCTCCAAATCAGTGTCCTGCACAAGCTTACCTGTTTCGGTTGTTATTGACTTGAAAGTTTTGCAGTTGATGGAATGGGAATAATAGATCTTATTCCCCTTTTGAGAAAAGTTTCTTTTTTTTAGTGTTTCTTTGCCTGAAAGACAATTTGCCTGTGAAGCCAGATATAAAGCAGTTGTGCTTACTGAAATTAAAGTGTCTTCATGAAAGTGCATTTTCATAATAGATGATCATAGTCTGCAAAGAAATATGTAGTGATATGTGGTAGTATAAGAGGTAGATGCATCTGGTTGGCTCTAGAGATCGTCCGAAGAGCTGGAGGGTTCCCGAAAAATCAGTGTAGTCTCACAGGGGAACCGCAGGAGGAGCTGAGCCGCTGTATTCTCATTCTTCTTCTGCCTTTCTCCAAAAAGCTACAATATGCTCCTCTGTTGCTCTGAATTGGAAATACTTTGGGAAGTGTCAGACCGTGGGGAAAGTAAAATTAAGGAGACATTTGTTGTCCTTTGAAATGGAAGCTGGGGAGTAACTTCCACAAGAAAAAGTGATTGTAACAGGTACAATTAAAAAGAGCAATAGAGTTAAAAGAGGGAAGACTACCCAACAATAGATGTGTAAAATAGGAGGTTTAGGGATGTAGAATGTCAATTTTCAAAGTGAATTAGACGTTCTCATTTTCTCTCTTCTGTGGATTAATGGTGAGGAGTGAGAGCAAGCTGGTGGAGGGGGCACCACACCCCCCTGCATTGTAGGATCCTGTAGAAAGTAGCTTCTCATGGCAACAATCCTGCCTTCTTTTGCTGTGGAGACACTAAAATGTTTCGGCACAAATTAAGTTTTGTTTCTGTCCTCATTATCGATAGATAACAGAATTCCATTAAAATTAAGCATGTTGAAATGTTTCCTTTACCAGAGAACAAAAAAGAGACCAAACATATTATTACCTGCTTTAATTATAATTTGATCTATAAATAGGGTAAAGATACTTATATATAAGTGGCATTGTACCCATTAAGATATTTTTGTGGCAATCACAGAAATCAGCAGTGTAGTAAGGCAATATATCTTTCAGGTAAGACACTCACTACTACAAAAATATGTTTTATTTATGATTTAAAAGAAAGGTTCTGCATATTCCAAATGCATGTCAGGACAGAGTCTGACTTTTCCTTGAAGTGGATGACTCTTACCTTTTCCAGCACGCTTATACCAACGTACTCATTGTATTCATCCATCCCTATCCTTGACTTCAGTTTAGGCCTCTATTAATATTCCTCCCCTTACTTTAAATAGTCCAAATTATTTTCTTCTCCATAAGCTTGAGCCCAAATGCTCAGAGAAAAGCTGACTACAATGCCTAGTCAGAAATCTTATCTTAGCCCTTATCTTCATTCGTCCTGATCTCCTGAGCCTACTTCTGAGAAGTTTTATCTCAGTGAAATATAATGTGTGAGCCAGTTTTAATTTTTCTAGCCCTGCCTTCAGTTTTACTCTTAAATCTCCCTCATCTGTCCTTTAGTAACACCTTGCCTAAACTCCCCCACTTTTGAGCCCCTTTCAGTGACTACCTGGATGCTCTTTCAGTTATTAGGATTCAATCTGAGATTCTTATGCTTGGTTTTCTAGACAGTCTTTCACAAAGATTATCTCATTTAATTTTTATTACCACACATGTGTTATATACTAATATCCCCATTTGACAGAAGAAAGCCAGGTCACGGATTTTAATGTTCATGCTTTCTAAACAATTATATATGTTTCTCCAAGTACTAGAGATTTTATTTTAAACTTTGAAGACAGTGCCCTTCTTAGGATATCCATGACCTACTAATCAAATTATAAAATTAATGCTGGCTAATTGGCACTAATATGTGAACTCTGAATGCATTGCTGTATGAAAGAAGCATCCAGTTTCATAATGACAACTTTCCAAACTGTGTTTTCCATTTCCACCTCTTTTCATAGATATATGTTAATTGAATACTCTCATTTTGAACACCTAGATCTAATAAGGGACACTATGAATATATTCCTGGTTGACTTTGTTTACCTAATATTTTCTTTTGAAATACACTTTTGCATATAATTATTCACACTTTGGTAATTTTATGTTAATTTAAAACCACTAGCCAGATTCTTTATTTGAGCATGTCTATTAATTTAAAACATAAGCAAAAAATATGATTTACACTAGACCCCTATCTAGTATTTACCTATTAATGTTCCTTGATAAGATAGTAAAATACTTACCATGCAATAAAAAATACCTTACATTAAAAAATCACCTTACAGTATACTTTTAAAAGCAGGTAAATAGTCAAAATATTGTCATATTTACTTTTATTTTTATGGAGAAAAAAATGACATATATATAAAACATACAAATTAACGTATTGCCATGGCACCGTTTTATTTATTTTATAATGAAGTATCTGCCTTTGTCTCTTCTGCCTTTTCAGTCTTCCCTGAGCTTCAGACCCATATAGGCAATTACCTGTAGGTTGTCAAGGGGAAAGAAACCAATATTTACAGATTCTATAAGTGAGTCCAGGATAGAGCTCACCGGTACTTTTGCACACCCCAAACTTGCCCATCAGTTGCTTTGCCCAGAATAATGAAAGCTGTCCTTAGCCCTCTTCTATATCTAGTTAATCAGTATCATTCATTCCTCCTGATAAATAAAAAATTAAATCTTTCTTTTCATCACAAGTCAGCCTTTTACATCAAAATGTCCTTCTTGCTTTCTGTTGTTTTACTTCATTGGCTCTCAGCCTGGTCTTTCTCTTAGGCAAAATGATTTTTCTCATTTTAGAAAAGCCAGCCGTGCCCTTGTCCTACTTAAAGGCCTTCACTGATTCCTTAGTGACTGCAAGTTCTCTCTCCCATCTAGATCTTTGCAGGTGGCAGTTCCTCTCCTTCGAAACCTGTTCCCCACCATCTTTCCCAAGACAACTTCTCCTTACCCCTGAGGGTGCAAATCAAAACTTCACTTTTTTAGGGAAGATGTCATTGGCCCCAGACCTGGATTTAACTGGCTCTTACATGTCCAAAGAGCACACTGTATTTCTGCTGTTACAGCACTTTTAGAACACGTTCTAAATCCTACTTTTTAAAAAAAGATTTATCTGTTTATGCATACAAGGTCAGAGGTGGAGACAGGGGCAGGGGAGGTGAGAGAAGTCACCAGAGACAGAGTGGGGAGCAGAACAGGCGGACCTACTGAAACACACTGCAGAGGGGAGCAGCAGCAAGACAGGAGAGGTCCGCTGTGCCAGGTGTCAGCTCCCTGGCCGGGGATAGAAAACGTGCTGCAGTGGCTGGTGATAGCTTGATAGTGCTATGTCTGAACCCCTGTGCCACGAGGGAAGCCCCTAAATCCTACTTTTTGACTGATACCACATGACAAAATCAGTGAAGTCAGTGACTCGCCATCATTTGCATTTAACCAAGTACTGAAATATTTTATGGACCCAATAAATATCTATTAAATAACAGGGTGAAGAATGAATTTTATCATTTTATACAGAAAAAATTCCTCAAATAGCTATTCTGCTTTATAATGTTGGAACTAAGTTGAATACAAGTGGTTGTTTTCCTTTATAAATTAATTATGGTAACTTAAGGAAAATAAAGTTCGTATCTTTTGGACATGTGTGACTAGATGAAGTCAGCTACCTAATAAACCCAAATATGGCTGTAGTCCATCTGACAGTCACTTCCCATGTTCATTGTTAATTTGCATTTCACCCAATGGGCATCATGAATTTTTAAAGTGTAATAGTTGTAGTGTAGTTTACTATTTCTTTTTTTTTACAAGGCTTCTAAGACTTTAAATTAGAAGGAAATATTTACCAACTTATTTCTCAGTTTATAAATACTGCATTTGTGTTGGCCAAGATGGCTGCCACCTGTTCTACCTATAGGAAGCCAAAAATGCCTGCCCCAACCAATGATTAATAGTGATAAGCAAGAGAGAGAAGATTCAGATGCTTTGTGGATGGTTATATTTTATTCAAAATAAGAAAGCATATTCATTCAAGAGTGTTTATTGAATTAATTTACCTTTTTAATGATTTTGTAGAACTCTTTTAAAAGCCCGTGGTAATATTTTTGCCATAAAAGCTCAAAATTATAAGTGGTCATAAATGAAATCACATGGGGTTACAGTTCCTGTAACCAGTAACATCAGGGATGTGCCTTCCTAGCATGGAAAAGTGATAGATGACCTGTGATCCTGTTAGACCTGTGAATCATAGAGAATATCAATTGATATCAGTCTTTTTTCATGGCTATTAAAGTTACATAGAAAGTCATAGTGGATATGGCATCTTCTGTCTGACAGAAGAACATCAAGGTAGAGTGTATGAAATGCCGAAGTTCATCATTTTATCAGCCTTCTGCCTGTCTCTGAAGGAGGTCAATAATTATGACAGGACACAGATAAATGCCTCATATTTCCCAGGGCAGCACAAGTGACTGATCATGACTATATGTGTCTGACTAGAAGAAACCCCCAGAAAATCAATAAAGAGAAATAACCATATGGAGAGGTCCAGATGTGAGGACTTCTGTTGAAGGAATTACTTGTACAACTTGAATTAATTGTGATGTTTTCATCTTACTTACCTAGACACTGTAATATTCAGCTTAACTCTCAGGTCTTAATCATTTCCATACAGGATGAAAATGATCAAGTGCTCCTCTTTTCTCTCAACCCCAGTGAGCTGTTTGCTGTTGGACTTCTGTCTAATGAATAAGTGTTCTTCCAGGTTAAAAGACTCAGTTCCCTCTTCTCTCTCTTTGCCCCCGAGCCTGCAGGGCAGACAGACAGAAGCATACATATGATTAATACAGCACAGCTGCAAGTGTGAATCATTTGCATATGTATTAATAGAGGCAAAAAAACCAACAACAATTAAATTATATACAGAGACATTCTGCATACTAAAGAACATATGCAAATGGGCCAGCAGAAGAGTGCAGCCAACATTGCCTCTGACGTTTCCAAGCCCATATGGGCTAGAGTCAGAACCCAGCAGTGTGAAGAATCTCCTTAAAGGAAAGACCTAGTAGGAACTGCTCGATAGCTATTACCACCCCTGGAGTTCCCAAGAGCTGTCTGACATTTGGACAATGAAGACAGCTTGAGGAGTGTCTTTTTCATGCTATTTCTGTGTTTCCTTGTTTCCAGCAGTTCTGTGGCGTCTCATTCATGCTAACAGACATCAGCACAGGTGTGCTTTTGCACAGTACCCATTTTTATTGTGATGACCAATCAAATAAAAGGGAAACCTTAAAATTCTATTTGAAGTTCTGTTGCCGATTACATGGGGCCTGTTGTCAGCGCTAGGGTTTCTGGCCACCAGTCTGTGCCCGGTCCTTGAAGGCTGCAGTCTTGGTTAGGCTGGGTCACTCTAGGGTGTATCGTATGAGAGGATTGCAATTAGAAGAGCAGTACCAATTGGTCGAGATTTTAAAAGAATATTTTTTATTCATTTTATCAAGAAAAATAAAGCTATACATTTTTCTAGTCATGGCTATATATATAAAGAAGGGAGAGCAACTGATATTCGTCAGTTCACAGATTATGTTTATATAACAAATTTGTTCTTCAACCTAATTGTCAAGTTTATGTAATTGGCATCCTTTAATTATGAAGGATAGTTTTGAAGACAAATTCAAACTTGGAGTAAAATTTTACAAAAGTCACTTACGAAAATTTTTGAGTTTAAGGAACCCAGGGGAAGGCAGATAGCCCTTAAAAGGAACAAATGCTGGGTTTTCTGATCCCAGAAAACTGTTGAATATTATCCGTGAACATTATCCATTACTTATACGGTTCAATATCAATCTGTGGTTAGAACATGTGAATTGCATGACATAGAACTGGTAAGCATAGGGTAGAAGCCTTCATAATTAATTATATATATAGAAATATATATTTATATAAATGTAAGTAAATATATATCATCAATTTATTATATATATATATCTCAGCAAGACACAATAAAGGCCAAAGTTTTAAAAAAAATGTATTCCATTAAGGCATTACCTCTAGATTCATATTTTAAGAGACTGTTACTCAGTGATTAGTAATATACAACATAATGATTAAGTGCAGTACCTGCAACCAGTTACGTCTTAAGTCATGGTTCTACTATTTACTAGTCTGTGACTTTGAGCAGATTACATAACCTCTCCATGACTTAGCTCTCTCTTCTGTAAAATGTGGGCTTAAATGACATCTTTATTGTGAAAATTAAATGAGATAATATACTTAATGTGGTTCACAGTAAAGGGATGAGTTACCATTTATCGAACACTATGCACTAGGTAATAATAAATGTTTAGTGTTTATAATTGATTAATCAGTTATTAGCTGATGATATCAAGCTTTTTTAATTGCTTAGTGGCAGCATCACTTGTTAGGACTAGGTAGAGATTTTTCTTATGTAGATTTATTTTGTAAGGCAGCATCTAAAAGGAAGTTAAATTGAAGCAAATTGTCTTATTTACTAGGTAATAAATCTATTCTACTGTATGGTATAAGCTTAAGACCCATTCCAAGAACCAATGGGAGGCAATGAATTGTCCCAGTAATTACTCGAGTTTATTGTTCTATGTTTTGTAGAGAACCTTTGTATGCCTTTTTCTGATATTATCCTTGAAAGCTTACTCTCTTTCTAGCTGCATTAATGGACTATTTACTAAGACATTACCTCTTATTCCATATTTTATTATCTGTAGCTAAACTATTTCTCATATTATTCTTACTGTAAAAAATTAGAAACATTTCATGACTCCCTCTAGTAAGCAGCTCTATGGTTTCAAGCTTGTATATGGAAGCAAACTATTTTTAGAAACTCCATATTTTCCTAGAAGTTGTATTCACCCCACAAATATTTATTCTTTTGAAGTCATTCGGCTAAGCATTATGGTGGATCATGGAGGAGCCTGAAATGTAAGAGAATGAAGGGAGTGAAAAAATTGGAATTGAACTTGAGGAAAGTCATATAGCCTCATGTCTTAGCAAGTATATTGGAAATGGAAAAGTCCTCCAAGACCTTGGAACATGGTTGTTTAAACTAGACATAGGAATGCCAAGTGATTCCAAGTACTCCCAAACAATACCATTTGTTTTATAGCTTGAGTTCTACTGGCTAAATTGTTTGAATGAAAGATTATGTTATGCAAACAAAATTTAAAAAACATTCTTCTTTTCTAATTCCTTAATTTTATTGATGAGGCTCTTTAGACTCTCTGACTGGTCACTTGACTGAGTCAGATACTACCAGAAATGTGTCTGGAATCCTGGCAACTGAAAACTAAATCTAACTTCTTCCCATTTTGTCACGATGTACTTAAAATCAGTGCATATTTTCATATATATCATTTTAAGTTGTTTTATAGAAAAGGAAATTGTTATTTTTGCATTGAGATTATTAAGAATGAATAAAACAATGAGTAGAATTTGCATATTAGTAACAATGACAACCTTCTGAATTGCCTTCATTTTGCTGAGTTCAGTGATTGTGCTCTGTGAATTAATTCTTTTGTGAAAAGCTGTTCGAAAGATCAAGGAAATTAAAAAACAAGGCAACAGAGAAGCATGCTTTTTCATATCTATTTGTTCATAGAAGGTTCAAAGTGAGATTGTTTATATCACAAGTCTTGTTGATATTTTACTTGCTTCCTAGAAGAAAGATAGTATTGAAGATGATTATATAATCATGCAGATAAGACTTTGCAGTCTTGAATGAGCTGTTCTGAGAGAAGACCACAGAGAAAAACCACATTAACATTTTGAGCTGTGTTTGGTTGGCAAGTGTCTTCACGAGACTTGAAAATAGAACCTGATTTGACTCCTTCCCATCAAAGCCAGCCCAGCAGATTTCAAATGTGCTGTTTCCTGTGGAAGTTTCTCAGTACTGACCTGCTAAAATGAGGACATGAAGAGAAAGGGGGTGGGGACACACCTTTCTTAATCCTGACCTTTCCTTTAATGCCATCCTTCATTTCCTTACCCAGCTGCACCTCAGACAGAGTAAGCAGGAAGCAGTGTAGGGACAGAAGAAGTAAGCTCTCAGATGATTTGCTACCAGGGGCATTGGGTCTGAGTAATTAATGCCAAAGTGGAAATTGCATCCCCAATTCTAGAACTTCTACAACAGTGATGAGAAAAGTAATGATGGTAGTGAAAATCACAACTACTTCCTTCTTGGGGGAATGGAGTGGAACATGAGAAGGTACTGTCCCACCTGGTCAAATTGCTTTAAAATTATAAGCTTTCCTCCAGAATTTGATTCTACAGCTGCCCTAACTCCTACTACAACCACTTCTTCAAATCTTTACCTTAAGTAATTCTCATAGGACTTACTTCCCCTGCATTTAGTTCCTCGGTTTTAAAGGAACTTTTAATTTTTAGAGATAGCACAGCCAAAATATTTGATTAACATACAGAAGATAAGCCATGACACTTAACTAAATAATGAACAGCAAAGTAAAGACCCCTTACCTGGTCTTCAGTTTTGTTCTCATGTTCAATTGGTTCATCTTGCATTTGGTTTCTCTTCAAAGAAATTTCAAGTTTGGTGTTTCAGCATTATCTTCAATGCAAGCCAGAATTAAATGCAATATGAAACCATGAAATAGCAAGTTTTCATAGGTTCAAACTTAACACTGTAGTCACTTAGTATTAACTGTATGTGGGTGTACTGGGTACAGTACCCGGTTACATGACTTATACTTTGTCCCCCCTTTTTTAAAGCACGTCCCTCAAATTTTCTTTAAACATTTAAAAATGTTAAATCTTGGCAAATGCATATATTTAACTGGTCTATATAGTATTATGATTTATAAGCCTGAGCTCTATAATAGGAGATCCTATTTGTGTGTATGAATGGTCAAGTTTCTTCATGAGAAATATTGTCCCTGCACGATAAAGTCATCTTTAGCTGCTGTCATCCTCATCGTTGTCTCCTGGACTCAAGGATTTTCCTCTGTTAGAAATGACCCTAACACATTCTTGCTGGTTTCAAGTTAGCAAGTACATGTCTAGGGTATAACAGTTATTTTTTGTAGTCCAAAAGTATGTGAGAAATGGAGAAATCCATCTTAATTCAAATTGGGTTGCCCACCTTTTGTGAGAGTCACACCCCAATATTTAATGAAAAGAAATATCTCTTCAGTATCAGAAACCTCTCTTCTACCTTGAAGATTACAAAAAGACTTGTATTTTCCTTCTAAAAATTAAAAGCATTTATTTCTTTCCATTGCATAAGTTACTAGAGCATCTTTGTTTTTATAGCATTGACATAACTGAAAGGAACAAACTTGTCCCTTTCAAAGGAAAGCTGTGTCATTGGAAAGTTGCAGTATTTGTTATAATGGGGAAAGTTTTACAGCTGGAATGTTAAGATTCTGTAAGAAAAAAAAAAAAAACTGTTAGCAATGTGTCTGGCTATAATAAATACTCCTTTTTGTGGTTACTGCTTTATTATCTATTATTAGATTAGTAAAGTAGAATTTGCATATGGAAAATAACATAGTTAGGGCATAATAAAAGCAGCCAAAGTAGTTGGTCTAGTGCTCTCTCGAATGCCCCAGATGGCTCAGTAAGAACTCCACAGATAGTATTCTGCTCTCTAGCTGCCCTTGAAGTGATGTGTGAGTCTGCTCATTTACCTACCTAGGGCTCACATTTTCTTATTTTTAAAATGCAGGAAAGTATAGCTGGCTGTTGGTCGTGGAGAAAGGGATGGAATGTAGCAAAAGTAGACAGGAGCCCCAGAATAGACAGAAGTCCTGGAAGTCCTCAGAAGACGCCTGTGCACCCTCCAAGCAGGTGGGCGTGCTTGGCAGTCTGGGGATGCCTGGGCTGTTGGGGGTGCTTGGCGGGAGGGTGAGGAAGCAGTTATTGATCCGCACATTCAAAAGAAATACTCTGTAATCTGGAAAGCAAGTTACCTCTGAGGTCCCAAGAGGGCAAGCAACTTCAATTATGTCATTACTTCTCCATGGAAGGAGAAGGAAGACGAGCAGCTCAGCCCAGTGCTAGATTACCTGGTAGACAGGCGTGAACACGCTTCCAACCTGAAAAGGCCAACATAGAAACAAGTAACAGCTCAACATAAAATGATTTGGTGGCGTTATCAGTGTTTGGTTTTGAATCACCAGCTTGATTGAGCACCATAAGCTATTTAGTCCTTAAGGCTCCTGAAGATGGTAAAATAGGAACCTACTTCCAGATTATCTAACTTTTGGTTCCTGTTCCTAAAAGTCATTCTCTTTTTCATTTTTCATGGCTTCCTCTTTTCCACTTTCTTCATTGAATTTTCTGCCTCTCTTTTCAGTTCTTCTTACCTCTTTCTCTCCCCCTTCTTTTTTCTTCAATTCTTTCCTTTTCTCTCTTGGTCATCAAGCTCTGGGTCTCCATCTTCACAGTGTTAGCAAGATGGAAAGGCTGTGTCCTTAGGAATACTTGCTCGTCGTTTAAACAGTTCAGTGGTACTCAGATAGGAACAGATGAGGCAGTAGTTGGAACTGGGGATATCAAATGGCAAGATTGGAGGCTCTCAGAGGAAAATATATCTGGGCCTGGTTTTCTTTTTTTGTTGTTGTTTTGGCCAGGGATGGGGGGCTAAATAATGAGTGATAGCTAGCTTACAAATGTTTCCACTCAGAATTTATCTTCTCTACTAATGAAGGCAAATAACACAGTGAACCCATCAACAGTGGAGGCTTCTATTTAGACCCTAAACCCGTAACAGCCCACTCTCCCACTACAGTTGGATGTTTTGAAACTATGCTTCAGAGACTGAGAAAAAAGTGTGAGTTCTCTCAGAAAGGAAGGACATACAGGTGGAAGCACATCAGCCGAAATGGAAAGAATCCCTTTTACCTTGTTTATTTAACAGTGTGCTATCAGTAGGTTATGCTCCTATTATCGCAATTTGTGGGTGGTGATCCCTACGCCCTGCTCTCCTGAACTTTCAGACAACTTCTCATTCGTTCTTTATACCCATATGAGCACATTAGAGACACAGAGAGATCAAGTCTAGATTTTATAGCCTGTTAAAACTTTACAGTTCAGAGGTTAGAAAATTACCACTTTTTCTATTTTTTTTCTTGCAAAAAAGGCCAAAACACTTAACAATTGTAAGTCATAGTTGTTGAGTGACGTATTTGGTTTGAGTTTTGGCATCATGTATTTTGGTTTTTAATTTCAACAATTAGCGTCCAGTACAATTGACTGTATTTAAAGTATATAGTTCTATGAGTGTTAACCCCACAGTTAGAACACAGGGCAGGTCTGTGACCCACTAGGATTACCTTGTTATCTTTGACCAACGGGATAGTTGAAGCTGAGGCCACCAGCGCCCCTATAACTTAGCCAGGGTTCTCCCGGCCCCTCTATTTTAATGTGGCTTTCAGCTCTGCTACTGTTGTCAATCCATCATCTTTTTTTGTTGTTCATTCTCAAGAGAGTAAACATTTGCTTCCTCTTTATGTTAATTTCTCATCTTATTTTGTTAGAGGAAAGACTTAAAGAAATTTCGGCATTTAATTTTACTTTTCAAATTTTGTTTGCCCCAGATTTTTTCTAACTTTAATGATTCTTCTATAGGTGTATTTTTTTTATCATGGTAAAATATACATAACATAAAACTTACCATTTTAACCATTTTTAAGTGTACATTTTGATGGCATTAAGTACATTCGGATTATTGTGAAGCCATCACCACCACCTATCTCCAGAACTCCTCACCATCCCAGACTGAAAGTCCATGCTCATTAAATAATAACTCCTCATGCTCCCACACCAGCCTCTGATCTCCACTCTTCTATTTTTTGCCTTAGAGGCATTTATGTAAGTGGAATCAATCCAATATTTGGCATTTTGTGTCTGTGTATTTTAAGATAATGTTGTTAAGGTTCATTCATCTTGTAGCACGTTTCAGAATTTTCCTTCTTAATGGTGATAACTATTGTGTTGTTTGTATATACCACTTTTGTTTATCCATACATCTGATGGTGGATATTTGTGTTGTGTTTACCTTTTGACTATTGTGGATAATGTTGTTATGATCCTGGGTGTACAGATATCTGCTCAAGTTCCTGCTTTCTAGTGTTTTGGGTGGGATTGCTGGACCACTTAGTAATTCTATGTTTAATTTTTTGAGGAACTACCTTAATGTCTTCCAGAGATAATGTACTCTTTTACATTTCAACCAGCAACACATAAGGTTCCCAATTTCTCTATCACCTTCTCAGCATTTGTTATTTTCTGTGCTGCTATTGGTTTATCATAGCCATCCTAGTGGGTGTAAAGTGGAATCACATTGTGGTTTGTGTGTACTTTTTTAATGATTAGTGATATTGAGCATCTTTTCATGTGCTTATTGGCTAGCCATTTGTACATTTTTAGAACATTGGGAATAAGATCCATTTTAATAGAAATTCTGAAAATTAATCCCTGAATAATAATTGTATTTTTATTCTCACTTTAGGTAGATCTTTCATTTTTATTGAATGAAAGGGTAAATAAGTGATTAAGTAAAAGAATAAGTATTATCTCCTCAAAAGCCATTCAAAACCACTAAACTTGCTCCTTGAGGCAGGTTCCTTTGCTAAGGTACATTTTATACTCTGTAAGTGGGAATAGTAACATTACTTGCCCCAGACTATTTCTTTGCAGACGAATGCCTTTTTAAGCAGTGACATATCAACATGAAATTTAAATTTGCTAATAAAAATGTTAATATTTATAGTTATCTAACATACTTGTGTCATCAAAATATTTAAATGCTGGTTATTTGTGTTTCTCTGCTGTTCTTAGGAAAAACCATTTAAAATAATCTAAACTTGCTTAAAGTACAAACGGCAGAGGCACTATCAGTGTCTTTCAACTGATACTTGTTTAGTGAATCAAAGAATGACGAATGAAGGCACATGTGTCCACTCCCCTGCGTGTGTGCGTGGGCCTGCGCAAGCTCGCTCACGCAGAGGCAGCTTTAGGTTGCATTCGACCTGTGTCAATTTAAAGTTTTATTATGTGGTTTGTATTATTATTAGCGGTGAACCCAAATAATGGGTTTGCCTCAAACTCTGTGGTACTGATATTTAAAATTACTGAGTTAAATAGAAGAAGCAAAAGTTGGTTTTGTAGGGTTTTTGGCTTTGTTTTATTTGAAAGCTAAAATAATCTCTAGATTATGTACCTGAATCTTGTGTCTGATTTTTTTTTTTTTTGATTCATACTATTGTATTAGTAACACCCTATCACTGACTCTGTTGAGAAATATTAGTGGCAGTATTTACAAACTAAGTTGATGAGGCAGTGGCGTGGCATTTATATTTCTAGCCTTTTATTAACGTTCCTCCAACTGTGCCTAGCCTAGAAAGGTGCGGGGTCAGTGGTAAGTCGATTTGGTGTAGATATGCTTTAATGGGTAAATTTTCCCAATTAGCAGAGGAAACGCTACTGGAAACATATGTGTTCCCCATACTAAAGTATTTTTACTTTAAATCAGATTGACTTTATCTTCATTTCCTCATTATTCTTTTTATTTTCAAACTTGCTGAGATCTAAGGTTAGTGTTAACATACTGATTTCAACTAAAAGTTGAAGTGTAGGATCACAAAGGGCATAAGAGATGATCCAAATAAAAAAGAGAAATGTTAGATTTTTTTAAAAAAACCTAACTTGTCACTTCACTCATTGAGTATGAACTGAATAGACTTCTAACCCTTAAAATACTTTTTTTTTTCCCTTTTTATTGCCTGGAATCTTAAGAGCTTTATCATTTGCAGTCATAAAATGAAAATATACACCAAACCCTCAAAGGGCAAGTATGAAATTAAATTATATTTGGGCAGCTGTAACCTTTTAAAACGATCAGATTCCAGTTAATGTATTTCTTCCTGTTCCAAGTGCTGCCATGGTGTTTGATGGTGGGAAGCAGTCCAAAGGGCATTGGGAGATAATAAATTCACTGTAAATTTCACCCCAAGGCATGTCTCGATACACCAAGGCCTCCATTTAGCAAGGCTGACCTAAAACTCTTGTCACATCCAAAGGTCATTTAGGTTGGGGTTGGTGTGTCCCATCTATCTCCTCTTGATGCAAAGAGTGACAGTTGAAACAGGATTGAGCTCATAAACAGTCATCTGAATATGAAAAAGAAGCCAACTCTGGAGTAGGAGGGGAAGTGAAGAGAGAACTACCTTCTACAGTGGGACTGCAAGTCTGGGCTTTTTGCAAAATCACATATCTCAGAGCTTCCGTTTCAGAGCGACCATTAACTTGAGAGGGGCATTACTGGATTAAGTTGATTTAGAAGGAGATACTCTTTACTCTGGCTTTTATTTATATATGTTTCCAAAGCCTGGGGTTATTTTTTTAAGTATTTTAAAAGAACCTATTTCCAATCTCCTATTTTAAAATAACAGCCCACCCTCCCCCACCACCACCTTAATCTGTTCTCTTCACTTAAAGTGCAAAAGCAGCAGACTCATGGGAACAAAGAAGTAGAAAATGTTTTAAAGAAATAAAACTTAATGTAGTCCTGGAAAGCCATGACTGATTTTTTTTTTTCCTATTGCTTTCTTAATCATGTACTTTTTCATCATAGTAAAAGATGCATAACAATAATAACATTGCTTTAAGCATTTTTAAATGTAAAATTCAGTGGCACTGGGTGTACATGCAATATTGTGTGATCATCACCATTATTTGTTTATAAACTTTGTAATCATACCAAATGGAAGTTACGTATCTGTTAGTTAAACAATAATTCCCAATACCCTCTAATTTTGTTAACTTTTGTTCCACTTTCAATCCGATTTGCTTATTCTAGGTACCCCATCTGAGTGGAATCATACAATATTTAGCCTTCTGTATCAGATTTCACTTTGCTTAATGTTTTTAAGGTTCATCTATGTGAAACATGTATTTCACAATCAGGCAATTTTAGGAATGACCAGTTCATTCAAAATAATTTTCATTTATGAATGAATCAGGCATATATGAAATCCCAGTCATAGTCATGGTAAGAAATGCAAAGTGTCATGGGAAACATTTTAGGCAATGACTGGATAGATATAATGAAATATTTAAAGTTTTGCAAGTATTTTGGGGAAAAAAATTTAAAAATTCAGGAAGGCAGAAATTTCTGATTGCTGGTATATGCTAAGTGTTAAAACAGTGCTCAGCACGAAAGTAGGTACCCAATAACATTGAGCGAGTCAACTGGCTTAATGCAAGAAAGCAAAAATTACAGTTGTTGGTTATTCCTCTGGACCGCTTCAGTGATATATGAGAAATATGTCCTGTGCTACTGAAAAGGAAGCCTGTTATGACCAGAGCTGCTAATGAAAGTGACAATACATTGTAAATACTCCTGTCAGACTGCAGTTTCTGTTATTTTAATGGATTTCAGAGTACTGTGGGATTTGGGTAGTGCAAATGGCTCATTTTTAATATATCTTTTTTATTCTCTTTTAACTAGTCTAGAAAAATCAAGGTTAATGATTAGTATGTGAAGCAAACTATAGAGTTTTACATATTTAGAACCTTAATATAAGTTATACAGGAAAAAGCAAGTATTTAAGGATGAGATTCAGTGTTGAAAACTAGAATTGATTTTGAATCACCTTTAAATCATGTTTAAAAAAAAATGATTAGGCAAATGTTATTCCAGGTAAAGTGGGTTGTGAGTGAACCAATCCCTTCCAGTCAATTCTTCATATTACATCTAGACTGATATTGCAGAAATGTAATCTTATCTCGTTCTTCTTCTTTAACTATTATTATCACTTCCCCTCCACCTTCTTCCCAGATACTTTCTCACCACACTGGAGCCTCCTTGGCCTCCTTCCAGTACCCCGCACCTGTCATGTTCTCCCCACCTCAAGGTTGTTCTGCCAGTACTTTTCCTACTTCATGTTCATAGTTACATCATCTTGTCCTTCTGACCTCCAAGTAATTCTTTTTCTAGGGAAGCCTTTCCCGATCTGTCTAGCCATTTATACCTCGACCTTACATGCTCTTAAAATATCACGAGTGAAAAGAATACCAAACTGAAACTTAGGTGTTTTTCTTACTGGCAGTGGCCATCAGGAAGGAGGACAATGGAAATGCTTGGAAGAAAAGTCTCCTCTTGGGTACGCTCCCTCCCTGCCCTGCACGTGTAGTTACATCATGACCGGAAGAGCCAGCTTCTACCAGAAGTACTGCTAGATTAGTCCAGCTCTTGGTCCCAAGGCCCCAGGCCCTACCACTGCCTATAGTGTCCAGAAAAGAGGTTCATAGGCATAGTGGTTATAAGCTATGGTTGTGAGCACTCCATAAAGATTTGGATTCCAGCCTCAGCTTCACCTCTTACCTCTATGACTGTGGACAGGTGTTTTTACATTTCCTGGGCTTCAGTGTCTCCAGAAGTAAGAATAATAGCTATTCCTCCTGTGGCTCTTGAGAAGGTTCAGAGATAAGGCATGCGCTGGCACACAGTACGCGTCCAATAACCTCTGCCTATCATTGTGGTTATTGTTGCCGTTGCTATCATTCTGTGTCTACATTTCTCCTGAAATTTAATTAATTTGCCTTAATTTATGTACTTCAGTAGCCAACATATACATTACTTAGATTTTCTAAATCTTAAAGGTTTACAGGGGTGGAAATGAAGGACTCAATAAGGGTGAAATCCACAGGAGGAAGTCTTTTTTAATGTTAATCACTCCTACCTGCCCTCCATTAGCACTAACAATAAGGAAAAACAGCAGAAAAACCTTGAGCTGCCCAGAGCTGCCTTCCAGGAGCATAGGGTTCTGTCATCAGGACTCATAATATCCTTCACTCTTCACCCTTGACCTTGGAAGCTCTCATTGATTCAGAGCTTAGATACAGTCCCAGTTTCACTGGCCAGCAGGTAGGGGAATCCCGCTACAGCAGAGAGAAACACATCTACCATGTGAAAGTTTCTCTTTGGAAGCGTTTTCATGTAGTAAAATTGCCACCCAGGTGGGAAGTTTGCGGCACATCATAGAAAGGAGAACTTTAAGAAATACACTGACTTCGGAAAGGACTAAGTTGTTAGGCTTGGAGGTTGTGGAACCAACGTGTCCTCCCTTGTCCCCAGTGAGTACACCAAATCGTTTCTGTCATCCAGAAAGAGCAAGTAGACTTTTAGCAAAGTAATGGCACATCAGAGCCGCTGAGGCAGTCCTGACTCCTGCACCTCTCGCCTTCTGTTGTGCCAAGTGTTTCCAAGGACCCAGTGAGCCTGCATTCTGGAAGCAAGTATGTTTTTTATAATACGTAAAATACTATATAGTCTGATTTAGCGTGAACTAGCAACTAACGCTCAGTGGCTTTTTTACTGAGTTAGAATGTTCAATATTTTTAGTATTTTAACTCTTAACACCCAATTCCAATCTATTGGAGAAAATGAAAAATGATTTCACGTGTATGCACTTAGCTGAACTGCGTTTTTTTGCTTTAAAGCCTTTCAGATAATACTCAGTTTTCCTATGTTAAGTGATGAATATTTGGTAGCTGCAAACCCCCCAGTAAACAAGCATTTCTCCTCTTCTTGTTACTTTGAAAGGAATTTCAGTAGTGTTTCTTTCTCCTAAGTTAAACTAATTAAAAAAATAGGTATAATCACTGATATATATAAAAGATTTGAAGAGCTTTTCAGCGCGTATACTCCTTACCTTGCCAAATGGAGATGTATTTACTGGTTGGTGACCTCAGGAATAGATGCAGAGTATTCATCCTCCCACAGCAACAAACAGCAAGTCTGGAGCGGCATAAAAAGGGTCAATGGAATAGGTCATACATCATATGGGGAGGCAGATGTTGGAACATATTGTAATGGATTACTGTGCAGTACATGAAGATGGCTTGTGGACTAGGAAAAACGAGGAGGGAGTGAGAGGAAGAGAGAGAAACTATCAGTTGGTGTTCTCTTGTATGACTCTCACAAATATATCTGGTTCTTTAAGGAACTGCCTCAATTATAAAAGTCAAAATGTTTTTTTTCCTAGCTATTCAAGATTTATTGGTGTGTAGTCAAATGAAGAGAGCCTTTTACGATCCAGTACATTTGAAATGTTTATTTATATGCTTCAGTATCTGCAATGTGACAGGAACAGCATGAGAGCATCATACCTGTGAAAAAAGGTCTTGAGATTTAAGTAAGATCAAACAGATTCTTTAATTTTTAGCAGGATGCCATCTTCACACCCTCTCAACACTCCACCCCTCATTGATGGCTCTGTATTCTGCCAAGTATCACACTGAGTGGGACTGAATTTGAGATGAAATCATAAAGATTGTCTGTGCATTATTATTTGATGATAGCAGCCACACAGATAACATTATAGCTCGTGTCCATGTGTTCACTAAAGCTTTTTAGTGGTAAAACTGCACTGTGGCCAGACAGCGCATTTTATTTTGTCTTCCACCTTTTCCAAGACCTTTCACCCCAGAGTGATATATTTAAGGAGCTGTGGGCAATGATGACAGTACTGCCCCTACTAGCAAGCTCCTTGTTTCCTCAGGTGCATTTTCCAAGTAGCTCACCTGTTTTCTCTGATGGCAGAACATTCCTTTCTCAAGTGGCTTACATTTATTTTCCCCTGTGGCTTGTCTTCCTGCCATCTTTTACTCACCCGTGCACCTTTGGAGTCTTTGTCCACCCATGTCATTTCCTTGCATGGTCTGACACTGAGACCTTCCCACAGCTCTAACTTGATTGTTTTTAAAATGATGCACCATTGACATCATACTGGCTAGCCATTATCCTCCATTTGGTTAAATTTGTTTTACTCTTTCAGTTTGATACATTTCCTTCTTGCTCTCAGTTTCCTTAGTATTGCTTCAAGGAAGACAAGAGACAAAAAAACAAAGACAAAACCCGGACGCCCCACATTGTACGTACTTATCTGAAGGTGTGCCACTAGTTGGCCATTCTCTGGTATGCCCGCTCTGTCATTGCCTTGGCTTGTGCTTCCCCAGTGGGGACTGTGGACTGGGGATGAAGTGAAACCCTTCCCTGACGCCCTGGGCACCTTTCCCTATGGCCTCTTCCCAAGGGCTAGGTAGAACCAGCAAAGCTACAGGAGAAATGCTTCATACCCGCCCTCCCCTTGCTGCTGTGAGTTAACCGCCACCAAGAGTAGACAGACCTTTTCCCATCTACCCTCTACCACAGCCCTCACACCCTCACACAGATGAAGAGTCTTGGACTTGAGAGTTGGTTGTCAGTCTTAACTGTCTAGTTTTCATTTTTTTCAGTAGTCACTGTATTTAAGAGAAAAGTATGTTGATATTTCTCTTTTGTTATCCTGTTATTATTGTGAGCCTTTTGATATTAGCTATATTCTGTATTAAGTTGAATCCTTATAGTTCCTCTGACAGATTTACTCTTTAAAATCAAATTTAAATATTAACTCATAAAACAACTCAATTTTTAAAAGAGCAATAGATGAAAAAGTAATAATGAAAATGCTTTTTACTACAAAGAACATAGACATGACTAACAAACACATGAGATGTCCAGTGTCACTAGTCAGTAAAGAAAATAAACCAAAAGAAGTTATTTCAAGTATCCTAAAATAATCAGAAAGACAGAGCATACAAAGTTTGGATGATCATATAGAGAAATTGGGACCTTTATACATGCTGATGGGAATATACAGTGGTTTAGGCACTTTAGAAAAGTTTGAATTTTCTTTAAAGAGTAAACCATATGACGTCTAATCCAATCCTAGCAATTGGGTAGTCAGAGAAAGGAAAACACACAAAGATTTGCACTGAAACCTTCATACCAGGATTATTTCAAGCAGCTTAAAATGGAAGCAGTCCAAATGCCCCCAGTCAGATGACTGGGCAAACAACTGTATCTGAGCAGATGGAGCGACCTCTTGCCCTCCCTGACAATGTGGAGGCACCTGTGGCACATTACTCTAAATGAAAGAAGCCAATCTTTTTTTTCCTTCAGTCTCTCACACCAATGGCCCTGTGACTGCAAAATAGAATAACGTCACTTCCTGGCCTAGGAGCAATAAAAAGCAGCATGACCTTTCATGTTAAAAGGGGCTGTTGATGTTCATTAACGGGCACCTGAAAGTCATATAATGTTATAATGAAGGGTTACTTCGTAAACAATATATGCGTTTGGAAAACAAGGTCTAGGGAGTCATTTTTAAGAAAAATTTCCTCTGTGGTACACAGAGAAATGTTAAATGTTTCACATGTCATGTTCGCTCTGCCTTGACTGTCTTTCCGTTTTAACTTTATCTTGCACGTCCTTGAAAACCTAGGTCAGCGGGGCTGTGATAGCGGCACATACTGGGCCCCACTTCAGGAGCCGTTTGCAAATGAGTCACAGCTAAAAGAGCTGAACCTTCTGGGACAAAAATCATTCCTGCTCTCGGCAGTGAGCTGGGTGGGAGGCGGGGCGCAGGCTGCGGATGCAGATGTGCGGCATCGGGAAGATACACAGCAAACTCAAACATCGTTGTGGTGTGCAAGGTAATGGCTGCATAATGTGCGAAATGCGGTTTTCTAGGTAGGTAAAATGGGGGAGGAGTGCAGGGCGGGGCTGACCTCACAGACGAGCAACCAGCTTGCGCGGAAATAGGGACAGCGATCCCTGGAGAATACCAGATGACCATTTATTTCCAGGGTAGACGAAGTTATCACCTCCTCCCCCCCCCCCACCCCCGCCCGTCCCGCCATTAGCATCCCTGTTCACGCCCACCTGAGATTAAGGACACTGGGCATGCGCATGTATAATGGGTACACCTGTGCCCAGGGGCAAGGGGCTATAAGGGCGGGGTTACTGACGCCAAAGGGAGGAGACGGCCTGAGGAATGCTGGGAGAAAGCTGGCCTGTTCCCTGATTCAGCAGTAAAGGCCTGTGAAACTACCAAAGGCTCCAAGATTATCTTTTCATCCGTGAGAACTGAAGATGAACCTGCCCAGTCGGGATGGCTGCAGGACAGCATTGCATGCAGAAACAGGGGCAGCCGGGCCCAGAAGGTAGGACAAATTGCCCTTAGGTGGTGTGTGGAGTATTATCGGAACTGCATCCCAAGAGAAGGAGGGGCCTGTGATTCTGTGATCCATCTGTGTTCACGTAAAAAGTCATGTCCACACCCGGGCCTGTGGAACACAGGATTGCATTGGAGAGGGGGCACACAGCGCAGGTGTGCAGGAGAGTAGAGGCAGACCCCGGCCCCACCAAAGGCAGAGTTGTGCTTGCTGTGGGGCAACCAGGTACCCAGATTGGGGAGTGAAGCACCCCTCTCCCCAGAAGGGATCTGGAGGACAGTGTTGGCGACTGCGTTGTGGGGTCTGTGGAAGGGGGTGTCGTCAGGTTGAGCTTGGGGTACCCGGCCTTTTATAGCTGGAGCCTGTGCTAGTGGGAGGACTGGGTGGGCTCACCTGTGCCTCCTTCTAGACTCGCTTCTCTGAAGCTCATTATGCGGAACACCTGCCTCAACCCTACAGGGAAGACAAGTCTTTGACCCTTTCAACCATTTTAAATGCACAGTACAGTGATGCACATTCCCTCCGCTGTGCTTGCAAGTGTCACCACCCACCCTCTGCTGAAGTTCTCATTACTAATTACGCGCCACCCAAGCCCCCACCAGCCCCTGTCTTTCTGTGTCTGTATCTGACTGAGGTCCTTGTTTAAGTGGAATCATGCAATATTTGGCCTTTTGTAAGTTGTTTATTTCACGCAGCCTACGTTCTTGCCACTTCATGTGTCAGGGTTTCTTTCTGAAAGCTGAACAGGACCTGTCTGCACGTGACACACTGTGTGTCCATCCCGACGCTGGTGGTCGTCTGGTTGCTTCTGCCTTTAGGCCGTTGTGACTGCTGGGGCTGTGAACTTGAGTGTTCCAGTCTCTGCTTTCACTTACTTGGGTTGTAGGCCCAGACGTGGGGTTTCTGGATCATATGGCAATTCCGTTTGATTTTTGAGGAACTGGTACCGTCTCCCATAGTGCCTGCGCTGTTCTCCAGTGTCACCAGCAAAGGTTCAAGATTCCCCACATCCTCACCAATGTGGTATTTTGTGATGAAGAGTGTGATGTGGTATATCAGTGTGGTTTTTATTTCATCCAGGTATTTTGAAGGTGTTATCTGTCACAGTGACAGAGTAAAACAGTAAAGAGCTTTCTAGCTTGGTTTATAAAATGTGAATTTTTATAAATTTGGCATACGAGTTTCTATTTATACTTTTGTTCTGCAATCTAGCAAGCTTAAGATTACCCTATTTTCCTGGTAAGATACTTGGAAAACAACAACAAAAAGAACTGACAATATTAGGGAAAATCCATGTTTAAAGTCAAGTTGCTTTGATAATTTTCTATGAAGAAACATTATGAAAAATAATGTGCAAAGCATATTTATTCACATTGAAACATGCTGATATGTTTTGAAAGATTTTCTCCAGTACATTAGTTTCTCTTTAAACTCCACATTTAAGTTACATTAAGAAGCTGAAATTAAGCTATAAAGATAACACTTATGGAGCCTTGAAATTGCTTTATGAATTTTCCTCACAAATCTTTTTCCTTGCCCCTACCCTTAAAAAAACAAACAAAGGTTTTTCTCACTCATCAAATATAATATGTATCTTTCAGGTTTGACTTAAACCTAAGAAGTACACGCTTGTCTATTAAAAATCATAACAGGGCCTCCCTGGTGGCACAGGGGTTAAGCTTCAACTCTATCAAGCTATCACCAACCACTGTGGCCTGAGTTGGATCTCCTACCCCCGGCCAGGGAGGGGACCCTCAAGGCGTAGCAGACCTCTCCTGCTTCGCCCACTACACCCTCACAGTGCATTTCAGTGGATCCGCCTGTTCTGCTCCCCACTCTATCTCTGGCGGATCCTCTCACCTTTTCACCTCTGGCCTACACCCCAGTTCTTGTATGCATAAATAAATTAAAATAAATCTTAAAAAATCATAAAAAATGCCAATAAACACGTTTTTGAATCTCTCATCCAAATAGTTAACACATTATATATATGTTAACTTTTATTGCCAGATTTCAGTCATGCTCTAAAAAAAAATAAAGCACAAAAACCTGTCCCTGTCATTTCTGTACATGTATCTGAACCTCGAGATGCTGTTGTCAGTGAATTCTTGGCTCTGTGATGTTCATTGTCTCCCAAGAAAACTTTGCTTCAACAACAACCTGTGGTCTTTCTGGCATGAGCGCTAGAATGTTGATGGCTGTTGTGTTGACCCTCGAACACCCGCATGTTCCCACCCGGCGTTGTCAGTGTAGAAGCGTCTGTTCTCGCTCCCCAACCTTCAGTCATCGGGGATGCTGTTTTGCCTGAGCCTTATGCCCCACCCCCGCTCTTCCAGACTTGTATCCTGTTCTCTAACGATCGATTGGTTGAGACTGTTGCCATAAAACCTGGTCATGTGAGGCTCTTTTTTGAAAATTGAGTTCTGTGTGTGTCTGCGTGTAGGAGAACGTAGAAGGGACTGCTACTTCTGAGTGAGCGCTTCCTGATCACCCTGGGGTAGTAAAAGACTTCAGCGGCCCTTCCTATACTGTAAAGCTAGCTCATTGGTCTCATTTGATTAAATACTAAAAATGTGTAAACTTAACTTAGCACATACCCCATTTCTTTTATGTGTTAGTGTTCGATAGGCGATTTCATTTAGAGAAAATGATTCTACTTCATAAATTATTTTTACCATTCTAGCAAAAATATTAAATGGCTATGCAGTCTCTCAACACTTAGATAATGGCAATGTAAAAGTTCATAATTTTTTAAAGAATCTTTATATTTTACCATATTGCAGTAGAGAAAGACAATGTTTTCAGTCATAATTTTAGTGTTGTATTTATTTTTCTTTATATGTCTTTGCACCTAATCACCTGTCTAGTGTGATGAGGTTTATAATTTGGGAAGGGGCAGTGTGGAGAGTGGAAAAAATGGGAAGGTTAGAGAGACAATGGTGGAAATGTCTTATTTTGCACTGTGTTCCCAGTCAAATATATAAGTGTGCCTCCTAACCCATGTCTAAGTAGAGAAACACGCTTGGGTCAAACCATAGATTGGAATGGAATGGATCACGGTAATTGAAAGTGGTATATTCAATTACAGTATCAAAATGCAGAATTATAGGAAAGTATTAAAAATCACTTAGGCTACCATTAAAATAATTAGACTAAATTTCAGTAACTTCGTAGCCGATACTCCTAACCGTATTCTAGTTTAAAAATCCTATATATTGCTTTCAAACATTCAGTGGCCTTTTTTTGAGTGCACAGAAGTTTAAACTCTTCGCCTGCTTTCCCAGGTCTCTACAGGGTGCACTTAGCCCACACTCCTGGTCCTGTGTCACTCTTGTCATGATACGCACTCAATTAGGCTGTGGCCCCTTCTGCCACCTCCTTTTCCACCATTCACTGTTCTGAGGCACCCACTACAGTCATTTTGCAACAAGTAGCTTATATCCCTGCCACTGTACCTTTCGTTAAATTGTCCACCCTTCCAAGAATGCTGCTTCTTGTTTAATGCCCAGCTTAGCTACCTCTTTAACAATCCCTAGCAGAAAGCACTGATTCGTTTCTTCTTCCTTGACACCTTTAACAGTGGTATATGTTGGCAGCACATTTCTAGTCTTAATGATTTATGTTTATCACCATTGACTTAAGGAAGATATTGTTTATACATTTTTTGTACCTCCTCCATTATAGGGTATATAGTATACATGCATTTTACCCAGCTAGTTTCTTTCTTGGCATTATTAACTCATTAGTAATTTTAACATTTACCTACTGATTAAGTACTTTTTCACCTAGTTTTTGAGTGTTTTACACATAGTGATTTATTTCTCACCAGAACCCTGTATAAGATCAGTTTTACTTATCACGTACTTTGCAGATTGAGAAATGGTTGCTTGAGATGACTAACTCAGAACTTGTATTATAATTGAAGTTTTCCTTATTTGAACTATCTCACTAGTAGAAATTGTGACCTGAAAGGATTTCAGAATACTTAAGAATCAAAGTTTGTGCAGTGATTTGGCAAAAAAAAAAAAAAAAAAAAAAATGCCGCTTGCATATATGAATGTGTATACACACACGGGTTTTATAAACTACGCTTTAGAATATGAAGCACTAGAAAATGCACTAAAATGAAAGGATGCTTTACAAGTTAATCTTACATGACCAGTTCCTTTAACAAAAGTCATTGTCTAGGTGTTGAGAGTGGGGAGGAAAAGAGAATAAGAATGCTGTATGTTAATTAACAAAGAATAGAAAACCTAGTGACCTTTGGATTTGGGAAGTTATGGAAAACAAAACAAATTCCCAGCCCATCAGCTTCAAGATAAGAATCAAGTTATTCTGCAAAGCAGAAGTTACTCTGTTAGTCTGAGTAACCTCATGATATGATGTTCTATCTAAAATTTTAGCTTTCCATGCTTAGGGTCTCTCCATTTGTTTCTGATGTTTAGGACAACTTAAATGTTTTTCAAAACATATAGTCATCATTTAACTCTGTGTTTTGTTTGACACCCTTTAGAGAAAAGTGGTACCTGGATTATATTCACATTTGCATATATGTAAATATACATGCATGCACACACCTGTATACATAACATGTATGCATAGTTGAGATGATGCCTGTGACTTCAGGTCGCATTCCAGTCCTCATGAGAGTCCATGACCCTTCTTGCTTCACAAAGTCAACAGCGTTTCCGTGATTTTGACGTCACTCAGTACCCACACCTATTAGTCTTGATAGTGCTCTGAGCATATAATAGTTGAAATACAATATTACTCATCTGTTGACTCCTTGTGTTACAGTCAACCAATACATGTTTTAATGGCTGTGCAAATGAACTTAAACTTTTGAAAGGTGAATTAGTAAGTTCCAGCAGCATTTTTTGTTGGTGATGTGCATTGTCCTCCATTTCCTATATAGCCAGATAAGAGAACCACTATCCACTTCTTTAAATCGCCTGAAATGTCCTGTGTTAAACTGTGAATGGTGAAATTGGGCTCAACAGTATTAGAATTTCAGGTTTATTTTATCTGTTCTAACCTTAAGTCTGTTAGTCTCAAAATTTGAGGCCCTTTTATGCTTCTGTAATATAATATCAACGTAACACATATTTGACACAAATTAAAATGTTTTAGAAATAGATATTTCACACTTCAAACCATGTATACCAGGAAGATCAGATGTGTTTGGTCCAAAATGTGTAATAATCCAGGAATAGTGGAAAATTGAGCACAGTTAGGGGAGAATAGCTCTCTGTATTGTTCCCTTGTACCAAAAAAGCCAAATAATGAGAAAGGTGATTTGGGAACCTAAAGGGGAATGAAATTCACCTAGTGTTAACCATACTCTGATTGAATAGTAGCCTAACAAAACTTTGATCTTAAATACTGTGTCTCTGTGTTCTGTAGATATACCAGTAAAGGAGATGATACTCTACTATTCTTGGAAAAAGGCTGTATTGTTCTTGGAGAAGTATTTAAATGGGTTCATCTTCTTTACAAATGTATTTTCCTCTTTTTCAATTCAAATTAACTTCTTAGGATAGTTTGACTCATATAAACCTTAATTCCATATTTAGAAGGGTAGAAATGATACATTTATTTGAAGAAGGAAACATGACTTTATTATAAATGTGTTTATCTCCAACCTTTAAATTCAATAAAGTGTGTTTCAAAGTATATTTTTGTTGGTATTTTTATTTATAGTTTTTAGACTACTTTGGAAGTTGTGAAACTGTCTATAGTAACTAATATTTGAACACTAAAACATCTTTTAAGAGTGAATGGTTCGACTAAGTGGTAATACAATAGGAAATAATTTTTTCAACATTATGGAAATGATTCATTAATAATCAAAAGCAAATTTGAGTGTTTTGTTCACATTTCTCTACTGGAATTAAAATATTCATTATCTTTACTAATTATGCAGCACCTTATTTTTAATGTATACTAAGCCATTAATACATGATCATATCTCCTAGAAATAGTACCCCCAGAATAATATTCAAAGACAAGAACACAGTATGCAACATGATAGGAAATTAATAATATATCAATAGTTGTATACAGTCATTATATTAAAATACCTACTTTTTTTAATTTATGAAAACAAAGCTGGGGTACAGGCCAGAGGCACAGGAGGTGAGAGGACCCACGAGAGAGAGAGTGGGGAACAGAACAGGCAGATTGACTGAAATACACTGCTGAGGGAGCCCAGGACCAGGCAGGAGAGGTCTGCTGCTCCATGTGGGTCCCCTCCCTGGCCGGGGATCGCACTGCGCAGCTGCCTTGCAGACACTTCACAGTGCTGCGCTCAACCCGCTGCGCCACCAGGAAAACCCTACCTACATATTTTTAAGTTTCGTATCAGTTCCTGTATTCCCCTGGACTAACTTTTAATTTGCAAAGATAATTGGTTATTTTCTTAATGACTTCATAAATAGTTCCGGATGAAGACCGTCTTTTGAATTAAAGACTATAATGTACAGGGCCTCCCTGGTGGCATAGAGGGTTGAGCACTGAACTGTAAAGCATCCACTGCACAACAGCAGGAGTTCGATCCCCGGCCAGGGAGGCGACCCACATGGCACAGCAGACCTCTCCTGTCTCACCTGCTGCTCCCCTCAGCAGTGTCTTTCAGTCCATTTGGCTGTTCTGCTCCCCCACTCTGTCTCTGGTGAATCCTCTCACCTCCTGCTACTCTGGCCTGTACCCAAGCTCTTGTGTGCATAAATAAATAAAATCTTTTAAAAAAAAAAGAATATAATGCACAGGGTTTTTTTTGTTGTTGTTTTAAAGATTTATTTATTTACGCATACAAGAACTGGGGTACAGGCCAGAAACAGGAGGTGAGAGGATCCACCAGAGACAGAGTAGGGAGCAGAACAGGCAAATGGACTGAAACACACTGCTGAGGGGAGCCCTGGGCAAGGCAGGAGAGGTCTGCTGTGCCATGTGGGTCCCCTCCCCAGCGGACAGCAGGGATCTAACTTGTTCTGAGGTTTGCTTCATAGTGGGGTGCTTAACCCATTGTGGACCAGGGAGGCCCTAATACACAGGTTTTTAACACAAGTGTGAAAAATAGATCTACTCTGATTAAAAAACTACCGTCCCAGTGATATTTGACATCACATCCGTTTGCTCTTTAATGTAATATGAGACATATGAATTATATCTTTTTCTGATCAGAATGGTGATGATTCCAACAAAAAGATATGGGGGGGGAGATAATCATAGATCACAAATACTATTCTGGGTTTCATTCCTTGTCTTTGATGTGTCTTGCATTAGTTAGCATTAAAAATCAAACCATACTATTTATCAATAGAATAGCATTGTTTCCATTAGACCTTAGTATCTGAGAACTGTCAAATAACTGCATATTTTCATATAAATATGTTTTCTAGTTTACATTTTATTTCTAGAAAGATTCCTCTTTTCTGGGCCTCTGATTTATTTTGAGCAGTTTTATCCTTTAAAACTTTCAGAGAAAAATCTAGATGATCCAGAGAACTGTTCAATAGTACTTTTCCTTGACTGCTTTTTTCCCTTTAGTATCAGTCTTTTCATTACAGAAGATCCTGCTTGTGTGGTAAAAGCTATCAGTGGAATCTCTAGACAAATGGGAAATGCGGTAGAATTTGTATGTGTATTTTAATAAATATATAAGTATGTATATTTCAATACATATTCATATAATACATATACATATTTTAATAGTTGTTTCCCCAATGAGATTTTAAAATTTTCATAAACTGCTAAATGGAGACATAAAAAGAGTATTAATCTAAATGTCTGATGTGACTGTTTAAATCCAAAGCAAACTTCTTGCTCTAAGATAATACATCCTATGATTATCATTATCAAAATAAAATCTTCCTTTATATGAAGTTGACTTGTTGAAGAATTTCTTACTGGTTATTTAGTAGAAATTGCTATGTGGTGGCTTAGTAGAAAGGTGTGTGTTGTAGACAGTATTCTTAAAACCTGAATCTTGCAGATAATTTCAGGTCTGTCCATGTTTATGTATCATGAAGTAAAGTGGACTTCTGGCAAGCATCCAATTTTTACCAATGTAGATAGACTAACGAGGTAACGCTGTTCAAGTGCACGCCTTCCCCTGCCTCTCAGTGCCTTCTTGTACCGGTATTGTATACCTTGTATTGGTATACAATTGATGATCAGAAAAAAATTGTTACAGGTGCCCATTTCAGCAAATCACAAAAGGAGGTCTATGCGGGGCTTGAACCAATATGGATAGTAAGAAAATTACTTTGTGTATGGAGCTCTGCATTCTTTTATAATGTGATATACTTGCCATTCATAGACATTGCAAAAGAGTGAACATGAATGACTGTTATTTGCTTTGTGTTCCTGAAAATATGAAGCTGAAATCCATTATATGTATTGTCTGCCATTTCTCCCCTAAAAAGGAAGTCATGAAACTGGAGGTGACAGCTTTTTTTTTTTTTTTTAATATTCCATGATACTTAACAAAAATGCCCACAGGAAAGCTGCCACATCTGCATATAGGTACTCTGAGAGATGCATTTATTTTACTACTGATAGTCTTTTTTATCTCTCACTTTGTCTCTGTTTTTCTTCTGTAGCAGTTATATGCTGCCCAGCTAGCTGCAATGCAGGTTTCTCCAGGAGGAAAGCTCCCAGGCATACCCCAGGGCAACCTTGGTGCTGCTGTCTCTCCTACCAGCATTCACACAGACAAGAGCACAAACAGCCCACCACCCAAAAGCAAGGTACTCTTTGGAGGAAGTTACATGTTTTACCATTTAGAGTTTGACTTTTGCATTTGGTGATATTTATTGAATATCTATTGTGTGCCAGCAACCAGGCTAAACTTTGCTTCTTCAAGATGAGTCTGATAGGATCAATAAGGGGTATATGTATAAATTTGCATACATATATTTGGTCATTCATCTATTAAACAAGTGTGACTTGACAGCTGGAGTAGTAAAAATGTGAGTTTTCCTTTCTAGGAAAGGTATACTGTGCTCAAATCCTTACAGCCTTATAAAACACACAACCATATTCTGTGATAAAACAGATAGAGATAAAGTGTACTAGAAGTTAGTAAGACTAAGAAAACTCCCATGAGAAGTACTGGGGCAGTTTTCTTAAAGAAGAAATAGCTGATACAGATATTAAAGTATGAGTGCAGTTAGGGAATGCAGAAAATGCTTAAATATCAACTGTTGTTGTTTGGTATAGGACAAATACAATTTTTGTCATAATCATTCAGTGATGTCATTTGTCAAGACTTAGTAGTCTTAGAAATAAGAATATTTAGAAAGAGTTCCATGCTTTAAAGCTAAGATTCCTGAGAGAGCATGGACAAGGATTCAGGGAAGATTCAAAGAATTCTTGCTTAGAAGAGAGAAGCAGAAAAATTAATGTGGAGGCTTTTAAGATCTTACTTGCATGATCTTATGTGACTATATTATACTTTCTCTGAAAAATGTAAGAAGAGTGACTGTAAATTAGTTTTCCTGAAGTGACTCAGGGAAATAAACATACATTCTTCCTGGTGATGAGAAAATATTTAGTAGAAAATTGACACAGTTAATTCGCCCACCAAATAACCATGCATTTTGTCTTTTGCTGAATTACCCAGAAAGTTGCTTTTGATCTTCATTTCATAACATGAAAATGAAATGTCTCCCAACAAGTAACACTGTAAAATACACAGAAAAAAAAATACACACTTAGAAAACATACAAAGAGGAAGAATTGAAAGAAGAAAATACCCAAGACTTTTTTTTTTTTCCTTAGTCCTTTTCTAGTATCTGGCAGGTGTCTTTCACTTAACCTGCAGAGCAGATCAGGAAGGAAGGGATCAGCTGGGAAAGTGCACTCCAACCTCTATCTTCTCAAAACTCTCTAGTCTTCTCTCTGGAATTAGGAGAGAAATGCATTTGCTTGTACAGCTTAACTTGGACAAGGACCTTAGAAAACGCTTCCCCAGTAGTAAGTGCAGAGACAAATTGTTGCATGCACTGCCGTGATGCGGGAGACATACACGTGGGCATTTGAGGTGGGTTTCAGCTGTGACAGGACCTTGGATGTTCTGTGTCTGATGTGTGGCTTAGCCAAGGCTGGTCTGATAGTCCTTACAGTCACAGCAGCACATGCGCTTTGAAGCACAGTAATAATCACACAACACTGACTAAAACTTAATTTCGAAGCAGTGATATTGTCGTGTCTCCATGGACCAGCAGTTTTCACGTATCACTCATACAGTTTACCTTTCAGTAGAATAAGTAGCTACAGCAACCCAGTCCTTCACCTTCCAGTAACTCTGAGGCATTGTTCTGTACTTTTTTTTTTTTTCTCATGATTAGTATGATTTCCCACCGTGTTTCATAATGATGCTTTATATTAGGACATGGTTTTACTGTATTTAGTTACTCGTCAATAACAATATTTTATTACCTCAGAGTAACTTTCTTTCATTAGTATTTTCTTCCCAATAATCACTTATTCCGATAAGGAATGAGGTCAGATTCATTCATTTATGCATCTGTTCATCCATCCATCCATTTACATGTTTATCCATCAGTTGCTACAGTGACATATTCTTAGGTAATAGTGGCAAGTCCAAAGGTGATCAAAGGTTTGTTTTGCCAAGATGAGGACTCTCTGTGAGCTGCGTGATTCTAGATATTCATAATACTCCAGAGACTAAGTGCAAAGCAGGCAAATTATTTCAGTAATGCTAAAATTTTTCTATATTCTGTGGCGTCCTGTACCTCTGTTTAGTGCTAATGGAAAAGTAGACTGTGTTTCTATAGCCATAATTATACACAATATGAAAAAATGTAGTTTATCTTTAGAATTTGGTTACTTCTTGAAAATAAGCCATCGTGAATTTCCTATCCCATGAAGCTTAGGAAAACTATGGATATTGTATTTCTTCCCATCTGCATTTATTAGTTTAACTGAGATGAAGCGCCTCTTTATGAAACCAAGTTTTAATAGAAATGTCCTTTCTTTGCTTAGTGTGCTTTAGTACCATGTCCACAACCAACTCTTAGAGTCAGAAAAGATGTCTTAAATGTGTTTGTGTTTTAGCTCAGCAGTAAAGTTTAGTGGTAAAAATAGCCAGATCAGTAAATACTACTGTTGTCATTTTAATGAAGAACATGGCCCCAAAATACAACCAGTAGTAAATAAAGAGAAGCCAGCCATTTCAATATATGAATTTGGTTTCTTATACCTGGAGTTGACATTTATATGTAGCATAATAGCTATTGTAACTTCAGAAACCTTTTTTACTTTCATAAAATAGCTATCATATGTTTTTATGTTTTTAGCTCTTAACAATCTAACCATCAATTCTTAGCATCCTGAGGGTATTTTCTGTGTGTTTCATTGGTGAATTTTCTTTTGTCTCGCTATAAATTGAATTATTGTATTGAAGAGTTTGGTGCTGTCTGACATCCACTTGGTATAGCCCCAACTGGTGGTTTACTCCAAGACCACTTAACTGCTCGGGACGCCAGACTCAGCAACTGCACACAGGTAGTGACGTTAGGGAAGGGATCCTATTGGCAGCTGTCAAAAATCAGCTGCATCCTCTGAGTCTTGCTGCCTGCCCTTCTTCCCAGGTGTGCCTTTGCCTCACAACTCCAGAGAAGGACACAAACAAAACTTATTTGCAATTTGCAAAAAAAATGGAAGGGGGGAATCAAAAGGCGGGGGCTCCAAAAGACTGTAAAATTGTACAGCATGAGTCCTCTGATGCATGCTGTTTTCAATCTGCTGTGTGCCAGTTGGAGGCTTGGGGAGTGTGTGCGCACACGAGAAAGGATAATGCTGAGAAATGATAGAGTGGCTGTGACCTCCAAGCTCAGCCTGGAAATCCAAGACATTGATTTCACTTAGCATTCCTGCTGAGAAATCTGGCGGAGTTCAGTTGTAATAAAAGAACAAGATTCTGTTCTAATGGTAATGGCGTATGACAGACATATCACTTTGTCTGTCCTCGGCACCAGAGAGAGGAGGATTGGAGGTCACCTGACCTGCCTGTGGTGTTGTGCGAGTGCTGCACTGAGCTTTGAACTGCTGCAGCGGAACATAATTATTTATAATATTAAATGATCAAGAAACCGTTCGAGGACTCACAGTGAACCTCTAAACACTGCACTCGGAAAATGCGTTCTATAATGTGTAAACACAACAAGGAATCTGGTCTCTTTGGACTCTGTGTTGGAGAATGTGGATAGTGTTGCTTGTTCAGTGATCTGTCCTTGAACATGCAGTTTGTGAGCCCTTCTCATTGATGCTTGACGTCGTCATTGGTAGTTTTTTATTTTTTAATGCCTTGATTTTATGAGGCACAAGCCAAGAAAGGATTTTTTGTGGTTTCTTTTGCTACACATTGGGAAATTAAGACCATCTATAGGCTTTGAAATTTGTGCAGGTGTCACATAAGATCTTAATACTTGCACATTTGTATCTAACGATAATTCTTATTTAGGCCCCTGGATTCTGTTCCAGAAGTATTTTTCTCACTGACCAGCAAAAGGCCACACATTTAATCCTTCAGAGTTAGTATAATATTGCATGTGTGTACTCCCTGCTGTGCTTACAGCTAAATGTTGAGAAATAACTTAGGAATATGAACTCATAAACTCTTGTGCCCAAGGAGTCTTGTTCAGAGGAAAATTTAGAAACAGTTCTACTGATAATGTTATAGAAAATTATTCAGTTAAGGTAGTGTTGAGCAGCATTTGTCTTAGAATCTCATTTGTATATTGCTGCTTTGACTCTGCTCCTGTTCCATAACAAATGTCTAAATGGATGGCTCTAGAGCTTAGCATTCTGCCTCAGGACGGACACGTGCATTCAGGGACTTTCATTTTTGCACCACCTAAGTGATTTTCTGCATTATTTACTGCAGTCTTTTAAGAACTGTGTATCTTCTGCTTTGTGATGGTAATTGGCATTTTGGTAACATTTGTTTTGTAAGAATAAGTTATTTCCTCAAAAGACCATAACCTCAATGTCAACTTTAAAATAGGTGTCTTGACAGGAAGAGTGTTTTACTCCATCTCACACAACTCATGCAGTTGTTGGTAATGACTGCTTTTAATTGCACATTATCAAAGGATGCTCCCGCTCACAGGTGTACTAGGTCACGCGACCCTCACACTTTTAAGTGTTGCCACCGTGGAAACAGCCACATCTTGGGAAAACTCTAAGGCAACTTGGAAATATTGTTGAATATCTCTTTGTAGTTGATGAAAACTCATTGGTAGCCTGCAGCAACGTCAAGTAGTCAGTGTGAAAAGCTAGTAAGAGAATTTTTGGGTGCTTTTCTTTTAATCTGGCCCTGACCTGGTTCCCCCCACCCCCTGGTCACAGTTGTGTCTGTGACAATGACGGGAGTGCGCACTAGTGGCACTCGCGTTGTCATTCTTGTAGCAGTAGCACCTGGAGTTAGGCCAAGGAAAAGAAATATTTTCCAGCAAGCCAGAAACATTCAGCTAACCAGACATAATGAGTCTCTTGGAGATACAGTTGCCTTACAAATACTGCTTCAGATTGAGGCAGGACGTGGACCATGGTTCCGTGATGATCTGCTGAGGCAGTGATGAGACTTTCTAGACTCAGTAGCCCAGTCCTGTGTGAGGAGCATCTCAAGGGCCAAGACTCCTAGAAGGACACCTGTTCCTGGCGGTCCTGGTGCCAGGCACGTTGCTTCATGGCACCCAGTCACTTTGTATTTCACCGTACTACAGGGGAGAACTTTGTAGTTTTCGATTCCAAATCCAGGTTGTGGCACCCAAATACACAGGATTACTTAGCAACGTTGGGAGTGTGAGAAAGCAGAAGACAATTATGGTTGATCTTAAAATTAGTTCTCTTAGGAGATTTAAGAAGTAATGCTTTTTTGTTCCCTCGTGCTAACTTTGAGACAGTGTTTGCAAGTCCACGGTGGCGGGGGTCACGGTGGGGGGAAGTGGAACGCACAGCGCGCTTGCACAGCATAACCGGAACCAGGCCTGAGCACTGCCGGCACTAAATGCAGGAACATCAGTCAGAACATCGTGGCCTTTTTAAAGAAGGATCATCAGAGAAGGGTCATATTGTAAATGAACCAGGAGTCGCTCTGTCCGCCACAGGAGGATTTCTGTGACGAAAAGTTGGAAAAGTACTTCTGAGGGCAGTGCTGACTTCATTCAATACTTACCACTTTTTATCTGGCCATGAAAAATTTTAAGTAGTAGGACTTGCTAGAGATATACTTTCCAATATGTAAAAGTTCCTAGAATAATATATTTGACTTGTTTTTGTTGTTGTTTTGTCTTGAAAAGAAAGGTTTATTTAGGAAAAAGGGAAGAATAAAGACTCCCAGGTATATAGTACTTGGGAGGAGCAAGAGAGCTCATATTTGACTTGTTAACTAGTAATGTTCAGGTCAAGATCTCAATGCAAAAATAGGACTGGCGCTTGTCTCGGAATATAGCATCTTGTCATCCGCAGCGCTGAACAGTGTTAGTAGGAAAGGAGCTGCCCTTCCCCTGCATGTGTGAGATCAAAAAAAACTGCTGATCCCACCTGAAACTGTGGAACCTGGTACTTCTGTAGATTGCATTTCTCTTCAAACTTCAGAACAGAAAGAGACGTTAGCCTCCGCTAATTATAACTGTATTCAAAACTGGCCACTTTTTATTCTTAGGTTTTTAAACGCTGTCTGGCCTATCAGTTAAATTTGAGACTCTTCCTAATGCCTTGCTCTTTACCACTGCTTTGTGCTTTGTTGAAGAGCCCTTAAATACTCCTCTGCCCCCCATATATCTGTGAAATAACAATTTTGTAAGTCTCTGAGAGCCTCAAGAGGTGAACTAGTGCATTCCTTTGACAAGAATCACCCCATATAGTTGAATTGTAAATGTGGCCCATTATGATCCTAACTTCATGGGGGAGGGACATGTTTACAGTGGAGATGACACAGTCGCCCTGGCATTGTAACGAAAATAGTTGTCTTTTTTGTGGTGCCCTGTTGCTAGCCTGAAATCCACTAAATGGAGTGTTAGCAGCAGAGCCCTGCAACAAGCTCGCCCCATCTTTCATCTGCATTCAGTGACAGGGCCCTCAGTGGCCAGGCACTTAAACTGGGGCTTCTCCCGCTTAGCGGTGCATATCACGCAGGTCACTTGGTGATAAATCCCGAGGATTCAGGAAGAAAGTGGTTGCCCACACTTGTGACATAAAAACAATAAAAATTACACCACAAAGAGAGACGCTAGTTACAGTCTCGGCAATGTTTTAAAAAGGGCAAACTGCAGAGGGATTTCACTCTGTCCTCCGAACTCAGCTGGCCTGGCCCATACTTCTCAGTGTATGGGTCTTGTTTTGACAGGAACCTCTCCCGAACACAGCAGCCAGCTCTGATGAGCCATGTCAGAGCTTTTTAATAATGCAAACCTTGGGGAAATGCAAGGGTGCTGAGCTTGGGCAAGCACAGGGAGAGCCACAGGGTTGCATTTTTTAGAATCTAGCTCTCCAAGCGTGGTCCAACCCAAAGCAGTTTGCCATGCAGAAAGCTGTGCTTACAGCATTGTAATCTTAAAGCCAGGCAGTTAAAACCTGAATGATATAGTCAAGGAAAAACAAGACTGAACGGACGTCTTGCTGATGGGACGTCATGGCTGAACTGGTGGAGTCATAGCGCTGCCGGGGAGGGAGGAAGCCAAGATGGACTCCTGCAGTTCTTTCCTGAGGGAGACAGAGCTAATTTCAGTCAGATGAAAGTCTGATTTTCTTTCAACTTTGTTTTTGCTATTTAAAAATTTTAGTATAACTTATTATATTTTACATCACTGTTCACTTTTGTACAATGTTTGCTTTTTCCTCTCGGATGTAGTCACCTCTCGGGTGTAGAATTCGCACCACCCAAATCCCATGCCCCATCACCATAGTCCCTTGTGCTCTTCCCTCCCTCATCTTGACCCCACCCTCCCCCCTCCGCTGTAGAATGTTCTGATTTACAGTTACCTGTTGATTTTGTTTTGCCTTTTTTCACTGTTTCCGCCCCCGACAGCATTGTGTAGTTCAGAGGTACAGGATCACACCTCCTCCGATGTAGGGACCCCCCCCCCACCGCCACCGCCAGGCCCCCTAGTCCTTTATTCTCTATCCTTTGTTGCTGATGAGTGCCTCACTCGGGATGTTAACTGGTGCTCCCATTCACCGCTTACTCCTCCTCAGTACAGAAACTTAAAGATTTATTTATGCATACAAGAGCTGGGGTGCAGGCCAGAAGTGGGGGGTGAGAATATTCACCAGAGACAGTGGGGAGCACAACAGGTGATTTACTGAAGTAACACTGCTGAGGGGAGCAGCGGGTGAGACAGGAGAGGTCTGTTGCACCGTGTGGGTCAGCTCCTTGGCCAAGGATCAAATGCATCGCTTCATAGTGCTGATACTTAACCCCTTGCGCCACCAGGGAGGTCCCAGTACAAGAACTTCTTGAATTGAGAGTTGAAAACATAAAGGTTCTCCAAACCTCAGATTTGATTCTCTTTATGGAATTAAATGTACTCTGCTCACACTTCTTTTTTCCTTATTCATAAAATAGGTCGAATTTTATTGACTCTTTAACAGAGGTAATCCAAGTATATAGTTGTCTTTTTAGGTTATCAGAAAATAATATATACGTGTATTTATTTGTTAGGAAAAAAAATCAACAGATAAAGCATTCTAGGGATCTCCCTGGTGGTATAGGGGCTAAGTCTCTGCGCTATCGTGCCGTGACAGCTAAGGCCTGAGTTTAATCCCTGGCCAGGGAGCCACTGACCTCTCTAATCTCACCTGCTGTTCCCCCTTAGCAGTGTGTTTCAGTAGCTCCGTCTGTTCTGTCTCCCGCTCTGTCTCTGGTGAATCCTCTTACCACTCACACCTTTGGCCTACACCCCAGTTCTCCTGTGCATAAATAAATCTTCTTAAGTAAGCACTATAGTTTTTTAAATATTAAAATATGGACAGTGGAAAGAAAATAATAAAATAATGAAACAGATACACATCTAAAACTTGGAAAAGTAGAGTCATAACATTCTAAGCTGAATACCACCAATGTTAAAACACATAGTATTCAAAAGTTTCATTTATTTCACACACTAATGTATCAGGCATTTTGTTTATGGAATTACGGAAGCTTATGCAGGTGTAATAATGCCTAGGAAACACTTAGCCCAGCGCATAGTAGCCCAGCCACACTGTCGCCGGGTCTCTGTCCTACCTATTCGCCAGTGACAGGGAGTCACCCCCCTCCAAGAGGTGTTGTTACTTTATTCAGAGTAACTCTTGATGCCACGGTTTGTTATTTCTATGAAACTAATTAGCTTTCCAGGATTTCAGCTTGTGGTTCTGCTGAACAATTGTATTTGTAAGCCCTCTTTTAGTTGCTGTTGACAGAAAACCCAATTTAAACTAGAAGAAGCGAAAAGGAGTTTTTTAAACGTCATCCTCACTTTGGGTATGTTTTATCAGGAACTTCAAGATAGAACTTGTTCTGTCTCTCAGCTCTGCTCTGTTCTCATTCTTCAAGGGACTGTCGCTTTGGTTGTGTGGCACCACATGCTTGCATCTGCAGTCCGTGGAGCCAGCAGAGCCTCCTTTATGCCATCGTGTGCCAAGGGTCAAGCCAGGCAGTGGAACCACAGCCAGGAGCTCAAGGAGCAAAACAATGGTCTCATTATTAAAGGGGAAGAAACAAACTCTGAACAGTTAAACCAATGATTTCATATTGGTACATGCTTTGAGGAAAGCAGGACATGCTAAAAGAATGTCTAGGGAGAAAGAGGTGTCTTGAGAGAGCTGTGAAGAGGGAGGACTCTGAGACCTGAGTCACGAAAAGAAAAGTCCCGACAAAGGTGTGAGAAAAAAGACACCCAAACAACGTGAAGAGCAGTTTCAAGGGTTCTACTGTGGGAAGGGGGTGACAGATAAAAGGTTTAGCAAAAAGGCTCAGGTAGCAGCCGAGATGCCGTGAGCACGAGGTAGAATGCCAACAAGTGAGGTTGAGGATGAGGAACACCCACATCATGTAGGACTTTTTCTTGTTAAGGAATTTGCTTTATATTCCAAGCATATTCATTTTTAAAGAGAAAGAAACATTTTCTCTGTCACACTAATTGAACTATAGTGACTACTCATAGTCTTCCTCTCAGAGTCTGAGAGCTTTCCCTGGACCAGTTACTTGTCCAGCAGTCGCGAGCTGTTTGTCGCCAGTGCTGCCTTAGACACACTCTGAAGTTTTAGCCCTGAAGATGCACGCTGAGCCTTTCCGATAGGAAGACAGTTGAGTCAGCATATGCCAAAGAGTCCCCGGGAGGTGCCCTGGGACCTGGCTGATACTTGGAACAGTGTAGACACCCTCTGCCCTGGTGCAGTGCAGCCGCTGGAGTCCAGGCACACTGAGGGGCGGGAACAGGAAGAGCCCGTCACGCAGAGTCTGCTGAGGACGGAAAGCGAGCGCCAGGAGTGTAGATTTAGACTCAGCTCTTTCTGGGTTTTCCTCGGAGCCTTTTACTTTTTCAGGAGTTTTTCATTAGAAGAACATTACCTGTCACCACCTGTAAGAAGCAAATGTCAAGGTTGAGTTTTTAGAGTGATTATTTTGGTACTAATACAGAAGAGTATTGATTTTAAAAATAGGTACCTTATAAAATTGTAATTGCTACATGATAGTGCTCTAAAGAGTTTTGGAACTCTTTACTCAGTGACTTTGGAGCAGGTTTAACGGGCTACGTAAGAAAAACAGACCCTAATTTCTAACTAACCATATTTTTGCCTTTATTTTTATTTTCTACACAAAACCCAATGTGATTTCACCATGTCTGCAAGCATGGCTTTCTTTTAAAAATTAGTGGAAAATGCGCTATAGTCTTAAAGCAGCTGTAACAAAGTAGCTTTGAAATTACAAATGTCATCACTTTTGTCATTGAAATAAACTTGCAGTCTCTTAATGGAGTGTATTTGAGAAGACAACTTTCAAAATCACTCTCTCCCTCTGTCTGCTTTCCTCCACCTACCCCTCTCCTTCCTGCTCTTCCTCCTTGTAAACTTTATTCAATTCACACTTGTCATACGGACATGCAATGCCACCCATTTAAAAACAATTCTGTTAAACATCCATAGTGTGATTGTTTGTTATGTTTTATTTAACCATTAGTACATTACATACGTAATGTAATTAAAATGCTATTGTACTGATAATGACTGTTTATGTGAAGTTCTAAGATCTGTTTTATTATGTTCTCTAAAATGAGATTAGTTTTTAGTTATATCTGTTTTCACATTTTTCCATGCACATACAATATGAAAGTAGGATTAATTCACAAAGTTAGCTTAAAGGAGAAATAGGAATTCCTTTAATCCAGAGGCTTCCAAAAAGTTTTAATAAGGCTCTCCATTGTCATTCATGTAGTTTCTCATTACTTGTAATAATTAACTGAATAGTCATTCTTAATTATGGTTTTAAAAACAAAGACCAGAAATTGTGAGTTAATTAGTATTTAAAATGTGGGGGCTAATGTTTTCTGCTATGCAAAGTGAGTTTTGTGGTTCACATCAACTGTGAATTATTGTTTGGGTTTGCTTAAAAAGATTGGAGGAATTCCTTATCTCATATCTCATAGATCTTACATTAGAACATAGGAAACACAGAATAGCATTTTACTTATTTGAGGGAAATAATAATTTGTGGGAAGGGGAAAATATGTTTAAAATCTTCCTATACTGAAGTAAGAATTCTGCTCATTGAAATTTTAACCTTAGAAATATTTTGAAAGGTTGTTTTTTAATTGAGGTGACATTAGTTTACCACATTCTGTAGATTTCAGGTATAGGAAAATACATTCTTAGTGGTTCAGAATATTCAAGACTTTAAGAGCTTATAAAGGGAGCTTTGCTTGAAAAGTATGTGAATATGAATAGCTAATCTTTTACCCGAATCTAAGTCACATACTCATTTGTCCTAAGGTTTCTCAAGGGAAGAAACTGTGTCCCTTCCTAGTCCTGGACCTTCTTGTAGATGACATGATTGGAAGTTTCTAGAACTACATGCTCCCTCTTAGGAGCTGCAGGACTTCCTGTTGCCATATCCCATGGCTGCTGGCAGTTGTGCTTCTAGCCATGAATGCTGACGCCATTGGCTAAATTTTATAGCATCCAACAGATTTAAAAAGCATCTTTTGTGATTTTAGTTTTCCAAAAGAATAAAGAGATCTTTAAATTTAGAGAAAATAAGGGAGAATGTCCATTTTTTAGAAATAATATTACCCCCATAATACAGAAATGAATACTCTAGTTAAAAATTATCTTTCCCCCAAATTGTCTTCCAGTACTAAAAAAGACTTTTAACCTTCTATTTTCATAAAAATATAAGATGTATTTGTTAAAGCTCTGTTGTAGTTTTTTGTAAGACCAATTATGGTACTGACATTCTATATGAGATTTTCACTGAAATTGAGTCTTTCAGTAACCACAAATTTCATTTATTCTAATTTATTATATAATTTGTGCTGTTATGGTTTGTTTGCAATTTTTATAAATTTTGGCAGTGTAGATATTTCATAAATAGGGAAAAAAGAAATTGAGACCGAAAATAGAAAGGATGAAATGCTGCAAAAAATTTTCTCTTGTGGTATTTCCAGTAGCACTTAAAATAACATAAGAAAAAAAAATACTGTTATGATGTATAAAGGCATTATGGCAGCAATGGGAATGTCCTTAAATAGGTACAGATTTGTGTTATCTGTACTTTTCTGTGTAACTTTTGAGGATCAGAGTTTCATTTTAAGTTGGCAGGAGCTCAATATTCAGGTCAACTGTACATAAATACGGGGCAAGATAAGAATTTTGGGTCAAATGATGGCGTTTTTAGTGGCAATTTTTAATGCAAATAGTGTTGTCACCCATCTTTTTAAAATGATGGTTCTGATCCAATTTTAAAGAGACCTCTTTTTCCTTTTTGTTGGACTTGGCATGTCTTCTAGCATTCATAGAGTTGTGGTGAGCTAAAATTCTGATCTACTATATCTAAGACTATAATTTATGAATTTGCTTCAAACTAAGAGAAGGAAAGATCAATTCTATAAAATTGATCATATTGAGAACACTTTGTATACCATTGACTTTTAAGTGTCTGGCTCATAATAAGCACTCAATAAATGTTCACTAGATTAAATGTGTGTATTACTGCCACATTTTTCTTCATTGTTTTATGTATTTACATGTAGTGACTGTATTATTCATAGGTGAGGTTTCTAGAGTGACTTTTAGGAAATGTCAAACAGTATTGAGATTTTCTTCAGTGAACCTTTTGAGCACCTTTAATATGCTGGACATTGAGTACAACTGAAAAAAAATAATACAGTGGAATAGGGAAAACAGCAAATAAGTTAACAATGAAAATACAGTGGGCTAAGAACTGGTCAAAGAATGATAGTGGTGGAAAGGAGAAAAGCACAGCCTGGGGAAAGATGGGAACATAAGCAGATGTGTCATTTGTAAGTGTTTGAAGGAAGAGGAAGTAGACTTTGCAAAGACACAGGTATGAAAGGGGAGAGAGTTGGATTTTATATGAATTTCATGTAGTTTTTAAAAAGTTTTTTTAAATATGTTTGTTTATGCATACAAGAGCTGGGTACAGGCCAGGGGTGTTGGGGGGTGAGAGGACTCACCACAGACAGAGCGGGTTGCAGAACAGCAGATCTACTGAAATGCACTGCTAAGGGGAGCAGCAGGTGAGGCAGGAGAGATCTGCCACGCCATGTGGGTCCCCTCCCAGGCCGGCAGCAGGGATTGAACTCGTGCTGCAGTGGCTGTGGTCTGCTTCATAGTGCATTGCTTAACCCATTGTGCCACAAGGGAGGGCCCAAATAAAGTATTTTAATAAAGGATTGTTTCCATTCTTTTTAACTTTTTGACAATTTAGGGTTTAGCCTCTCAGGTGTGGTCACCACCATAAGCACCCATAGTGTTCCATCATAGTCCATTATGCTCTTCCCTACTCCTGTTCTCACCTCTCTTCATTACCTTCCTGGTCTCCTTTCTGCCCTGGGTGCCTCAGATCTGTGATTGGCTTTGGAGGGCTGGTTTTAGGGTTTGTCTCTACCTGACCCTTGATTTAGTGTGTTTGTATTCCACATATAAGTGAAACCATCCAACATTTACCTTTCTCCTTCTGTCTTACTTTGCTTAGCATAATCCTTTCCAAAGCCATCATGTTGGCATGAATGGTATTTATCATTTTTTATTGCTGAGTAGTATTCCATTGTGTATATATACCATGTCTTCTTGATCCATTATTCTAGAGAATTTAGTTTATTTCCATATCTTGGTTATTGTAAAGAGTGCTGCAATAAAAATAGGAGTTCAGGTTACCTTTCAAATTGGTGTTTTTGTGTTCTTTGGATAAATACCTAGGAGTGGAATTGCTGGGTTATATATTTGGGTAGATGCCTAGGAGTGGAATTGCTGGGTCATTTGTAGATCCATTTTTAGTCTCTTGAGGAAACTCCATACTTCTTTCAGTAGGGCTGGACCATTCTAAAGCTTGCCTACAATGCATCTCTAGATATTTGAGAGTGAGCTTAAAAAGAATGAAAATGTCAAAGGATAAAATCTAATTCCTAACCAGTGTTCTGTGATCTAGCCCCACCCACCATATTAGTCTTGTTTGTTACTTCTGCCTTTCCATCATTTTGTGCAAACAGAATCTCCCTCATGTATCATGTTATTTTACCTCATTCTCCTTACCTGTATGCTATTCTGCGTGTCCAAATTGCCTTTGCCCTTTCTATTTTGCTTTCTCTCAAGTCTTTCACCTTCTACTCATAAGCAGTATCTCAGCTGTTACCTCTATATAGAATTGGCTGTTCCATCATATGGACTTCACTATGTAAATTCATATTCCTTGTATATTATCAAAGCACCCTTACCACACTTAATTGCACTTATCTTTCCCTATACAACACAGATTCCAGTGAGGACAGGGATTATAGTTGATTCATCCTTAGTGCTCACGCATAATAGTTGACATGGAATCAATCATTGCTTTAGTGCTATTAAAAAGAACAGGTAAATGAGCAAATAAGCAGTCTGTAAAGCAAGCCCCAAGATACTATGTTCACACATAGGACTTGAAGCAGGGAAGAAGTGGGTATGATCCAGTCTTGAGTCCTTAAGCAAACATGCTTCAGAATGTAATAACCCAGAACTAAAATTCAAAGGCTTTATTTACACAGAGTAAGAAAAAGGATTGCTGAGAGAGAAGGGGAAGGAAAAAAAATTATTGGTCAACATGTCTTCAGCTAGAGTCTATTGTACCTGCAAATGGCATCAGCTGAGCAGAGACCAGGCTGAAGTTTAAGGGAAAGGGATTGTGAAGGAAGAGAGGCCAGACAGACCTGAGTTCCTTGTTTTAAGATCAGTGTAGCGGTTCCACTCCACCCCAGCTCCCAGCAGCTTCTGTTCAGGGACTTGGGGTGAAGCTGGGACAGTGGGCCCAGCTGTGTGCATCACCATGGACTCTGAGGTTGCTTCTCCCTGTTGCTCACACAGCCTGAGTTTGAGACCTCCTTATTTGTTTATATTGCATGTATTAACATTACTGGATATTATACATATAAACAGTAGATATAATAGACCCCTAACAACAATAATTATGAATGCAGATTCTTTTTATTTGGCAATTTAATGACCCAAAACAATATTCAAACTAAGGTCTAATCTGAGGTCATTCTCTCTCCTTAGTTCAGTCTAAAGATAAGATCAAAACTCTTATGTAATGATCTCATTACAATTTCTATAGAAAATCATTTATGCCATTCTTTGAAATGTATTCTTTTAATGTTATGGGATGGGAAAAATTAAACAAGAGGCATTACCGTTGAATTTCACTACACATTAATTATTTTAATTGACTGTTTCTTAAATGAGTATCTGATAAGTCAGTCTCACTATTCCTCATGCTTCATGACATGCTTAACGCAAGACAGACACTTAAGAATCATTATGCAGTGAGAGCTTTAATACAAATTTGAGATCATTATAATTAAAATCAGACTCTTACCTGATGCTCAGTCTAAGCCTTTTCATCTCTATTGAATTTTCTTTGGCCTATACCTTGAATATAATACCTTAATAACGATAGGCAGAATCTAAAATCAAGCTAAGCATCTTCAATATGTTGAAGGAAAAAAAAAAATTTTCTCCAGGGGACAATAGAAACACTGGCCTCAGCTGACATATACTGTATAAATAGTTTCACGCCTTAAAATTCTTTAAATATATCAGTTCCCTCCGATCACTATGATGAAGCAATGAATGCCTTAATGACTCTATTGAGGTTATCTTAAAATAAAAGGAGACTTTCAGCCATTAGTCATATTTCACTGTAAAATGCCCTGTAGGTAACCTTTAACACAGCACATTTGAATATACCTGGGATGGATTCATAGTCTTTGGTCAGGGTAGTAGGGGCCTAAAGGTCATTTTCTTTCCCCTTCATTTCTTACAACACTGGCTCCTTTCTAAATGATTGGACAGGTTTGATATCTATAAATTGATGTGTCTCAGGTTAAAACAGGTATATCCAGTCAAATGATATTGTTGAGAAAGTTGAACTGTCTACTATTTTTGTATACACATTAGATGCATAAATACATTTAAAATTTACTTGTAGCTACTTTGGGGAAAAAATCAGTTTGGAATTATAAGAATTTTGCAAGGGTCTAGACAAATATTACTCAAGTTGAGTTCTGTATAATCCCTATCATAATGGGGTATAACAATTTCTTCAAAATGAAGTGGATACAACTTAAGTCCAGGTGTTGCTCTGATTTAAAAAAAAAAAAAAACTTACCTATTCCCGGTGTTATTTTGATTAATCAGAAAACTGCTATCTACCAATCCTTTCGCCTATTGGCGTTTAGATGATAGGTAGGCAGCTCTACCACGACGAAGCTTTCTAACTTGTAAAATAAAATTTTGATGTGGCATACAGAGATCAGAAAATCAGTATTAAGATGTTCAGATAGAAAAGTATTCAAATTACTTTTTAGATTACTAAATTTATTAAATGTGTTTTTCTTTGTTTCGTAATATTTAGCTGACTACTAAGTATTTATGCAGCCAGAAGTGTGTAGGACTATGAACATGTATTTCTTCTTTGGAAACTAGCCATTTTCATGATAAAAATCAGCATTTCTTTTAGAGTTAAATTCCCAGGTTAAAAAAGTATATAATGCCTCTAGTTGATTACACATGTTCCATGCCATTTCTTTGATTCACTTTCTAGAAGGTTAATTTTGTGAGGAGAAAGGCAAAATCTGTAAGTTAATCATATTTGGAAAACAACTGCCTTTGGTGGATGTCTGGTAGGAAAAATAATCTTTTAAGTTATTTTTAGTAAAAGTCATCTAATCCCAAGTAACAAATTTTATTGAATTTAATGCTCCAAGAACTGATACCTTAATGTCAGATACTGCAGGAAAAAAGTGATGTGAGTATCCACAGAATAAGGGAATTGGAACTTTGTATGAAATTCTGAAATTGCAGTTCAATTCAAATGCTAAGATCCAAAATCCAGATCTTAGTCCTAGACTACTTAATCGGTTGCATTTGTAACACAGCATTTGGTCTAAATAATCCACTCTAATGAAATCCAATTTTTCTTCCAAAAGAACTTCCTTCATGACACTTTTAGATTAAAGTCAACGATATTTAAGTATTGTGATTTCCTAGCAAACTGCATAGCTTTAAACAAGTCCAACATTTAGTGTCTGAGTATTGCTTACCAACAGGAATCTAAATTCTTTGTCTAGCACTGTTGGGAATAATGCCTAAAAGATTCTGTGGAACAAATCAAAGAATGAACTTACCATCTGAGGACAAAAGTGAGAGCAGGACAGGCAGACAGTCTTCTAACTCTATCGGGAAGGAAAACTGCTGACGCCACTCTCCCTCTCCAGGGTGAGGATTAGACTTGGTTAAAGCGAGTGGGAGCGGAGGAGGGAGTTTTGCATTTAAATTTTATTTTTACTTATCTGGACTTTTTACCCTTTGTCTTCAATGACTGCCCCTCTTTGTCTGAATGAATGGAGTGAAGAGAGCTGTAGTTTGGACGTACTGGACTTGCAAAGTTCCAAGTTCAATTAATAGGAAGCCTGTCGCTAAGGAGTGCTTGACAATGGCTCTGTTAGCTGACATCTTTGAGTGGAAAGCAGTGAGTCCCAGAGATGTCAAACCTTCAGCTCGAAAGGGAAAGCAGAAAGAAAAGGCAACAAAGCTCTGAAGACTGGGAACAACGATGAAATTCAAGTCGTAAAAAGAATTCATTTAACGAGACTGAAATGCTGGAGGGAGATGGCACCGCAGTGCATATGCTTCTGCCCGTTGCGCTCTAGGCAGCACCGTTTGCGTTGTGTGTTGGTGTGAAGAGATCGTAAGGCACGCTATGAAAAGCAGTAGAATTTATCATTTATCCAGGGTTAGTTACCGGTTAAATTTACTATCCACAAAACTAACATGTATTAGTTTATAGAATTTTTTTATTCGAGGCATAAGACATTGGCATATGAAGTAGATGAACAATATACTAATGTCTGTCCTCAAAAAGTCGAACCACAAAGAGCGAGACTACTCAGAGCATGAGTAACACATAAAGGCTTCTTGACTATTTTAAAATCTGACTTGCCAACAATTCAGGAAAACAACTGATACAATAAAATGAAATGCATTGTTGTACTTATTATAAATTTAGTAGTAATACCTTAGTTTGCCCTAATCTTGTCCTGTCTCATGTGTCATTCACATTCACATTATAAATGCACAGCACAGATATCCATTCTTCTCTGAGATTCTCTGCCTTAGACAATGTGGCCTTTACTCAGGATTCCCAAGTACACACTGATAGAGCAGTGGACTGTCATTCTGTCATTGATCATTATGAAGCCACAGTGAGTGCCCTGACTATTGGGGATTTGTGTCCATTAGAACGTGTGTATGCTCCTGTGTGGGCATTGTACACAGGTATTTGATTGACTTAATGGAATTAGTATTAAATGACTTATGTAGGGTTATACCTTCTATTACTTCTTTCTCCCAGTTTAAAGCTCTCTGAAGCTCGTCTATCTACCTATAATCAGACCATTCTTGTTCTAGAATCTAGAAAAACTTTAATCCCCAGAAGAACCTTAATTTTCTTTTTTGAAGAAGACCTTTCAAAGTATTTGATTTTGCTTGTTTTGTTTCAAAATAAATTTGTGCCTTTAACATTTTCATGAATGTTCCCTCCAAATAACTGGCTCCGTGTGACTCCTGTGGTACAAAGTCTGCACTTTTGTGTTGGTAGTGTTTGTATTGTTTTGTTGTCCTGTGAGGATAATTCCTTTTGTTGACTTGTATAGAAAGGTTGCTGAGCTCACTTTCATACATTCAGATGCATCCAGATGGGCCGTCCCCAACATAGAAGTGGTGGTAGAATTAGATCAACATGACCATTTTAAACCTAGAGCTTGTTTGGGGAGGCTGCATCCTACTGAATTTTTTGCAAATCCATGTCATCGCACTTGATAACTTTGTATTTCTTGGTTGTTTTTCCACATAACTTCAAGTAACTAACAGAAAAGTAACACTGGCAAGTGCTTTTTAATTATGAATCAGGTAAAGTCAAGAAAATATGTTCTTGAACATGGACTGACCATCTCTTTAATTTCTCTAAAGCCGTTTCTTAAAGTGTCTGGATTACATGCGGAGGCTAATAAGACAAGCCGGTAGGATTATTAACATCAATTCTTACTGCTTTATGCTTTCTTTTGCTTCTTGGCAGAACAACTGTTAATCATTAAAAGTAATAGCATTCATTCAGATGTATTGGACACCGTAAGACAAAATAACCATTATTAATAGGAATTTGATGTTGTCTAGAGATCAGAGATTAAACACAGTTGAATCTGTAATACTATATATTTTATAGCAGCTAATGTGTAACTATTCTCATCAGATATGGTTGACTCTTGTAGTCCTCTTATTTTCCCTCTTTTCAAGTCTATTTAGAAAAATTTATTCTGCAGAGTTCGTGTGAGTGGGTTTTCAGTTGGTATTATGAGCATCTAAAGATCTTATGACATTCTTCTCAGTAAATATATAGAAACTATGTTTATACAGTCAATTTTTAGAACATGTTGCAAATGTAAAGCAGAGGTTACAGAGTTAATTTAAAATTAAAGTCTCAAAAGCTAAGTTAGAGATGTTAACTAGAAGGAAGAGGAAGTATTGAAAAAGTGAGGAAAAAAAAGAATGACATCTAGCTTTGTAGAAATACTACAAACGAAACTGAGAATGACTCATGACTGCATTCAGGCATTAGGTTAAAGAAAGAGAAACAAGTGTTCTCCTAGTAGTTAGAATGAGACTGTGACTTTTAACAAATGCTTTGGGGTCACATCAGAACCTAATGCTGTACTTCTGTTAGAGAGTATGGGTTAACTGTGCTGGCTAGTCAATCTCCCCAAGTTTAGTGGTTTAGGCAAGAGACCTCATCCCAGTTTCTGGGGTCCGCTCACCCGGGCTTGCAGTGGTTCAGACGCTCGGCTCGCTTGCTGTTCGTTCCCAAGTGGCTCTCCCATGAGGCCAAGTCCACGCTGACTGTGGGCAAGAGGCCACAGTCCCTGCCAGGCAGATCCCTCCCTGGTAGTTCGCTTGTCTCACCACAGGGCCGTTGTCATCCTTGGGGGTGATCTTGTCCCCCAGGAATCTTTCAGCTCTGCCCCTTGACCCTTTCAGTTGTTGCCCTTGGGTGGGAGCACTGCTGCAGGACCAGGGCACTGCTGAATGTCCTGGCTGCATCCAGGCAACAGTTACCCAGCCCCAAAGGTCATTGGTCAGGAGGCTGAGATGCCCTGCCCAGGGCAGGTTGTTTGGGGAGGAGGGAGGTAGCAGGGTCAAGCCTTCGGGCACCCAGCATCCAGAGTCAGACTCCTTTCTGCAGCGTGCTGTTGCTTATACAGATCCAGGCGGGGGGAGAATCACTGCAGCCCTCCTGGACACGGGCTGCCACAGAGGATTGTAGGTGGGGAAAGGAGCGCACTGTCTGCTTTAGGTATTGCAGAGCAGTTGTTTTTTTTTCAAATGGTGTAAAATATGATCGCTAGTCCAGAAGCTGCATTCTTTAATTTTTTCCTCTATTTGTTTTCAAATATGTGTCTTTGTGTGTGTGTGATTTATAGTATTGGGGCATTCAACCAACAAAGTCAGAAAAACAAGGAAAGCACTCCCTTAAAGTATTCACACAGACAGAACATGAGGTATTTTAGGCAAATTAAATGAATACTATGTGAACACCTTAAACTTAATTAAAGGCCAACAATTTAAATGTAAAAGCAGTGTTTAATTACCACAGTGAGGCAAAGTCCCCCAACCACGCTGCTAGTACCCTTAGAAGAAGTAGGCAAAGACATCAAACACAAGTGTAAAATGGCAAAATAAGGAAGCCAAATGAGAAACTAGAACATACTACCCTCAGCCAGGTAATGGAAGACTTGCGTTTAAATGGCAGTCAGGGCTAACGGCAGCGATGCTGCGCAGCAGAATCACGCCTCTCAGAGTTCCTGGAGCTGCACCGGCCTGGGTAACAAGACAGCTCACAGTGCCGCCGTCCAAGAGTGAGCATGTGCCCAGGAGAGGCCTTCACGACTGTGCTCTGCAAGGTGAGGTGATTTCCAGGGAACAGAAACCTGCTCATGTGGTATGGAGTTGAGGTGGCTGAATGAAGAGAATCCCTAATTCTTCAGAGGATCAGAAAATAATTTTAAGATCATAAGTTAATTTATCTTGCACTGCTCTGAATGGCTGTTGCACATAGATGTAACACCCCCCCCCCCATATAAGTTCTTCATGAAGGAAATACACTCATCTTTTCGCGGGTCCTTGCAGTATTTGTGTTTCTCTCTAGTAAGCTTCTGCTGAACTTCAGTAAGAGGTGCCTCTTTGAGTGGGGAGGGTGGGAGGGCACTTCCCTAGTGAATCAGGAAGCTAGAAGAAAGGGAGAAGATAGGGTGAGCATATGCTAAGGAGGAGAGGTGCAGTGCATCAGGAGTTTGCACTGTGCGTTTAAGCCCATCATGTCACTTCTCTACTTAATACAATTATTTCATCAGAGAGGAGAATAGCAGCAGCGTGACTAATTTTGCAGATTGTTTCATAGATGCCTTTCCTTTCCCCCATATGTTGTGATCACTCCTTTCTTCACAGGAGTATTTATCATAAATAAGGGGACAGTCCCAATTTTCAAATTGTATAGTGAGTGGACCCTGAAATTAAGTATGTTTGTTATTTATAATTGAAACAATGTCTTAAATGTATAGACATTGGCCTCAGAAAATTCAGTGTAAATAAAACACAGTTTTACCTGCCTAGATACCTAGGACTTAAATAAGCTATCAGTGTGATGCTTTCATCCTTCATTAGTGACTACCCCCAAACAGGCATGGAACTGTAGGTGATGTTAGTTTATTTGTGTTTTCTAATGCTAAACACACAACAGCCATTAATAAATAGTGGAAATTCCATTCAATAAATAATGAAGGAATGTGTGGGTGATTGATGAATTTCTGTTTTCTTGTCCACTGACATTAACTGCCAAATACAAGTGTGATTTTCAGTAACTGCGTTAGGTCAACATGTAAGTAAGGAAGGTTTTGAGATGACTGACGTGACATGAACGAGGTCACCAGTCACACAGTTAAAATGAAGTACGATGATGTTCTTAGTGGTACATCTTATAGTTCAAGGGCCCACATGTAGGTCTGTTTCCATGCTGTAAAGAACAAGGACCCCAATAGGAAAAAAGGCGTCACCATTTATAAGGTTCTGGCATCCCTGTTTTCTAGTTCTTTATTAAAATTCTTTAAGCAAAGAACTACAGGAAAGGGAAGGATTCAGCGGGAAATCACCCTTCAGGACTCCAGGGGATGATTTTTCTTTGGTGAATTATGTTCAGTTTCTATATGTATTTTGGTCTTTGCACCTTATGAAATTATGACAATTGCACAGTTACATTAGAGTGAAAAGACTCATTATTTGAAACAACCTAAATGAATCATGTTTTACAATAGCTATTCTAAGTGTTTGTCAGTGTGGTATCATCACCCTCTGTTCCTGACGACAAAGGGTATTTCTTCTGTGCATCTGGGCCTACATATTTGCATCAAGTTCTTTTGTTTATGCATTTTCTTTACTCTGTGTGGGGGGTTCTCACTTGCTGGTATACAAATTTATTAGTACCTCTTCAATATTTCTAGTACTGTGACTACAAGCTGACATTAAATGAATTGCATGCTTTCACGTAAGTCATAATAGCTGTAGTGATAAAACCTCCTGGACTATAGGTTTGTTTGGGTTATTTTACTTTCTATTTGAGACAATTAAGATGAGATAGTACTTTATTAGGAGAAACAATTATCATAAATTGGATCCTAAAACATGTGCTTGGATGTTGTAATAGTATACTCTTGTACATTATTTGTACGAATTATATTTTCTGGCATTACTGTACCTGAACCCTTGATATTTTTCTCAAATAATATTCTAACAACTCCTTAGTGTTACGGAAGAAAATTTTCAATGCTATGTAGTGTGAGAACAGAGAAGCATAAAATATCAGCAAAATATGTCAACAATTTTATACCTTAACTTTAATGTGTAAGATAGAAAATGTGTACATAGAATTATATGGTTAAGTCTCAGTTTCAGAAATTACCTTTCATCAATATCTTTCTAAATTTTTCATAAATGAAAAGAATATGTGCATTGAGTCCAAAACCACGGGTTTCATTAGAACTTTTCTAAGACTTAGTTTCCCCTGTGAGGTTATTATTACACCATTGTACTGAAGATTTTAAGAAATGCTTGAAATATTTATAATGAATTCTTTAAATATCAATAATGGCCTTCTATTAGCCAAAACATGCTTACATGCTTATTTAAATGTTTACCTCATTCATCACAAGAAATTTGGAACTAAACATATGTTAGATTCCTCTTAAAAGTTCACCTTATATATTTATGAGGTATTTAGGAAGTATATGCCCTTTTCAGATATTTCAATTGGCAGCATTTAACCAATGAACAAATAATTAAGAGGAAATTGGTTTTCTCACTTGTTGGTGTTGTATTTGATAAGAATGGTCCTTTCTATTGCTTTCTTCACCTTGAAAAGTATTGCATTTTTCATATATAAATTATTTACAACTTTAAAAGGTGTGTTTCCTGGTAAGAACAGTAGTTAATTATGCTAAGCTTTACAGGCGCTCCTAAATAAGAATACTGTAACTAAAAAAACAAAGTAGAAAAACCAGCAATGCTGTTTGGTGCAAGCAGTCATGATTGTAAGACTCATGTCATACATCAGCAGTCTACTTCCATATTTTATCATGAGGGCTCTTAAATTTTCATCCAGTCAAATGAAAAATAATGGGAAAGGAAACTGATGTGATTAGTTAATTGTATATTTTGTGAATAATCAGCATTTGGTGTAGTAGATTATTAAAAGAATCAAATTGTGAGATAATACTGTATAATGAGTCAAAACTATACAGTTACCAGCAGAAGGCAAGCATGTGGGGTTTTGTCAGTCTACCATTAGCCCGGTCACACAATGAAAGCGAATGAAAGGGCAATTTTGAATGACATTTCTATCAACTTTGGAACTATCAACCTCAGTTCTGTCCTTGGGGCTTTGCACTTTTTGGTTTTCAGACATCTGTGCTGCCTTGAATGGGAAATATTAATAGTTCCAATGGGTCTCTGTCTCATAAAAGCTTCTGGTAGTCATTCCCCAGTATGTGTGTGTAATAGCTTAATGCTGAAAGCGACACACACCTCACCCCTCAGCACCCACATCAGCATCTTCATCAACACCCCCACATTCTCACACTCTTTCCTCTGTGCTCATAAATCTCTTTGCTGCAACTCTCTGGATGCTTTATTTCTGCACATATAATTTCTCCAAGTAACCCCCATGACTTAAGAGTTGTGATGCTGTCCAAGATGGTGAGCAGGTATAACATTTAATGGGGGAAGCACCTAGAATGTCTACAGCTGCAGAGCAGTCAGGAAAGCTTCTGACAGGGTATTTATTTAAGCTAAATTGATGGGGAGAAAATGTAGATTCTAATCCTTATTTGCCCAAGTAATCTCAGTAGCTTTCATGGTTTATTATTGTGTTTGTGACATTTCATTCATTAGTAGTATATACTATCTTCTGAAAAAATATTAAAGATTGAGATAACATTATGTGCTTTTTAATGTTACCTCTTAAGGAAGTTTTTGTGTTTAATTTTAAAAGAGGGGTCTTAGTCTAATAAATTATGTTAATAATCTCTCTTGTATCACATACGGCCGGTCGTGGCTTTCAAATGTTAGCGCACATAGGGCACCAGGAATGCTTGATATAAAGCACGTGATAGACAATTTGCCTTCCTAAGAAGTTCCCAGCCACATGTTGAGAACCACTTATCCATACTAGAGAACAGGAAAAAAGGGACACAGCACCCCTAGGTTTCTGGCAGCTGAAGCATTATATATAAGGATTATAACTGAGCAACTCAGCTAGACATGTCACATTGAAAGAGCTGGTGATAAATCTACCCCATATTTTAAGACACTAATAAAGTAAATGCTTGAAGTTACATCGAGCCTTTCATTGAATTATCTTACTTCATCTTCTTCCAAGATTCTGTGACTCCATATAAATTTGATAAAATGGTCATTAATTCATTAGGCAATCCAGATTGCCATTTGAATCATTTCATGGATTGTCTAGTAACTATTCTTTTCTCTGAAATACAAAACAGAATGGAAAAAAATGTTGAGTACTTTTCCTCTTCATTAATGGATTTCCCCGAGTATGACTAGGCATGAGATCTAATACCAATAAATCACTTTCACAATTATAGACTTGAACTAGCGAGCATATTGCATCTTTTTGCCACTCCTGTAAGGTGGCTAGTTTCAGAGTTTTTGGTAAACAGGAACGTACTTGTGCACACTGTGATTCCATATCACCCTCATGTCACTGGATTCTATTCTGACTCACTCTTAACAAAGTTACGCTGCTACGCCTGGTAGTTTTAACTCATGAGGAGGAAACAGCTTAGTGGAAGTGAAAATTTTATTCTGCAATAGTTAAATGAAATTTCATATAATGTAAACAATTAAGGTACAAACAATTGATACAGTAATTCAGTTTTAGAGTACAGAAAAGCAACTAAATCATCTTGCAATGAGAGAAAAGCGATGTAATGTTAGTGTTATCTGAGTTTTAAGAATGACATGACCAAAATCAATGCTATCCATAAATTTTATGTATAAAGTTATACACGGGCTAACATAGTTATCAAACAATGTGAACTATGTATACTGGGTCCTAGTCAAACAGAATAATTGGGAACTACTGTATGTGGTGAAATTATAATGTGGACACCTTCATGCCACCATATTGTATGCCATAAGGAAAATCTGGTAAATGGGGGTCTCAAAAATAAAATGTTTCCACCAGTATTACATGCAAATAAATAGTATATGTTAGGGTCATGCAGGTTATATTTATTTTCATATTTTACTCGAATCCAACAGTTAACCAAAATATAGAAAAGATTATTTTCTAAAAAGTTACAGTCTTTTTGTATTTAATCTGGAGAGCACTTGTGATGCACGGTGCCAACCACTAAGTCTTCCTTCGGGAGTTCCAGCCACTCAGCCTGAGACCCAGCAACAAAAGTGCTTGGGACTCAACCCCAGGGGCTGACCAAAATCTCTCTGTGTCATGATTATATAAGCCTGGGAATTGTCTCTCACGAAAAAATAATACAAAGAACATCATTTTTAAAGAATACTTCTTATAGGCTACATTGCTCATGACCTTTTGGGATGCTTGAGTGCGTGCATGTGTACTTTTCGTATACAAAAGGTTTTCCATGCTGTATAGCTGAAGGTGACATTGTTGACAGCTAACCAGACATGGTAATGTTCAGACTGAATGTTAAGATCACTGATTGGTAGAGTGACTTGATGGGAAATGACAGGCTGTATACTTGTGTTTTTGTGAGCGTTTTGATCAGCCTTTCCTTACCACAGCTCATGTTCTAATGATCATTGCAGGATGAAGTGGCACAGCCACTGAACCTATCAGCTAAACCCAAGACCTCTGATGGCAAATCACCCACATCACCCACCTCTCCCCATATGCCAGCTCTGAGAATAAACAGTGGGGCAGGCCCCCTCAAAGCCTCTGTCCCAGCAGCGTTAGCTAGTCCTTCAGCCAGAGTTAGCACAATAGGTAAGTTCTGTTTCTTTTGTTCTTGATAATTTTTGGTTTATGGCAATTGAATGGAATCTTTTGTGGCAAATCACACACACCCTGTGCATGGCGTTAGTTCCATAGTAGAGTTGCAGTCTGATGAACCTCATAGATCTGTTTTAAATGTGCCAATGAAATTTATAACTGAAGTACAAGTTATAATGATGCCTTGAAAATTGTATTGAACTGGTTGTTTATTGATGTTATAGATATTCTAAGACATTTAGTGTATTTTTTTTAAAAGGCCTAAGCTACATGTTTCCAGAATGTTGTTAGATGACTTGCCTCCACCATCACTGGAGTTTATGTCCATTTTTGTGACGAGTACAAAGTTTATATGATAAAATACATTCTGTCTGCATCCACAGTCTCCTGTCAGGATGTAAACTTTCTTCCATGCCATGTTGCTTGATATTTACTTGAAAACACCAAGGTTTTACAAAAAGTGGAAGCGTCAGGTTTCATAATTGTTGTTTAAGTAGAGTAAATGCTTACTGTGAAAGTTAAAATGTTTTAAGCCAATATACTAATTTTACTAACACAAAGTAGGCTGTAACTGCTTGCTCCACCTGCCTTCACTCATCTGTGTGCACACAGTTATATGGAAGCTGGCATGGACCAGCCCTCACTGGGGAAAACGAGAACGGGTCAGCTGGAGCAAGTGTTACTCCCGAGTGCCAGTCCCATGCTGTAGTCAGACAGGAGAGTGCTAGAGTCTATTTGGGAAGGATTCCAAAGGCAAAGTGAAGAGGGCTGAATTCACATGTAGCTTTGAAGAGAAGATATGTTGCAAGGCATTATAGGCTGTGTGTGGGGAGAAATGGAGTAAAATACGTGGTTTTGATGCACTGATTTAGCTGAAATATAAATTGAATGTAGAGTGGAAAGTGATCAGAGCTAAAACAGAAAGGGGCAGATGGAATTCAGATTCCAAGATGGAATCTGAATGAATGCTATCCTAAGATATTTTGACTTTTACTCCTGACAGCAATATGATCAGAATTCTCAGAAGACTATTGGCAGCAGAAAGAAATGGGAACAGGGAAACCATTGTTTTAGAGTAGGACAAGAATGAGTTGCAAGAAATGGAAATACAGGCAATGATAAAGCAGAGACTAGATTAAAGAGGTATTATTGAGGAAGAACTGATATAACTTACCCACAATAGACAGTAACCTGGTAAACCTCACGTTGGAATCGAATGATCCTAAGATTCTGAATTTACAAAGTAAGAACAGCGTCTCCCTTAACTGCGAGAGAACTAGAGTAGAAGCAGGTTTGGGGTTGGGGGGTGGTCCTTGAAAAGATTTAATAATAATTTACATAGGAATGGTGAACCACAGGTACCATTTAGGCAAAAATATCATCCAGGGGAAACCCGTAAGTATAAGTCTGACATGTAAAAGAAGGGAAGAACTGTAGATTGCAGATTATTCCTCAATAGGCTGCTGAAGCCACAGGACCATTTGCTCACTGAAGAAAGGGCGTGTGTGGTAAGAGAGATGGGGTGAAGAACCATAGTTACCAGCAGCCTGTTGCTCTGTAACAGATTAACCTAAACAATCGACATTTATTATATCACAGTTTGGAAGGATCAAGAATCAGAAAGCATCTTAAACAGGTGAACCTGCTTAAGGTCTCTCTGTGATTACAGTCGGGATGTTTACCGGTCATCTACCTGTCATTTCACCAGGATGGAGAACCCTCGTCCAAGATGGCTCATTTATATGGCTCTTGACTGGCGATCCCAGTTCTTTGCCATGTGAGTCTTTCCATAGGGCTATTCAGAGCATAGCAGCCAACCTCTCCCAGAGCAAATAAACCAAGAATGAGAGCAAACCATGGTGCTTTCTGTGGCCTGGTTTCCAGACCCACGCACATTTAGTTCTACTTTATTCTTTTATGATAAGAGCATCACTAAGTACAGCCCAACTGAGAGAAAGGAGAGTCAGACTCTAACTCTGAAAAAATACTTTGTACATGTTTTAAAACCCACCACACATTTTTAGGGGAAAAACTGATAAAAAGCAAGTGAGTATCTTAGAATAAGAGTGAAGATTGGGCGAGACCCAGGCTAGCCTAGGAAAAATGAAGGCTTCAAAAAGGAGGGGCTATTTAATGGTATCATGTTCTATAGAAAAGTTAGAATATGAAGGAAAACTGTAGGACTTCGTTGGTGCTCACAGGTAGGTAGACTGACAGATTTTAGTCGAATAGTTTAACAGAAATCCAAATATCAAAGAGTTGAAGATATGAAGCATGAAGGGGCCATTGATCCTTGTTGGGACATTACCATATTTTGAGACTGCTGAATAGTGACAGATTTTAGAATATGAAAATTGGAGGGATGGCTGGAAAGCTAGAATCTAAATCTATACATTCTGTCGATATCAATCTGTCTACCTACACGTCAATCTCTATCTCTATGAGTGAGATGAGGAAAGAGTTGGAGAGACGTATAGGTACAAAAAAAGGTGCTGGGTGGCCATAAATTGAGAGGAGAGATGATTAGAAAGGATATGTCTTGGAAGGCAGAAAAGCACTTTCATTTTTCTGAGACTGAAGGAGATGAAGGAAGAAAATGGTCAAATTGCAGAGAAACTGTTAGAGGGACTGAGCGAAAGCTGGAGGAGTTTATTTCCAATGCCTCAGTCTCCACAAAGTGAAATGCAGATTATTTGCTAAGAGGAGGTCGGCGTGGGCCCGTGGGGCTATAGTGAGAAGAGAAACAGTAGAAAGTTAAGTTTTGAGAAGGTTAAAAAACGTTTGGGCTAGAGGTGTGCTTTGAATCACTGTGCAACATTCTATTTCTCTGCTCAGCGCCCTGAATGGACAAAAGGATAGACTGAACGTTCATGTCCCATGACTGTAGAAAAAAATAAGTCTATAAGAACAAGTCACTTCCATAACACACACGAAGGCTTGTGACTCTCACCGTGTTCGTACTGGAGCTCCTTTGTACCGCCCCCAAACAAGCACATTTAACTAGGAAAATAATATATTTGCATTTTATCATGTGAAGACTTTTTACTTCAGCATCCACAGATTACATATGACAAAATATTTTAGGAAGGGAAGAAAGTATTTAATCACATTTATCATTCGATTGTCTCCACTGCTAATACTTTATTTTTTTTCCTGAAAAGTTCCTTCACCACATACACATAGCTCATTTTTCCCCAGGATTTAAGGCCGCTACAATTTACTTTTCTCTTTTCAACAAATGCAGATGTTGAAAGCTGAAACTGTAATGAGTAATAATGTAGTTGGATAAAAGCTGTGAGCATTAATGGTGTTGTAAAGGTCACCCCTGAAATAAGAATTAATGTGCTCTGCCATTAATAAAGCATGGGAAACTGTGAACAAAGATAACTTAAGTTATTGTTAATGACATGGGGCTCTTTGCTATATGTCTATTAGCTACAACTATAGAAGTGAGTTTTGAGGCTAGTGACCAATATCACAGTGTATGCTGTCAGAACGCCTTTGATATGGCACACAGATGACAGGCAGCTCCGCAGAAAGGAGCCTTAAATGTTGCAAACAGTTCGGGGAAGAATGATGGATAATTTTAGAATCTTTTGACCAGATGTTACTTTCCTTTGTTGGCCTTTTCCATCTATGTTGTATATATGTATAGGACAAGAGTAAGTTGCAAAGAATAGAAATGGATTTTTTTCAAAGCATTTTTAATCCATTTTCAGGGCAGCTAATTTTAGAATTACAGGTCTTTAACTAGATGGGGCAGATATCCGTATCATCTAGTCAAGAATATTACTCATCAGTAACGGGCCTAAAGAGACTAAGTGCAAAGAGACTAAGTGCGTAGGCAAGAATTTTGAGCAAGTTCCTGTCCCAGCAGCAACAGTTCTGTGGTTCTGTTTCTTGGCTCCATTTTAATTTCAAGAAAACAAAAGTAGGTGGAGGCCTAGCAACTTCCCCAAATGGAAGTTAAGACCTTCTTTCATAGTCTCAGGGTTGACAAGCTTTCTTTTTAGTTGCTGCCTGTGAAACTTTCTGCACTAATTGACCTTCTCAGTCATTTATCCTTTCTCTCACTCACCCAGTACATAAATACTTAGTATCTTGTCTGTGTCACACATTTTGCCAAGCGTAGAGGACAGGCGGGTGACCTCTTAGGTTGAGGCTTCAGATGCCTGCAGTCTTTGCTCGACCATGTTTTGGAAGACACTGGAACATTCTGTTCCCTTCATTCCTCAGGGGCAAATGTCCTAGATACATATTGATTTAATAAAATGAAGGAGAATATTGTCAAATCCACTGATTTGATACTTAATAACTTGCTAATTTAAAATAAGATGACATGAAAGAGGATGTTACATTTTTAGGGAGAAAAACTTCTGTGAAGATTAGCCATTGAACAAAAGTATCGCTGCAATTCCATAGAAAGCCATTGAGTTACCAGAAGCTAGATGTTTTATTTAACATCTAGCAATTAATATTTGCATAGCACTTAACAATTTACAAGTTGCTCTAGGGCTTATTATTTGATGAATTCTGATGAACTTCCTCAGATAAAGACATGGCTACATTTCAGTCTGCCAAAATGTGATGATAATTGACTTTAAAAATAGGGAAAAAATTAATATTTGTGGAGAACTTGAAAGACATATGCCCTTCTATTTGTAGTTGTAGACCTGTATAAAACAGGCAGGTAGTAAACAAGAATTTGTGTTATCCTGATAGCATCTGTTTCAGTACAAGGATTTCAGCAAATCCACGTCATGATAGGCAAATACTGAGACGGAGGCAGAGCTCATCAATGAATCTGGAATCGTGAAAGTGGATACTTGCCCCTTAGAAATATCCACTTATTAAAGATTCTGCCATGAGCCAAAGAAATGAAAGACTGAAAAAAAACCTTCACACTAGCGTAGAAGACAGACTTAGGACAAGGCAGAGCGACAGTGCAGGCCCACGGAGTTCTGAAGGGGACATATGCCGGGAAATCCTAAATTTGCCAGGAGCTTCTCTGGAGTAGGCCAGCGCAGTCCTTACAGGAGGACGTCAAAAGAAACTCCCAGTCACCCCACAGTAGAAAGAAAGAGGTAGGCATTGGCAGTGGGGTGGGAGCAGCAGTGGGACGAAGGTCTGTCTTTGGCACAGGAACAGGCCTGTGCCCCGAAACAGACTTCCTGGGAGTTGGGCAGGCAGTGGCACCGGAAAGATGAACTGAGCTGCCCTCACAGAGACTTCGGGACTGCATGGATGTGTTCGGGATCTCTCCTACAGTGATGTTCTTTAGGGGATATCTGTCCTTGCATCCTGGAAAGGATGTGTGCAGTTGTTAGTGCTTAAGAGTCACAGGACACACAGTACAGCAATACCTCAGTTTTGAGAATCCATTCCATGAAGAAACCTTTAAAATACATGTGTCGCAAACTTACGTGAACATGAATTTTCACAGGTCATCCTTTTGCAACTCCTCCAGGCACTAAGGCACAAGAGACGGGTTATTGAACGAGGCAGTGTAACATGACCCAGATTCCCTAATACTCCTTTAAAACTGTCCAAGGATGCTTTTATGAGGTGGGTGTCAGGAGTGCGAGCCTGAAGATAGGGACACCAGTGAGGAGGGTAAGTACTGAGCTGGTTAGGCAGCAGGCGGCTTTAAGGAAAGCAGGGGCCAGGCGATCGATCGGAGGAGGAGGACATGACTGGTTGAGCCCCTGGTTCCTCTTCTGATGACCTTCACGTGACTGGGTGGGCATTAAGGAAGGGACCCTACTGCAGACAGACAGATGGCGGCAGCGGGTGGATGGTGGATTCTGGGAGATACGCTGCGTTTCAGGGATGTGGGGCGCTCAAGCAGGGAAGCTTAGTGGTACGGATACGACTGCCTGGAAATCGGGACTCAAAGCAGGCTGTAGGCACTCCCCAGGACGCAGGGGTGCCCCTTGATTCGCACACGCTTAGGGCCAGTTGGGCTGCACTGGTCTCCAGGGCTGCCTCCATAAATGACCATGTGCTGGGTGGCTTAGACAGAAACTTAGCCTCTCACTGTTTGGAGGCTAGAAATTCGAAGGCATGATGCCAGCAGAGTGAGTTGCTCTGGAGGCTCTGAGGAAAAACCTGTTGCATGCGGTCGTCTCGCTGCTGTCCTCAGTGAACCTGACCTCATGTGCACAAACCTGCCTCTGCCTCCACATTCACAGGGCCTTCTCCCTTGCCCCGCCTCAGCACTCTCTTGTCCGTTAGAAGAACACCAGTCTTTGCATCAAAGACCCACCCTAAATCCAGTGTGATTTCAGAGCAAAATCCCTAATTGAACTACGGCCTCAAAGACTATTTCCAAATACGGTCACAGTCGCAGTTAACTGGGGTTAGGACGCGATTCAGCCTATTACAAGTAGTTTCCTGTCTCTCCTTTTCCCTTCCAACAGCTTCTTTCCTGTGGGGCAGCTATTACTCACTCTTTCTACTTACATATTACTCCCTATAAGATTGGACTTTTCAGTTTGCCCTTTTTTTTTTTTTTTTGACTTTTTTTCTGCCCCTGGAAACATGTAAAAGGAGCCTTTTTCGGTTTTAACAATTTTGTTGGTAATGGAGAGAAAGAAACACCGAGACATAAAAATTCAAACTACGATCAATTTAACAAAGTTAGAGAAGCTCACAGTTCTCTTATGTTAAGGATTCCTCACCTGTGTTTTCCCAGTCTCATCTGAGGTACAAACTGGAAGCCATTTTGACCTTTGCCCTATGATTCCTAAGATGTAGGTTCAACAAACCTTCACAACGTCTGTGTTACCTTGGTGAACGTAACCCCCATTGAACCAATGAGATTACTGAGACTCGGAAAAGTGGGGGGAAAAAAAAGTATACAAATTACATAGCAAATAAGTAGCACAGTTGGGATTTTGCTTTAGACTTGTCCCAAGTCCAAGATTTTGGATCAAAATCTAAAAAGCTGGTGAAGAAGGGATGAAACAGGAATATGAAGGTGATGGGGAACAGAGACAGGGAGTCCAGTGCTGTGAAGAGAAACTGGGAGGAATTTCTAGTAAGAGGAAATCGGCAGCACTGGTGTTCCGTAAAGAATGGAAACTGGCCCTTGGATTTGGCAGAAGGCACTGAAGGCAAAAGGGAAGCAAAGCCAGACCACAGTGTGGATGGCTACATGAGGAAAGAGTGGGAGAGTATTGTAGGAATCATCCAGAAGCTGGGCTTCAAGACAAAGACAGATTGGATGGACAGAGAGGACAACCCAAAGTTGAGAGAGAAAGATTTTTGCTTCTTGAGGAGACCCCCTAGTGCTTACAAGTTCAGGTAGCAGCGATCAGATATATGATATAAATATGAACGAAAATAATCACTGGAGAGGTATAGAAATTTAGAACGTGAATTTTAGGGACTGCCTTCACTGAAAGAAGGGGTGTCACTTTCATTGAAACAGAAGTGGGAAGCAGGCCTAAAAGGAGCTATATTGAAAGCTGGCATGGCGCCCAAGGGTGCCTGGGCAGAAGGTCAGTTTTAGCTTCGCTGCTCCTTCCAAAGTCTCAGGCCAGCCATTTGCAAAACCAGAGAGTCAGTGAGGTAGGGGATTCTGTAACCGTGATAAAAACAAAATGTAAAGAACCAACAAACAATGCTGTTGTCAGTTCTGTAACATGAGAATAGTTTTATGATGAAGACAACAGATACAAATGTTAAGATTTCCTTTGCTGTAAACTTAAAAGTCAAGGTCTCTAAAAGTACTAATGATGATTTCAAAGTGAACACTGATCTCCACCTGCACAGGAACATGCATACTTCCTCACATTGGAAACCACCGTGCCAGATTGTGAGTCTGTCAGTCACTCACCTCCACTACTTTGCACCCTGTTGTATCTATACTAGTGTTTTTTCTAAATGGTAGTATCTTGGCAGTGCCTACAGAGCTAAAGAATTCATACTTTTATTCAAAGCTATGTGCCAAACCATTTCAAATCTCTGTGTGTTCTGGAGAAGCTCACTGGACGGCAGAGTCTCTTGATTCCAGGGTGTGTATGAGCAAGGGCTGGAGGAGAGGCCTGTCGGGCTCATCTTCACATCTCGCTCCATGAACGCGTTCTCAGACGCCGCTGTCCTGTCGGAACTGTAACTCTTTCGGAACGGTCATCCTCAGGAACAGAGTAAATTCGAGAGTAATACGTGAAGAAGGTTGTTTAAGATATTGTGAGGAGAATAGAAAGTTCTAAACAACCATCTTTTGTACTTAACAGTAACCCTAAAGGTCTGACCTCGGTCTGAATAGCTGTTTCTGGCTGAGATTGTATTTACAATGAGCAGGAATATTTTGTTCTTTGAATAAGTTCCAATGAACTGGGCTCTGAGAGGCAAAGTTTAGAGAAGCTCTCAAGGCTCTCTCCTCTGTCGTCTGCACTGGAACTGAGCTCTCTGCCTGGAGGAGCTCCGGGGACAGGGTCCAGAGAGTGCGTGGTGGGGGGAGGCACTTAGAACCTCCAGCGCCGAAGCACTGCCCTGACCTCACGTCAGCTTCTCCAGTAGCAGTGTTCAAGCAGCAAAAAAGTATTCTGTGTTTTTTGGCAATCAGCAGATCAGATACAAGTCTAGCAATACAACGAGGATGTGTAATCTGACATGATTAGACAAGGCTCTTTAGTACCAGAACATTCATAATTGAGACAAAGAAAGAGTATTAATAACACTTTCCTAACACGGCAGTTAGCCATTTTATATTTCCTTTCTTTAATCTTAGTGTTTTTCAACAAATCATGGGATTTAATAGCGTGTTTTGGCAGATTAGAGGATTTATGGTCCAGATGTTTTTTGTTCTAAAAATGGATTAGGGTGTAAAGTTTGCTGGAATCCATGGAACATGTTGAGGCAAGCCGGTCATTTTATGTGTGATTAGTGCCTGCCTTCTGTCTCACAGTCCCTCCATCTGTCACAATTCACCAATGGATCTGGTTAGATTTAGCCTCATGTCACAAACAAGTCCCTTTTCTGGGCAATTTCATATTATAGATTCAGTTTATGCCATTTTATGCCCTAGTTAAAAAGATAGTGAGAGTGAAAGATGAGATATTAGCTTTTCTCTCAATATTTACAAAACAATCTTTTCCCATCGCTGTTCCACCCTGAAATCATGCAGATTATCAGGGCAATGTGCATCAAGTAAATAAATGACCATTCTTAACATCAAGTTGAAAAATCGTTTTGTTCTTTACACCTGATGTTCCTTAAAAAAATACTTGGGCAATGCGTCTGTGTCCTACTTTGGGTTGTGGCCTTGCAGACAGAAGGTGGGCATCTGACGACCTTACTGAGGGTGTGAACTAAGTGTGGCTCAGGTACCAGTAGCCAGGGTTTCTTATCAAACAATTAGAGGTGTTTGGTCCCATTCTGCACTTGAAGTCTGTGTCCACAGCAAACCAGTGCCGCCTGTGGTGTATTTCACCACACAAATGGATTGGGGAAAAATGTTCTTCTTACAATCAGGTAATAATGACATCCCTTCTGTGTGTAACAAACCTAACATGCTACCCACTAACTCGAAACTGATCTTCCTAAAACTATTATGAAACACTTAGTGGGTATGGTGATGATTATCAATACCTGTAGCCCTTGATAACATTCAGATGACCCTCACATGAAAAAAAAAAAAAACCACAAATTTTATTTTTGCACTGCAAAATATTCACATACTTAAAGAGTTTATAGAAAAATGATATTTTAGACTTCTTCCCAAATCAGTAGAGACAGCCATACTTTACATAAGTATTATATTTTTATTAGAGACATTTGGCACCATCGTCATGTATTCAGTTGCATCAATTATTCGTTCTTTCATTTTAGACAAATTCCATTTAGGAATTTATTGTATGCCAGACACTCGCTATAAATCTAAAACAGAAAGTGATTTTTGTGGTGAAATGTTAACCTGTCTGCATTGGTACCAAAAGTGCCCTGTGTTCTGTCACATCTTCAGGTTATTTAAATGACCATGATGCTGTCACCAAGGCGATCCAAGAAGCCCGGCAGATGAAGGAGCAGCTTCGGCGGGAACAGCAGGTGCTGGATGGGAAGGTGGCTGTTGTGAACAGTCTAGGTCTCAATAACTGCAGGACAGAAAAGGTGAGTTCATAAAATAACCGACTTCTAAACCACTTAAATTCGCTACATGCTTTTTCCCTAAGTATCTCCTCACAGTCCTCTCCCCTCTGTGTTTCTCCTGCTCCTATGCCCACCCTAATGTAAACCACAGTTCTCTCGTGCCCATCTCCAGACTTTGAGTACAGTGAATATCTCCTCTGCCATCAGTTTACATTAATATGAAATAGTATTTGAAATATCTGAGTGCCTGTAGAAGTTTTGCTATCCTGAGATGCTTAACTTGTATTTGGGGATGAGCTGGATTTGGAAGTGTGGAGTCTTCTTTGATCTGCATAAGCTTGGACGATCCCCGTGCTGGCGGTCGAGCACCTCGGCTCCTTTGCACTGTCGCGTTCAGGCGCGTTTAGGCGGTGGGACAGGTGACTGCATCTGAGATACAGTAAGTTCAAGTTTTTGTCTAAACTAGACTGTATTTTATTTGTGAAAATACTGTAAGTTTTTCTACAGTGCTAAGAGCGATGTGCTTCTTTTGGTAATACTCGAAACGTGTTAAGTTGAAATTTTAAAGTGCTACCGAATCCCCTTTTTGTAATCCTGTAACTAAATAGATACAGCTGATAGGAGAAGCAATGATCAGCTACTTAGCAATAGCTTGAAAGTTAATTATCATAGGAAGCTTCTGAGTCCAAAAATATTGTCCAGAATGAGCAGATTGCTAATTTGGCTGGCTTTCTGGTTTCTCGGGTTTCATATGGAATGTTACGTGTTAATCTCTAAGAAGCTAGCGATGTGCACAGGGAAGGTGCACTGTGTGCGTGATCCTGTCACAGCCGTACCTCTGTCGCCCAATATGGGTCAAGAAAAGGGAGAGGTGATTTCAGTGCTGCTGCGTCTCTGGGGGAACAGCAGAGTGCCGGCCGGTGTCCCTCCCTCGCTCTCTCAGCAGAGGAGCAACGCAGGTGCAGCGGGAAGGGCACACCAATTTCTAGCTAACACCAGAAGGGAAGAGGACAGGCAAAGTGACAGCTCTAAGAAGGAATGATAGCAAGCATAAAGGAATTTATATTCAAATATTTAAACATTCTTGAAAGGATGCTTGAACAGAAATTCCTTTTCTCTGCTCCCCATGTAGAAATGAGTTTAACACTCAGCCAGATGCTAATGCAAAGTGACTCAAGCTATTCCTCGCTAGCATAGCTAAATTGCCGTTATTTGTTAAGCGCATTGAATTCAGCTGTGGATACAGCAGTTGGTTGCATTCAGCAAGCATCTGTACCCTTTTTTTTTTTAATCCTCCAAAGCAGACACAACTCTACCTATCTCCCCCCCTCTCCTCCCCTGTGCTGGCTGGGAATTGTCAAGTGACAACCGACCAAATCCTTTTGGACAGGAAGCCTTCATCGCGGGTTCTATATACTTGCAAAACAGGCCTTGTGGTTGGATCAGGGAGCCCATTAAAAGCACTTTGATGGTATGGAAATTCATCTTCATGAAGCTCCTAGGCCCCTAAGCAGCATGCTGTTTAGCTGTGGTTACAGATCAGTCATTCACATCGGAGGGCAATAATTGTGCTGACGGCTTGTAAGGCAATGGAAGTACATAAAATAATCCTGGGCCCTCCACCATGGCACTGCGAGTTAATCTCCCCTAATACACATCAGCTGTTGTTCTAACACATGACTTTATGCTGGCTCCAGTGACTCCTCTCAGCCTTTTGATTAAGGAACAGGAGTGGAACCATCTGCATTCACTTTAGTCCCCACTTGTCCATTGTTCGGGAACCTTGTTTTCACTTCCTGTCCCACCTCCACAATCATACTTTATCTTATTTTTCTGATTAGCACCTTCCACTCGGGTCACAGGGCTCTGTTGAAAGCTACTACTTTCAATTTTCTCTTTTGTAGAAATACAGTAACTTTCAAAAAAAACGCGGTCTCGAAGTAATACCTGCCAAAATTTGTTGGCCAGTTAAGATGTCTCCATTCTAAGGTCAGCCCTTGGCCATGCACTTTCATGCAGTTCAATTACATTATCAACAACAGTTTTGTCTCCTTACATATTTTTAAGTAGAAAATAAGAAAATGAAAGTGTCATTACTGAAATAACAACAGACCCATTTGATAAGTATGCAAATCTTGACAGAAGGATATGAATTAGCTCATCTCTTAGATTGCCTTTGACACCTGAGAATAAAATCAAGCTTATTGCAACTTCCTTTAAAGCAAGTGTCACCGTGGTGCTTTTTCCTGTTAAGCTGGCTTGCCCATCATTTTGTTACATATATATTGGGAGACATTTGTTTATTATACCGTTTGTTTTTAGGAGTACCAAAAATCCTCCGCCACAGGGAATTAGACCCTCCCCGCCTTTCCTGACCCTACCTCAGTTCTGTAGTCAGTTTCCAAAGGTCAGTTTTTGTTTGTTCCTTTGCACGTGAATGAAATCCCGTTCTTTTTCTCCTCTCTGACCTATTCATTAAGGAATCCCATCCATTTTGCCACAAATGGCAAGATTTCCTCTTTCTTTATAGCGTCACAGTATTCCTTGTGTATACATACCTTTTAATCCATTCATCTGTCCTTGAACATTGAGGTAATTTCCATAATTTGGCTATTGTAAGCATCCCTGCAGTGGACAGAGGAATGCATATACCTTTTCAAATTAGTGTTTTTGTATTCTTAGGAGAGATACCTAGGAGTGGAGTTGTCGGGTCACATGGTTAATCAATTTTTAATGTCTTGGGATATGTCTGTATTGTTTTCTATATTAGCTGGGCCAGTTAGCAGTCCCGCCAGCAGTGTATGAGAGGTCCTTTCTCCCACACCCTGTCCAGTACCTGTGGCTTTGTGCTATAGGTCTTTCTCATGTATGTGAGGTGATAACGCATTGTGATTTTCATTTGCATTTCCTTGACGATAAGTGGTGATGAATATTTTTTCATGTGCGTATTGGACTTCTAGATATCACCTGTGGAGATGTGTCTAGTCAGACCTTCTGCCCATTGTTTTTATGTTGTTGAGTTTGAGTTCTCTATAGACCTCGGATATTAACCCTTTGGATGTCTGATTCTACTCTGAATGGGAGAAAATACTTACAGCTTTTTTTTTTGTAATTTCTTTTACTTGCAAAAACCTTTTAGTTTGATGTTGTCCTGTTTATTTTTGCTTTTGTTTCCCTTACTGTTGGCATCCAGTCCCCAAAGACACTGCTGAAGCCAGTATTGCAGTGTTTTGCTTATGTTTTCTTCTGTGTATTTTATGTTTCAGGTCTTACCTCAGGTTATTCAGGTTTCAGGTCTTTGATCCATTTTGAATTAATTTGTGTGTGTGGTGTGAGATAGTGATCTAGTTGCATTCTTCTGCATGCATGTTGCTATCTGGTTTTCCCAACAACATTTTTGAGTCTTTCCTTTCTCCATTATACACTGCTGGCTCCTTTTTCCCATATCAATATGTTAGTGTGCCTGTGACTTTGGTCTCTCATTTCCATTCCACTGATCAGTGTACACATTTTTATCCCAATACGCACTATCATTTTTCAGCATTAATGACCAGTCTACATCTTTATGACACATGGGAATTATGTGATGGGAAATTTGTATCTTTTAGTTAGTAATAATTCAACATTGTACCTTAGATAGTGGGGATGGTACTGTGCACTACATGTTCTATATGGAACAATACATGTTCTATATGGAACAATAGCTCCTGCCTCTGTAGAATTTACAGTTTGTATCATTATTTTGACTGTTAATCATAGCATATTTATAAGTGTGCCCCACTTACAGATACTTAAGACCCCATATATCTTAGCATAAAGATCATTTTTGTGCTTTTACATACAGATTTTTTTCCATCAAAATTTTATTGATTTGCTACTCATTTACAAGAACATGCAAATTGTGGACTGTAACTTCACACCTCAACATGTACAGTAGATTCTGTGGCCTCTACTAGTGCCAATACACTATCACTTACCCCTGCTATAACCTCTTCTCTCCCTTCCCTGTTGTTAGCCACCTTAGTGTTCAGAATCCATATAAAGCATTTCTATACCAGAGTTGACAAAGGTGAGTGTTCTTCCATCTAAATCCATATCACTATGTATATTGAGTTATCATTTTCATATTACCTACCTCTTATTAGCGTTTCATGATCAGTCAACTTCATCCATGGTCAAACACAGGTAGATCAGTAGTTGGTTTGAAATTTTACTTCAGAGTTCTTAATGGAGATGTAAAAAGAGTATGTGATGAAATTCCTTTTTTATGTTGTACCATCATGTTCTCGTATCATTTCAATTGCAGAAGGACATTTTCTGCTCTAAAGCATTATTTTCTCTAAACCCAGAAAGTATATGAAATATAAGGAGTCAGGGAGATAAAGGAGAAAGACAGAAAGGACCTGGGCGAAAGAAAAGAAATTCAGCCTGGTGCTTTCCATCACTTTAAAAGGTGATAGCATGACCTGAGATCCAGATAATTGGAATCCTGTCGTGGAGATCCGTTTTCTTGAGTAGGCAAACCCTGTACACATTAACTTGTCTTCACATTTCAAATGACCAAAATGGTTGCCCCATCTAGATGGTCCTAATCCTGAAAGCTGTAATTGGACAGTGAAAACAATTAGAGGTGTGAAGATAGGAACAAATGTTTTCCAGTAATATGTACCAAAACACAAAATGAAAGTCATTTTTACTGAAACACATTTTAATTGAAGACTTTTAAAAGATTTTTCATTTCTTTACTTTTCTTGGAAATGTTTCAACATACCCAAGAACTGTGTATGTCAGGTTTCTTGGAAACTCTGGGACACAGTGTTATTTATAATTGTCATCTCTGGTTAATTATAGATTGTATATTCAAATAATGTTATCTTTTATCACACAGCTCTATTACGGTTTAATGTTATGGATGAATAAGTAAACTTCTCAGGTAGGAAGAATCAGAAAAAAACAACCTCTTAACGTTTTTTCTGGGAGGAAGAAAAAAAAAATACCCACTTTGCTTATCTCCAAAGGCATTGTTTTTTTTTTTTTCCTTCCCCTCTTTTTATTGAGGTAACATTGTATAGTTTCCCATCTCAGGGATTATATACACCACACCATTCCTGTCACCAAATGTCCAGTCTCTATCCACTACCAACTATCTTGCCCACTCTACCCATGCCTTCCCCTCAAACCATCATTCCTTAGTCAGAGTCTTAATTTGTTTTTGTTGTATTTGATTGCTTTCATTTTCTTTACATTCCACAAATGAGCAAAATTTTATGGTATTTGTCTTTTTCTTCTGACTCATCTCATCACAGTCCCCTCAGAGTCCATTCATGCTATTGGAAATGAAGACAATCTGTTTAATGGTTGAGTAGTTTTCCTTTTCCATCGTGCGTATAGACCACATCTTCTTCATCCATCCATCAATTCTTGGGCACTTGGGTTGTTTCCATATCTTGGCTACAGTAACAGCTGTAATGAACATCAGCGTACAGATAGCTTTTTGATAGGTGTTCTATGTGTGTTCCGATGCTTTGGGTAAATAACCCAAGTCAGGTTACTGGATCTTATCATAGTTCCGCTTTTATTTTTTGGGGGGAGAACCTCACAATTGATATTGGTATCAACAGTGCACAAAGAATTCCTTTTTTCTACATGCTCACCATCACCAGCTTTTTTTCTTTGTGACTTTTAGATAAATAACCATTCCAACTGATAGGAGACGAAGAAGTCTCATTGTTACTTAATTTGCGTTTTCCTAATAAGTAATAAAGAACATCGTTTTCTGTATGCTGGCCATCTGTATGTCTTCTTTGTGAAAAGCCTAGTTAGATCCTCTGTGCACTTTTTAGTTGGGTTGCTTTTTTGCTGTTGAATTGTATGGTTTATATGAATTGTTTATACATTGTAGATATGTACTCCTTTTCTGATAAATGGTTTGCAAATGTCTCCTCCCATTCAGTAGGATGTCTTTTTATTTCGATTCAAAAGTCTTGGTGTATAGAAACTTTTCAGTTATAATCCTGTTTCTTTATATTCTCTTTTATTTTTCTTGTTGTTGGAAATGAATCTGCAAAGACATTACTAAGACTGATGTCAAAGAGCTTATGTTTTCTTCTGTGTATTTTTGATTTCTGGTCTTATATTCAAGGTCTTGAATGTGACTTTAGACTATGGTGTATTGTCCAGTTTTCTAAGCACCGTTCATTGAAGAGTTTGCCTTGCTTCGGTGTGTGCTCTTGGCTCCGTTTTTATAAACTAGTCATCTGCTTATGTATTATTATTCCTGGGCTTATTACTCCTTATGTGGTATTAGTCCTGGGCTCTCAACCTTGATTCCATTTCATTGATCTATTTGCCTGTTTTCCATTATCATGCAGTTTTGATAACTGTAGCTTTGTAGGATAGTTTGAAGTCAGGGCGCATGATACCTCCATTTTTGTATTGTTTTTTTTCCTCAGGATTGTTTAGGCAATTTGAGGCCTTCGGTGCTTTAATAGAAATACTAGGGTTTTAAACATTCTATATCTGTGAAAAATGCTATTGGGGCCTTAGGAGAGATTCCGTTAAATCTTTATATTGCTTTTCACTTTTTGGAAAGTGTCTGAGAAAAGTGGGTATTATATCTTCTCTAAATGTCTGCTAGACTTCACCAGTGAAGTCATTTAATCTTGGACATTTTTTTTTTAAGTTTTATTTTTATTTATGCATACAAGCACTGGGGTACAGGCCAGAGGTGTGGGGGGTGAGAGGATTCACCACAGAGAGCAGGGAGCAGAAGAGGCAGATCAACAGAAGTACACTGCTGAGGGGAGCAGTGGGCACAACAGGAGAGGTCTGCTGCACCATGTGGGTGTCCCCCACTGGCCGGCAGCAGGGATCGAACTCGTGCTGCAGTGGCTGCGGTTTGCTTCATAGTGCGTTGCTTAACCCACTGCGCCACCAGGGGAGGCCCGGACATTTGTTTTTTTGGGAGGTGTTTATTATTTAGATTTCTTGTGATAGCTCTGTTCAGATTTTTAAATTCTTTATGACTCAATTTTGGGAGGTTATATCATTAAAGGGATTTATCCATATCTTCTAGATTGTTCAGTTTGTTGGCATCCAGGTGCTCGTAGTCATCTCTTATGATCCTTTGTATTTATGTGCACTAGAGGTGTGACGTGAATCCATTGTAATGTGTCCTCTTTCATTTCTGATTAAATTTGAGTCGTCCCTCCCACCCCCAAGTCTGATAAATAGCTCCATTTTGACCATACAATCAACTGCATGCCTCGGTTCTGTCTGACCTTTTGTTTGAAAGTAGCTGGTGCCCCTAACTAATAGTAGATTATAAAAACCTATTCTTTCTGATCCCACCGGTCACGCTAGTGTAATAGAGACCCAATTCCCTCAACTGAAATGAGGATTAGACCAGAAGTTTCTGTTAATCTCCCTTTCTCCTAATGTAGTATTCTAGGAAGATAATGTCTATGTTGTATTTATTATCTGTTAGAGATGCATTTCATTAAAGTGTATTAGAAAATCTCAATCCAGATGGTCCCTTATTTATGATGATGTGGCTTTGATTTTCTGACTTTACGGCAGTGTGAAGTAACATGCATTTGGTAGAAACCATACTTCAGACCTCCAATTTCCATTTTTTCCTGGACTAGCAATTTCTGATAGCAGTGCTCTTGTGATGCTGACCAGAGACAGTGAGCCACAGCTACTAGTCACACACGCAGTCATGAGGATAAACAACCAGGACCCACAATGTCTTCTACCAGCTACTCTTGAGTCTCCTCAGAAGACAGAAATTGATGACTCTGTTGCCCTAGCATCCCTGTCACCTAGCAATTAATTTTAATTCAGTGCTTCAAACATTCTTCATGCCCAGTGTGCTTGCAGATGTGTACATTAGTGGTGAGAACCCAATACAGCTCTTCTGTTTTTCACTTTCAGTACAGTGCTCAATAAATACCGGAGCTATTCACTACTTGTTGTAAAATAGGCTTTGTGTTAGATCAATCTGCCCAACATAGACTAATGTTTTATGAGAACGTTTATGGCTAAGCTATCCTGTTCAGTAGGTTGTGTGAAATGCATTTTTAACTTAACAATATTTTTAACTTTCAATGGGCTTATCAGGATGTAACCCATTGGCAAGTCAAAGAAGGTCCATACAATAGCTTTAACAAGTAATGATTAATTTTTAACACATAGTGAGATTCAGGGTTCTGGCATCAGTTCGCCATCTCAGTGATGTCAGTCTGTGTTGAAATCTCTGTGATTCTCTGGATTTGTTCCTCTTAGAGTCACAAAATGTTGATGTATCTGCAACTTTCCCATAAAGGCAGGCAGATTCTAAGTAGTTTTCTAAGTTCTGACTTCACGTAAAGAGCTTGTTCAATGCACCTCTGAGGAAGCTTCCTATAAACATCTCTTTTGGATAGAACTGGGTCATTTGTGCATCTTTAAACAATTATTGGCCAAAGGACAAGATACTGCTTCAAGTTGATATTGAATTGTTTTCTGGAACTGAGTAAGAGACCTTATCTTAACCTCTTTGAGATAAATGGCTATCTATTAAGATCAAAGAGTATACTGACAGGGAAGAAGAGGAGGAACAGAATAGTGCTGTGTAGAATTAAATTACTTAATGTATGTAAAATGTCTTTCTACAAAAAAAACATTGCATAGTTATAAACTAAATCAGACTGTATTCTCACACACACTGTCTACATGGTAAGGCTAATTTCTGTATTGATTTTCATCTATAAAAGACGCCACTCACAAACCTGCAAACATGCATATACATCTAAAAGTAGAGAATTTATTCACCCAACATTATTTGTCTGAGTACCTGAACTCTAAACACACATGCTGTGAGTTCATCTAGAACTGCAAAAAAGAATAGCTAGGAAAATGTCTTAATTTTCTGTCTGACATTCAGTGAAAAGTCTTTGCAGATTTCCATAGACTGTGGAAAATTAGGTGAATGACATGTATTTTTAGGTGATGGCTACTAATGACACCAGTTTCTCTTTTTGGTTGTCAGACATATTCATAAGAAGCCTTAGCACAGACTATAGAAACTGATTTGTAAACACAGGTTAAATTTATTACTCTCCCATTTGGAAACTCTTCCACTATAGCTTCTCCTTTTCTGCCGTTGTCAACCCTTTCCTTTCCCTTTAACAGAGTGCCAAACGCGAAATGACAGTGACCAATGTTGACTTAATGTGGATGTTTAATAATGAAAAAAAGTATGTCAGTCCCAGCATTAGTTACAAATGGCAGTAAGTGTATGGGATGGCAGCCCTGTAATAATTTTACATCCATCATTCTTTCCTGATGCTTCGCTGGCCTTCTGATGGATGGGGCTGGCAGTGTTAACTCTTCAGAAACTGACACAGTGTATCTAGTTCAGCATTATCTAACACATGAGCCTTTCCTTAGATAAGGAGAAGGCATGTGAGGGGTTGTGAATTACTGACTTTGCTTTGAAAAAGTGGATATAAGGCACCCATCCCTCTGCATTCAGTGGAAGATGCTACAATTAATTAATGATTTATGGATAGCTTGTGTAGTTGTTGCCTTTAGCGAAAGAAGTTCAATTAGAACTAGATATTTCAGCAGTTAGTGAAATTTTATGAAAGAGGAAGACACATTGGATAAAAGCGAGATAAATCATTGCAACAGTGTGGTAAAACAGATTTTACTAGTGTTTTTAAAAATTCCCAAACTTTAAAGTCTGCTGGTCAGAAATTACATGGCAACAAATTAAATTAGTATAAAAGGGAGCACATATAATTTTTACATATAATGACTTGGTAACTTTGAAAGATACATAAAATCTGAAGTTAACTATTTGCCTTTTTAGAGTCTTTATTCTGAGATTTTATATAAAATAGATAGGGGACTGCTTTCTAGGCAACTGATTATTAGAAAATCTCGACTAGCTTTTTATGTGCAAGTTGGCATTTGATCCTTAGGTTTTCTTTTCTTTTGTTTTTCATTCATAAAACCTTATGAATTCTGAGTGTCTTAGCTAGGGAACACTTCTTATGGGACAGGAGGGGAGAGGAAAACCCCTTAGTGAATATTATCAGCACAGAGCAGCCAGTTTTCAAAGACCATGACAAAAAGGCAAATAGGTATTATGTCATCACCCATCCATCACTCGATATGCCAGCCTTTCAATAATTCCAATCGACATTCTCGACAGGCTAGTGCATGTTGAAGGGGCTGTTTGTTTCTAGAAATTGAGTATAGGCCGTCTATAGCCCTTTGTTCCAGATGGTTTTTTTTTGGGGGGGGGGGTTTGGGTTTTTGTGGGTTTTTTTTTTTCCGCATGTCTTTTAATTTCTTTTTCTTTCTTTTCTTTTTGGGGTATTTAATTGAAATACATGCCGAGTTTGCAGCCTGCAAAGATCAGAGCTGTTTTCGTCCAGCAGTGGTAACTATGCATTAAACATTTTGATTTGTTTGAGCTTGAAGTTTAGTCCTTTTTTGCCATTTGCTTCATGGAGTTTGTGTATATTTACAGCCTCTGCATTTAATGGCCACATGCCTTATTTTCACAGATGGCCAGTGGAAGACTTTCTTTCTCTTAGTATAGCCCGCTTTCAGTTTTGCTACATTTGTCACCGTGCCACTACTTGCAGCTAGCAAGTGCCCACGCTTGGTGGGGAGCAATTATGGTGTGAGTTTTTAAGGAGCTTTTTAAAGGTTTTTTTTTTTTTTTTTTTTTTTTTTTTTTTTTTTTAATTAAAATTNTTTTTTTTTTTTCAGTAAACTTTTTATGGTTTAATTTTCAAGCCTAGAAAAGCTGTGCATGTTTTCAAACAGAGAGTCTTGTGTTCTTTACATCATTCTGGTAGAGGGGTTAGTGCAGGACGGTCCAATAAAATGAGACACGCAGGGCATGCCAAATTGGGCTCACAGATAGCTGCCCACAGGCTCCCGGTGATTGAAACTGTCTGTTCACTCAAGAAATGCTCACAGTAGCGTTCCTGAAAAAGCAAGTTTGAAAACACTATGCAGAGCGTGATCAAGGTACTTTAAAGGTGTGTTCCCATAGGCAACTGCTGAAAGTCAGAATGTATAACAAAAGGTCAGCACTAACCATGCCAAGGCGATGGGTGGTAAATTTGTTTCAGCCCCTGCATTTTGGATTTTTTGAATTTTAAAAAGCAAAGTAAGATTCATTTAGGCTGTTGTCAGGAAATGTTATTTCTAAAATCCTGGTTGGTTAAGAAAGGTCTTCTGTCCCTTTTCCTGCCGTCACCCCAAGGCCAGACCGCTTTCTGCAAGACTGTTGAAACGAAGGCACAGGAATAACTGGAGACATTTGTATTTAGTTATACTTTATTGATAGTAGAGGGTGGTACATGCTCTCGTCATTCATTGCGACTCACTTTACCAATCCAGTTTCAAAGTTAAGTTCTAAATTCAAGTATTTTCCTATTTCCCAGAGTGTCGCTGAAACTTGCCAATCACACCTTTGCTGCTTCTCTTTTACAAATGAGAATGACTTGCTTATGCCGCAATGGGCACGGTAATTCCAAGTGTCGATCAGCTTTAGACCTTCTGGCGCGAGTGGCAGTGTGGTGGAGCAAGGCATAGGAGTCCACGAAGTAGCCAGCGCCTTTCTCCCTGTGTGCGCCGGCCCTGCTCAGGTGTGTGCCATAGCGCACTGCTGAGGCTTTCTCAAAAATCTCATTTAAGCAGCGCATAAAATATGTAACTTGTTCCCAGTTCTTTGTCTTTCCCGTTTCTTCTCCCTTCGTAGGCCTTCTTTATGACACACCAGCCCCTTCACTGCAGAATGAGCGAGTTAAAAAGTATATGTGTAATCTTGCTTTGCTTCTCAATCTAACTCGGATAAAAATGAAATTTTGGCTGTTTGTTAAAACGAGGTTTAAATATCTAATCTATATTTTACACACTGTCTCTCTCCTCCTAAAAGCACCAGGATAATTGAAAAGTAATCTATAACCCCGATACACCCAGCCATGGCTCTTTAAAATAGTCCAATTACATTTATTTAACCTAGTTTAACTACTGGCTACTGAGGCTACATTCATAAGAATGCTGACAGTGTTATAGCTTTTATTTCACGAGAAGGAAAAATTAAACAGAAAAATCCAGTGTGTTTCTGTAGCTCAGTAACTGAGTTTGCCCATTGTTTACAGAACAATTCTCATCAGACAACATTCCCCTTTTCTGTTTACATTTGTGTGGCCCTCCCACCTACCGGATATCCTGTGTAGATTGTAAATTCTATTGTTTCTTTTTCTTGGTCTTGTTTTTCTCACATTAACCCTTCTGACTTGATTCTGTGAGCACAGTTCTCTGTATCTGCCCTGGTGGGAAGAAAATGTCTTTTTTTAGACTTGGGTTGAATGCTAACCCCATACATAGACATTTGAAATTCCAGGTCTTAGTTTTAACCTCCTCCACGCGTTCACACACAGGCATCTCTTTGATGGGTAAGCACGCACCATGTATCAGTGTTCAGGGGAACCTTCTGGTGAAGGTTTCTTTCCTACCAGTTCCTTTGGGCGACTATTCTGTGCATTATATCCCTAAGTTTGGCGGCTTCTCCCTACTGGCAGGGTTTTTTAAAAACTTAATTAGTAATGTTGAATTTGGGCATATAGCTCTCTTTTACAAACTGTCTAAATCTGTAAATAATTATTTTTGGACAGTCTCCTCACAAAATATATATCTCAACAACCAGACTTTTTGATTTTTTTCATAATTTGAAATATCCTTGAATTTAAGAAAATGATTGTGGAATTCTCAGTTTTAAATGGTCTTCCTTTAAGTTCTGAAACTTAATTTCTTCAAAGCCTGTTAACTGATTATCATTTATGGATAGAAATATGGGTTTGAAAGAAAATGAAAATGGCCTTTAATCCACCCTGTCATCTGACATGAATCGCCTCTTCAGTCTCTAAATATCGCTAATGACTTAAAATCCTCCAGGGAGGCAAAATTTTTGACGTGCTGAGGTAGTTTCCATAGATAGACAGCTCTAATGGATGACGATTCTGTGGTTCCTTTTACCCCAAAACCTACAATATTGGTCACTGTTCCATTGCTTGGAACATAGTCAAATCCTCTTCACAAACAGATCTTGAGTCTACTGAAACCTGCAGGTTCTTAGGGTACTTAAATACAGCGATTGTCAATCTCACCTTTCTACCCCCTTCAATGCTCATTTCCAGGGTGTGTGCAATTTCTCCTTCATGATAAGGATATTGACAGGAACATAATCCAAAGCTGAGTGAGTTCAAAACTATATGGTCATTCCAGTTTCTGTAGGAAAAAAAATATGTATACATAGGACCATTATATGACCTTAATGAATCCCTATTAGCTGCTTCTTGTCATCGCAGCCTCTGCTAAGTGTCCTTAGCGAGTCCTTATAGCAGTCAGTTCTGTATTTTCCAGAACATGGAGTAAGTTCTTAAGCTGTGGACCGCAGATTTCGCTCTTCATTCATGAAAAACATTCATGAAAAACAATTAGTTATTTGTCATCAACCTCCTAATATCCTCCCTCTTTAAATCAAGTTTTTAACAATCATAAAGGTAGAAAAAAATTGGTGACTCTCTAAGTCATTTTACTATGTTGGACAGTAAGAGTCACCCAGACTTAGAAGGAATGAGACATAGTTTCTATGAATTCAGGACTGTTATCTTCACTTCATAATATTTCCTTAAAAAGTAAAAACAGGGCCTCCCTGGTGGCGCAGTGGGTTGAGCAACGCACTATGAAGCAAACCGCAGCCACTGCAGCACGAGTTCGATCCCTGCTGCCAGCCAGGGAGG
>JAGFMF010011760.1:8196701-8227159 GCA_019455555.1 Galemys pyrenaicus | reverse complement strand
CTCTCCTGCTGTGCCCGCTGCTCCCCTCAGCAGTGTACTTCTGTTGATCTGCCTGTTCTGCTCCCCGCTCTCTGTGGTGAATCCTCTCATCCCCCCCCCACACCTCTGACCTGTACCCCAGTGCTTGTATGCATAAATAAATAAATCTTTAAAAAAAAAAAGAAAAAAAAGTAAAAACAACAACAAACTATCTTTTAGCTGGAGTTACACTTTAGTAGGCATTTCATAAATCTGGCTACCAAATTACATTAAAAAAATTAGAGGAACAAAATTGAGGTTTCAAATTCATTATATAGGGGAAAGTCTAACTTTACAAGAAGAAAAGAATTAAGATTAGATAAGGCTGATTTTTAGATAACTAGCTCAGAGGGTATTTATGCACCTTTCTGACCCCTTAGTTGGTGTTTGCCTACCATTCTCTCATGGAAGGATACCAGAATTCAAAGTACTAGGACATAGCCTATGAAAAATTCACATTTGACCACAGAAAGATTTCATCTTGCATTTTTGTTGATGTTGGTATATGTGTGTATGTGTAGTTTATATAATTTACAAGTCTTCCCATTGGTGCTCTTAGTTTTTTGTGGGCAAGTGGTTATTGTTGAGAAAAAGGCAACCTCAGTAAGAATGGGTGAAGCCATGAGGTTGAGGAGATGGACACATGGCTTTTGTTCCTTTTGATTTTACTGAAGTTGGTGTGTGGGGGTGGACTCTGACAGACAGAAGATTATAATATCATAATGACCTACCTTCTTTAATGGTCTTTGAGGTTCACATAATTGAAGGGTTAAAAACCTCTTCTGTTTCTTTCTTCTTCCCGTGTCATTAGGACAGAAAGAACCATAAAAAAGTATAGCCAGAAGGAGTTTAACTGTTACTGAGTCAACATTTGACAGTCACACTCAATTCTGTCATTTCATGCATGTGCTTTTTATGAGTTTTATAGCTTTGTGAGCTTTATTTCAGGGATGTCCATTAGGATAGCTGATCCACAGCCTGTCTTTCTCTCTGTATATGTGTCTGGTGGGGAACAAAGCTCATCACTTACACAAATCCCAATTTCAAGGAGCAATGGAGGAACCATCCACTCATGCACTGTTTAATTTAGGTTTGTGCAACTAAGAAAATATCTACCTCCTCTACAGCTCATGTGCTTCTTTGTTTTGACTGCCTTATGATACATCAACAAAGGATGTTCATTTGAACTTTTACGAATGTAATGAATGTTAAGTTCTTTTCTAAGTAAGTTGAAGTAATGGAGCAGTAAATGGGGAAAAGGATAAATACACTGTCATAGTTGGACAAGTAGAAAGAAAAAAACTCAACAATTTTTAGAGTTGCTACCAAAAGTCTCCTTTTGAATGTATATCTGTTGACCATACATGAAAAATATCATTGATTTAATACTTACAATGAACAATTTCTATAATTTTTTCCCTTTATTGTAGAAAACATGCTTCAAGTGTCTGTCACTAGGTATCACCGTGTTTATGTACTATCTTAATTTCACCACTCAAAGTCCAAATTTACTTTCATTGTCCCCTTTTTCCTGATTTACCCACCTTCCTTCCCGTCCTCTTCTGGTAACTGTTAATTGATCTTACAGTCCAAAAGTTTATTTTCTTTAGTTCATTTCACTAAGCATAATTCCCTCTCTAGGTCCATCCATGATGTTGCATATGGCAGGATTTACAATGTTGTCAGCTAACAAAATACAGGTTGTGACTAGCCATCTCTACTTAATCGCCCCCCTCTTTTGATGGTTCCTAGCTTAGCTCTCCTTATGACTCCCACCCTTGTAAACGATAAGTAGATATTGTTTTTATATATATATATATATATAAACATTGTTCTCCATTATGAAAGTCACTCGAGAGCCTCAGGGCCCATGATCAGTAGTTCTCCAAATGAGTTATTTTTTTAAAGATTTATTTATTTATGCATACAAGAGCTGGGGATACAGGCCAGAGTCGCGGGAGGTGAGAGGATTCATCAGACAAGAGTGGGGGGCAGAACAGGCAGATTGACTGAAACACACTGCTGAGGGCAGCAGCGGGCCAGGCAGGAGAGGTCTGCAACTCCATGTGGGTCACCTCCCCAGCCAGCAGCAGGGATCGAACTCGTGCTACAGTGGCTGCGGTCTGCTTCATAGTGCGTTGCTTAACCCACTGCGCCACCAGGGAGGCCCCCAAATGAGTTTGAGTTAATCGTTTGACCCCAAGAAAATACATAGCCTTTATTTTCTTCTGTAGCTGAGCTCTAATTTACTTGGACCTTTGTATTCAAGTCAATCTACCATCAGATTTTCAAGTAGATCAGATTTTACCTCCTATTTCCCCTTCATTTTAGTAAATCTATAACGTTATATAAGGTTTGATTAGCAAGATAAGGGGCTCAACTTTCCAAAAGTTATCTTAGTTGTTAAATCTATGACTACTGATAGCTTTTACCTGAGGGCAATACAGGTCATTTTGTTTGGTCCTAAGGCTATTTCATCTTGACTACTTTGTAGTAGTTACTCATTTTGTGCTCTCAGAACACATCAGAATTTTATCAAGTAGTTCTGCAAATGTGTTTTTTCTTTTTTTTTTTTTTTGCATTATTTCTGGTAGAAAAAAAGGTAGTAGAAAGAAAACCAATGAATCTTGTGGATCATATGGCAATTCTTCATCTTATTAGTTACCATATATTTACCTTATAAAGGCTGTACTTCAAAATGTATTGCCAGTGAAATGTGACAGTGTTGCCATTTTGATTTATTTACATGCCATTTTGCAAGATGTTTTAATTAAAGTCATGTTCCTTAAAGCTGTTCACATGTCTGAGAATTAGCTTTAATGAGTAGGCACAGGGTCACGAAAACAGCAGTTTACCATCTTAGCTTTCACCATTTTAAAAAGTACCGTAGGTTACACTCTAGGGTTTCTAATTGTACTTTGGAGGTTACTTATTTGTAAAAATTGTGACTTTCTGCTCTTCATTTGCTAATTTTAGGCACACCATTCATAGGGCTGATCTCAGAACTTTACAAGTCACTTACATTTCAGCCTCTTTCTATCCAGCTGCTTTTTCTTCTTGAAAGACTAGACTTAAGAATGGAGCACTATCTAGAAAATAGGTAGCGTTATTGCCTGGTGTACTGCTAAACCAAAACCTGAGAGTCAATCCATACCTGTATGTGTCCCAAAGAAAGTACTGTGACGCCGTCACTGACCCGAGGCGCTCAGATCACGTTGATGGAATGTGGCTCTTTTAATGTAACTGTCTTCTATTTTCACAGCTACATTCACTATAAAGTCTGTTAAACTGGTGTCCTTGGTGCTTCTGAGCTCAGATGAATAGACACAACGAACTCTGAGCAAAAGAAATCCAGGACATATAAAGCAACTGAAAACAATTTTTCATATAAACCAAACTAGGTCAGGTTCTATATTTTTAAGTATAAATGATTTTGACATTAGCATTGTAAATTCCTCTAGAACTAATATTGCTATATACTGTGTTGTTTCCAGCTTCCTACAACATTTTATACCTACAACAGAGAACAGGAATTCCAAGGCCACTAAATTAAGAGAACGTTTACGTAGTACGCACAAGTGTAATACTGACAGAGACAGACATTTTAGGAGTAACGTATGTACTACATATAAGGATTTCAATACCCTGTTGGTTCTTGCTGGGAATTTTAGTAGAGAGTTTACACGTGATACAAGTACCTTAAGTGCTTGATTATTTTCTGTGACTGTTTTATTGTCTCAATAATTGTTCTGTAGTTAGTTATGAAACCCAATAGCTGCTTTCCTGAAAACCACATTGGCCTCAGAGCAATGACAGAGAATGCTAAAAAAGGTTATAAATCTTTCATTGTATGTTTTTTGTTAATCACTGAATATCTTAATTTGGAAATGATACAAGGTTTCAAGTAATTTTTATCAAGCACTATATTTTCTTGGAAAATAATTGTGTGTAATAATCCTATGATCTCAATGAATTCAAAGCATACACTTCATGCTTTTCAATAACTTGATGCCTTTGCAGACCGCGGTTTTTAGTATATTTGTATCTCAATTAATTCACCAGTTCAGTATTTTGGCCTCGCAATCCAAATGAAATTGTGGTTCCAGTAATGAGTATTCACAGTGAACACACAGCAACAAATATTAAGCATCTTCCTTGTTACACTTATGAGGAGTGCAAGTGGCACTGAAGGTGATGGCCACCAGAGGGCACTACTTTGAATTACGTCTCTCTCACCTGACTGTCAGGTCCCTGTGCCACTTCGGTGTTTCTTCTGCCTGGGTGAAAATGAAGCAGGCATTCCAAATACTGCAAAACAGGCTGCATGCGTGACATTCCTGTGCACTCTGTGGCTTAGAAGGTTGTCTCAAGAATCTCAGTGTAGGTCCTGAAGGCACACCAAACCCAAGTGCCAAGATGGTTGGAACTCAGAGCGTCGGAGTTCTTCCATTGCCCTGGTGATCATTCGTTTCAGTGACGTCTGTGTAATACGCTGACCGAACAAAAGGGAACAGATCAACATCCTATCCTGGAAGCTAATGTATTATATTCAGCCCACAAAAAGATGTCTTTGAATAATTATAATTTCCAGTTTGAGCACTCATTTTATATATATATTTTTTCTTTTTTAAAGGAAAAAACAACACTGGAGAGTCTGACTCAGCAACTGGCAGTTAAACAGAATGAAGAGGGAAAATTTAGCCATGCCATGATGGACTTTAACATGAGTGGAGATTCTGATGGTTTGTGCAGATTTTCATTTATCTCCGAGTGTGCAGAAGTGTATATTTAGTGCCAAATAAAAGTACCAAAAACATCCCCTATACCTGACTATATACATAAGCGCTCACAAATGTGTCAAGCTCTCTGTTGTTAAGAGCTTGCAAGAGTCATCTCCTTAGTCCCTAGCACAGCCTCCTGGGAGATACGTATTAGGTAACGGCCAGACGTTGGTCTGGATTCCAAGGCAGATGTTCTGTATCATCATTTACTCTCTCGCCTCCTTAAATCTTATACCCCAAGCAGACTTTCCTGAAATGTGTATTTATTTATTTCATTTGGAAGTTTTCTTTTGTCAAACGTAGCTGTCTGCTCTGTGCCTTCAGCCAATTCTAAGTCCAGTTCTTCACTCATCAAGGGTCTAGCCAACCTAGAACATTTGACCACATAGTTCTGTCAACACGTCATTTTATTCACCTGACTATCCAAGAAAAGACTCTGGCTTTTGTGTCTAAATATTTCCCTCTGTTTTCTACTTGAAGGTGAACCTGGCCTAAGCACACACATAGAACTTGTTTCGCTTTAATGAATTTCTACAATGTTCATTCTATGTTTATGTTGATGTGAGAACAAGAACAGGCAGATGTGCAAGTGATCATTTGCTATTTATAAACCCATTTTTGGAGGCTCTTTCCATGCATCAGCACTGATTTTTGTCAGGAAAAAGATAATGCTAATAACATATTTCATAAATACTAAATAGTACAGTAAGATAAAATATGTACATATTATACATATATGATAATCAGCTTAAAACATTTTTGTTGCTGTTATTAAAGTCAGTCATGCTTGTAAGCAAAACCATTTCCAATGTCTATCAGGCTGAGGAGCACATTATGAATGAGAAATCCACCAACAGTTCTTACCTGTAACCATCCATTCTGCCGAATTTATTAGTGCTTCCCAATTTTGTGAACTTCTGTAGACATCTTAAATATGAATAGACTGGTTGGCTCCTAATCCTTCAAAGTAAGAGGAGTATGAAGGATAAAGAGAACAGAATGTGCAGTGATAATACAATCTCTGGAAATGATAAAGTAACTAATAGCTTATAGGCCACCAAAATACATCTTCTATAGTGATCATCCCAGAAAACTTGTGTCAGAATTCTACATCCTTCTGCTTCTCCGTAGTCTCTGCACAAGTTGTTTAATCTGCCTGTCTCCTGAAGTCTAGAGGAGAGATTTGGAGCTGCCATACCCTCTGACTCTTGCTGATTGGAATGTATCTATTATTGGGGCCTTTGATGGATAATTTAGAATATTCATTCCCCTGAACTTCCCCCCAATACTTATTTTGTTCACCTTAAACATGTGGCTGTAGATTTCATGGAATGCAACTGTATGGTAACTTTTCATTTGTTCTTTTTCCAACCATTTTCAAATAGCTTCTAGGAAGCAGCCTTGCATTGCTGCCTCAGCAAATTTTAAGCATTTATTAACACATAATTTCAAAGTACAGCCAAATGCCTAAGGAGAGACTATCTATATTGTATCTTAACCTCAAAATTTTATCTGGCAGTGCTTTTATTTACATAAGCTCAGAGGGAGGAAAAGGGCATGAACACTCCCTGTTCTGACAGTCTTGGGGAGCAGAGACAGATCCTCACCTGCAGTTATCCATCCTGCCAAATATTAGTGGTTCCCAACTTTGTGAACTTCTTCATCTATTTAATATTTCTGCGTACTGGCATGCCTACTGATCTGCTCCAACTGTTTTCTCTGCAATCTGCATCAGGCATCATGATTCAAGTTTCTTGTGTGCCCTTGAAAATAAATGGGGTGAGAGTCCATTAAAAACAGAAAATATATCAAATGTATTAAAAACACAAATACATTTGCAAACAAGCATCTGTCTTAAGAACTGAAGGTACCATTATCAGATGTACTTTTTATTTTCTTATACATATCTTAGCAGGCTAAAAAAAAAAAATGCATGCCCAGAAGAGAATCCTTAAAAGTTCAAACACTAATGTGAAGCAATGTTCCCTACTCTTAGGAAGTGCTGGAGTCTCAGAATCAAGAATTTATAGAGAATCCAGGGGGCGCGGTAGCAATGAACCTCACATAAAGCGTCCTATGAACGCCTTCATGGTGTGGGCTAAAGATGAACGAAGGAAGATCCTCCAGGCCTTTCCTGACATGCACAACTCCAACATCAGCAAGATACTGGGTAAGTAGAACATGTATGGGGCGAAGGTAGTTCTGTTCTCTGCAGTTATTCAAAGAGGGAAGAAGCCAGGTCCCCTTGCTGTGTGCTTGGAGGCTCCATCCTGCTCTTGTTGATGAAGGGGTCTGTATTTGTCGAGAAATGGGCCCAATTTCTGTAGTTAATTTAGTTGTGTGTCTAGATGTGCAATATTGTAATCCTTTCCCTTTACTAAGACTGGGGAAGAAGTTCATTTACCCGAGCCAGTATTGGTATTGACCATATTTATCTTTTTTCCTTTGCAAAAACTAGAGACTCCATCATAGGATGGGAGAGCTTTGTCCTACTACTGATTTTCTATTTAAAAATCAGTTTGGACTGTCACAGAAGATTCAGATGTGCAGTTTTTAAGTTACACTTTTAGTCATCTTAGGTGTGTTCAGAACCATTAAGGAGAGCTTTCCTGCCACTGCCACTTTGGCTTAACAGGTAACAATGTACATATTTACCCTACATACACCACACAGGAAAAATGAGTGAGGAGGAGTACCGATTACTAAAAGGTGGTTTATAAATAAGACCATTTGTCCTAGGAACAAAGGGAGGATAGATTTCATTTCTTATGTGCCAATCTCTCGACATCATCATCTCATTCATCTTTATAGACAACCTAAGTCAACTTTTATTATTCTGACTTCTAGTGGCAAATTTTGACTTCAACAAAATCTATCCAAATTATTAAAGTTTTATTCAAATCCACAGTGCACTTGCAAGTGCGTGTAGAGCCTTCAAACTCCAGAGCTAATCGGGTGCTGCCATGGCCCCAGATCCTCAACAGTGGTGACAGATGCCACCCTCTTCTACAGCAGGCTTGTGTAGTGAGAGCAGAACAAACAAAAACCACAAGCCACTTAAACTTGTGTCTAAACCTTCATCTGAAATGATTTTTGAGATCTTTAGATGAATGCTATCTCAAAATATCTGAGCATGTCAAGCCCTAGAAAATCTGAATATGTATAGAAATATATCTGTGCATAATCAGATAGTGAACTGATCAAAAGAAATGCATTTTCTTCTGCTTCTCAGGCATTTCTGAAAATTTGGCTATTTATAAGTATTCTACCTTACATATGAGATTTCCCATTCTTTAAAAACATACCACTTTCATTTGGTAGAACTCTGGAAAAGAATAAAATACTTACACAAACATGTTTCAATATACTAGTTATTCCCAAATTAGAAATCCCAAAATGTCAAAATTTTAGAAAACTATGAAGATTGTTTAAACTGTCTTTAACATCATTCAATTCTTGAGTCTAATATTTAAAAAGTGACAACCACTGATTAAAACTTTATCCTCAGTGTAAGAAATACGTTTTGATAGAGATATTTTGGGAAATGCAGCAAAAACCTTAATAGAAAAGGAATGACAGGTGGAAAGACGTCCTTTCTGGTATAAAGGAGAGAACATTGGAAAGACCATATGACTATCATAATAGCGACATGAAAAATAGTACTGCTTAATTTCAGATTTTTTGATAAAATTGTGTTAATTAAAGATAGAGCAGGAAAAAAGAACCACTCAGGTATCTGGGACCTCGATATTCAGTCACAGCTCGAACAAAACAAATGTTCTTCACATATCCACAAGATCATTCTAAATGGCCCATTTCATATAAAAGTACAAAGAAAGCTTGATGTTTTCCTCTTTACTGATTGTTTTGGATAACAGCCTCCGACAGCATGCCGCTAATTCATTCTGCTTAAAGCAGGCGCTTGAGCTGGGTTGACATTTTACGTAGTCTCTGGGGATCCTAGTTGACATTTTAAAGGGCTTCTAAGCATTTTATAATACCCTAAAATCTGGTTTTAATAAGCCATTCTGCTGAAATTGTTAACATAAGGAATCACCTTTTACTGTTTGGCCCTAGATCATGGGATGGGGACATCTTTTTCTGATTAGATATACAGTTATTGGAATAAAATGTGCAAATTCATTACAGACCCCATGGAGATGACAATGTAGCGCAGCTCAAACTTCTCATGTAATTGTCTTGCCAGATTTAGGAAGGAAAGAAGCACTGTCATGACTTTGTTTTTTCTTATTTTGAACAGTGAATAATTTTTACTGAATCCTCCTCTTTGTCATCAGCCAAATATCCTCCTCCACTTCTCCCTGTAAGGGGCTAACCCTTTGAAAGCAGAAGGAAACTTGCTTCCTGCATATGTTCCCCGCTAAGGCAAAAGCCACACCCAACTCACGTAGCTGTTTTCAACTCTTTCAAAGACATCAAAAAAACTTTCCTGCCATCCTCCTCTAGTAGTCCAGGGTTTACATCACTGTTCCCACGGCAATGTTGTACCTGCAAAGCCCTGAAGCCAAAAACCACATTTGTCCTTTGGTCAGCCCAATTCAGAAATGATTAATAAAAAGATTCAGAGTCTTCTGCACTGTCATAAAATGGAATAGCTTGGTATTCAGTGATACTTCCAGAAAAGTTATATTATCGAGTGTCAAAATATTTTATGATTCCAGTCACTGCCATATTTAGATGCCAACTTATCTGAGAATGTTTGCATTTTTTGTATATATATATATATATACACAAATATATATATATATATGATGTGCTTCTCTACCCGACCCTCATAGAAGCCATTTCTGCAACCAAGCCTTCCTGACTACAGAAGATTGATTCCACCTCCTTGTCATATGTCCCATAGCTTCCTGTACTTTCCACAATTATCATTAAAATAATAAACTTTGTAAGTAGCTGCTTAATGTATATTTCTCCACTGCAAATGTTAGCTTTAAGAACAGAGGTAGCCATACCGTTTGTCACTGCTATCCCATAACTCATCATGTACATAGTGGGACATCTAAAAAGAAAGTTCTCGTATTCCAGGTGAGGCTGCTAGGAAGCACAAACAGCCCCCTAGGCTTATTTATACATACACAATTCCATACAACAAAAATACAACCTGGTGAAAAAATAGGCAAATGATCAAAATAGGCAAAAAGTTCTCTGAGATTTCCCCTTCTACTGGTTAGAATATTAACTAAAAGTCAAGAAATAACAAGCGTTGGAAAGGATTTAGAGAAAAGGAACCTGATGAACTTTTGGTAGGAACATAAATTGGGGTGGCCACTATGAAAAGCAATGTTGGTTCCTCAAAAACTTAAAAATTGAACTACCATATGAACCTATAGTCCCACTTCTGGGACTTTCATACCCAAAGAGTATGAAAACACTAATTCCAAAAGATACATGCGCCCCTCTTTTCTTGGAGTACTGCTCACAATAGCCAAGATGTGGAAATAGCTGAAGTGTCCAAGAACAGATGAGTGGATTGAGAAGTTACAGCAGACTACTCAGCCATTAAAAAAGATTAAATCTTACTAGTTCCATGATCTCCTCAAAGTCCATTCATGTTAAGTGAGCTAAGTCGGAATTAAAAAGACAAATACCATAAAAAGAAAAAAAGCAAATGAACACAAGCAAAATCATACACCAACAACTGAACCAAGGTTACCAGCAGGGAAGGTGGGGAAGAGCGTAAGTTTGCGGTAGCCCATTGGCAGACAATGACTGGCGATCTGGGGGTGGGTGTTGGGTGACTCTATACAGCTGCCATGGCTAAACAAAATCTGAAACCTATACAGCATTGTAACATTACCTCAAAAATAATAAAACACTTGTACAGGCAAGCATTTAAGAGATCTATATTATAGGCCAGGCAACTGATGAAATAAAATTTCACTTAAATATTATCACTCAAATATGTGACAGTACAGACTAGTATTTTGCTACTTGTTTAAAAATACAAATGAAAAGTTTATCAATGACGACAACTTAGGTTAAATATGCATGTATATAAAAAAAAACCGATTTAGTTATTGAGTTGATGTATTTAGAAACTTGTGGAAATGTAATGATTTAAAAAACCTTTATAAGCCAGGTTTCTCTATTGGAAATAAACTTGAAATGACATAAAAAATAAAAAGTCCCTTAGAAGAACCTATTCTTTTTGACGCTTATAGACATTTAGACTTAGGGAGGAGTCTTTGACAATTCAGATTCTAATTGAGAATGCTGGTTTCTTTGTTCTGTTTGGTGATAAAGACAACTAATGTTAAATCAACCATACTTGACATATTTTTTCATATACTTCTATAATTATTCAGGAAGTCTGACAAACTGACTTTTCCACTCAAGTCTAAGGTTCAAAATTCTAACATACATATTTATAAAAAAAAAAAATCCACAGAAAGAGCCGATCCAATTCAATAGTGTCACAGCTTTACCCAAATCCATACTCACCCTGGAACACCACAGTGGTTTGCAGGTACCTCTAGAGAATAACTTCAGAAAATAAGGAGGTTGACGTTGTACCTACAGATAATAAGACCTCATCAACTCACTTAGGGATTTCTACACATTTGAGAACAGAATAGAAGTTTAAGTTCTATTATTTGAACCGCAACCTAGATTTCTATCATAAATAGAATAAAATAGTGCTGACCATCTAGATTAGGAAAAAATCTGTTTCTCAGTCTTTGCAACACCAACATGGATGTGCCCACACAAGCGACATCTGTTCTAACAGGAAACAGCTCTACGGGAAGAGCTCTTGTCCTTTTGGCTACCTTCCTTTGGTAACTGTGATAGCCCAGAGGAATCCTCTGCTTTACAGGGAAGAACAGTTCATCAGTGAGCTATTTGCATTTGAAATATCAGGTCATAATTGAGTAATGAACCCATTCAAAACCTTTAAGATCTTGCTTAGATGACCTGGGAGGTTCTGGAAGGACAGCTGCGCAAGTGCCTATTTGGTGGGGATCTCCTAATTCCAGGTATTTTGGTAGAGCATTTGATAAGAGTTCAGCTGATTACTTGAAGATAAACATGTACTTTATCTGCAGATTTTTCACATGCTTAATAAAAAACCAGGCTTACTACCACTTCGACAGCTACATATAGCCACTATCACAGAATCAGAACTCTAAACCACATTTATATTGAGAATTTGCACAAATTTTGTAATTAAGCCAGTTTCTCAACTAGTTGGATCCAAGCCAAAATTAAAAGCGCGAAGGGAAAGTCTAGTCAATGCTGTCATTCTGACCTCTGTAGACATCTGTCGCAGCAGCGGACAGACGTGAGGACACCTACCGTAGCGCACACACACTGAATCTCATCAGACCCGAGACTGAGTCACAACCTGCAACCTAGAAGTTGTGACTTTAGCAATTCTAGTAGGTGATTCCACCTTGATCGTGCCGAAAGGTAAAAAGGTGTGTACCCAGCATTAAAATAGTAGCTATTTAACTTCACATTCCAAACATGCAATGAATCGCAGCCTCATTTTCAGTTCACTGTTGAATTACCTCATGATCTAGGGTGGAAAGGAAAGATGACTCATTAAATAATCTAAGTACCTAACACTCATTGTCTACACCACCGCCCAGTCTGTTTTCTTGAGGAGACCGTTCTGATTTCTTGAGGAGACACCACCAAACCTCTCTCTTAGGGGCCCTCACTTCTTGAATCCTAAGCACACTCATCAAACACATTTTTGTGTTTTTCTGGATTTGGACCAACGTCTTTACTTTTGATTTTCTCGTTCTCAGCTGTCCGCTTAGGGTGCTCAGCGTGGGGCAAGTGAGACCGCTAACCTGCTTCTCTTCCTAGGATCTCGCTGGAAAGCTATGACCAACCTAGAGAAGCAGCCCTACTACGAGGAGCAGGCGCGTCTCAGCAAGCAGCACCTGGAGAAGTACCCCGACTACAAGTACAAGCCCCGGCCGAAGCGCACCTGCCTGGTGGACGGCAAGAAGCTGCGCATCGGGGAGTACAAGGCCATCATGCGCAACCGACGGCAGGAGATGCGGCAGTACTTCAACGTGGGGTACGGCCGGGGCGGGGGAGATCTGGGGGGTTGGAGGGGCCTGCGGGGGGCGGCACCCAGGGCACTTAGTGCGTGTGACCCTTCCGAGCAGCGTTTTCAAAAGAACCCGCCTGCCCGTCTAGCCAGAAACTAAAGTGCCCCTTGCACGATCCCCAGCGAGAAGGCCCCAGGACAGCGGCTCTGTGAGCCCAGGCAGCGGCCGGTCGGACGTGACACATCTGCTGTTAAACCCCTAGAAATGCTAGACACACCTCACAGAATTGGTGTTTCCTCCTGCATCCTGCCCCACAGAACAGTATTCCCGCGGCTTAGAGGACAGTGGGGGAGTCTGCAGTTCTGCTGAGTTCGGGGCAGTGAAGTTTTATTGGGGGGCGCAGGGGTTCGTTTAAATCATCCTTAGGCTTAAGTTTTAAGCAACTTTTTGCTGTTCTAGTGAAGGGGAAAAAAAAAAAAAACAACTTGCCGTCAAGGACGTGAGCTCTGCTTAATCTTTTGGTGCCTCAGTTTTTTTCCTAAAGCAGACTAGAAATAGAACAGAATTATTTTAAGAAAGACACGGTAAGCGCCCGCAGATGCCTTCTCATCCATGGCGCCGGTACCAGAATCAAAGCAGGATGCGATTTTTCAAAGTTGGGCGACAGGGTGAAATCATGACGTTAGAGCTGGGCAAGCCGAGCACCTTAATTCTGGGGCTTCATTCGGTAGTGGGACCTGTGTCTAAGTGCCCCCTGACCCACGCTGTCTCTTTGGGGTTCCCCTCCGACAGGCAACAAGCACAGATCCCCATCGCCACGGCGGGAGTTGTGTACCCGGGAGCCATCGCCATGGCGGGAATGCCCTCTCCTCACCTGCCCTCCGAGCACTCGAGCGTCTCCAGCAGCCCCGAGCCTGGGATGCCTGTTATCCAGAGCACTTACGGCGTGAAAGGAGAGGAGCCCCATATCAAAGAGGAGATACAGTCTGAGGACATCAACGGAGAAATGTATGATGAGTACGATGAGGAAGAGGATGATCCAGATGTAGATTATGGGAGTGACAGTGAAAACCACATTGCAGGACAAGCCAACTGATAAGGGGCAAGATGTTGTGACCTTAGGACTTCAAGAAGCCCTAGCTGGTTCATCCTTACCAGTGGCCAAGCACATTAACTTTCTCATACACTGACTGTTACTTTAACTGTTAGTCTTAAATAGTTGGGACATCAGCTGACTAATAGACCTCAGCCTCAAAAGGCTTGAAAGGAAAAAAATACAACAATCAAACAACAATATCAACAACAAGGAGAATGAAATAAGCTATGGGTAAAATAATGCCAGTAATTCAGCTGCTACATCCAAGCACTGAAGTCTTACCCGTCAACTTTTTTTTTTTTTTAATAAACTTTATGGCTGTTTGTTCTACAATGTTCTAGAAATTCTCACTCAGGTACACAGTGCCAACAAGTGGCTTGTGAATGTGTTTTGTTGTTTTGTGCTACAATTTTTAAAAAGAATAAGTTTTGTTTTGTTCTTTGGGGTTTCTGGGTTTTTTCCATTTCTTTTCCTTTTTTTTTTCTTTTTTGGTAACGCACCTGACAGAAAAAAGAAAGATGAGTTTCTCTTTACTTCTCTCCACCGTCTCCATCTCTACACTTTAAGATGGAAGTCTGCGCATGGGGGAGGGGAGAGAGGGAATAAGAGCCTGTTTTTAACTTCCTTGCTATCCACCACAAAATCAGCAATTTCTTTAGAGGACTTTCTTTATCTGTTGCACACCACACTACATCTTTGAGCAAGTGCCAAATTTGTACTGAAGTGTTGACCCCGTTCATTTTTCCCCCCCTTTCTTTTTTCCCTATCCTTCTTAAGTTAGGACAGTGTTATATCTTAGACAATCCCTTGAAAAACCTGAAATACCAGCAGCTGGTGAGATTTGACTTTTTTTTTTAGTGGAAACTGTAGGTGCTTCTCAGGTGAAAAGAGAGAGAGAGAGAGAGACATAAGAAATTTAGAGAAAAAATATTTTCTGATCTTGGATTTTTGTGTGTATGTATGTGTGTGATTAAGGTACTAATAGAAATAACCTTGGACCATGGTGAGTTCAACCCACATCTGGGGATGAAATCCCACATCCTCCCTAAGTGGTCTGGAAGCAACCTTGACCTCGACTTTGCACTTCAAATGACAACCAGTGTAGGGCTCAGAAATTATATTTTTAAAATTTCTATTATGATGATTATTGGGTGGATCAGGTGGCCCTGTGTAATAGAGGTGTGTGTGTCTAACATGGACGCTACTAGCAAACTGTTCCCAGATGTCCCTCCTTCCCGGTCAGTTGGTCCCACTGATTTGCTACTTCATGATTACTCTTTGTTTTTCTTGTTGAGAACTTTGAAGAAAGCAATCGTCATTTTCCTTACTCTTTGGCCATTTTTCCACAAGTACAGAATTAGTTTATTTCTTCAACAGTCTATCCTTTCCTCTTCAGGAAATGGGAACTGATAATTTTATAATGCATTTTCCATCTCTACATGAAACAAGTGGAGGCCATTAACATTTCAGAATCACAGGCCATGTGCACCTCATGCCATGAAAAGCAGGATTCGATCAAAAGTCATCGCGTCCCAACCAATGAAACCTGGTTGAGTTCTGCGACCGTTGCCATTACTCTTCCCTTGCTGTGAGGGTGGGTCCGCTGGAATCCAGCTTTGGATTCCAGCAGAGCTGTGCACACAGCAGCAACCTGTGGTGCCAGCCAGATGTCACAGCTGTTCTAGGGTCTATACAAATAAATGAGAAATAATTTAAAGTCAGTCACCATTATTTGTGCTGGAGCATCAGACAGTAAAGCCTGCAACTAGTAGCTCGGATGATGTGTGATGGTTTCACTCCAGTCGTCATTTTCTGTCCACACACCCCCAACCCCCAAACCTGACCCTAAAGTTTGATTTTTTCATATGAAGAAGAAAAAAGTTGTGGGGGTTTTTTTTGTTTGTTTGTTTGTTTTAATTTTTCTCTCTCTCAAAAGACTTGCTCTAGGGTTTTGTTTGGAGGAGCTGATCACATCCTGCATGTCAGAAATTTTGTTTTGTTTGTTCTTCTGTTTGTTTTTGATGACTGTATTTTCATTTGAACTGCCTCTTTTTGCTAGTGTTGTAATGATGATGATGATGATAAAATAATAATAGTAATAATAATAATAATAATAATAATGGTCAGCTGTTCCCAGATTAGTAAGTTATGTATAATTTATTTCTCCCTTTCTATTTTATTCTGCTCTGATTTGGAAGTGCAGCCAATAAGCTGTTAGATATTTAAAATGAATTTCCATCTCCAACTCATATATATATTTATATGCATAAATATATATATACACACACACACACACACATTCACTCACACAGTTTTACTTCTCCTTCCAGAAGTTTTCTCCTTTTTAAAAATTTGGCCCCAACAATGTCAGGTTCTGGTGTTTAATACAGAAGAGTGAATTAATAGGAAGGTCATGTTGAACCTTAATTAACTTATGCTCTCATCACTCATTTTAGTTATTTAATTGCCACAGTCATCTAGAGCCAATTTTTTTGTTGTTTTTGTTTTGTTTTTAAGCACTCTGGATAAGAAAAAAAAATAGACACTTGTTTTTATATCGTTATTATGTACAATGTGAAAACAGATTTTTAAAAATTTGTTCTCTGTCTTTGTTAACAAATTCTTTCTGACTTATGTGGGTTCACCTCTCACGTTTGCTGGATACTTATTTTACACCATGTTAAAAAAAAAGATGCTTTGTTTTCATTTCATGACTTTGGGCTACAAGAATACTTTGTTTTAGCTCCAGGTAAGATGCCACTGAGGGCATTCATGACTAAAACCGATTTAACACACACACACCAGTGAATTGATAAAATGCTTCTGTTTGGTCTTTTTTTGCTTGTTTTATATTTTATTTGAAAATGATAATGCAATTGTGAATGGTGACCTCTAACTGCTGACATTCAGAAGTTAATTTTATTTAGTAAGGTGTATGGCAGAGAGACCAAACTGCGTGGACCAAAATAAAAGGCAAGTCAACACCCCCGCGCTAGCTCCCCTTATTTTGATGACTTATTCACCAGGTATCAACATTTCTTCATCTTAGTTTTCCCCAAAACAAGGCAAACCAAAAAATTACAATAATGCTTAAAATGCTTTGAAGTCATCTGATAAAAGGTGCTATGAATAGCAACTTGATGTGTTAAAAGACATTGCCTTTTTTGGCATTTGATTGGTATATAATTTTTGTGACGGATCCTAAAGCTTTGTATTCTTTTTCTGTACCCCATAATAACCAAAAAAGAATAGGGAGGGGAAATTGAGAGTAAGATCAAACCCACCCATCTCTCTCTCTCTCTCTCTCTCTTTCTCTGTCTCTCTCTCTCTCTGTGTCTCCTCTCTCTCCCCCACCCCCCCAACACACAGCACTGATGAATAATTTGCCAGAATTACGGTTTTTATGGCTGTTGTAATCAGTTCCTCTAAAAATAGTCATGTTCTAATATGAACTAAGAACATCACTAGAGAAAATAAGTTGGCATTACTCATTCATAAGTTACTAATACCTTGGATTACTACTATTGGATAAAATAAAATTAAAAAAAAAAACTAGTCTTCAGCACATTTGTGCCTAAACTAGTTAGGTCAATTTTTAACATTTATTTGGCATATGCAGTTAAAAGTTAACTGTGCATAAAATCCCTCCCAAAGAACATAATGATTATTGAAACCAAATCTGTTTATAAGGAACAAATACAAAAGTTTTCTTTGATGAAATTATTTCATAGATTCGATTTCTGAAGTAGATGTTCACTTTAATTGATTTAAAGAAAATTATCTTTATCCATTTTATGATCCAATTTCAGCTATTCTGTTAATCCAGAAGTTACTATTCCCGGAGGGAACCTCTTCTATCACATTTAAAACATTACAAATAATTACATTTTCATTCATTCTAATGGTTAAATTATTTAACTGTAATAACTGTATATTTACAAGCAGGTTTATAAAATATTTGTCTATCAAGTTAAAGGTAAAATAAAAATTATTGGGTCTGCAAGGAAAAATATGAAACCCACTTAAAGTGGTTCAGCTATCCCTTTGTCTAATAGGGCATAGGTTTTTGTTTAGCCAGACATTACAGTATTTAATTTTAAAGTTTCTATAACTATCAGTGTCCCAGGTTGAAGATGATGTTGTGTTGAGTTTTCTACTGATGGATTCTTGTCCTCCTCAGTGTTCCTGTCACTGGTTCACTAAAACAGTATTTATATAGCTCCACTGGCTCTAAAGCTCTAAATCCTTCTAACATTTTGAATTTTACAAGTAAAAATGGGAAAAAGTAGAAAGAGACAATCAAATGCCTGGAGCTTAAAACAAAGTATGTGCAACCTACCATCTCACTTGAAATTTAATAAAATAAATAATTATGTAAATATAACATAGAGTTATAGATTTATATTTTGTTCATAACACATAGTGTAATATAAGTTGTATATTTTCATGTTTTTGGTTTTATGTTATCATTCATGCCACAATAAAAATAAAACAGGAGTTTATGTACTCTTAAAAAAAAAAGATGTGGGTTGCCACCAACCTGTTTTTTCGTTTGTCTTTTGTTTTTTTTTTTTTTGTTTTTGCATTCTCTTTTTTTCAGTATTACTGCCATGCAAGGCACCAATAAAAACAGCAAATGTGTTCTTTACCTATTATACTGTGTTTCTTTTCACAATTCTGGTTATGGAGGTGTAATCATTTTAAAAAACAAAAACATGAGAAATAATTTTGTTTTCATTATAACTAAACCCACTTACTGAAGTTGGCTGAAAACTAAGGCTTTAATTTTTCAAGGGGGACACTCCAAGAAGGACAGCCAGAACTTGTTAGTGCATCTCAGACAGGGCTCAAGGTATTCTGTAATGTTAAACAGATACTGCTTGTGCAGATAATTAGTAATACTCTTCAAAGTCCTATAATTCTCTGAGACTCGATGCAGTGGAATGAGGGAGCTGCACTTCAGAACTGTGTTCCACCCTGTTGTTTGTATAGAAAGAAATTCTAAACTTCAATTTTTGAAATTTCTAGTAAGTAGAAAGTCATCACCATGCTGGCACCTAATTTAGAATAATGGATATTTCTAAATTCTTTCATGTTCTAACTTTAACCTCTGGACTCCAACTTCCACTTTTTAAGCAAATGTTGAAAACAAGGAATGTTTTTTTTTTTTTTTTCCTTTCAGGGGCCATTTTCCTTGTGTCTTTCACCAAAGTATTTAATCTCCCTTATCAGTCAATGTGTGATAGTTTTCTGTATGGGCTTTGGTTGGTTGATTTGTTGGTGATTTAATGAGCATCAAGATACTGACATCTGGTTCAAAAGAATATAAAGGAAGTACATAAAGAAGATACCTTCTACTAACACTTTGCTCCTCATATCAACAGAGTATTTTACAAAGTCTGGTGCATGTTCCACCTGCTTCAGAATTAACTTAAAAATAGTCCTTGGGGTGGACACCAGTCCTTTCAAAACAGCCAGTAGGTGGGGCTAGTTTCCTCTTCTAGTTCTCTTTCTGGCATGTCAAATTCTGCCCTTCATTGCCTACTACTCTTTGGCCTCTGTGATACCCGAGGCAAGGTTTTGAGAATGGAAGGAGCTCTTAGTCCTTCTTGTTAAATTCTTAAGGGTATGATATCCTCCAGTACCATGCACCCAAGTCACCCTTGCTTCTCTGCTTCTCACATTGTTCATTGAGCAAAGCTGTAGGCTTCAGAGAAGTCAGGCAAGTGGAACACAAAATATATTAACACACCACTTATACCCACTTAATGTTTGCAAAGCCAGTGGCGGGTCTTTGGAGATTTCCATTGTGGAAGTTGAAAAATACATGTTCTGTGTAGTATTTTTAATAGATGGCCAATGGCTACATTGGCTACAGTCTCATCCTGTTTCTTCAGAAAACAGCAATATGAGGATTTGCTCAGTATATGTGGAAAGATAAATCTTGTCTGGTTAGGAAAATTTGGGTCACCCAAGTGGCAGAGCTCTAATCACCACCTTCTCGCACTACCAAATAAAGTTCACTTAATTTTGTTCTGTGATACTCTTAAATCAGAGACATTCTTTTCTTTTCTTGGCCTTTATGTTTTTACTTTCTTTAAGATATTTAGGACTGGCATGCAATAACAGATTGTTTTCTTACCGCCAATACCTTCAACAACCGTAAAAGCAATTCTCTCAACAGTGAAAAGAAACCCATTCTTTTTTTATTATTAATATTCAATTTTGCCAATTTCAGTTGTTGGTGGTTGAGGCACCTGACGTATTTTTTTTTTTAATGCAGACACGTTAGCAAATTTGAAACCTTAGAAGTCATCCCCACTTATAACGATATCAAGACTGAAACCTCAATTGTAACAATGGAGGAACAATCATTCAATGTCTTGAGTTGAAGAATATTTACGAAAAAAAAAAAAACAACAACTATTTTTCTTGAATTTCTAAAGCAACCTACCAGTAGCTGAGAAGACCTGTTTTACAAGCATTGTAATTAGTGTGTAAAGTGTATGCAACAGTATTGCTGAGAGTTCTTTAAAAATAGTTACGTTTTCTTAAGCAGGCTAAAAAAACATCTGTTCCGTAATTTTGTTGGTTCTACCAATTTGTTTAGCAAACAATCTTTACTACCAAGACTGAGCCCGTTCAGCTCTGACCAAACCATATCTTCGCTTGTCAATTAGGTTCAGATAGATGAAATTTTTCTCCCCCTATTATTACCATTTTCTAAAGATAAGGCAAATATGGAATAGTACTTTGTTGCTACTCAAAATGTAACCAAGAGGATGAAAGTTGTTCTATTATTGATGTTTCTACTGATTCCATTTAAAGAGGAAAAACAAGTATTGCCAGAATGATTGCAGGAGTTGGGTAGGTCACACGAGCACCACCGTTTTGTACAGTACCTGTTTAATTCAGCATTAAATTTGAGAGTCTGGAAAGCAATCCTAATCACACACAAAATGTAAGATATATTTGAAATAAAGTCTTTGTTTATAAGAATCACTGTTGTGATAACATCTTTTATAAATTCATGGGGTCATGGTAGAAAGTTGGTGAAAACATTGAATATATTTTGAAAATGATTTAATGGTAGACTCATTTATTCAACTTATGCCACCATCAGGAAGCATCTGTCTTGTTTTATCTTCCAAGCCGACAATTGACAGGGCACAAGTGCACAAGCAGGGGCTGCAGGACCTGGCTTGATTCAAGACTACACTCATCACTAGCAGCCCCCAGTAGTCACAGAAATCATCCTTTTTCTTTGGAAATGATGCTTGAGGCAACACTGTCTTGTACTGGGTTAACACACATAAATGGAATTGACAATCTGCTTTCTTGTAAGCAGAGTTTATTTGACGTCTGGAAAATGAATTGAAATTGCCAGTGGCTGTAACATTTGGTTACAAATGCTCACTACAGATATTAAAAAGAAAATTTTAGATTAGCCTTATTAAAGAGTTGTCAATTTCCCCTAACCTACAGATTCTACGAATCTTTGAGCTTTGATATCATAGCTTGCTGTCTCCTGTGTCTTTGGCGCTCGCTTACAGAATCCTCTGATGGGGCTTTAACTTTGTCTCCTATTGTTATAGTAAGAACTTGGAAAGGTCCCTTGATTTATCAGATCCTTTAAGATTCCCAAAGTTTATGGTAAACTTTGATGAAATTTTGCAAATTTTACACTTTGCATGCAAATTTTAAACACACAAAGCTTGAGTTTGTATCATGGAAAGATAGTTTTATTTTTTTTTCTTTGTCTTAATGACTCAATATTTGGCCCAGTCTTCTTGGCAATAAAAAGCCTAACACTTCTCAAAGTTTCTCACTCCCTGGGGCTCATTATACGGGCTTTATAGCGATTCACTGGCTCTTCCACCCATTTTCAGACTTAGAATGAATATTTTAAGTACAAAATGCCAGCACAATTAACACAGCTAATGAAGAGACAAAGGAAAAGAGTAAGAAATGGAAAGGACTCACACATACACACATAATACAAACACACACATGTATGTGAGTCCTTATTTTCTTTCACTTTTCATGTCTTAACAAGAGACTCGCCTGTGTGTGCACACTTAATGAAGAGGACAATTCTCATCACCAATCAAAACAGACAAACAAAACACCAGTTCTTATTTTCACAGCACTTAGGGCAAGGGAGGAACTATGTGGATTAGAGGATCCTCATTGCTTAATTGAAGGAAGCATGCACATTTATCATGAGAAATAAACCTTCACTGCTCTAAATTCTCAGATGGATTTCACACTTAAGGCCCAAGACACTATCCAAAGAGCCATTTTTTTTTGTATGCAGATTTACAAAAGCTGTAAACTTATTTCATATATGCTCACTCTATCAGTAGTCCTTCAGCAGAGTTTTATAGTTTGTAGGGGGTCAGAGAGAGAGAGTACACATATGAATAGATAACTGGATGTATGGATTAGACAAGGATTTACAAGGATAAAGCTGAATAGTTATTGTGATGAATATTTATCATGTCCCATAGACAAAGGATAGTTTTTTTTAACTATCAGATATTTTCCAATTGGCTTTTAATTATCCTACCTTAAAAGCAAACAATCTTTACTACCAAGATATGATATGATAGGTCTACACAAGATATAGATAGATATATAGATATATATAATCCTTCCCTCAATGTTTGTAATTTTCAAGAAAATTAAACTATATTAAGCAATATAATAATATAAGGATATGATTAATGAACCAGAAACTGTAAGTGATACAGTATTTCAAATGAGAACAAGATCATTAGAAAATTCACTGAGACTTCATCTTGTAAATAAATTTAGTACATGATAAATGGTAATCTCCTACTGGAACTAGAAAAAAACTGGAAAATTACAAAAGTTGTATTTTTAAAGGCATTAGAAAACTAAGAAGAAATGAAGTCTAGCTGAACCACAATTTCAGAAGAGTAAGAACCCATCTATGAAGAAGTTGATGATTTCTAGCCATTTCTAGTTAATGAAGGCATTAGGAAATCATAGCTGTTTGTTATAAAGGTCTTGGCTACTTCTAGGAGAAAAAGAAAACCCAGTAAAGCAGCTGTGTGGATTTTAAGTGATAAACTAGAAATATGAGGGGCCTCCAATGCAAGACTGGTTTTACTAGTGCATATTTGTAAGCCCTAAGTTCTAGACTGTGTGTATTGGTAGAGATTTATGGCAAATGCTTCTAAGAGAAAAATGTAGAGCCCCTGTTATCTTTTAGTGCTTAGGAAACAAGACCAGCCAGAGTTCTGGTACCTGCTTCAAGTTTCCAGAATGTCTCCCTCACAAGATAGTTGCTGAATTTTATCTTCAAGGGATAGGATGATGAGGGTTGGGCTGGCACTTTAGAAGGCAGACCTCAATTCCTGTAGTACTCTTGGCAGAGGAGACAACTGCCTACCAAGCTCACAAGCACAGCTTGGGAAATCATACTGTGAGATAAAACAGAGGAAGCCTGACTATTACTAAAATCACCAACCAGCTTTGAAACAGTTAAATCCCTAAAATGAACATGATCAATCCTTCACTCTATCTGTTAGCAATATACACTAACACAAGAATGGGAAACTCCACTCCAGCAGAAGATTAAATCATACTGGTCAATTGCAGTTCTTTCATATAGGAAATTTAGCCAGGAGTAAAAATTTAAGCACATGAAAATGGAAAACAAAGACTGCTAACCAAGGGAAGAAAGAAACAACAGGTGCAGGCCCACAAAGGATTAAAATCATCACACAAGGACTTTAACATAACGATGCTAATATATACAAGAAAATAGATGAAAAATAGAGCAAATATATTGATATTATCAAGGGGACACAGTAGACCACAGTATAAGTAAAAAAGAAAACAGTTTAAGAAATATATATAATACATATATATTTACATATGTTACATATAACATAATGTATATAATTATAATTAACATATATGAATTATATTATAAATATATATATTATATATAAATATATATATTATATAAAGAAGTATTCAAGAAGCTCAGGTAAACCAAACAAGATAAAGAGAAAACCACATGTAAAAATATTATAGTGAAACCACTAGAAAGCAAAAACAAATTTGTAAAAGCAGCTCAGGGGGTAGGGGTGGTCACTATTATTTAAAAAGCAACAGCAAAACTGGCAACTTTTCAATAGAAACAACAAAATCTAGAAATAATGAAATCACATTTTTATACTGCTGCAAGTTGATTTTGCCAAAGCAGAATTCTAAATACCACAAAAACTATCCTAACCCTAATGTAGTTGCACCAGGCAGTTTTCAAATAAAAGTTTCAAGAATTTTCACTAGATCTGAATATATGAAAAACTAAAGTGATTTCTTCAGACTAAAGGATAATGATTCTACATAGAATAACTGAATGGCAGACATAAAAATGAAGAGCATTAGAAATGGTAAAATATGTGTAAATAGACAAGAGTCTAACCAGACTCACTGAGAGAAATCTAAAAAGTATAATCAGAAACTGAAGAGCAGAAGTTATAACAGAAAGTTCATAAATACACATAAAGAGATTACTACCAATTTCTGTAAGCAAGCTATTTAAGTAACCTAAATTAAATAGACAAATTCTTGGAAATTTACAACCCTCTGAATTCATTTAAAGAGAAATAGAAAAAAAGAACAAACTAATCATAAGACATTAAAACAGTAATTAAAAACCTCCCAAAAAGCAAAAGCCTGGGTGAAATGGTTTCACTAATAAGTTCTCCTAAACCTTCAAAGATTAATACCTTTCCTCATGCCCTTTCAGTAAGTGTAGAAGAGGGAATGCTTCTAAACACATTGTATGAGGCCAACGTCATTCTGATAGCAAAACAGACCAGGATATCAGAAAGAAGGGAAAAGAAAGAAAATTATACACCAAAATCTCTGATGAACAGATGTAAAAGTCCTCAATAAAATCATATCAAAACAAATTCAACAACACATTAAAAATTTATACATCTAGTGTGATTTACTACAGGGATGCAAGGACGGTTCAGCCTATACATATCTATTAATGTAAGTCGTCACTTCAACGAAAGGAAAAATAGAAATCACGTGATCATATCAACAAAAAAGAGATGGCACTTGCTAAGATTCAGCATCCTTTGTAACAAAAGCTCTCCATAAAACTGGGATAGAAGGAACATACCACAACATAAGAAAGGCCATATATAACAAACCCACAGCAAAAACTTTTCCTCTAAGATCACAATGAGACAAAAATGTCCATATTCACTACTATTATTCAGCATAGATTTGGAAGTCCTAGTGAGAGCAATTAGACAAGAGAATGATATAAAAGGAATCCAAATTGGGAACGAGGAAGTAAACCCTCAAGATGGCAGATTGGAAAGTTAATATTAGAAAATTGACTGCATTTCTACTCACAAATCATGAAACAGAGAAGAATCAAGAAAATAATTGCATTTGCTACTACATTAAAAACTTAAATGCCTATGAATCAAATTAACAAAGTAAAAGATATACAGTGAAAATTATAAGAGAAATAGAAGACAAAAAGAACTAGAAAAATACTCCTTGCTCATGGATTAGAAGAATTGACATCATTAAAATGGAATCTTACCAAAATAAAATATAAAGACCTTGTGCACAACTGACCCCAAAGTCATATATGTAGACTGACATATATTCAAGGCAATTCCTATCAAAGTTCCAGTGGCATTCTTCAAAGAAATAGAACAACTGTCACTGAAATTTATATGGAATCACAAAAGATCCCAAATAGCCAAAGCAATCCTGAATAAAGGAAAATAGAGGTATCACACTCCCAGACTTCAACCTATACTACAAAGCTACTACAATAAAAAGTATATGATATTGGAATAGGCATGCCACTAATGGAATAGAATTCAGAGCCTAAATATAAACACACACACACATATGGTCAGTTAATTATCAGAAAATGAGCCAAGTGTACAATAGAAAAAGGAACAAATGGTGTTGGAGAAACTGTAAAAAAAAATGAAACCAGACAATACACAAAGTAACCCAACATGGACTAAAGCCTCACATTGAAGACCTGAATTCATAAAATACATAGACCAAAACACAGGGAAGACATGCCACAACACAGGCTTCAGTGATATCTTTGGGACCCTGATTTCCACAGCAAATGAAACAGAAGCAAAAATAACTGTACTCTATCAAACTAAATGATCCTGCACAGTGACAGGAATTACAATTAAAATGAAAAGATACTCACCAAATGACAGAAGATATTTGCACATCATACATCTGACATCAGGCTAATAATACACCCAAGATCAATAAAGAGCTCAAACAACTTAACAAAAAAGAAAACAATCCAATGGAAAAAAAAGGGGGGGAGGGGGAGCCAAAGAGCTAAATAGACACTTCTACAAAGACATACAGATGGCCAACAGGCTCATCATCATCATCATCATTTATCTTCAAAGAAATGCATATCAAAACCACAAGATACCTCACGCCCATTAGAAAGAACAGAAACAACAAGTTTTGGCAAGGATACAGAGCAAAAGAAACCCTGGAACACTAGGGGTGGGTAGGAAAGTAGGTTGGCATGCATCTTTCTTTTTTGTGGTATAGACACTAAGTGGAGTACTAGTTAGCTATTAAAAAAGATGAAATCATGTCTTTTGCAACCATCCGGTCATGATTAAAGTGAAGTAATTCAGAAAATGCAAGACAATTACCAGTCACTCATTTGTGAAATATAAATAACAAAGAAAAGCACAACCCCACAATTACAAAACACAACAACAAAGAAAACGCAGCTTCTCAAAAATATGGACATTACAAGAGGGGAGGGGTAGCATGGGATAATACGATACCACAGCAGCACTGGAGCTTTGGCTGTGGGTGCAAGAAGTACGTGTACATGTCGAGATGTGAAACTATATTTCTGAAATAATATAATTATACAAACAAATGACAAATAAGAGCTTATTTAAAAATTCTAACTCTATATCCATATCAGAAATCAGCGGTACAGGCTGTGATGTTTTGAGTAATCAGAAAATAGAACGATGGAAGAATGTGTAACCAACTTTTTGGTAGAAAGAAAAAGTGGAATAAATTCAACCTAAAGAAAGACTAGATGGCAGACTGAATGAAATAAAGTACAAGCTACCACAAGAAATAAAAATCACAAGCATGGAAGCAGACACATCGCACCAGTGCAAATGAAAAGCAAGCTACTGTCACTAAACTAGTATCAGGTAAAGGAGACTTTCAACAAAATGCATTCCAAAGATAAAGGTTTTTCAAATGATAAAAGAATCACTCCAATTGGGAGATAGGAAAATGTTGTAAATCTACAGGTTAAAAGTCCTAATTTCAAATGACACAGAAGCAAGCAGAGATATACACAGATAGACCTTAATGCCGCTCATTGCACGGCTGAGCAGCCAGGAGAGCTGGTCCAGAGAGCCAACTGTCTGAAGGATGCCATTAACACATGGCTTACTGGACAGTTGCCCTGGAGATTAAGGGGGTCTGAGTTTCTTAAGTTTCCAAGTAGCTTACACAGGAGAATGCCCTCCTAGGAGGCACAGGCGAGCCCACTCTGCTCTCCCCACAGATACAGGCTCCAGCTATCCAAGGTCAGGAACCCCAGGCTCAAGCTGACGACAGCCCCTTCCAAAGACCCCACACTGTAGTCACCAGAACCATCTCCTCCAAGATCCCCCCTGGGGAGCGGGGTGCTTCACTCCCCAATCTGGGTACCTGGTTGCCCCACAGCAAGTACAACTTTGCCTTTGTGGGGTGGGGGACTTACTCCAGATTCCAGCGGGGTCTGCTCCCTACTCTCCTGCACACCTGCGCTGTGCGCCCCCTTCTCCAACACAATCCTGGGTTCTATAGGCCCAGGTGTGGACGTGAGTCCTTTGGTTAATAACACAGACAGATCACAGAATCACAGCCCCTTCCCTCTCTTGGGGTGCAGCTCTGATAATGCTCCAAACAGAGTTTTCAATTTGTCCTACCTTCTGTGCCTGCTGTCCCTCTTTCTGCATGTAACGGCATTTGTGGGTTCTCCAGGAAGGCTGTCTTTACTGCCACAGCATTTGGTTAGAATAGGTGGAGGTGGCGATGCCATCTTGCCAGACTTCCCCCTTAAAAATAATGAAGATTTTTATGTGCCTGGGAAAATTCACCAACACTGACAAGTTACTACACCATCATCATTCACAGTATATTTTCTGACCCAATGAAACTAAACAATAAATACATAGCTAACATATACCTGGGAAAATCCTATCTGTGTGGAAATAAAATATCATAGATCCATAAGAATGTGAATTCCCCTAGCTTTTCTTTAGTTTTTGAATTTCATTACTTTTGCCACTTCACTGTGTTTCCTCCATGGGTTTTCCTCTCACAACATGCACGTCTCTGCCCTGTCCCTTGCCTCTCCTCCCCTGCTTCTGTGACAGAAAAGAGAGGACCTGGGGCTCCCGCTGCTCTGAACTCAGGTCATGCTGACAGAAGGTAGGAGTGCACCAGTACGGTCTGCCAAGATCTGAGGAGAGCTACTGACTGGACCTAGGGAAAGCACCTCAGCTCGCACTATCACCCCGTTATAGGGCATAATCACTTTCCTTTCTGGGTAATAATGCTATGGAGCTTAGTCCTCTGTTCTCAACAAATAAGCAAGTGTATGATGTCTGTTTAAGACCAGGTGACCACGCATCCTGAATGGGGGCACTGACCACACGATGGTGACCTGGTGGACTCAATCAAAGATGGGAGCTCCTCACTTTAAAGGCACGTAATATTATAATGCAGTGTTACTTCGATTAAAAGAAAACGTGATCCCGTCAAAAAATGGAAGCTTCCCAAGACCCCAATTTGACCTGACAAGTTGTTGTTCCTTAATGACTGGCACCATTTCAGAAGAAATTTCTTTTAAGGAGAGATTTTTTTTTTAAAGATTTATTTATTTATGCATACAAGCACTGGGGTATAGGCCAGAGGTGTGGGGGGGTGAGAGGATTCACCACAGAGAGCAGGGAGCAGAACAGGCAGATCAACAGAAGCACACTGCTGAGGGGAGCAGCGGGCACAGCAGGAGAGGTCTGCTGCACCATGTGGGTCCCCTCCCTGGCCAGAGGCAGGGATCGAACTCGTGCTGCAGTGGCTGTGGTTTGCCTCATAGTGCATTGCTTAACCCACTGCGCCACCAGGGAGGCCCTTAAGGAGAGATTTCATTGACAAGAATTGCAGCACATCAGTGAGTTAGCTACAGCCCCACTAAACAAGCTCAGAAACCATAAACCACGCTGACCGTGAGTGTGAACGTGAACGTGAATGTGTTCTGTCTTATAATGTGACGATCTCATTCTACGTGTGGCTTTGGTCCAAGGGGAGCTTTGGAATTTCCTCCAGCAATAATGACTGCTGAGTTCTCTCACCCTTTTCTGCTGTCCTCTCAGTCTTTCTATGGGTTCCCTTCTCATGGATTCATGGTGCATCCACAGATTAAGTTCATCTTTGGTTTTATCAAGGAAAATCTCGTGCTTTCTCCATAAAAATGTGAACTGAGGGACTGAGCACTGAAAACATAGGTTTGTTTGGGCACTCATTTGAGGTCAGGTACTAGGGTTACAGACAAGGCAGACACAAGGTCACTTTTCAAAGAGCTTATTATAGTCCAGTGTAGGTATGGGACAGATAAAATAGTCTATTATTATAATGACAGATGATTTAATTAATTGTGACTTAATTTAGTGAATGGAAGAGGACTTAAACTTGCATGAGATTTCAATACATTTATCACCTCCATGACTTCAAATTCCTGTTCCCATAGGATCCTTATCTGATTTCTATCTTACTTCTCCCAACTATGTGTGTGTGTGTAAAAACTGGGGTGTACGCCAGAGGTGTGGGGATAGGGGTAAGAGGACTCACCAGAGACAGAATGGAGAGCAGAACAAGCAGACTGACTGAAACACACTGCTGAGGGGAGGAGCAGGTGAGACAGGAGAGGTCTGCTGTACCACATGTGTGTCAGGTCCCTGGCTGGGTACTGAACTCAAGATGTAGCAATGATAGTGCTGAGACCTAACCCCTAGGACACCAGGAAGGTCTTCTTACAAGTATTTCTGCCCATCTTTCTGATCCAACAAAAATTTTGACAACAAAACCCAGAAATAGAATGTAATTTTTCATTTCCATATAATGAGGATTTGATGCCTAAACTAAGTTTTCTTGAAAGCTTAAGATGATATTTAACTTAAAGCCACATAGCGTAATTAAAATGCTAGTTCTGCTTCTAAAAATGCTCTCTGACCTTGACAACTTGGGGTTCAAGCGCAGATGCTCTGCCATTTTGAGTCTCCTCTTATTCTTTTACACCCCAATTCTTTTGCATTTCTTAGCTGGACAACTATTTCTTTCGTCGTTACCTTTCTTTTTTTTTTTTTTTTAAAGATTTATTTATTTATGCATACAAGCACAGGGGTACAGGTCAGAAGTGTGGGGGGTGAGAGGATTCACCACAGAGAG
>JAGFMF010011760.1:8182295-8196633 GCA_019455555.1 Galemys pyrenaicus | reverse complement strand
CCCCCTCCTGGCCGGCGGCAGGGATCGAACTCATGCTGCAGCGGCTGCGGTTTGCTTCATAGTGTGTTGCTTAACCCACTGCGCCACCAGGGAGGCCCCGTCGTTACCTTTCAATCCATGTCATTTAGTTTCCCACCCCACAAATTTGGCACACCTTTGAGGATAAAAAGTAAACCAAACTATCCACTGGAGATAGAAATTGGGTATTGTGACCTCCCAGAGAAGTGAGTTTAGCCAGAGGGAAGGTGCCTGCACTAGGTGGTTCTGTCGAGACTCAGCAACTAACCAGCTTCACAGCTCAGTTCAAATCAATTAACTTCTCTAAAACTCATGCAATTAGTAGCGACATGGATGGAGCTAGAAAGGATTATGCTGAGTGAAATAAGCCAGAAAGAAAAGGAAAAATACCGGATAGTTTCACTTATAGGAGGAATGTAGAGGAAAGAAACAAGTGAGTAAGGGAAAAAAAATAATTACAATAAATAAAAATTCAAAATCAACAGATAACTATAAATCTGAGACATTCCTGAGGGGAGAAGGAGGAGGGAGAAGAAACAAAATGGGTGGGAAGAGCACAAAGGACTATGGTGATGGTGCACGGGTGAATTGGTGATGGAATTTCACGGGGATGAGAAATATACACTGTATAAAAATGAAAAATAATGTAAAATATATATAAAATTAAAATTAAAAAAAAAACTTCTCTAAAAACCCTCCCCCATATGCCCCACCTCCCCGATTTAGAAGAATATTGTTGAATTAGACAGCTTCAAGTATCCCTTCAGTCCTAAGATTCTATAGTTCATTGACTCACAATATAAGGAGGACCTAAAAAAAAAAAAATGAAGCCTTTCTTGAACGCCAGTGGTCTGGAAACAAGACAGAGCACTGGAGGCAGCCTGCATATGAACTGAGCTGTGTCCAGGAAAGAGCAAAAGTTTGGGGGAGAGAGTGGCTCGGCTCTTTATAGTCACTGAGAAACTTAAACCAAGTTAAATTGATCTCTTCAAGCTCCTACTCTAATAGGTAATGGGTGACTCTCCTTTTTTGGGTGAAGTTTTAAAGACTAATTTATATCATTTTAATGTAATTTTACCTTGATTCCCCACTTACATGTCTTTCATGAACCCTTTTCTCTTTCCTTCTTTGTGATGGAATTTGTCATTGTTATAAGCTAAATACCCTTAAAATAAATATATATATATACACAATAACTAGTTATCTCACAAATCTTTCACTAATTAGACTTGAACTCCTTTGAGGAATGATTTTTTTTTTTGAGATATGGGTGTAATCAGAATAGTGCATGACACTTGACAATGAATTTTCAGAATAGAGAAGATAAAGTAATGGAATGATCCGTAATGGACAAGGGGGCTTTGTAGTGGGTCTCATGCAGAATTTCATACAAATGAATCTTATTTGCAAAAGCAATTGCTTGAAAATTAACATCAGATAGCTGAAGGAAGTTAATGACATCACTGGGATTATAACTGTATTTTTTAAAGTGACACTCATTGACACTTAATAAACTTGTCCCTGGAGCTGAGCAAACTGTGTCTCAGCCTTCAGGCACTGATTTTGGTGATGTCTCAGAGGTCATTCTTATTCAATTCATTAGTAATCTGAGTAAATAATTCATTGGATATGCTTTAATCTCTTTGCCTAATTTTGGAAACATGTTGTAACTATTAACTTTGTAAAAAGCTAAATTGAACAATTAAAACAGACTTTAACCATGTTAACAAAACCACACACAATAAAAACCCCAAAACTGCTCTCAAAAAGCATACCTCATGGCATTTCATAATATATATTTTATAATCTGTGTGTGTGTGTGTGTGTGTGTGTAGAAGCCTATCAGATCTGCCACTTTTCCGGGCATTTCTGTTGAGTACAGAACCTCTGTCTGAGGTTTCAGAAAATACACTCTGGCTTTCTCCTTTCTCTCTTTCATCTGTTAGCAGAACAACTTTGGAATGGGTTGGTTTTAACAGGAAGTTTGCAAATCTTTATGCCTTAATTAATGCTCAACCTCAGTTAGTTTCCAAATTCCAACTGAAAGGAACACTGAGGAAATGAAGTAGAAGTGATTTTGATTCTCAAAGGTTCTTTTGTCTCATACTTAATAAAAAGTAGAGTTATATGTAGGAGGTGGGTAGTGTCATCATAACCTACTTTATTCTGCCTGAATAAGGAAGGTCAATGTATTATCCTATCAGGGAGGAGGAAACTGCATAGACAACTCCTAGAATGACAATAAAGACGTCCTTGACAGCATGTTGAAAACAGTGGTAAAACTTCCTTTTTTCCCCAACAGGGAAAAAAAATCAGTATTTAATGACAGATGAAGATACATGATGGACAAAATGCATTATTCTTAAAGTATCTCCCACTTTTTCTGAAAGAACTATTTTGAAGAATGAATTCAAATGGTTTTTATAATAATATATCAGCTTATCAATAAGATAGTGGAGCTGTTCTTTGAAGCTATGCTTTCAAAATTTCTACTGCTAGCTTTGTCTCCAAGCATCTAGTGCTATAGAAACAACAGAGTAAAAGAAAACTGACTTTTTAATATAGGATTTAAGTAGCATTTCCAGTTTGTGGACTTCAACTTCAGACGTAACAACTGATCAAAGTTTTCAAAATATTAATGATTATCCTTTTGAAGAGTTTAGGCAAATAGAAACTGCCTTCATTTAAGTCAATAATCTCTTTGGAAACTTAGGAATTCATTTTATATATTGTGATAGTTCTAGAAATTGCCATACTGACAGAACTACCGAGCTAATTTTGATTTACATTAGCACGATTCCACCGACCTGTTACCATGTTACTGCCACTATATCAGAATAGCCCTAACCCAAAATACAGATTTACAATGTAAAAGAAAATCAATTTAATGTGTCATGATGTGATGTTTTAATAATCCTAGAGGGAGGGTATGGGTACACCATTAAAAAAAAGGTATTTTTTGTTTTAAAAGTGATACCCTAAAAATGTGGGACATCAAAGATGGGTAAAAAATTCAAGAAATTGTCACATTGGAATTTTTATCCCTAGAAATTTGTCTCTAAACACAATATTTAACAAAATTGATAATATAAAGATGTTAATATTTTTCTTATTTTTGATTAAAATAGTATCATAATTAAACATGTAGACAACTTTCAACTTATAAGCATTGATGCTATAAACATATATAGTGTAAATCTTTGTTGGAATTTCTTTTTCCTTGTAGATATTAACAAGTCACAAGGTTTCAAATGTTTCTGGCAAAATTTCTTTCTAGGGAATATACAGATAAAGTCTATCGCCACACCACCTTCCACACCAGATCTCATCTGATCACGGAAGCTAAGCAGGGTTGGGCCTGGTTAGTACTTGGATGGGAGAATGTACGCATTTACATCATCTTTGCTCTAGTCCATTTATTTTTACTATCCCTACTTTCAGGCAGTTTGGTCTCTCCTTCAAATCTCTAATTCATGTTACTTAAGAATTTCTCTTTTTTGAAAGTAAGGAGACTTCAGTGTTCAAGAAAGAATAAAAGACCACATTTGATGAAGAATTCTTCCTCTACATCCCACTGCTAACACGAGTCAAGTAAAATGCCTCACTTCTGCCTGAAAAATCCATAAGGTAGAAAATAGCAGATTGAAGTGGAAAGAATAGAGTATCGACATACTGGGACCCAAGCCCCATGCCCACAACCCACTAGCCACAAGACTGGGCAAGTGTGTCACTCTGCACCCCTGCAAGATGTGTCATTTCACAAGGTGACCTTACAGTTCTCCATGATTTCCAAAAAGCTTTCTGATTCACCTTCTTGAAGTTTTCTGTGACACCTCAGTCAGAATAAAACCTTCCTTTTCCTCACCTCCAGAGGTAACTTACTTATTACCCAAAGATCTTGATAATATGATGAAGTATGGGGAAACAATTCTAAAATTACTATTGATGTGATTTAAAATTTTAAAAATAACTTCATCATGCTTATGGAATCTCCAGGTCACATGTCTTGGAAATAATAGACCTTTTTATTCCAAAAATAATGAACATAAGCCCAAGCCCCTTCCTTAGAAAGAACTGTGAGCTAATATCTAGTAACTTAACCAATTTTCTAAAATCTACTTTAGCTGCATTGAAAACAGAACACAACTTTAGGTAATTTTGTTAGAACTGTTAATATTTTACTTTATATTGAGAAGTTCAGGATAATAATTATTATAATTAAAACTTCACACAGATAGAATGGTTATTATAAAAAAGACAAAAGATAAAACATATTGGCAAGGATTTGGAGGAATAGAGCCCTGTCACTGCTGGCAGGAATGCTAACTGGTAGAGTCACTACAAAAGATAGTATGGTCAAATTCAATAGCCCTCTTATCCATGTGGATTATGTTCCAAGACCCCACCAAATCTCTGAAACCCAGAAGTGTATGGAACTCTATATGTACAATGTTTCTTCTAGACCCACATACCCATGATAAAGTTGAATTTATAAATTAGGCACAGCAAGATAGTAACAATATCTAAAATAAAATAATTGAAGATGACACTTTAATAAAAGTTACGTGGATGAATGTGGTCTTGCTCAAAATATTCTCCCATACGTAATACTTTCTGACTAGGATTGCCTGTGGAGAGCAAAATTAGGGATGAGAGGGAGATGGAACAACTCCATGTCACACAGCCAAAGAACGGGACCAGGATCTTGAAGAGGGGCTGCACTCCCAAAGCCACAGCAGTATCACTGATAACCGCTAAGACATGGAAGCCACTAGGTGTTCCATGAAGAATAAAGAGAATGTAAGATATTCACAAATCACAATATACTTCAGCCTTAAAAAAAGGGAATCCTGACATTTGTGACAACGTGAACCCAGAAAACATTAGGTGAAACCATTCAGACACAGAAGGAAAAATACTGTAGAATCCCACTTCCGTGAGGCCTCTAAAATAGTCAGACTCATCAAAGCAGAGACTAGAGGTAGGGGAAATGGGCAGATAGTGACCGGACCCCAGCGTTCACTTATGTAAGATTTCTGAGTAAGTCCAGGTGCCCCAACGCACAACAGGCGAGGACAATTCACAATACTGCAGTGTGTACTTGAACCTAGTAAGTGGGTAAACAATATTTTAACCACAAAGGACGGACAGGATGAAATTGGTAAATGTGACAGATTTGAATCAACATGATCACAGGGAGCGTTTCACAACGCGTACTACAACGCCCTGTGGTACACGTTCAATGCACATAACATGTTGGTCAATTATACCAGAAGAAAGCTGCGGAAAGAATGGCAGCGGTTATTGCTGAAAGACTCCCTTTCATGGCTTGACTTTAAGGAAGTCAACTCTTGCACGATGGCTGCCTACATGGGGGCTACGTGACAAGGCACTCGGGGCAGTCTCTGAACAGCCTTGGGTGAAATGGCAGCCCAGCCAACCTGGACCACAATGCTGTGAGACCCTAACGCAGAGAACCTAGCTAAGCACAGCTCAGACTCCTATCAACAGAAACTGAGATAATGAATGTGAACAGTTTTAAGTGGCAACTTTGAGCAGACTGTTTACAGAATAATGCTCCTTCAGTGAGGAAACTGGCCCAGACAGCATGGTCCATTCGTGGATTTCACCCAGGAGGAGAAACAGCTCACTAGCACACCACCGTTGGCTTTTGCAACTCATTCTTCATGGATGTGGCACTTTAATGTCGTTTCTTCCCTGAGTGGATGCTTCCTATTGTTACTACTGGCAATGCTCATACTGTCCATTATATACACAGGCAATGATATTAAAAGTTCTCAGAGAAGTTACTGAGTCAAGTCAATCTCCAAACATAAAGTACGACACAAAGAAGAGTAAGAAACCAGATGAACCATGGCACCTTCCTCATTATCAATCATTATTAAGCTAGAAAATACTTTCAATAAAATCAACTGCATAGTCCCGGAGAAGTTCTTGTGAAAACCGTTTGTGCGAGTGGTTCCAAAGTTTGCAATTAAGAAATTATCACCTTACCCTACGGACTTTTTTATTTCTTATAACAGATTTTAGCCTGGTGCATGAATACAAGCTAGACCATTCTGAAAATCTTAAAAGGCTGCAGCTCTAGGTATTTGAAAATATTCAAAAGAAGATTTCACAACTTTTAAAGGGCATTATGGTCATTTTTGCTAAATAAAAATGAGCCCTCCAGAAAATACTATTTTTGGGTGACAAAGTGATAATGAAAGAAATGTGCTTAAAATGGACAACAAATATGCCTTTCAAACTGAAATGATTAAATAAAGATACACCCGTGGAAGTGATTGAAACGAGAGAAGTGCTGAAATTCGGGGCTGTGCTCAGAACATCGAAACTGGAATAGCTTTAGCAGTGTCTGCCAGGAAAATCAAACTTCATTTAAAAATGTTTCTTAGAATTTCTTCATGTCAGTGACATTCTGTGTGTGAGGGCTCCGTTAGCATACAATCTAACAGAAGCTGTGTACAGCTGATTGGGGAAAGAATACATGGTTTCCTCTGGTATTTTAAAATGTGCTATCCTCTCCTTGTGTTCTGAATATTTCTGTTCATGGAAATGTGATTTTTTTAACAAGAGCATTTCTTTATGACATTTTAGATCTCAGACATTCAACTTGCCCTACTAAGCCCAAGCAAAGGGCTTTTAAAAGAATAAAGGGAAAGGAAAGTATAGCTCCAGAGTCATGTGACTGAAAGTGGTCCCCAACCTTGACATCTTTCTTTGACAATGAAAGAACCATGGGGTCACAATTACTTCCTGAACATTCAGGCAAAAGGAATGAAGAGAAAAATGTGACTGTGTGTGAGACTTCATATCCATGCTATCATCTCCTTAATGACATAGATTTCTACTATTACTTTTACCATGGTTGTAAGTCTATAGCTACTTTTGATAACTTATTTTTTCCTATGAGATCAAGCACATAAATTTGTACAATTTGATTGGTTATCGGTGGAGCCTGGATAAGGTCACTCTTCTTTGCAATGTGATAGTGGATGTTCATTTCCTCACAAAAATCTCAAGAGGCTTTTATGGCAACTCATTGACTTGTTTTCACATTCTCCGAGAGAAGAACAAGGGAAAGAATGACAAGAAAGCTTTTACTATTGGTTGAAATATTTTTGAGAAGCTGAAAATTAGATGCTGGGCCCTTGTACATTCGAAACAGAAAAAACTGACCTCTCAGGTTGTACAAGTCAATGTTCTGCAGAAATGATTGAATTAATCCAATTTACGATTTTAAATTCACCTCTCTATTCACATCCTCAATTTTATTGCTTCTCAAAGTGAATAATATTCTGTTAGATGAGAGATTTAAACTTTAGCAGTACAGTGAAACCACACATAAAAAGGTGGCAGACTATATACACAATTTGAAGGGGGGAGAATTCTGTAGCCAAGATGGTATACCACAAGAGAAAAGATAGATATTTCATGATTTCAAAATTTAACATTTTTACAGGAAAAGTTATCACCAATCCATTAACGAGGAAATGACAGATTTGGAAAAGATATTTGCAATTCAGAGGTTAATAGCTATAACAAAGCTCTTCTAAGCTGTGGAGGGAACAAAACCTTAATTAAAGAGTGGACAAAGAATATGAAATAACCAAATTTACAGAAACATAAATCTAAGTAGCCAGCACACATTTGAAAAGATTTTTAATTGTCAGGAAAAAAAAATTAAGTTATATATGTGTGTGGGGGGGGTGGGGTGGTCACATTACAAACACCAGAGTGACTGAAGGTAAAAAGTCTTGTGTTCAGGCAATGAAGAAATAGGGAGTTACAGACTTTTTGAAAAACAAACCATCATTTTACACACACACACACACACACACACACACACACACACCTCCCTATTTATAGAGAACGCTCACTGCTACAAACAAAATCTGTCTCTCTACTTCCATGGCCTGTGTTTAGATTCTATCTTCCTGCCTCACTTGATGGAATCTGAACAATGACTGAGTAGAATTAGCAGGTGTTTGCATTATTGTTTGTGCTATTATGACAAAATACCTTATACTCAATGTTTTAAGCAACAGGTTTCTTTCTCAGTTTCACTGAGCTATGAGTTACAAATAGTCAATGTATATAGTTGAGGTATACAGCATAATGTTATGATATATGTATACAATAGATAGTTCTCACATAGGTGGGAGCTGGTGAATTCAAGGTCAAGGGAATACCTAATTCAATTCCTGGCGAGGGACACCTCTTGCTGATGTGGAGCCTTCTTCTTACGGTCTCAGGTAGCAGAAAGCGAGATGTGGTTTCCCTCCTCTTTTAATAGGGACACGAATCCCATGATGGAAGCCCTACCGGATGACTTCAACAAACTACTTATCTCCCAAAGGCTCCTTCCAGATACCATCGCCTTAGGAGGGTGTCAACATGAATTTTGAAGGAAACCTTCCCATCCCTAACAGAACCCCTGCTGGGCCAGGACCACCTAGCCCTCTACCATGGGGAGAGACTATGCTTTGCCCTTCTCCTTTCAGCCAGGGAGCCAGAGGACAGAGTCCCTCACACCACCTCGCCTCCAGGCAGTGATCTATACTCTGACCTTGTAATTCCTCTCTTGGGCATCTATTCTAATGAATTAAAAGCACCAATGTAGGCAGAAATATGTACAAAGATAATTATTGTTTTATAGTTCAAAATCATTAGATTAAAAATAACTGGAAAAAATGAATGTGATGAGCGATATAATTGAACAAATTATGATGAATTCATACTTTGGCTATTTTTCATTAAAAAGACAAACTATGGGCATAGTCTCCCTGGTGGCTTAGGAGTTAAGTCTCAGAGCTGTCACCACTATAGCCTCACTTACACACACACACACACACACACACACACACACCACCCCCGGCCAGGGGGGCTGACCCACATATGGCACAGGAGACCTCTCCTGCCTCCCCCACTGCCCCTCTCAGCAGTTCAGTAAATCAACCTGTTCTGCTTCTTGCTCCATCTCTGGTGAATCACTCCCCACACCTTTGGCCTATACCCCAGCTCTCCTAAGCAAAAAAAATTATTAAATAAAACAAAAACCATGATCATACTACTTAAGAGGATTTCTAAGAAAGTTTTTTGAAGAAAAGTATAAAAAGTGTATTTACTAGGGCCTCCCTGGTGGCTCAAGGGGTTAAGCAATGCACTATGTAACATCTGCAGCCCCTACAGTTCGATTCCCGGCCAGGGAGGGGACCCACATGGCGCAGCAGACCTCTCCTGCCTCGCCTGCTGCTCCTCTCAGCAGTGTGTTTCAGTCCATCTGCCTGTTCTGCTTCCCACTCTGTCTCTGGTGAATCCTCTCACCCCACACACCTCTGTCCTGTACCCCAGTTCTTGTATGCATAAATAAATCTTAAAAATAAAAGTATATTTATCATCATCCCATTTTTGAAAACCAATTAAAGGCCTAAAAATCTCATATATTCATGTTTTATAGACAATTACATATTAAATATTATAGAAGCATAGAAAAATATAGCTATCTACATACTAAGTCATAGGAGGTTACCCTGTATTCCCTGTGTTTGTGGGGAGTAGCAGCAATAACGGAATAAGAGAGAAGACATTATTTAACTTGTAATTAAAAAAGAAAAGAAAATTAAAACAACATATTGAAAAGTATATGTTCAATATGTATTACAGCACTACAATGTGCAATTATGAAATTTATAATGGATAGAAGTTTATGTAGAAAATAAGTCACCATGGTCTGTATTAAAGACTGGAAAAGTCTGCTGGTGAGGGTATGGAGAAAAAGTGCATTATTGTGCACTGTTGGTAGGAATGTAAATTGGTGCTGTCTCTATTAAAGATAGTATGGAAAGTCCTTAAAAAACTAAAACTGGAAATACTATATGATCCAGCTGAATCACACCCAGGAATCTGCCCAAGGAATATGAAGATGCTAATTCAAAAATATGTTTGCATCCCTATATTCTCAGCATTGCTATTCACAACAGACAGGACATGGAAACAACCTAATTGCCTATGAAGGATGACTGGATATAGACGTTGTGGTATTTACCCTGAATGGAATACCACTACAAATGATGAAATGTTGCTGTTTGCAATGTGGGTGGAACTTGAGGTGATTATGCCAAAAGAATAGAGTGAAAAAGTGAGCAATTACCACATGGTTTCTTTATATGTGGAATATAAATAAATAACAAAGCAATGAACTAACACCTCACAACACAATTACTCTTAGACTCTTTGAAAAATATGGTGGTTCCCACAGGGGGAAGGGAAGGAAGTGGGAGAAGAGGGTTAAGAAGTTCAAACTGATTGTGGGAAGGGCACAGGAAGTTTGGTGGTAAGGTGAGGTTTATAAGCATAGAGGTGTTGCACTATACTCCTAAAAGTTAGCATGTGCTGGTAATATTTTAAGAAAAAAGAAAATAAACCACCAACCAAGTTAGGACTTATGTTTATATGTTTAAAATTATAACTATATCTGTGCCACCTGAGAAAGTCTTTCTCCTTCAGTAGGCCTCAAGCCAATTTTCTTAACATGAAATTTGCATGGGAAACTATCCTTTCGTATTAGAATCTTATTTGCTTAATAACTGATCTAGAAATTGTTACTATAGACAAATGACAAAAACAGTAGAATACAAATATTAATATATAAGGAGTACACATTTTAAAAAAAAAACTTTATATACTTCCCATGTTCTCACCTGCAGGAACAAAGCTAGAATATTTAGCTTTGGTTTCCTGGGGATATGCTTCACCTACGTAAGCATGTGCCAAGAACTCATACATTTCTGCCATAAACCAAGTACTCACCAAGACAAAGAACCTAGGGTAAGAGGAAGTAAAGGGACTAAAGGCTTTTGTCCTGGCTTATTGAGCTGGGCGCATGCTCAGATGATACAGGCAGAGGTTTAATGGCTGCAGAAACAACTTGGATTAGACAGATTACTTGGGACACTAAACTCTCCTTTATTAGAATTTTTACTAGTTGCTTGCCTCAACTAAACAAATTTCCTTCAACAAAGAGATGGAAAAAGTCCTCGCTGACCCCAGAACTCACTGACAACACCAAAAGCCCAATGACAGTTTCATGCTGAGGCAAGATTAAAGTATCAATGGAAGGTAAGGATGGCAATTTATTATCCATGGCCTACCTAATGTTCTCTTTTCTATTATACAGCTGTCCTACAATTTTCTTTCACCTCAATTTATTCTCCTAAAACCTACAGAACTCCTTCTCTAGTTTCTCTGCTGTTCAAAACAAACTGGGTTGTTTCATCAAAGCTAAAATAAAAGACAGATAATAAGTGTTGGAAGGATATGGAAAATTTACATTACAGGTAGAAAGGTAAAATGACTCGACTACTTTGTAAAACATTCTCCCAGTTCCTCGAAAGATAAATATAGAATTAATTACCCTACATCCCAGCAACATTCTTCCTGAATGTCAAATTTGTACATAGATATTAATAGTGACCTCATTCAAAATATTCAGAAAGTGGAAGCAACACAAATGTTCACTAACTGAAGAACGTTTAAACAAAATATGGTGTCCCCACACAATAGAATATCACTCAGCCATAAAAAGGAACAAAGTACTTAACCTGCTACAACTTGGATGAATGTTGAACACATTATGCTATGTGAAAGAAGTCTCAAAAGGTCACATATTGCAGGCCCTCCTCTGGTGGCGCAGCGGGTTAAGAAATGCACTATGAAGCAAACCGCAGCCACTGCAGCATGAGTTCGATCCCTGCCGCCAGCCAGAGAGGTGACCCACATGGTGCAGCAGACCTCTCCTGCTGTGCCCGCTGCTCCCCTCAGCAGTATATTTCAGTCCATCTGCCTGTTCTGCTCCCCAATCTATCTCTGGTGGATCCTCTCACCCCCTGTGCTTCTGGCCTGTACCCCAGTTCTTATATGAATAAATAAATCTTAAAAAAAAGTCACATATTGCATGATGTACTTATTTGAAATGTTTAGAGGCAGCAAATTTATTTGAAAAAAAATTACAGTGGTTGTCAGGGGCTGCTATGAGAAGAAAATAGACTATATGGTATCTTTTTAGGGTGATAAAAAAGTCCCAAATAGTGGTTGCACAACTCTGGAAAATGAACAATTAATTGAACACTTTAAAAAATTGATCTTTTAAATTGTGCTAAAATGCACATAACAGAAAATTTATCATTTTACCCATGTTTAGGGATGCAGTTCGTTGTAAATCTGTTTGATCCCATTCTGAACTTATATCCACATTACTATGTAAGTGTCACTATCTCCATCTCCAAAGTTTTCATCTTTTAAAACTGTATGCTCTTTAAACAATAACCCCTCATCCCTCCTTCCCACAAGCATTAGTCAATATCAACACTGTAAGTTCTGAAATATAATAAAGTTAGTCCACACACTGCATCTTGCACTTACTTTATCATGGCACCAATCACACTTTAATCTTAGGTACTAAGTCCGATGTTTATCGGACTGTGCACACAGCTGATCTTTAATAAAAGCTTGTAAAAACACCTAGTGCATTTTTTTGTTCATTTACTGAATCATTAAATGGAGGAGAACTGTTCTCACTGCTGACTCACATTTATGGCCCGAGGGATACACGGTCATGTGAAAGGTGTATAACTGGTTGGATTCTTTTCCAGGGTCTCACTAAACATTCTGACTCTGCTATGTCTTAGTGGCTCCTCAGTGGCTGTGACAAAGACATTGTTTCCCCTTTCTAGATGAATGTCACATATCCTTGAGAAGTCCCAGTGCTGGAGCTTTCCTGGTGGTGCAGGGGATTGAGCACCGCACTGTGGTGTTTCTGCAGCCACCGCAGTGTAAGTTCAATCCCCGGCCAGGGAGGGGATCCACAAGGCGCAGCAGACCTCTCCTGCCTCACCTGCTGCTCCCCTCAGCAGTGCTCTGCTCCCCACTCTGTCTCTGGTGAATACTCTCACCCCTACCCCGCACCTCTGGCCTGTACCCCAGCTTTTGTATGCATAAATAAATAGAATCTTAAAAAAAATAAAATTAAAGTCCCAGTGCTGGACAAACCTAGATGGTGAGTCATTCTAGAAAAGACCCTATAAAATGACAGGGCATATTTGCCTCTTCCTCATAAAAGAAAAAAACAAACTCTAAAAAAGTGATTCCATGGCCGTTGATAAGCACTCAGCATTTATCACTTGCATGGACTTAGCTCTGAGAAACCGCAAAGCAGCCCAGCAAGGTAAGAGCAACCGTCCTCTCCTTGTGACAGCTGATGAAAGCAACACAGACTATGAAGCCAGGCATCTGGACTCCAAACCCTGGCAGCTCCAAAACTGGGATCAAGTTCTTGGCCATGATGCTTAAATGCGGTGCAATAGCAAGTCTTGTTGTCACTAAGCTTTTTCCCAACTCACAGAAACTTCCAGGTGCGTTCCAGGCCCACTGCATATTTTAGGTATTGCCCCTCAGAAACACCATTAGCCCATGTCAACACTGGTGATCTGCCTTGAGAAATCAGGTTTTGGTTTTTTTTTTCCAGAAAAAAAAAAAAAATGTGTGTGGAGGCTTTTTAGTCTAGTTGTGCTGAAAGTTAATCAATTTAAAGCAAACGCACCTTTGCACTCCTGTGGAGGAGTGTTTGCTGCTTGTTTGGGTAGCTCACAATTAGCTTCCTTCTGGGGACTGGTTCTGACTTCAGTCGATTTCTCCAAGTTCTGATTTAAGCATTTAAAGTCCCTCGGATTCCACGGCTTGGGTGAGCTTTTCCAGACAGGTTAGCAATTTCGAGTTTGGCAAGCACTTGGGCTTTTCAGTCTGTTCTGAGTGAAAATCAATTTACACTCTTTGCAAACATGTGACAGCATAAATCAGGCAACTGAGTTCACTCTTAAAACACAATAGGGCCTTGTTTCACTTTGCTGAAGAGATGGACACAACACTTTCTCCTAGTTTCAACACACCCCTGTCATCTCAGGCCACTGGACAAGCACACCGTTGGGCCACCCTTCATTCTGTAGATGATAAAAACAGACGGGAGTGGAGAGGCGGGTGACCTGTCAGGGTGGCACAGGAAGGTGGGGTGGAGGTGAGGAAGTCAGTTTCTGAATTCATGGGTCTGGACACAATGGCCTCTCTGGGCTCTCTCTCAAGCACCCCAGATATCTGATGCCTAGATCTGGCAGCATCCACTTCCCTAACAAATCTATTGATTTGAAGTGAAAGAGAGGATAAACAGGTGGGACTACATCAAACTTAAAAGCTTCTGTACAGCAAAGGACACACTAGCCAAAACAAAGCAACAACCCACCAACTG
>JAGFMF010011760.1:8159869-8181429 GCA_019455555.1 Galemys pyrenaicus | reverse complement strand
ATGGTGCACTGGTGAGATGGTGATGGGGAATACATGGGGATTACAATTAATGGCAAGTATATGTAAATTTTAAAATATTTTAATAAAAAAAAGAATTAAAAAAAATAAAATTGATGTCAAATATAAAAAAAAAAACAAATCTATTGATTTGAATCCCATTCAGATAACTTTTAATTGAAAATGGTCTGAGGAGAGTGATGATTTCCATCAAAACTCCAAAAACAGTTGGGTGCTATAAAACTAATTTAAGATGGAATAAAGTGGAAAATAAAGGAGGGGGCTACAATTACCCCATTTAGGCTTTAAACGACAAGTAATTTGAGTGGTTAAAAGACTACTGATATAATGTGGTTTAAAAGAAAAATAAGAGCGTGAGCATGGCACATTCAGTGGGGAGCAAATCATTTTTCACATCTGTCCTGGGAGGACATTCTGCTATAGGAAACTAACAGCTGCTAAAAAAATATGATTTTTGTGGTACTCTCCAATTTTAATAGCAAATTCTAACTTTATGTCATCTCTACTAAATATATACATTTTGAAACATCCAGTTATTAATGTCTCACTATTTTAAAAAGGATTTATCTTTTTCTCCTTACTTTCTTAGCTGGATTTTTACCCAAGTAGACCTTGCATTTTTTACCGCATTAGACTAAATTTCTGATGCTTTTTAATGATTTACTACCGCTACCCCCAAGCATCTGGAAAATCCTGCAAGTTCTCTGTGGACTATTTTTCCTTTCTGTTTTGTTTGTGCTTCAACTTGTAAGCATCCTCCGTGCGAAGGCTTGTGAGGTGAGCAGTTCTTTTGGAAAAGCGACTTAAATTTGAGCTAAATTTAAATTGAATTTGAAATGCAAAAATTTAAATTTAAGTTAAACTAATTTAAGTTTGAGCTAAGTTTGAGAGGTAACTTTGCCCAGAAACAGGGTCCTCAGCTGAACGAGGACACTCATATGTTAGGTGCCATTCGGCATCCTCGTCTTCTCCAAAACGAGCAGCATTGGCTTATGGGGAGGTTACTCAAACGTTCAAGGCTGCCCTTGTGACTCATTGAAGTGGCCTCCACTGCCCAAACCACCCTTGAGGAAATGAGTCTACACTCATCTTACATGAAAATCATTCCTTTCTGTGGTGGGGATGGTGTGGTGACACTGACCATTTAGTAGTTGGTCAAAAGCATTCGCAACTCATCTTGAGCGCCTGATGGCAGACAGAACATCATTCAGTGTGATGGCATTTCATTTAGAACAATGTTTTACTTTAGCAAGTCTATCCACTCAGGTGTGAGATAATTTGCAAATTCATCTCTATCATCACAGCTTGATTCTAAAACGTGGGGATACTGAGACACAGGGGGTAAACTCATTAGCCTGCGAGCGCTTCTGTAATTGAACCAAAGGACAGGCCTGCAGTGGAATGATGGTGAAGGGACACTTTATAGTATCTCCACATGTTTTCTAAGGCTTAGGTCCCACAGATGCAGTGGACGTGTATAAAATTTATGTCAACCCAGAAAGTTTGAAAAATCTTTATCTCTATTGAGGATAGCATTCTGTATTATGACTTTCTCTTCTCCAAGTCTGAGGTCATCATTGCCCCTTTCTGTCTCTTTGCAAGTGACACACAGCCATGGGACCCCAGGTCCTAACAATTAGATGGAGCCAGGAAACCACCTCTGAAGCAGAGAGTCATTTGGGCTCCAAGTCATTGCAGAGTCTATGTTGCTGATGCACATAGAAGAATATGGCCCAGGGACACAGAGCACGAAGAGTCCCAGCAGCAGCCTCCCAGGGTTCTGTGCGCTCCTCTAGGGAGGCAGTCCACCAGGGCAATGAAAGTAGCATTACACATCAAATAGCTCAGTGACATATTTTGATTTTGTCTTCACTGTGCCACTTCTGAGTAATTTGTTGGCCATCATGGGGATTATGTGAACTCCACTGTATGAGTTAATAAATTTGTTTACTGCATAACTAGTTGGAATAGATTCTCTTACTTTTAGTTAAAGACACTGAAAAATGCAGAAACTGGGATAAGAAGTGGTTTAAGTAACACATCTTCAAGGTAACAGGAATCTGTGGGTTGACTATGGGGTCTGTTGGTTTTGCACATAAAAAAAAAAGAAGAATCAACTTATAAGTGAAAAGAGTTTTCATAGTCCAGGGTGAAAAGTGGCAAAAACTAAAAGATTCTCAATTTGGACAGCTGCAGTTAAGTGTCCAAGGATGGAAGATCACAATGCCCTAAAGCATAGTTGAAGTCCTGAGGCATACTAAGGCCATAGAGTGGGAAAACCTTCAAAGTGCACAAGAGCATGGAAGGGAAGAGAGTGACAACTGCAGACAACTGAATTGCAGCCTCCATATTAATCAGACTGCTCCGAAACTCCTTTTATTAACACATTAGGAAGAGATGATCTTCTTTTGACACTAGATTTGTCTTGCATGTCAAAGACATTGGTCACTAACCTACCATAAGTAGACTAACTGATGTCACTGATACCTTTCACCCCAAGTGACAACTTTGCATTCGGGATTATTTTTAATGTACCTTTCTAACTCAGTCTAACAACAAGGAATAAATAAGTTCACAAAATTAGAATTGGCACCAGGCCAGTGGTTTCTACTTCCCTTCACCCTTAAATTCCACCTTCCCATTATTCCAATAGTCAGCATGTAGACATGCAAAGTTCTTTCTTCATAGACTCAAAACTTAAGAGTGACAAGAAATCTCTCAAGCAGGTAGGTGTCAACTTTGGTAGATGCCAGATGGGCAAGCTGACTCCTTCGTAAGAAAATACTCAAGTGCCCTGTTGGTCTGAATTGACAATCTGAACAAAATATTGACTTTTCTTCCACAGAGTATTTAAAGTTGTTTTCAACTCTTTAAATGGATACTTTTTCAGGCACTAAGAATGGATTCTCATTTTGTGTTTCTGCTTTGTGTTTCTGTCTATACTTTTTAAGAAGAAATGCTTTTACCCCCCAACAAAACAGCACAGTCATTTATTAGGGGTCAAAAGGAAAAATGCCCCAAAGTGGCAATGAGCTATTAATCTGAACCTGAAGCCTTGTAGATCTCTCAAGTTTCCATACTATTTATAAAAGAAATTAATCTACATGATGTAATTTTACATTCTATTTATATCATTATTCTTTATACAACATAAACAGAACTCTGTGATGTTATTACATGTCATAAATGTCATCATAATTTGTCTTTACACATCATAAATATCTTAGTTTGTGACATTATTACACCTTCGGGTGTCTCTTTCCATATTTATGGTAATTACATCAAAGTATTTACTATAATTATGTCATTTGATGAAATTACAGTAATTACTTCGAAAAATGATAGCCCATGACTAATGAATTAAAATAGCATGGAAATTCACATTAAAAATGACATTAAAATAATGCTAAGGATCTGAGATAACCCACAAGAATAAGAACATTCATTACTGAGTTTTTAGCCTCCAAACTTGGCTCTATTGGCTTTCCCTTGTGGAAATTCTTTCTCGAGGACTCACAAATGCTTTGTGATGGCGTAGTGAACCACTGAGGCATTGAAAAAACATGAAAACCTAGTTGCTAGCATTATTTTTGGCAAAATGACAAATCCAACATACAATTAAAACAGAACCAACTAGTTATCATAGAAGAGAATTCAAATCCTCCTTAGTGTGTATTCCCACTCTGCATTTAGTCTGTCAAAGACAGACTCACATCCTTACATCACACTTCATATGCAGTAGCCAACTGGTCGGGTCCATGTTGGACTAATGGGGGACTTGTCTGTCAAGCTGAAATCACTATTCATATATCAATAGACATGGAATAGGAATGATCAAGAAGCGATTTCTCTAGCCTCTGCCTCCTAACAGATTAAACTGAAAAAATGGCTCTGTTTTTACAGCTTCTACAGAAGATGCCACATCTCCTGAAAGGTTATTTTAAGATGACCAGTCATTACTGTCACAAACACCTCTTTCCATCTGCTGCCCTGCAGCTGTAGACCCCTTCCATCCAAACCTAGATCCCTGCTTAGCGATGGCTGAGTGACTCACAAATAAGGTTTTGTCTTGTTAGCCTCATTCTCTGCTCCTTCTTGATGCCACACCTTTCAGATTTTGATAGACACTGTTATACATTAAGGGAACATTCTGAAGAGCTGGAAAACTATACCCCTAAATCATAGAAATCATTGTGAACCAAGGTTACTGCAATGAAAGTAGTAATAATAAAGGATAAAATAAACAAAATTGGGATCAGGGGAAAATGTAACCCCACTGGGGGTTAATCATTAATTATGTAATCTGTTATTATGTTATTTGCGTTATATAATACAGACAAGTAGGTTAGAAAGGGTCAGACAGGGGAGCATAAAGTTGCAAATTTTAACCAGCTTTTAACCAGGTCTGAGAAAGCTGACTTCATGCAAAGATGAACTAGGAAGGGCTTCACAACATATTTCGAGGAAGAGCACTGGATGTGGAGAGAGGAGCTATGAAAAGGACTTGAAGCATGAGCATGGGGTTATGTGGGAAGGTCAAGGAATCCTGTTTATTGGAATAGAAAGGGAGCCATGAAGAAAAGACTGCTCAATAAGGTGAAGAAGAGCTTCCAACATATGAAGATGAGCTCCTAATGGACAGTCAAGCAGATCTTCAGAACAGGCAGCTGGATATTCATATTCAGGGAGGCAAATTTGAGACTCCTTGGCTCAGATGCTATTTAAGGCCATGGAATGAGATGAGGTTGTTTAGGGAGAGACAAGGGGCAAGACATGTGCCATGGAATCCAGCAGTGATTATTCAGAAAGGCAAGGTGAAGCAGCAGTGATTATTCAGAAAGGCAAGGTGAAGCAGCAGAGCCAAGCCATCTGAAAACAGGAATCAGGTAAGAAAACAGGAGTTCAGTGTTTTGATTAATAATCTAATAAAGCATTTAGAAAAGGAGAAACTGATAAACAGTGCTCAATATTTCCGCAGGGAATTAAGAGGAGGGCAAAGGAGATGTGTGGACATGGTATTAAAAGGGAAGGTTTCCATTCTCTGTGATCTCCATTTCCATGCTCTGAGTTCAGCCTCTGAATCCCACCTTGAGCTCCTGCTAACAAAATAATAGTGGGTATGAAAAGCTTTATATTTCACAAAGTCTTTTTATACGTTTTAGCTCATTACATTCTCATAGCAACCTTGGAGAGTACAGATAATGAAACTGAAATGCAGACATTTCAATGACTCATGAAGTCTCAAACCCAATTTTTTCCAGTATACTTCAAATTACATCCTGTTAAAGTTTCTCCTCCAGTCTTATCTCTTTCTCTCTCTTTCCTTTTTCAGAATCCCTATGTCAGACACTACCAAAGTGTATATACACCAGTGACCTTAATGGTTCCAAGACCCTCTCAGGAGTGCAGTGAAATCAAAGCTAGCCCCACAAACAAATTTAGACATGAGTTGTCTTCCTTATATTCTCTTGAATACAGAGTAGAATTTTCTAGAGACTACAGTAAGTGGGGAATGAATGCAGAGGCAGACAAGAGCAGCCCGCTAACTGCTATGACATCAGGCATTACAAAGCTGAAAAAACATTCAAACAATATGACTCTTCTTACATTTTTGTTTTAACAAATTTGTTTCTCTCAAAATAAAAAATGTTAACATGTAATAAAATTTTCAATTTAGTTTTTAAATGAGCTAATGAATTAGTTAAATGTTTAACTTCTGATACGGTAAATATCAATAAATAGTCTCACATGTGGGTGGGTGTGGTGACATTTGTCTGTGGAGGTGTGATCTATGCCTCTGAATCACATACATGTTGAAAGCCAATATTACTTCAGTGAAATAATTTTAAAAAGTTAAAAAGGACTTCGGGATCACTAGTAATGTTAGTAACCAGTGTCTTCAAAACCTGAGGCTGTGCTACTCCACTTTGTATTCTCTTAAATAATTGTTGATTTTTCTTTTCTTTTCTAATATGCGATCCTTATTTGTTCTCCAAGATTATTACCTCTTCAGGTTGTAGGGACTATCCTTCTGTATTTTTCAATTTTTTGGCTTCCCAAAGAATATTCCTACCCATGGGTAGCTAAGCAATTTCTAATTAATAATGAATGGTCTATTTCTGAAATTACTTTTTTCCAGTGAGTTAAAAAAAAAAAAGCTCTGTTTGTAATTTCAGTTTTTGGAGATCACTTCTTCCCTTAGAAATTCACTTATTTAGCAAATACAGATTGAGCATATGTTGCACAGAAGGGCTGGTGGAAAATACCAGGACGAATGAGATCTAAGTTCTTCCTACTAAACAGATATAGCCCAGTAGGAAAAACAAGATGGGGTACTTGAACATAAGACATATGCCCTTAATTCCAAAAATGTGCTATATAGCCAGGTAACTGGCCAGCTATTTTCCTCTAACCTGTTTATTTAGAGGTTCCATTTATTTTAAACTTGATGTCATTTTGCTGGTTTTATTTCTCTATATTACTCCTAAAACATGGAGCTTCCAAACCACAATTTCAGAGGAAGACTTCATCAGAACGTGTAATAGCTGAACACAGAGAGACAATTGTTTCCCACAGATCCACAATGATTTCTCAGGAGAGAGCTCTTTCACTACGGCCCCACTCAGTGTGCAGAAGAAAGGGCACGGGCTCCCCAAGTGTGGGCAGTATGTTAAAAGGGAAGTACAACTCTGTCTACGGTGCTCTTTCTGCACAGTTCCTTCGAGGAGCGCACCCAACGTGGACTTATATATGGAGAGTAAGTTCAGAATCACAAAGTAATCTCTATCTAACAACTCATGAGGTCACTGAGACAAGTTAACTGTACATCAACAAATAGTATCAAGTGAGCTAGTATCTTTCTCTCATTTTGGGGAGAAAGAGAAAAATAGACAAGAATTCAATCACCTATTAGAGTGAATGAAAAAAAGCTCACAAGAAATATAAAACCTGCATCCAAATGAAGGTCATTGCTATGACCATGAGACCATACAAAAACGAAATAGCCATTTCCATTTGCTATGTGACTGAGATGAAACAACTATGGAAAAGTTAGCAAAATTTGAAACTAAAGCAAAAATGAACTAAAATAACCTTTTATTTTTAGAAAATAGACAAAATACCTACCCTTTGGCTATCATCCTGGTTTTTTTTTTTTTAAGTGTATTTTTTTGCTAACAATAACCAAAACAGGAAAACAAATGTGGCAAATTTTCATTGCTCTTGTTTCAGATGAAGGAAATAAGTATGAAGGTTTGCAAAAAACATGAATTATTTGACTCAGTATCGGTCTAAAATGTTTAATTTTTCTGTGTTATTCAAATTATTTACCATAATGCAGCTCCAAGGCTTCAAGTGTTTTTCTGCATGAATGTTGCATTTCTAATCATATTTTGGAAGGAATGGTTAGCCCGAAAGGATAAGTGAGATATGGAATCTGGTCCCCTTAGGTCATTTGTTTGTATCCAGCTGAAGTCAGCAGTGGCTAAAATTCATTACCATCTGGCACTCTTTCCATGGCCTCTGTGACAGAACTGTGGTCCTAGTCTAGTACATACTAGACAGATGTCCAGGTCATAAAAATCACAACGATACTTGGCATTGTGTCACCCCCTTGTTGACAGTACCATCAGACAGGCCAGAGAACGAAGTGGAATAAAGAATGAGCTGTCTTCATCCCATCCAGTGGTCCATTGGCAAACAGATACTCAGTCCTTATGTATTCTGTGTGTGGGGATAAGCTCTTGGCTATACTCAAAGGAAATGGATATAATGCTAATCAATCCACCGTCTCACAGCACAACAGGATCAGGTGTTCTAATTTATCACCTTACATAAACACAAAATTAGATGAAGTAGTTAAACTTTCATATCTTTCTTTTTTGATAAAAGTGAAGCTTCATATATGCACATTGTCTTAAGGTTTCTAAACTATTGGATAAAATGTGGCAGGCCAGCTACATCTGTGATTGTAAACACAGCTTGTAAACTTGAGCTAGCTATGCACACTTACTTACAAGCTCTGTATAAACTATTCTGACCTCATCTACTTCTAGGCATTCCAACATTTCCCGCATGTCAGGAAAAATCCCTCATATTTTCATAATTTTCTTTGAATAGTCCTATTAACTCGCTGCTCTCTAACTCAAATAGTCTGATTAAATCATGCTTTCCCTTTTGTTTTCTCAAATGCAGGTGGATTTTCCTTCCAAGAGTCATTTTCAGATTTTTATTCTTCCTGCCTTTGTGATTTCCCTATCTCCATGGATATTTCATTTAAAAAGAGTTTCCAGTTATTGACTTTCTACCATCTTGTTCTCTATTAAATTCAACTACCCACTCCCCTGTTCCTACCCTCATTTCATCAATACCAGAATTTCCAACATCTCAGTGTAAATCATAATTCCCATCACCAATTACAATTCCATTTTACATTCTCTAACTCCTTAATTCTTCACCAAACCAGTATTTCTAACCCATTAACACTACTGCCTTCTCACTATCTACTACCTCTGTTTTGTCACCAGTCCTTCCCAACTAAGTTCAGATTGCAAGGTACATTCTTCATCACTGTCATATTCCCTGTGTAAACCTATGTTTTTCTTTCCCTGTCATGCATAACTGGTAAAAACCCGACTTTATTAACCTCCAACTCAATAGCTTCTATGTGCTCACTTTCAAGGAGCACAATGTGAGTCACAATCAAATAACTAAAATATCTTTCCTCAAACTGAGTTTGTGAGCTAAACTGAAAACGGGCCCTTTATAGTGATAGTCAGTTCTATTACACTTTCTTTATTCAATATTTTATTTTTATTTATACATACAAGAGCTGGGGTACAGCCAGAGTGCAGGAGGCAAGAGGATTCACCAGAGACAATGGGGATCAGAACAGGGGGATAGACTGAAACACACTGTTCAGGGGAGCAGCGGGTGAGGCAGGAGAGGTCTGCTGCGCCATGTGGGTCTCTTTCCTGGCCAGATCAAATTGGCGCTGCTGTGCAGTGGATGCTTCACAGTGTGATGCTCAACCCGCTGCGCCACCAGGGAGGCCCCTATTACACTTTCTAAGTTATATTCTAATTGTTCATTCTCTTATTGTCTAAGAGATAAGTTCAGACTTTTCAGAGCTTTCAGTAAGTCTTTCTCTTTCTCGCTCATACCTTAGGAGCATGTTTCCTTTCCACTGATAAAACAGAAGCAATATACTGTGGTTACATCTACCACAACAAATACACCAGCCTGGTGAGGGATGTGGGTAAGGGGTGACGAAAAGCATATATGGGAGTAAGGAATAGATGGAAAATCTCTGTACCCCTCTTTAGATTTTGTTGTGAACCTAAAGCTGTTCTTTAAAAACAAAACAAACAAACAAAACCAAACCTATAAGATGGCAGGCTAGATCAATAATAAAAGCAAAACAAAAAACCAGAAGCAAACAGAAGAGAACTTTTATGCCTTTGAGCCTTTCAATCTCTTTATATGTTCTCTCTCCTCATCAATCAGCACCGGCTTTCTCCTTGTTAGCCTGACTAGCTGCTCCCTCTTGATCTCCGCACAATGAAATAATACTCAGCAACAAACACAGTAACAGAAAACATACTGTACCTATTTATCTTCCTACTGTAACATGGATGAACACTGGAAATACTATGTTGAATCAAAGAAATCACTCATAAGGTAATAGATATTTGGATTGTATCTAATTTTTGGCTATAAAAATAATGTTGCTATGAACATTCATGCAAGTTTTCATATGGGTATGTGCTTTCATTCTCTTGAATAAATACATAGGCGTACAATGCGAGAATAGATGACAACCCTGCAATTAACCTTTGCAGAACTGTACTTTGTTTCCCAAAGTGATCACACCATTTCTCATACCCACCAGCAGTGTGTGAGACTTTGATTTCTCCACATTTTCACCGACACCTGTTATTATCTGTCTTTTTGACCATAGGTATCCTATATAGTATGGGAGGATATCTAATTATGCTTTGCCTTGCATGTCCCAAATGATTTTCAACTTCTTTTCATTAGTTATTGGTCATTCATGTATCAACATACAGAATTAAACAACTCTACTTCAATCCTTAGTATATTTAAAATTTATGTTACTTGACTTTTAATGATTGAGTTGTAATAGGTCCTTACATATTCTAATAGCAGTCTTTTATCAGCTACTTCATTTGCAAATATTTTCTCTCATTCTGTGGACTATACATTTATGATGGTTCCTCATAACTTAAAAAATTTTAAGACATTCTTTTGTTGTTATGCTTGAGTTATAGCTAAGAAATCATGACTAATTTAAAATCAAGGAGATTTATCCCATTATTTTCTCAAAAATTTTTTATACTTTTATAGTTTAGTTATTTGGTGAACAAAATACTGACGGTCAAAACTATACAATAGGCAGTTGTGAATGTTGTGAGGGAAGGATACAACTTCATTCATTTACATATGGATATCTTGTTTTCCTACCACTCTTTGTTGATAAAACTATTCTTTTCTGCTTAATTGTCTGGGCACCCTTATCAAAAAGAAATTGATAAAAATGTAAGGTTTATATCAGGACTATCAATTCTTTTCCATTGATCTATGTTTATCCTCATGCCAATATCATAATTCTGACTCCTATAGTTTCATAGTAAATTTTATTTTTTTAATTTTTTATTTTTTTAAAGATTTTATTTATTTATGNATACAAGCACTGGGGTACAGGCCAGAGGTGTGGGGGGGTGAGAGGATTCACCACAGAGAGCGGGGAGCAGAACAGGCAGATCAACGGAAGTACACTGCTGAGGGGAGCAGCGGGCACAGCAGGAGAGGTCTGCCGCACCATGTGGGTCCCCCACCTGGCCAGCAGCAGGGATCGAACTCGTGCTGCAGTGGTTGCGGTCTGCTCCATAGTGCGTTGCTTAACCCACTGCGCCACCAGGGAGGCCCCATAGTAAATTTTAAAAATGGGGTGTTGGAGAGCAAGATTGCTCTGGCTACTTTGGTCTATTGGCTATCAACAGAAAATTTAAGATCAGCTTGTTATTTTTTGCAGAGAATTTAGAGTGAAAAGCCAGAAGAACTGCAGCTGGCAGAGAGAAGGAGAAAATGAGACCAATAAGAGGATCTAGTGATTCTTTTCAATAAGCTGGGACCAACCCAACTGAAGTATAAATTTGTTTATCTTGAGATGATCAGTTTTATCACAAGAGATAATTTTTATATAAAAAGTATACAAAACTACAAGTACTACAGGAAATAAGTTGACTTAAAATCAGAACACTCATAGGAGGAATAAAGATTTCTTGTGGCTCTTAGCAAGATTTCTAGGATGAGTTAGGAAGACACAGAGACCAAACCTGCCCACTACATTTAACATCAGTGATTTAAAACACTTACACATAATCCTATATTTCTTTTTTCCATTGGAAGAAAGATTTTTTAAGAGGCAAGTCATTTATTTGACAAGTTTTAAAAGCATGTAAGTAGATGAACTTTATATCTAGACATTTTGACCACTGTCGTTTTAACGCGCCTATGTTACCCTTTTCCATCTCTAATTGGTTATATATTCCATCCTCGGTTCAGATACTTTGAAGACAGGATACCTGGTGATTCTAGAGTGCCTAATCGAGTGCCAGTGACAGGGGGAGATCAATACACGCTTATTAAGTGAATGAAATTTAAGATTTTCATATGGGGGAGCCCAAAACCAGCTGAACCAGCTGAATGCCACTAATTTTATTTTGAACTAGATAAAGTGAAGTGAACAGCTAAATATAATCTAGGTAAAGGAAGAAGAGGACAACAGCTTCATTTAATTCTCAGCCATATTGCTACACATTTCAGGGCGCTATACATTTCAGAATGAGGATAAAGTGGCAAGGAATGAGTGGCAAGGGTGACATAGAACAGTTATACTGCATTCAGTCAAATATTTTCTATTGCAGATCTTAGCAGTTGTCACTTCTTTCACATTTCAATTTCCCAACTGTAATAAGGCTACAAATGTTCAATCTTCTCATTCAGATGAGGCTGGGTTTCTATTCACATAATCACAACCCAAGTTATCATGAATTAAGTCATGTGCCATTCAAGAATGTGATGTTCACATTTACGAAAGAATTAATATGTGCAGCTACATTGCCTTTAACAAATTATTATTAGGCAGGGTATGAAATGCATTGGTAAGAAATACTTAACAGATGATACTGTGACAATGTGCTATTAGGCATGTTACTGTAATGTCAATATTATTAAACCTATGTACCCAGCTAATCCATGAATATAAATTACTTTTGTATCAGTCACACTTTATTATTTATTAGCACTACTGTAATGGCTATAACTATTCCATTGAGACAACCTAAGGGCATGTTTCCATCAGAACTGGAGCCCAGAGAATCACGGAATTCAGACCTCATCTAACCGTGAGCCCCTTAGGCACTGTTTTTCCAGACCATTTTGTTGAATCAGATGTGACTAAAAGATGTGATTCTTTTCTAGTACAAATCAAGATAACCACAATAACTGTTGCTATAATTTGTTGAGACGTACCAGCTACCTAGCACTGTAGCCAATTGCTTCTCATACAGTGTTGCAACTTATGTCCCAAAGTCTGTGAGATATTATCCCTACATACAAGAGGTACAAACTGTGGCTAAGAGATTAGAAAATAACTTCCTTAAAGTGTCTATCCTTTAGGGCAAATACTTGGGTCCAAACTCAGTTGCCTCTGTTAATAATCACATATTTTTACATAGGATGAAGCATGTGTTAAGATACTGGTTTTTGAATAACTAGAGAAACAGGAAATTCGGGAAAAACTCTTTATTTGAGTTGATCACACTGTGTTTATTTTTTTTTTCTCTTCTATCTTTACAAAACAGAGATGGCACTTTTATTGTAAAAATAGTTTTGCACCATAAGTATAAAATTATTTTAAAAGATTACCCACAAAATCACTGCTATTTCTAAAGTACTACAGGACATTTGGTTTTATTATCCCCATTAGAAAGAGTCTAGTTAAAAGCACATGCTTATTTTCTTACTTTTTAGCTTTTCCTACACTCACTCTAGGTTTGTTTTGCAATTCGAGGATTCTTCCTGATTTGGGTTGTCTTCTATTTCCTGATTTTACTTAAAAAAAAAAATTTTGCCCCGTGTTAGTGATATGGTAATTAAATAATTGCACATATATACACAAAAAACTTTCCTCTTCTTTGCACTAATGTCAAATACTGACAGAAGATAAGATCAGCATAAGATACAGAGATGCCTGGGTTAGGGCAAAGACAGCAAAACAAAGAGGTCCAGGATAGACAACTGACTTGTCTGTCCTATTCTGCTAAGTGCAAACAGTAGGCATGATCATTCAAATTCTGACCATTTCCTTGTTTTCTTTTCTGACAAATTTGCAATCTTTTTGAAAAGAGACAGTATGTCTGAGACTCATTAGCAATTACACATATCCCAAATGACACCACAGTCCTGTAATATGTGGATTAATTCTGCAGATACCTAGATGTGAGTTTCTTAAAGAGATGTGAGTCAACCACCAGCTGTTTCTCTCATTTCTCTCTTTCTAATTCCTTCTCATGGAAATCTGTATGCTGTGGGCATCATTATGCTCTAAAACAAAATCTAGGGATGAACTTGAGATACTTTTCCACAGGTGAATGAAAACTCCTGAACACTGCTACCAGTCCTCATACATATTAAATTAATTCTTATTTTTGTAAACCAGCTCTTTACTAATTTAAAGGTATATAAACCTAATTCTGTGGAATACAGAGGACAGAACCAATGTGCTGGTCTATGAAGGTCAGTGAAGTCTCCAAGGGAGAGGTGAAAACTGGAGTTGAATTTTTTATTTGTTAAACACTTTATGCAATGGACAGACACCTCACACTATGCTCAACAACCACAGCTAGAAACCATTGCACTTCACATTCACATTTTCATTCATTTAGATCAGTTCTTATTGTTATTTTCAGCTTTTTAGTGGAGAAAAAAAATCTTGTTGAGAGTTAATATCCCTCTCGCAGGGTTAAAAATTCAATCAGATTTTAATAGATCCCAAATTAACCTCAATTAGGGCATCATCATTGTCAAGATTTTAATATTCTTAATTGCTGAGCTGAACGCTTATCACTGCTTTCAGCAGTGAATAAATAGTGCTAAAATGAATAGGATGAAATATCTGGATGTGAATTTGTATTAATTTGAGACTGACATAATTTTAAGAATTTAAATTTGATATGTTATACTCTATTATAAAGAAAGTTTGGTATTTTAGGTATTCATTTAACATTTATTCAATACTAGCTCATTTAATGAATACTACTGAATCCACATCAGTTCCTTCATTGGTATGCTAGGTACTAGGAAAAGGAAAATTCATAAAACACAGTCTCATTCAAATCTGCATGAGCTATAAACCAATGACCTGTACAATGTTGACCTGCTCTTCTTCCCCTTGTTTTGATATGATGGTATTTTAAAGGCCACATTGAAAACTGAAACAATATTATTCAGTGTCTCCTAGGATTATTAAAATTTCAGAAAATGCTACACACAAAGCATCTAGTACTTTTTCTTGTATAGCATAACCACTGAACACTTTAAAAATATTTTTGCTATTACTTGTTACTACTACTAGATCTAAGTTGCAATTCTATTGCTTGAATTTCCTAAGTTTGAATGCAGAAGAATATCATACAAAAGTGTTGGCATACCTAAGAATTACTAAAGTAGAGTTTGCAGAAATGATTTAAAAAGTGCTACAAATTTTGCTATTAGTTTACATAAAGTCTTGGAATTCCTTGGGTAGTTCGGTGAAAAATTCTTTTAGTCAGCCAAACTAAATAAAATTTTCATTTTGACAAATGGTTAATAGGAACTGGCTAATTTAATCAACATGGTTACATCTGCTCTCTGAGCAGGCACAGCCATACTCAAGCCAAAATGTAAACTTAAGGTCTTCTCGATCACATTTAATCTTCCTTACTTAGCTAAAGTGTTGGCCCGTTTATTGAGTTAGCTGGATTAGGTAGAAGCCCATCAAAATGCAGCCTTCTTTCATATCAGTCATATTCCTCCCTCCATGTCTCCTGAATTTCCTTCCCTTACCCTTTGGTATGCTTTTGGCCTCATCCCAAATCCTTCCTCGGCAATTTCCAAAGTAAACGATATCGTTTTCTACTTAAAAGCAAAATGTACAGTCCAATCTAATAATTCAAAGTTAAATCTCTCCTCTAATTCAAACATTTTTCCTCCTCCTGTCAGTCTAAGACATTTCCCACCTCTCCATTCTCCCTCTTCACTATGTGGTCTCAGAGCTCCTTCCAGAGTAGGATGGCAAGAGAGAATACAAAGAAAGGTCCAAAGTTATGGCCTGACTAAGAAGTGCTCAGTCCAGGACAGGAGCTGCTGTCCAAATGTCCATCCTTTCTGGTAAATGCCTTTGAAATTCCCCCCACTAGGATTTCTGGCTTCAAATCCCAGACTACTTGCTCCTTATACCTCCCACCCAATCCCTGGATTCTGTCCACTTTTCCCAGCTCAAGATTTGCCAGAAATTTTTTCAAGGCATTCAGGGGCATGTTATTTCATCAGAGCCCACATTGGCTTTAGGAAACACACCTTTGTTCCTCCATCAGTGAGTGTCCTACATTCTTTTAAATATTCCAACAAAGACCCAGCCAGCCTTTTACATTAGTCTGCTTTCAGACATGAGTCAGCCATTAGTTCCTAAATCACTCAGGTTTGAGAAGACACAGGAGTAGGTCCAACAAAGTTCTCCTGACACCCCCTCTCTCCTCAATCTACACAGGCTTTCAAGGTAAGTGATGGCTACGTGTTGCCTGACAGCTTTTGGATCACACCTTAGAGAGTTCTGCAAGAATAGTGTAACTTACTTCTTCTTTTTTTATTTTAATAGTGAAAGGGTATTAGCATTGTGCTCTGATTTTGGGACCCCAGTAAAAATGGACACAATGGGAAGTGTCCCTTTTAACATAACGTTTAAAGGGAAACTTGTGATCTTTTTCCTTTAAGTGCTCCCTTGAGGACAGGGATAATGCCTTAGGCAACATTATAGCAAACAACACAGTGCTTTGCATATAGTGGTATATATGCTTAATAGAGCTTTTAAATATTTACTGACTGATTATATGGTTAAAATAGCTTTACCACTTCTCTAGTCTGCCAAAACACAGTCATGGAACTTTCCATTAGTAGATTTAGTCTGGATTCTGGCAGGAAAGAGAAAGCATGTTTAATGCTTTTAACTAAAAGAGGCACATGGTGCAGCACACCTCTCCTGCCTCGCCTGCTGCTCCCCTCAGCAGTGTATTTCAGTCCATCTGCCTGTTCTGCTCCCCACTCTGTCTCTGGTGGATCCTCTCACCTCCCATGGCTCTGGCCTGTACCCCAGCTCTTGTATGCATAAATAAATTAATCTTTAAAAAAATTTTAAAAACAAAAAGAGGCACTTGAAGTAGCTAGTGTATAGAGGGCAGTTAAAGAAGCCAAAGGCAAAGACCCTGGGGATCAGCATCAGGGGGTGCCATTACTACCCTTAAGTCTGATGGAATAAGAGGAGGGAAAGGTATCCTGGCGCTGTAAGGAAGCAGGAGTTGGGGGATGGGGAGGAAGGTGGCTAGCAGGGGGTGGGAGGTAGGGGTGGGGGTGGGGCCCAGGTCAGAGCAGAAGGTACCAGCTGTCAGGCAAGGAGGGAGCATGAAGATGGGCTCCTGAGGAACACCCCTCCTCCTCCCAGCCTCCAGGCTCCTGTGGGTGCCTGTCATCAGGTGAACCCAAGTGTAAGTCAGGTGGCAAGGGGGCCCGAGTGATGTTCTCTGTAGATCAGCCCTGTAGGAGAAGCCAGGGGGCACAGAAGTACAGACAATGGATCGCAAAAGGAGGTGGCCAGCGGAGAACAAGAGCACGTTATTGTAACTAGAAAACTCAAGCTGATGTGACCAGGTCATTCGAATATTATAGGTCACATATCATCCTATCAGCAAATAGTATATCATGATACATATTTACACACTTACTATGCAATGAGTCTGCAGCATACCACAAAACAAGCATTTAACTCCATGCATATATAGCCACGTGTTATAAGATACAATTATAACCGTAATATATAATTACACATTGTATTTATTATATATGATCTATAATATGTGAACATGTATACAAATACTTGGTTTGTGGTATATTTCATATTCATTATAAAGCAAACACATTTTAAGGGAATAACCGGGATTCTAAACCTTTTTACTTTCAATTAAAAATGTAGGTGTTTTGAAGTATGAGCTTATATAGGAGCAGAGGTGTATAGAAGCAAGTAGATTTTCAAACCCCATACTTAGTTTGTGTACAAATATGCAAATATAATTATGTACAATGTTTGTGTGTGTATTAAAGGGTACTTAATAGTGTCTAAATACAAATATACATCTCTGTTTTTCAATCATGTCAAATAAAGGTTGCTGGTCCTGAAAAATAACCCACCTTGATTTTTGCTTGTTTTTTTACTTATATGCTATCTCTCTCCAAAAAAAGTTTAGATGATTTAATTAGATGCATATTACACAATAAGATGAAATAAGTTAATAATAAAGGAAAATAAGGATATGTTGGAAGAATTCAAGGTAATCCACAAAACTGTAAGCTACATTGTGTGCTGTATATCTAGTTCTAAGATTTCTTGCATTTGGTTCCAAAAATACTTTTCATATAGTATTTACTGAGTCCCTAGGATGCTGCTTAGGTGCTATAGACACTGCAGTGAGCAAGATAACAAGGTCACACAGATATTTTATTGGAAGGTATATTTAAGATCGTTTCAGATTGAGATAAATGTTCCAAGTAAAATAAAGTGGAGTAACGATATAGAGTGTCTGAGACAACTTTAGATACTGTGATGAGAGGAAAAAAAGGCTCTTTGAAGAGTATCTATACTGAAACTTCAATGATAAAATCACAGCCATGGGAGGTGGGAGCAGTGTGGACTAAATGTAACTAACAGGTCTCAAATCATTCCTAAACGGAAATAGCTTCATGGTCACAAACAATTTGCGCATGTAGAACATCTGTGGGTAAACCTTCCAGTTTACATGCAGCTGGAATGTCCCTGTTTTAGTCATAGTTGCTTGACTCTCTTGATGCTTTAATCTTTACTTTATGACTGATTAATCTGATGAAAATTTAACATTACCATGCATCACTCTGCTAGGGTTGGCATAACAGGTTATTACGGACTAGGTGGCTTGACCAACAGAAGGGAATTTTCTCACCATTGAAGACTGAAGGTCAATCAAGGTGCTAGCAGGCTTAGTTGTGGGTAGGACATGTCTGCTTTCCTGACCTATACAGGCTACTTTCTCACTGTGTCCTCACATGGTCTTTTCTTTGTGTGAGGGGCATGTGTGAGGTGGGGAGCAGGTGGAGAGAAGCGGTGGGAGAAAGGGGAGAAGGGGTCTCTGGTGTCCTCTTATAAGGACACCTGCTCTGCTGGAGCAGGGCCCTACTCTTAGGAGCTCATCTAACCTCAATCACCATAAAAGCTCCAATATAGTCACACAGGGGGTTTGGCGACAGTCCACAGTAATCACAAAGACTTTTGATGCTAAGAATTAAAACAGTTAATACACATAACAGGTGTCAGATTATGTGGCAGAAATATTCTAAAAGAAAACTCAAGTTGCTGACTTTTACAGAGAAAATGTCATATGACCTGTGAGCCTATGAATGTTTACATTCATTTCTTAGAGAAGTTCCTCTAAGATCTTGCACTGCAAGATCTGAATTTGAAGTTTTGATTGTGTTGAGTATATAAAATAAACATCACAATTATTTTCTTCATTTGCCTTCCTTTTTTATTATGGTAGAACAAATGCATTGGAAAATAGCAGAGAAAACATATGAGCCACCAACATAAATGCGGCAACTTACTCATTAATGAATGCAAATTAAAATGAGAAGTATTATGACTTTTTTTTAATCGAAATACATAGTCAAAGGCCAAACTTGTGGACTTGCCTGGCTCCTGACCTGACCGCCAGCATCTCTTGCCTAGATTATGACAACAGGTCCTCTGATCGGTCATCCTACTTTGCCCTCAACCCACGTTATAACCTACATCAGACCATATTCTCTTCATCAGAACTTTCACTCACAGAAGCAGCCAAAGTCATGTAATTAACCTGTGTCTGATCCCAGTGTGCCCTTGTTCCTGTACCCCATCCAAAATTCTGATGCTGTGTGCCTAATAATGCTAGCTCATGATGAGCAGCTCTGGTTGCAAAATTATTTAATGTTCCATGGTCATAATGTTCACTAGGGGCCCAGAAGCATCCAGATGCTTTTTGTTATTGTTGTTAATATTTCTCTTCTGCAGAAATGACCTTGTCAGAGGATAAGTTAGGAAGCCAGTGGGTCTCCTATGGCATTGGTCTAAGTCAAAATTCCATTTTATCTCCATCATTCCCTCTTTGACAGACTGGTGGACCACATCAGGATCTGCAGTCCCAGGGTTTTCCTCAGTTCAGATCCACAGACAATATTTCTTAGAAAGTCTAGGCATCATTCATGTTTGTCCTAGTAAATGAACATAGATCTATTTAGCTAGGTTAGTGTGAATGTTTACATACATGTTTCTGACAGTACAGGAAGTCCTACTTCAATGAGATCTGGCTTCTCTTTCATCCAGTCTGTGAATTGACTGTGGTGGGACATTTGTAATGGCTGTGACTCCTCTTGTTTTTATGGATCAAATAAAATTTAGTGGCATGCCCATCTCTAACAGTTACAGGGTCACCATGATCAATTAATCACTGACAAAGATCTCTGTAGGTCAAACCATTCTAACTGTTACTCTGGACATACCAAACATTATCGCAATCACCATACCTTGCCACTGGCAATTAAGCATTCTGCTTGACCTCTGCTATTCCTGGATTTTGTTGTTCTATTTAAATCAGGACACTCTATTCAGTGGTAGCACTTCCCACTGTCCTTCCAGACGTTCCAAGTTCATCAAGCATTCTGGTGCCCCTATGTATTTCTCGAGGTGTTAGTGAAGTAGAGAGGAGGGTGAGGGATAAGTAGGTATATCACTCCCTCGGCCCCTAAGTCTTTAGACATTTCTTCATAAGGCAGGGCATCAGCAAATGTTTTCATTAAAATTGGAGAGAGTAAAATCTTAGATTTTGTGGGTAATGTGGTCATTGTCACAATTACTCAGCAATGTTATGGTATGAAACTAGCAATAGGCAATATATAAAATAATGATCATGGCTGTGATCATGCATGACAATGCAATTTTGTTTACAGAAACAGTTTATAGACTAGATTTGATCTATGGGCATTGTTGGCCAATCTTTTCTAAAAATTATCATTGTTCTGGAATTCTGGAATTTACTGAAGGGTTCTGGTAGGTTCAGGTTTTTGTCAACCTTTAAATCAAACTGAGAGTCATTACCATCCCTTTTGAATTATGAATCTCTTGTGAATGTATTATCAATATTCAGTGAGATCAAATATCAGTTTTCGATCTAGTCTTTCTTAAAGTTCATGTAAATTTACACACACACATTCCCCAAGACAAAAATCATAAAATTCTTACTGTACATGATCCCTGCTCCTGGTCATATTCTTGTGATCTGCAAAAATTTCAAACTAAAAACAACAAGTGCGTCAAAGGGAGGTTCAACCACTCCTTTGCAAGGTCACAATTTCCTAAGAAGTCATTGCAGGTTTTTCAGACAAGGGTAAGATCAATTCACATAATGGAGTCAGAACTGTAACTTTTTCACTTTCATTAAAAAAACATCCAGAAGTCACCATTCTAACTTTCAGGCCTTTTTTTCTTTTTCTCTCCAATCAGTCCCCTTTATCAGTAGTCAAGTACACAAGATTACAAATTCAGATTATAGTTTAATGTATTCCAGAGCCAGATTGTAGTTTGGGACTTAGAAACTTCCTTGTGAGGGTAAGACCTAAGGCGATCTTTTCATTAGTTCATAAATGATTTCTCATTTCTTACCTGCATATTGGATAATCTGATCACTTATTTCTTCCCTATTTGTTAGCATAATTATAAAAAGATGGCATATCCCTAGTCCTAATAATGCACTTTACTTCCCCATGTTTTATTGCAACAGCTATTTGATCCCCCATCATTTCTGTAGCTACTTTCCTCTAGCAATAATGGATAAGTTAAGGGGCTTTACTGCTATGGTGAGACATGGAGCAACACTGTCCATTGTTGGGGGGACCCCCACCACCAAATCTAGTCAAGTTGATCAAATCTAATCTAGTTCCAGATTCCCTTCTATAAGTTTTCTTTTCTGTGGACCCAGTACTGGTACCAAAAATTGTATGAGTTTTATAAAAAAAAAAAATGTATTACAGAAAGCCAATGGTTTCTTTTTTTTTTTTTTTAAAGATTTATTTATTTATGCACACAAGCACTGGGGTACAGGCCAGAGGTGTGGGGAGTGAGAGGATTCACCACAGAGAGCAGGGAG
>JAGFMF010011760.1:8122553-8159819 GCA_019455555.1 Galemys pyrenaicus | reverse complement strand
CAGCGGGCACAGCAGGAGAGGTCTGCTGCACCATGTGGGTCCCCCACCTGGCCGGTAGCAGGGATCGAACTCATGCTGCAGTGGTTGCGGTTTGCTTCACAGTGCGTTGCTTAACCTACTGCGCCACCAGGGAGGCCCAGAAAGCCAATGGTTTCATGTAGGAACTTGAGGGTAGATTTTAGAAGTTCTCTGGGAACTTACTGTAATTCTTAGGCTCTTGAAAAGTTCTCTCTTCAAGCCCATGTGATTCTAGAATTCGGCAAGGCAGTATATAATCAATGGGTTGCGTTTCCATATTTGGGTCTTTGATATAGTCTTTCGATATGTATAAATAAATAATGAAGTCATGAATCACCAGTTTTAGCATTGTATGATTTTCTTTTTTTGCGAGATAAAACAAAAAAAATGGAAAAATCTGGATTTAAGAACTTTAATGGTAAAACAGGTCCTTTTCCAAAACTAGTTTTTATTACTCTTTTTAAATATTGACATTTTGGGCCTCCCTGGAGGCGCAGTGGGTTAAGCAATACACTATGAGGCAAACCGCAGCCACTGTAGCACAAGTTCGATCCCTGCCTCCGGCCAGGGAGGGGACCCACATGGCGTGGCAGACCTCTCCTGCTGTGCCCGCTGCTCCCCTCAGCAGTGTACTTCTGTTGATCTGCCTGTTCTGCTCCCCACTCTCTGTGGTGAATCCTCTCACTCCCCACACCTCTGGCCTGTACCCCAGTGCTTGTGTGCATAAATAAATAAATTTTAAAAAATAAATAAATATCGACATTTTTAGTAGATATTAACTGTATTATTCTTCAGTTTTTTGAGATGGGACTTCACCTTAACATTTCTCCCTTTATATATTTCAATAGATTTCTTCACTGGATAGTCTTCCAGTGACATCTAGGAATTTCGTAGGCCTGTAATTGTCCTTGGTAGTCTTTACTGGTGTTAACTCTGGTAGTATTTTATGTGCAGCAGGTTGTGGTGGTGAACTACATAAAAGACCCGCATTTAAGGTTCTTCCTGCATCTTGCTGATAGAAGGAGGTGGCAACAGAGTATGCCAGTTCTGTCAACTCTTAAGAAGACTTGACTTTTTCTATTTGTCTTTATGTGCTATCTGCTGTTACCCTGAGGTCAAGCTTCCTTTGGTTAGCTCTCAATATGGGCCAAAGCAAAAACATATATGGGGCCTGCTGGGTGGCTTATCAGTAAAGTCTCAAAACTATCACCACTACAGCCTAACTTCAATCCCCAGCTGGAGAGCTAACCACATGCTGCAGCAGACCTCTCCTGTCTTGCCTGCTGCTCCCCTTAGCAGTATATTTCAGTAGATTCACCTGTTCTGCTTCCCACTTTGTCTCTGGTGAATCCTCTCATCCTTACCCCACACACTCTAGCCTATTCCCCAGTTCCTCTATGCATCTTATTTTAAAAAAAAAAACCACACATGCACACATATACAATAAATCTAACAAATTCCCATGTAAGTAGCCAAGCTAACTTGAAGCAGAGATATCCAGATTTAATCAGGAAACTTCTAACTATCCACAAGACTTCTTGTGGATATATCACTGAGATTTCTATGCAGCTTTAATATGGTAATAGCTCACATATACATAGAGACTTTATGACCAATCATAATCCAACTCTTGACTTATTTTGTATGACACATAGAATGATTTTAAGTAATTTATTGATGTAAATATTATAGAATGTTATATATTATTTTTAAATTTTTATATTGAGGTCATTTTTTTTCCCAGAAAGTCCTTGCTACAGTGATTTACAATGATTTTTCTTTAGATTAAATTACCAATATCCAAAATCCATTCAGAATTGTAATTTTTTTAAAAGTGATGAAAAAAATTTTTCATCACTGACATATGAAAAATACTTCAGTTCAATATGACCATTGGATCATAGCAATAGAGTTCTTATAGTTTTTATAGTTTCTAATCAATATGAAGTAGTGATAGTTTTTAGAACTCAGTAACAGTCACACCCATCATTTAAAAAAATGTCATTTTCTAGGTCTCTGAGTTACTCAATGAGTAGAGGGGTGCAAACTCACACAACAAAGACATTTTGGGTGCAATGCAGTTGGGAGTGCATAGTTCATTGGATTTCAGCAGGAAGTTGATTCATCAACATTGTACCAGAATCTAGGAGTATGAATTTGTGGTTTCCAGAGTATAAACAAGTCTTGCAGCTTGAAAGTCAAGTAAATTAATTTTAGTTCTTGACTTAAACTACTGCTGAGAAATACTTCATTTCCTGATTTATCCTCTAAATAGATTAAGGGTTACATGCAAGTCAAGTTGTGCTCCTCTGTCCTCACTCTAGAGAGACTCAGCTAACTACTTACCAGTTTCTCCTTAGCACAACTGGTTTCTGACATTTCTTTCTATCCTCTGTTTCTCTCACTCTTCACTCCCCTCCCTTTAGTTCTCTGTATCTTCACTCTTTAGATCTAAGTCTGAATTTTAACATACTTGATCCTTTAAGAAGGAAAACAAAACAGAAAAGGACAACTCTTTAGAGTGAAACAATTCAACAGCACTATCTCATGGGATTACTATAAATGATGTAAATTTTGTACTTCCTCTGATTCAATTTTCGGTATCCATGTTGTGATAAACACTCAATTTTATTTGGTGATCACTAAGTCTATATAGATCACTAAGTCACATGTTCTGGAATTAAGCTTTGATGTGTAGTGAGAACAAAAATGCAAAGTAGAGATAAATGCCTATATTGGATGGCTTTTACCGAAAATCTTTATGATCATGAACTTGACATTGAAAAAAATTCTCTTCAACATGAATAACTCAGATTTATTGATAACTCTGTACCACTCTACATATGCACACACACACACACACAAAATCATTACTTACTCTCATCCAATCAGAGAGGAAATTCAGAAATGGATAGTCCTCTTTCTAAGGCAAAAATTCAGGAAATAGCAGAGTTGGGGTCTTAACTTAGGTTTTCATGAATATGGGTTCTATATCTTTATGATCCTTTCCAAACTGTTTAGATATGTAATGTTGAAAATAACAACTATTCAGTGTAAATTAAAATAATCTCTAAAATCATCCAACCAGTAGCAGAGACTAAATATGAAGCAACTTAGAGGTTTTAGAAGAGACAGAAAAATCAGAAAGGTTTATCAGAAGAAAGTGTATTTCACAAGTTAGAATAAAAATATTTGAGGAAAAAATCTTTTTTTTTTAAAGCCCTAAGTCTTTTACAGCGAACCTTACAGACTTGGGCAGCAGTAGTAGATATTTGGAAGGAAGCTGTCTACCTGCCCTCCCTTCTAGTGATACCGTTCACCTCTGGCTAGGACTTGTTTAGAGAAACAAATGTGGCAAGGCAGATATCCCAAGAATTGTACAAAAGGAAAGGACTCCATGTACCAAGCAGTATCATGTCATCTTAGAAAGGAGAACGTATGGAAAAGTAAGTTCCTCAAACTCAAATAAATCACTCATTGAGCATTTCGCACATGTAGGGTATCAGTTAGGAAAAGCCTCCAAACAGAAGGCTGATATCAAAGCATGTATTCTTTTTGAAGGGCAAGATACACTGCAGAACAGTTGTCCATGGTTGGAAAATATGCTCTATAACAATTCAGAAGATAGAGCAAGATCCCTCAGAAGTGATAAGGAAAAGGAAAGTATCAAGAGGAAAAATAACACTTAGCTTGGAGCAAGTAAAGCAAAATAACTGTTCTAAGATATTATCTGCAACATAACGCACGCAGTATGTGACAGCTAGATAGGGAAGAGACAGGAAGCCATCATTCTCCAATAGATGCTGCATAATAATAATTTCCGTTTCTCTACACCAGTCAGTTTTATGAACCCTTGCTACTCTAAGTGTGGCTCACAGACCAACACCTTCAGCATTATTAAACTTTGCTAGAAATGCAGAATTTCCGTCCCCTGTCCAGACTTATGGAAACATAATTTGCATTTTAACAAGACCCCCAATTGGTTCAAAAGCACATTAAATTTTGAGAAGCACTGTATCAGAAGGCTGTCCTGGTAATCCTCACAGCAGTCAGATAGAAGGATACTATTATTATCCCCATTTTAAGGATGAGGAACGGAGGCCCAGAGCAGATAAATAAACTGAGCTAACTGTGTGCCTGCAGTTAGTGAGAGAGAAGGAGCCAAATCATGAATGCAGAGCCCATGTCCTTATTGACCACTTCACTCCTTTCCCTTCAGCAATGCACACAGGCTGCAGAAACTCAAGCACGATTGCCAACTAGATCAGTCTAAACATTATCTTTCAGTGGTAATTAAATTTCTACCTTTAACTCAGGACTATGGGAAAATTTCAGGGTCTCCACTGAGAGCACAGGTAGCCAGAGTCTGAAATGAGAATTTAATTCTAGCTACTATGTAGGACATTTGAATAACAAATATGCAGCGCTTATAAATAATAAATGGTGTGGTTCTGTCTCATTTCTTCTTCCTGGGGAAGTGGCAGAACTCTCAGGGGTGAAAATGGCTCCTCTTGGGGTAAAAGCGTCTCTTGGGGTTCAGGGTCAACTTTGTTCTCTTGTTTCTTCTTTGTTCAAGATCAGCTAGTGCAGCAAATGTTACCTTTTTCTTAAAGAGATTTAGAATTTAATTGCAAACAACACTCAGTTTCTCCATCTGCAGTTGCTCACAATTCAAATTCTGAGTTCAGGTTTTATGGTTTTAATACACCTTTAAATTTAAATGATGGACTTTTGACTATGTTCTGCCAAAATCCCCCATACCTGTGTGTTTGGTAACACAGGCTTCCTGTCCATCTCTCTAGGGACTCTGATTTTCTTTCAGTAGTCGTGATGTCACTTATCCTAATTCTGGATCTTTGGGTAATGAAAACCTTCCATGTTTGAAAAACCTTCCACCTGAAAAGGGCTTCCCCTTCCCCCCAGGGCAGAGATTCCTGGAGCAAATGATATTTTCTGAGCATCTTAATTTATTGTCCACATGGTCTTCTTACAGGGGTCTAGAACTTTAAAGATAATTTGCTTGCTGTCATTCAGACTGCCTATGTTTGAAATGACTTTAGAAAACAATGAGACAACAATCTTTTGAGCAAATGTATGTCAACATAAGAAGATTGTGAGTCTATCGTGGTATATTTTACTACCAATCCTGAAAATAGTCTTGTGAAACTTAAGAGGAATGATAATCTATCAAATTAATAACCAAAGGAAAATTAGGCAATCCTAGTGTTATCATTCATGAATCAATTAAAGACAGTAAGCTCCGTTATTTGTGGCAAACTTGCTCTTTTCAACACTGGGAAATAAGGCACCTACAGAAGGATAAATATACCATCCCTTTACTGTGTATATCGTACCACTGTCTTAATTCTCCACATGAACACGTATCATTTGCATTGGTAGCTATAGAATGAAGCTAAAGAGCTATATTTTGAGGACCTACGTGAAACAAAAATGGGAAAGACAGGAGACCAGCTCTGCTTATGGGTACACTGCAGGGGCACAGAGGCTTATGGGTACACTGCAGGGGCGCAGAGGCTTATGGGTACACTGCAGGGGCGCAGAGGCTTATGGGTATACTGCAGGGGCGCAGAGGCTTATGGGTACACTGCAGGGGCGCAGAGACTGGGCACTCTAACTCTGACAACATTCTCGTTACCTTTCTTTGTGCTCTGAGATCAGTCCCTGCTCGACTCTATATCATGAGTGGCTGATAACCTGCAAACAATAATCCAGCTAGATCCAGCAATGTGATGGAAGACTGGGCAGGAGCAAGATCAGGTATCTCTCTTCCCTTTCTGCTGCAGGCTCAACAAAATGGTTACCACTCATTCCAGGTCTTTCTGGATCCCCCTTTCTAAATATGTCCATGATAGCAGCAACTTTTGGATGGTAGCAATTTCCTTCTCTTGCTAACTTGGGGTTGCCTCACTGTACCCTCATTGGCTTCTTAGCATTGTCGATGCTTTATTAAGTAATTCCTAGTATCAAATTCCTTTTCCTGAATTTCAGGCAGTCAGATCTGCTTTCCCAGTGAGATCTTACAAATACTGTATCTGTTTGAATCCCACGGACTTCATCTAGAGAAAACATTCAACAATACCTTCTTTGATGTATCTGCTAATGACTACAGATAATGTGTAGAGCAGGGGTCAGCAATCTCTGTCTTGCCAGCCAAATGCAGGCCACTGCTGGGTTTTATAAAGAAGACGTTACTGGAACACGGTCAAGCTCATTCATTTCCTCCTTTTCTAAAGTTGCTTTCATGCTGCAGTGGAAGGACTGAGTAGTTGCTCCAGACACCATAAAGTTTGCAAAACCTAAAACAGTATCTGTTGACCCTTTTTCAGAAAAACTTTGCTGACCCCTTGTATATAACATCATGTCTGCTTAGAGCAGATGTTATTTAATTGGAAGCCTTTATTTTCCTCCTATGTAGTAGAATCACATTTTTAGTTATAGAGTCCTAAGCATGATGCTTCATGTGGGATAATCCTCAAAGTAGCATTAAATGATCCCTGTAAATTTAAATTACTAGGGGCATTATAGATTATCTATGTTTTTCTTCCCATTTAAAATTGATTCGTATGGATGAAAGCAATTACTCCTACAAATAAATTTATATTTTGAAATGATCTTTATAATTTAGACCTTGTATACATGGTCCTACCTATGGGAAAAATAGGGTTGTATGAATTTATTTTATATCATATACCAAAACCTACAACAAACATTGAAAACAATCATTACAGAACCTTAATACAAAACACCAGAAATGCATACACACACACACAGATGCACACAAATATATACATATATCTAAAATCCATTCCAAGTCTTGTGCAAGAATGTTCATAGCAGATTTGTTGTAATAATCTAAAAAGTAGAATAATACTGGTCTGTGAACAAGAACGAATATCAAAGTAACTTGTATTAATATAGCTAATTTCGTTAGTGAAAGTAGATATAAAAAAGTAATCTATGCTGATTCCACATTTATAAGGCATAAATGCAGGAAACTTGATTTATGGTTTAGAGGTTGGAATAGTGGTTACTTTTGGGATGAAGAAAGGGAGTAATGATGGTGAAAAGTTTAAATAGAACTCTCATATGTCATAGTTCAATTAAAAATTTAAAATGAAAAAAGATATGTTGAAATATTTTGAATATATTAAATAAACCATATTATTTTAAAAAGTGAAATTGATTCCCATGATCTAGTTTCACATTCAGAATCTTTGATTGTACAGTAAAACCCAACAAACGGAAGAGTAGCTTAACATGGGTAACTCAAGCAATAGGTAACGAAGGTTTATATTATGGAGACTATCTTTCAACTGCCTGTTGAAGTTACAAAGAGAAGTACTTTCAAAGCTTTGACATGATGCTTGTTCACAGACCATATGAAACTGTAATAACCACAGTCAATAGAAAATCAGTGGAAGAAAAATTGCTTAATCTACTCTCACTTATAAAGCAAAAGTGAACTCTATTTTTGAGAGAATTGGCAGGTTAATTAAGAAGACTGTAGTGATTATGCTAAGAACACTGACTCATTTTTAATGTAACCTGATGTTCCTTGGTATAGTGTAACTGATGTTTGTGTGAGAAGTTTAAAATCAGGTATGCAGGAAATTTGTTATACTTTGCAAGAGTTTTTGGCCCAACATTGACCATAATCTCGTAGATGAAAGAAAGATATATAAATTCTAAGGAGTTTCATAAATATGTATGTTAAGAACATGGAAAGGTTGTTCAAACACTCTAAAGTTTATTCTCCTAATTATAAAATGGGAATTATATGATCATTTATGAGGAATAAATGAGTGAAAAAAAAATAAGATGCTTCACTTAATCCCTAGAATATAGTCATCCCTCAAAAAAATCGTAGTTTTCATCTCTATTTCTCCAGGACTCAAATTAGAGCTGGTTGAATCTCATTTAAAACGTATTTATCTTATTCTAACTGATTTATAACAAACATTTTGCTCCAAATATGAAAGAATCACTCTTCGTATTTCTCAGAGTATTTGATTGATGAAAATCCAAAGCTGGAGGTATAGAACAATGCATTGGCATTGAGACAAAACAGCAATCTAATCAACATTTTTGCATATTTATAAGGCACAGTATCTTCTGCATGAAGAAATGCTATAAGACATAATCACAGTAAACTAAGATTTGTTTTATTTTCAAAAAAAATAAAATGAGTGAACGTTTTGAATTCATGTCATCCTAATCATTACTAGGGAAAGACCATTGTTCTAACAAAAGAGAAGGAAATTACCTGGGTAGCTTTAACTCATTTTCTATTATAGTAGTGGTATACTTCCTACAAAAAAATTTCATACCTAATCAGAGACAAGGCTCCGGCATTATTGGCACATAAACACATCACAGATACTATAAAACTACTGAAATATTTTCTTAAGTCTCAGCACATGAATACCACTTAAAGTAATGGCAGAGAAATGACATGGGTTTATCAGCTCAGTGGATAATTTCAGAATATTCAAAATATGGTATGCTGAATCAAGTGGTTGACAACATCACTGTGTGTAAAAAAAAAAAAAAATCATTACCGAATAGGCTAGACTAAGAAATTAATAAATACCATGAACATCCAAAACTGATGTGGAAGGGAGGACTGAAGAACTTTCAATTCACATTTACCAAAATATGTTGAGGCTATCAGGAACCTCTCAGACCTATTAAAAATACATTTACATCTTGCTGCTTATAGCACATTTTGATCAAGGACCTCCAGATTCAGTTAAAGGGAACAACCAGTCAGATGAACAGCTGAAAACTGTTTTTTTGTTTCATAGAAGGATATTATTAAGACAGTGAGGTCAGATAATATCAGTTTGGCGATCATATTTTAGGTTACTTGGAAAAGCGTTAGGTCACTTAAAAATAGAATATTGTGAGTGCTATGAATCTCGACTTCATTTCAGGAAATTAACGGAAATATTCCTGAGTTTTCAAAGCCAATGACCTAATAGCTAGAACTTTCTAGTTGGAAAACCCCATTTCAGAATTTCACAGTTCTGATTGCAAAGACTACCAAATGAAATGGAAAAGCTAGAGACAGCATATTCGAAAAAGTTAGAGCTGCCCTCCCCTCAAAAATCAAACATTAAATGTTACATAGTATTAATACTTATACTTAGTGCTGTCAATTTCTAAGCCATGTAAACTCTATTAATGTTACTTCTGAGTTCACCTGATCCTAGTTGGAACTTTAGTTCTCCAATCTCTTAATGTTTTAGTTTTTCCTTACAAACAAGTTCTTGTGAAAGATGCTTTACTATCGTAGTTTTTTCAAACTGGCCTTGATTCATTGAAGAGCCACTTTCTAGAATTTTCCTTCAAATAGGTTTGAAAAACTGGCATGACAATAAGTCAATTTTATGCATCTGCTTCTTGGAAGAAAAGGACTTTCACTTCCCAGAGAGAGGTATAGAAATGCTGTTCATCATAATTAGGACTGTGTAACTAGAAATGTGAAGCATAAACATGTTTAGTGAAAAATGTAAATATTGCAACAAAGTGGGTTGGGCACCTGGGTCTCATCTGGATTTCCCTAGAACCAGTTCTAGTACACAGGTAAACACAGGTGTAGATCTTTTCAAACGTGCAGTATGCTATTCTAAAATTATACATGAGATCATCTTGTAATGGCCACTTTAATTAACAGCTGCACAAGTCTCAAAAATCAACTAAAATGCAGTAACTTTTGGCAGTAGATGAGGAAGTTTGCATATACACACACATGTACACATATATGCAAAGCAAAAATATATACCTGGAGAGAAACGTTTTTATAGTAAGAGCGATATGGAAGCAGATAAATCTAAATGGAATGGAGATATAGTAGGGTTTCTGTGAAAGAGAAAACCCTTTCAGCGCATAAAAAAAAAGGTTGATAAAAGATAAAAATGCAAAATACAAAAACCCTTTAACTTGGTTTACTTATTCAGAAAGGATTGCTGTCTAAAACAAGCACTTCATGCTCCCAGGAAGCTACTTCTTTTCTCTAGCGCGATGGTTCTCTGCAATATTTCCGAACACTGAACTCCATTCAGAAGAGGCTGAGTTCCAAGGTTCCTAGCCCATACATACTTTGCACAATTAATTTTGCGTAGAGCCCACTACACATGAAAATAAAGATTTAGAAGCCACTGTGAGGTAGGTCTGGTGCTTTTCCAAGTGAGGCTTTGAACTGACTTCGTGATACCTAATTTACTACTTAGGACATGATTTAGAGGACTCGAGGGTAGCCTACATTTAAACAGTGATCATGAAGATAAGGGCAATACCAACTGGGGGATGATTAATGTTGACACTGGAAACAGAGTTGAAAATAGAACTCAGTGCAACTTCTGCATGGCCAAAGTGAACTACATCTTATGCAAATATTGGCCGGGCTTGGAGAAAAGAGGCAGAGAGAAATACAAGTGAAAATTCATTAAGTCTGGTCACAGTGAGTCTGTACAATTTAAAGACGCTACAGTTTCCCAGGCCAGCCTCCTATCACACCTTACAGTGTTCAAATATCCTTGATGTTTGTAACAAAAGTGGGCAATTTGAACAGGCTGAACTTTCCTGTAACCAGTGGTAGGACATTGGGAGACCACTGTCCTAAAAATCCTACATATTTAAGATCATTTTCTAAAACATTCCAGCCTAGGACTTTCATAAGTACAGCTCACACTTTTGTTCTGATTATTAATAGATGAGTCAGGCCTTCATCTACTCCTGACATTCTCATTCACTTACAGCTAACAGTGCTTTGGTATCTTGGATATACTCAGTGATAATCCTCTGTAGTTGAGTCTCCCTCTTGACAGCTGTTACCTACAAGCCTATTTGAGAATGACATGTAGTCACTTCCTTGGGAAGGGAACAGTGATTCTAATATCATCAACACTTAAGGGGCCAAAGTATTTCGTACATCATCATAGAGAAGGCAACCTACGGAATGAGAGAATGAATATATTTTCACATCACAAGTCTGGCAATGGGTTCATTTCTAAGAACTTATACAACTGAAAAACAAGAAGATAAATAGCCCAATCAAAATATGGAAGAAAGAGCTAAACAGATACTTTTCCAAAGATACTTAGATGACCCATAGGCATATGAAAAAATTACTTAACTACTTAACGTTGCTGATTATACAGAGAGATGTAAATCCAAATCACAATGAAATACCACCTCACCCATGTGATAATGGCCCACATCAAAAATAATGAGAACAACAAATGCTGACAAGGATGTGGAGAAAAGAAGCCCTCAACCACAGCTGGTGGGAAAGTAATTTGGTGCAGTCTCTATGACAAAAGGTATAGAGACTTCTAAAAGGGGGAAAAAAAATGGAAATAGCATTTGGTACAGTGATACCACTTTAGTATTTACCTAAAGAAAAGTTCTAACACAGAAAGTCTTATGTACTCTTATTTTCATATTCACAATACTAAGACATGGAATCAATCTGTATGTTCACTGACAGATGAGTGAATAAAGAAATTGTGGAATACATACTCAATGGACTATTACACAGCAATTAAACATATGAAATAATGCCTTTTGGGATCACATGGCTAGATCTTGAGGTAATTATGCTCACTGAAATTAGTCAGAAAGTAACAAACAGTCACAGGGTAGTTTCACTTATCTGCAAATTTAAATGACTAAAGGGGAAAAAAAACTGGCAAAGTACAGCAAAAACAACCCTTAGGACTCTGTGAAAAACATCCCATTTACCAGAGGGATTTGGGGAAGGAAAGGAGATAGGGAAAGTGCAAAGAACATCAGCACTGGAGTTTTGGTGGAAGGTGAGTAACGTAGTGAGAGGTAAAAACGTACTTCCAAAGTGATATAAGTTAGTAAAACTGGAGAGGAAACAAAAACCCATTCATGGTACCAAATAACTTTTCCTCCATTATCTTTGAATTGATAGGTTTCCCAGACAGGGAAACAATGTTATCCCCTAAACACCAGAGAAGTACTGTTTGTGACCCCAACATGGCTGCATGAACTCTATAACGGCAGCTCTTTTGACTTCAGCTTTCTCAGGAGACCCCACTGTAGATCTAAGAGAACACCAGGATTTGAACAGCTTGCAGCCTTCTCTGTGTTGCTTATATACCAAATTCCTTCCTTGGGGCCCTCTAGTCCCATGCAAGTCCACTGAAGAGTCACTGAGTCCACCTCCTCCATGTCATCAAACACACCCAGCTATGCTGGGATTCTCTCCACCTACTGGGATCTGATCAATCCTGGCTTCCTGCATTTTACTAAAGTAAACTGATGTGTTTGTTTTTTTAAGATTTATTTAATTATGCATACAAGAGCTGGGGTACAGACCAGAGGCATTCACCAGAGAGGATTCACCAGAGACAGAATGGGGAGCAGAACAGACAGATAGACTGAAACACACTGCTGAGGGGAGCAGTGGGCCAGGCAGTAGAGGTCTGCTGTGCCATGTGGGTCCCCTCCCTGGCCAGGGATGGAACTGGCGCTGCTGTGCCACGGATGCTTCACAGTGCAGTGCTCAACACGCTGCGCCACCAGGGCGGCCCAGTAAACTGATGATCAATGGCACAGAACTTTCAGATTTTCACTCATTCTATAGATGCCTTTCAACTCGCCCATCACTTCTTCCAGCTTCGACTTTAATTCCTACCTAAATGACTAAGTTGAGTTTTTCTTACAGTTTAATGTCATCCCCTCCTCTTGTTTCATTCAAGTCAAGAACAACAATAACCCACACACCTTGCCACCCCACCATCCTGAAAAGGCAGTGTGTTTCCTGCTGGGACCACATGGTAATGGTTTTTGACTCAAGTTTGTCCACAACATGGACCGTGTCTCATAAGGCAATTCCAAATGGAGGGATTTTTTCCAGTAACTACTCCACAGATGAGGGGAGGAGCCTGTGAACTTTGGAAAGGTACTCAGTTTTGCCTAGATTTGATTCTGTAAAACTCAAATTGTGATATGTGTTATTTCCTGATGTCACAGAATATCTGTGATACTTCAGAAGCCTCTCGTGCATATTTGCACATATACGTATACACACATCCTATCATCTGTGATACTTTAAAAGTTTAAATAATTATCTTTCAAATCACAGACTATTCAATCCAGGAAATGATTTTATCTTTAAAAAATGACTTTATCTGCTTTGAAAAGAGAGATTTTCTTTTCTCTTCCTAAGTATGTCAAAGTTTGTTTGTGGACAGATACGTCTTATTAGCCCCATAGACTATAATCAAAAAAAACAAAACATTTGCCGTAGGTTGGTATTGAAACCTGCTGTTCTCTTTCCCAGTTTTCCTATTTTGTTCAAATATTCAACTGTTTAGCAGGCTCAGATAACTTAATCAATGAAGCTCTTATTTTTGGCATTCTCACATTCCAAATTAAAATTACATTATATTTTTTTGGGAAAACCCCCCACCAGTACCATCTGTGAATTGAATGGTGTCATTACATCAAAGTACTGCAATTAGAACAATAGGGTAAAATTAATGCCAATGTTAAGTACAGATGTGCCAAATATGATGGGTCGTTGATACACCATTCAAATTGACAACCATGTGCAACGTGGAAAGTATCCAGGCCAAACCCCAGATCCAGTTGGCCAATGGATGTCATGATTGCCTCACAGAGAACATATTTAAAAGAGATTTATTTGGCAGTAAGAAAAAGTTAGTTTCAAAAGACCATAGTCTATCCCAGGTTACTCATGCAAAACTTGCATGATCTTGGGCTAAAAATGAACCCAAAGAAGATAATCCAAAGGGGACATGAAATTCCATAGCCATTGAACAAAATTCCTACTTTTTCCTCTCAGGAGTACAATTGGTATTTGTAGTACATGGCAGATCACATGGCGTTCTAGTCTAATGGTGCTACGTTTGCATGTTGCATGTTAGCTGTGACAAGCTATTAGCTTAAGCATGGACTGGGGATTTCTTAGTGTAGGTTGACAGGGCAAAACATTTTATTATTTAGAGTCATCTGCAAAATCAAATTTTTAGACTGGATGATCATGGGCTATAGTTCCTTTCAGTTCAGAATCTTCTCATGTTTGGTATTAATGCTAATGTGTAAAAGATGGTCTTACTCCAACAATCACAAGCTGTTTCCTCTCTGTCATTTCTTGTTGATGTATATGACAAAATGTGGCATTAAAAGTAGAGATATAAATGGTTCAAGGTGTAGGAATATTCATGAGTCAGTGGCAGCTATCTCTATCAACTCTTAACTAGAAACGGTAAATAGCATACTCATGTGAAAATAATTTTGCCACTAAACCCAGAAATTTTTAGCAACAAATTTAAAACAAACACTTTTTTTTGTGAATAGGCATAATTAACCTATAAACCTCATAGCAGCAGCTTTTATTTAAGCAAATAAGTTCCAAAAATGAGACAATATTTATAAAGCAAGGATTGCAGTTGCTAGGTCAACAATTATATGGAGATATCAACTGATGTGTTTCTGTTCATGAAGGCTATCTTGAACTGAGGTCACAGTGATATTTTTCTATAGAACAAAAAATTGCAGTTCAAGAATAACGGCTGTGTTCTTTTCTGAAATGCCACAGTTTCACATTCGTTTCCTTCATTATTGCTCTTGCCTCTCAGTCTTAAGCAAGGTTTAGAGAAAAAAGTGAACACAAAAATAATGTAAATATAGGAAGCCAGGAAGCATAAAACTGCATTTCCTCACACTGCTCATCCATGAACCAAATGTATCTATCAGAACTCACTTTAAAAACAGTACTAAAACACATCGTATCTGTATCTCTTAATAATTACCTTACGCCCCTAAATGAAAAAATTACCATGTTAATTTTTAAAATTCAGCATAATATATGCAAACTGAGAACATGGTATATTCAAGCTGCTACAGATAAAACCATGTTGACTAAAGCTGCTCTTAATATGAATATCTTTGGGAAAACAAAAATAAAACCAATGACCTAAGAGAGGGCTAAGGAGTTTTAACGAGGTAAAAGTCCAGAACCCTGCATAGGAGAGGGGTCATTTTTGAGTAAGTAGAGAAGTCCAGGTAGAGAAAAGAGAATGAGTGAACCTAGAGAAAATGTTAGGAATAATCATTTGTTCATCCAATAAAACAGTGTTCTGTACAATGAACAAGAATCAAAGAGGTGATGGAGAAAAGGGGCTGATTCAGGAATTTTGATGGCAGAGCCTGAAGATTTGGCTGAATATAGGATGTGAGATGTGTGAAATGAGGAAGGATTAAAGTTGATGACAACCGCAAGTAATCTGGTGTGGGTAAAACACAGAGAACAAATCAAATTCCATCACCAAGTCTTAGACCATAGCATTTGAATTATCAGCAATATCGCTATAGGATCATCCTCTCTCTCCTGCTGGCTTGCATTATCTTCTCATAGTTTCTCCTCAGTTATGGTGCTAAATCCTGCTTATCACTCTAGAACATGCTGCATGCTTTCTATTCAACATCTCCAGATGGATAAAAAAAAAAATTAGCATTTATTTAATTAAATTCCTTAACCTCCCATCCCCAAACCTACTTATCCACTGTTAGAGGTTCAACAGTGTGCCACCCCACCCCTATCACACCCAAATTCTTACTTCCAGTACTGAAGAACTTGACTATATTTGAATAGGACCTTTAAAGAGGTAATTAAGGTACAATGAGGTCAGAGAGGCGAGATTTAATCCAATCTGATGGGTGCCCTTATAAATCAAGATTAGGACATGCAAAGAGACACCCGTTGTGCAAAGGAGGAAAGACCATGTGAACACAGAGAGAAGGTGGCTGATGCAAGTCAAGGTGAAAGGCCTCAGGAGAAGCCATACCTGCCAGCACCTAGATCTCAGACTTCTGGTCTCCAGCTGTATAACAACATACATTTCTGTTGTTTAAAACATGCAGCTCGTATTTTGTTATGGCAGCTCTAGAAACCAGTATGCACAAGTCATCCCCAAATCAATTCATATCAGCTACTTTCTATTTCATTCACTCTGTTCCAATTACACTAGCATCTTTACTAATCCTCAAACATGACAAGCACATTTCAGCTTTAGGGCTCCACAATATTGACTGCATTTATTAAAATGTTGGGGAGTTCATCCTCAGTCAGGGAACCAAACTGAGACTGGGAAAAACTAAGGGATACCCAGGAATCCCAAACTGCTAAGGGAAAATAATCCATTTTGTCCATTCTAAAGTTCTGGCCCTCCATGTGCACAAAGGCAAAGAAGGGAAGACTCAGTGTGTTCAAAGACCTTTAATTGGTCTGAAGTTTAAAGGTGTATGGGGGAGAGGGAGAGAAGGATTTCAAATAACAGACCCTCGGATCAGCATCAAACTCTGTGGGCAAATGTCCAAACAGGCCAGGAGTGAGGCCAGAAAGCTTACCAGGAATCCCAGGTATCTCCTGGTTGGGAACCAGAATGAAGGGTTAGGCAGGTCCCAGACAGCTGAGGCAGTCACCCTAAACTCACAAGTGCCGCATAATGAACGAAACATGAGGTCAAGATTGATGGCTGTCAAAGCACTGAAGTCCAAGGAATAGCCTTTTTATGTGTCTTCTTCCCCACTGCTCCACCTCAGAAATATATCCTTGCCTCCCTCCTTCTTTCCTGCTAGCTGTCCGCCATTCCAAAGTCTAGTTCAAGGCCTGCTGGAAGGTATAATCATCGACCCCTGCTGGCATGGAGCTGGGGGTAGACTCCTCTCAGGACGTGATTCACTGGCTCAGAGTTTGCTCCTTGCTGTTCCTCTGACACTAAAGTTCTCTTCCTTCAAAGTATTTCATATTCCCTCATTTTCTTGAAGTTTTTGTTCAAATGCCAGCCACCTCATGGAGTCCACCCAGCCTACACTTCTTAAAATGTTTCTTATACCACCTGTACTACCAACTGCTACACTTCTCCCCCAGCTCTAATTGCCATCTAAAGCACCATGTATTTTTCCTTACTTAAATTTTATTTTATAGAAAATTTTATCCTTCCTTTAGAACACAAGATCCACAGAGACCACTGTTTCATTCACTGATGTACAAGTTACCTGACCAGTATCTGCCAACACGGTGGGACAGATCAATTTTTGTGAAGTAAATAAATGAAACAAATACAAGACAGAAGCAGAGGTTAATAAAGCAACATCCAGCCTAAGAAAACATTAAAATGCAGAATCCCTCCTGTGTTCCTGGGTGTGAGTCACAGACTCTCTGGCGAGTTCAGAGTACGACCATCCACTGCTACAAATGCAAACAAAAGGGTATTTGGTTCTAAATAACAGGGTGGAGGGAAAAGAACCAACAAGGTAGAGAGAAGACCCAGTTCCCAACAGAGGGCGAGGAGTTCCGTTACTGCTAAAGGAATGAGCAGAGCGCGGCAACATACGTGCAACAAAGTTTGATTGTGGTATAACTGACATCTGTCATCATAAGTAGTTACACATAAGACTGCGGAGGTCAGGGGGCTCTCTCCACCCTGGGGGTCACCTTCCATGGCGGCTCCAACAGAAATGAGCAAGCTCACATGTTTTACGCCCTTTTAAAGGCTCCTCACCAATGACCGCTCAGCTCCACCTCCTTCACCTCCTTCACCACAGCCTGCTTGCTCAGGAATGGGGCACATCAGAGCCAATGCAAGTACAGCCACTGCACTGCCCCAGGGGCTCATCCAGATCTCAGGGGCAGAGTTCATTCAGCCCCATGTCCTGGGAGGTGTGACAAAGCAGAGCATCTGCATCCAGGCTGAGGGCCTGGGGTCCAGGGCTGTTGTAATACCCACACTTCTCACACTCCCTTTTCCTCGCCACTGTCATGCTGAAGACCAGCAGAGTTTTGCATTTATCATTTCTTTCAGCATCCTCATGGCTCTTCTTCTTACACAGGCACTCCTAGACCAAGATACAGACTCTTTTACATGAATTTTAAATGGAGAACCTGGATCTGTATCTTGCTCAACATTATGTTTGTAAGGTTCATCCATGTTGATAATGGTGCTGCAGTTTATTTACTTCTGTTACTGTGGTTTTCTATTGAATGAGTTCACCACATTTTTTTTTTAAACCCTAGCCATTTGGCTTATTTTCTTATTTGCCTGTCTTCTGGCAGAAGAAGGCAATTCAAGCAATCCTCTAGGCAAAGTGGTAAGGAAACAGACTGGTTAGCCCAAAATCTCCCTATGATCTCATCTGCTGTTAGGTAGGATTTTTTTAATCTGGCTTTTTGGGGGATCAGGGCTCAGCCTGCCTTACATGGGTGAAAGACCCTGATATTATGGCTCCTGATAACAAACAATTCCTCTTCTTTCTCCCAATCAGGTTTCAAGTCTCTATTTTCATCTGGAGGGATTTAGCTTACTTTCTTTTAAGCCTAGTAATTCATTATCAGTGTTGCTTGTTGAATCTTATCCAGAATTTCTACATGTTTTAAATAGTGTGTTTGTGGATTTTTTTTTCTTTTTTCAGAATACCTTGTCTGCCATATTGCAAGAAGCAGCAGGAAGCTTAAACTTTTATACTTAATTTTAAAACTGTCACATATTGGAGGTTTGGGTGTTGTTATTTAGGATAGGGTGAATGTTATATAACAACAGCTGTGTTTTGAAATATTAATGTGACAATAACAGCTGGCATCAAGGAGCTATTGATAATGAAAGGTGACTTCTTTTACATGTTTAATATGATACTGAAATTATGAGATCATTTTTGACAAAGTGGACATATTAATACATGGTTTTGTAACAACTGGACAGCCGTTGGCATAAAATTTCATACCTCACACCATTCTGAAAAAAAGAAAAGTCCATGCATGAGAGACTCAAATGTAAAAAATGAAACTATACAAGTAGAAAAGGTAGGTGAATTCCTTTAGAGCCTGATAAAAGAGTAAAAGCCTTCTATGACAAGAATCTAGTAATTGCTCTATAATTAACTACTACGAAATATCTCAAAATAAAAATTTTTGATTGGTTAAAACCATAGTAGGCAAAATCAAAAGGCAAACTGCAAACTCGGATATAAATATTAGCAATGTAACATAAATATAATATACTATACATTCTTAAAAATTAATAAAATTATAAACAATATTACAATGGCATCTAAACACATGGAAAGGTTTTCAACTTTATTCACTAATAAGATAAATGCAAACTGTATCTAGTAAGAGACCATTTTTACCTTCAGTTTGGCAAAAATTCAAGTTTCACCAATACATCCTACTGTTGAGACCATAAAGAAACAGATACTTTCAAATATTAATGGTGAAAATGGAAAACGGTATAGTACCTATGAGACAAAAATAGTAGTATCTAAAAAAGCTACATTTGCATGTACTTTTGCCCAAGAAACCCTAGGTATTTACCCTGAGGATTTTCCATTAATATGAAAAAATTTCCATTAATATGAAAAAAATGTACAAGGTATTTATTGCAGACTGTTAACAGCATAATGGGATACATAACTGTATACTTTCAGAAGCAATCCTATGTAGAAAACTTATTTCTGTGTGTTTCCTTTATTCTCCCACTACTGACATACTCAGCACTTCTGATGCCAGCCAGGTGCGTGTGCACACATGCATGTGCACATGTCAGGGAGTGGGGCTGCCACACCAAGCAATTCTCCACACCAGCTACGTAACGTATAATTTAGCTCTTTCAGAGACTACCTGGCCATAGTAAAAGATCCCCCATTAAGGCTTCAGTACAAGAATCACCTGCCCCTAGTTCAGATGCCAATCACAAGTCCAGGTTGTTACTCAGGTGCTTGGACCAGTGAGCTATAAATCAGAGGTTTCCATAACCCACTACTCAGGTTCTATTCATTTGCTACATTAAATGGTGGAAATATGTGACGGATGCCACTTTCAGCCAAGTGATCAAATCTAAAACGAGCAATAATGAGACAAAGTGGGATGCTGACTCCTGAAGTAATGTCTTGAGATGACACATTGCTCATGTGGCATTTCTTCCAAAACACACAGCCTAAATCTAATCATGAGCAAACAGTCAGGTGCACCCAAACTGTATCTTACTTTAAAAAATGTCACTGTCATAAAAGAAGAGGAGTAGAAGTAATATTTGTGGAGGAATTACTGTTGATGCAGAAATTCAGAAATGACTTAGGGTACATGATTAATTTTGCCTCTATAAAGTTTACTTCAAAAGGACTCAGCTCTTGGGGCCTCCCTGGTGGCGCAGTGGTTTAAGCAACGCACTATGAAGCAAACTGCAGCCACTGCAGCATGAGTTCGATCCCTGCGGCCAGCCAGGGAGGTGACCCACATGCGCGGCAGACCTCTCCTGCCTCGCCTGCTGCTCCCCTCAGCAGTGTACTTCTGTTAATCTGCCTGTTCTGCTCCCTGCTCTGTCTCTGGTGAATCCTCTCACCACCAGCCCCCTCCCCACACCTCTGGCCTGTACCTCAGTTCTTGTATGCATAAATAAATAAATCTTTAAAAAAAAAGGACTCAGCTCTTTAGAAACTGTAATCAAAACAACCAAGGAGGACCTCCCTGGTGGTGCAAGGCGTTAAGTCACAGCTCTATGAAGTTACCTGTAGCCACTGCAGCAGCACAAGTTAGGCCAGACCCACATGGTGCATGTCTCCTCCCCGCGCTCCCCCCCTCCCCAGCAGTGTATTTCAGTAGACCTGTCTGTTCTGCTCCCCATTCAGTCTCTGGTGAATCCTTTCACTGCCCCCAACCCAAACTGCACCCCAGTTCTTATATGCATAAATAAATCTTTAAAAAGAAAAACAAAAACAAGGCACAATTATTGCACCCTAAGTAGGGAACTGACTGTAATTCTTTCTTTTTATTTTCCTTTTCATCTCTACTCTTTTTTTTTGCTATACTTAATCTATTAGAGTGCTGATGTTCCCAAATGAACAAATGGTTAAGAAGCAAAATTCCAGGCAGTTCATGGCAAATCTTTGATTTAAATTCCTAAGTGACTTCACATCTATACATCTTAGAATTTTTATCTAAATGAAGATAATAATAGTATTTCAGGTAAGGGTTAAAGATTAAGTAAAATTTTAAGGGAAAAACAGAGGCACATCATTATCTGATGTCACAGCTATAATCAAATAATAAAATGATTTGCTATTTAAGAGTAAGAGAGAGCAACACAAACACTTACACTGAGATGATGTTAACGATGATACAACAACTGTTTTAGGAAAGCCAGGATGTAAAGTATATTCGTTAGGGTTCTCCAGAGAGAACCAACAACCAGAGAAACTGTCTCACGTGATTATGGAGATCAAGAAATTCCACAAGCTGCTGGAAAAACCAGGAAAGCTGGTGGTGTAATTCAGACTGAGAATTCAGGCCTGAGAACCAAGAGCACCCATGTGTGAGGGCAGGAAAAGTTCCAACTCAAGCAGAGGGCAAATTTGCTCTTTCTCTGCCTGTTTGTTCTATTCAGGCCCTCAATGGATGAAGTCTGCCCACATGGACAAGGACGATTCCTCAGCTGCTCTGTCAGTACAAAACGTTAATCTCTTCCAGAAACACTGTCACAGACACTCTGTAATAATGTTTTACCAGCTACCTGGGCATTGCTTAGCCCAGTTAACATACGAAATTAACCATCACACATGGTTCATTTTTATAAACCATGTGTTATTATACCCTTCAAAGTAATTATTATGTCTGTTTTATAAAAATTTGCTATATTTCTAACACTGCAGATGAAAATCACTGTTATGGCTTTATTTAATCCTATTAAAAATTAGGATATTATTTCTTTTCCCTAAAATTTGGATAGAGAAACCAAGTAACAGCAACTTGAATTGACTTGCCATGGTCACACAGCCAGAAAAGATTTAGCTGGGATGGGAAGAGTTTGCTTCTGGTTCCAAGATGAAGGTTCATCATAAGCACTCCGTGAACCTGCCCACTCCCCTGGAAGCACCCCCAGGTTCTTCTCACACTCTGATGCATGATGATGAAGGCTCTAGACTCCAGGCCATGGTTTTTGTCTAGCCTTAATGGTTACTCTAGGAGTATAGGAACAGGCAGTATTGTCATAAATGTTTAACCTCTGTGTTCCTTTGACCGTAATAGCTCAAGTAAGTAACAGTGTCTGACTGAGCAGGTACATGGTGTGATAAGAAAGCAGAGAAATGCAGTTGCTCTGCATCTGACTGCTGGATGAAAATCCCCACTCCACACTTACTGTCCCTTGAGCTTGGCATCAGTTTTACTAAGTGGAGGTGCTGAGATTTGAGGAAACAAAGGAAAGACGTTGGGCTAGAGGAGGGTCAAGCTCAGTGTACAGAACATGCATCAATCAAAGGGCCACTGTCTTTGGCTATGCCCCATGTGCCTTCTGACTGGAACAATCTGTAAGTCCCACAGCAATTCTCTAAACTAATCTCACCTCATACAGTTTACATCTTCATTTACCACATGTGCTGTTTGCATTATTGCTGCTCCCTCTTTCTCTTCATTCACCAACCCACCTTAAAAACCTTTTTTAAAAAGTCCAGCTTTATTTTTGCACCCTATTTAGTCCCACCAGACCTCTCATACTATGTTATGCATGCTTCCACTATGAGTAACACATCAAATACCAAAATAATGGGTGATTTAACTAATATCCTATAATGCAATACCCATTAGTGCAATACAAAATAATATTATGAGATTTTATTAGCTCATATTAGTAAACACAGATTGCATTAAAAGCTGTTCCTGTTTTATTTTTGAAATGCTTGAATATGATAGACTAATATAAAATACCCAAATTATGCTGTTCTGAAACTGTAAAGTTGAGTTTCCTGCTGAGCAGGTTATGTTAAATCTTTTCTTTTTCTTATAAAGGATGAGGAAGTGCTGGCCGTGGGGTTTCTCTTTGTTCACCTTCCCTGCTGCACAGACACCAGTTTAAGAGTACTTCCCAGGATTCCTTTCTGACCTCCTGTCCCTTGCTTTCTACCAAACACCAGTAACAACATCAAATGCCACTCCTTAGCATTAAAAATTAGATATTATCTAACATTAGCCTCCATATAGCAAAAGGTAAAGGGGTTTTTGGGCAGATAGCCAGGTAATTAACTCAATGCAGACCAAAGAAGACATTCGAAGCCTTATTGGAGAGTCCTGGCTTTGCTACGAAGACTTTTTCTCATTCTTGCTATGGGAAAACCAGTCAAAGGCTGAATTTCATCTGTCCACTTTAAGTACTCCTCTTTTGAAGTGTTAACACCCTCTAAGAGTATACCAGCTCTTTCGTTTAACAAAGCCATTGTCATACCAAGGTGAAGGAATTTAGGGGAAAAAAAAGCCACTCAAAATAATGATGCCATATCTATGTTTTTGTATGTTAATAATTTTGATGAGTACAGAGTGACACCAAATGACCATTTCTGAAGTCTATTAGTCTATACGCTTTTCTTCTATTAAGCCAGGTAAAGGATTACACATTGGTCACAGAATCAAATTTGAGCAATCTAACGAGAATATTATAATTTTTACTTTTTAAGGAATGGATTTTTACTGTCTGCAAATAGATCAAATCGTGAACATACTGTAAAAAAAAAAAAACAAAAACACTGTGAAACTTCCAGAGACCATCCTACCACCTTGGTTTAGCAAGAGAGCAAAGCTATCTATAGAGCCTTAAAGTCAGAAAAGGCCCCACCTAGTAGCTTATACTGGTATCTGTTGCCTGCGGGTAAACCAACCCCAGGGACAGATAACAAAGACTTAACAGTGATACCTAGATTTGCAGTTCTCAGTGTGTTCTATACTGTGCAGGGAAGAGACAGACTCTGCCACCTGCACTTAGATAGCATCAACATATCTTCAGGGCAAAACTATTTAAAACCAGAAGCCCCATGTCAAGATGAAGACTGTTTCTATCTAAACTAAATTCCAACTTGAGCTTGTTAGAAAGATAAAGTATATCTGTAGCTGCTTTACATGCAGCCATACAAACTTCCTGAGCTAGGGAGTTACTGGAACTAAGGTTGGAGTTAAGCAGCCATTTTCAGTACGTAAATGAACACCTGCAAGCTCAAGGAAACTTCTTTCTGCAGCCTGACCTATACCCTGGTACTGCTGAAGAGGAGATATGTGGAAGAAAGACATGTAGCAGACTTAGAAGAGACACTTGGGGAGATTTTCCTTATCTTAGACAATAGAAATCTTGATTTTTGCATCTTTTCTTTTGCCTGAGATCCGCCTGTCCTCTTTCTTGTGGTTCTTTGCTGGAGGGCACTTTGGGCAAGATTTCAGGCCCACTCTGTTTGGCTGGATATTTGTCCATAAGGGGATGAGTAATTTTGAGAATGTTATTGGGAAACTATTACTGTTAACAGGGTGGTCCCTAGGAATAAGGGAAGTTCCAAGACCCCTGTCCCACCCTAAGTAGGGTGGAGCTGAGCAGGGATAAGATGCTAGAGAGGAGATGGGGAACAAAAGGAAGGAGGAAGGAAAAGAAGGAGGCAGGTTGGAGAGCAGCAAGTAGACCTGGAGGAGGCACATGGAGCAGAGAGACATATGAAGAAACCGTGCTTGCCTCTTGGTCCCGGACTGGTTGGAACAGACACAGGTGAGAGACCACTTAACAGCAGCTTTTATCTTAATTTTGACTTTGCTCTTTTCTGCCCAGATTTTTCTGACCCTTTTCTATGGGTCTCCACCAAAAGGTGCTTTCGACTGTAGCAGGCTTTTGGGCCTTGCTTTTGATCAATCCTATTTGGCTAGACTTATGCCCTCGAGGGGATGATTAATTTTGGATGCTGTATCCTTTGGCCAACAAGTATATGTAAAAAAGTTTCAACATCATTTATCATCAGTGAAAAATAAATCAAAACCACAATGAGACACCACCCTCACATCCCCGAGAAAAGCCCATATTTAAAAACAAACAAACAAACAAAAAACCAGAAACAACAAATGCTGATGAGGATGTGGAGAAAAAAATACCTTCTTACACTGCTGGAGGGAATGCAAACTGGTCCACCCACTTTGGAAAGATGTGTGGAGGTTCTTCAAAACACTAAAAATGGATATACCATATGATGCAACAATTCAGCTTTTAGAAATCTACCCAAAAGACACAAAAACACTAATCTGAAAGGAAGCCTTCATACCTGTGTTTTTGCAGCACTATTTACAATAGCTAAGATATGGAAACAAACTCAATATCCCAAAACAGAAGAATGGATCAAGAAGATGTGGTATATATACACAATGGAATACTAATCAGGGATCAAAAAAGAGAAACTCATGACATTTGCAGCAACATGGATGAAGCTGGAAGGGATTATGCTAAGTGAAATAAGTAGAAGGAAAAAGATAAATATCAGATGATTTCACAATGCAGAATATAGAGAAACCAAACAAAGGATCAAGGAAAAAAAAAAAAAAAAACACTTCCAAGGTGCCCATAGATCTGAGGTAGAGAGTAGAAGAGGGGTCAGAACAAGGGAGGGAGGAGAACAAGGGGCTATCATGCTAGGTCATGGGGGCTATAGTCGTGGGAGAACTACGGGGACTACATTTGAGTGGAGAATCCAACACTGCCCCCAAATTAACAATGATGTAAGAAAATAGTTATAAATATTTAAAAGGTTTGCTTAAAAGATCTTAAAAATTGCAGCAACATTTACACATTCCAGATCATTGAAAGACATTTTAAAACAATGGTAGGCTAAACATGGTTTTGTTTTTGTTTCTTGGAAACATTAATCAATCAACCATGTGCACAATTCTCTAATAAGCATCTCCAGTTAGTATGGCCTCTGCTCTCTATATATGTTAATATATATATTAAACATGTTGAACTGTAGCCATACTGTTACGGGGAAAGGTAGTTTTAAATAAATTATATAGATGGGTCTGTATCTCTCTTCCTTTAAAGCCATCTCTCTTCCTAGGAAGCCATCTCTCTTCCTTTAAAACCATCTCACTTAACTCAAAGCCAGCTCTCAATGCGCCATTGCTTAAAAAATCTAATAAAATATTTACAAGTTTATATCCCTCTCTTTTTCCCTTAATATTATTACCATTTTATTCCCCTTCTTTCAAAAATAAAACCTATTAATAACTTTTGTCACGTGTACCTAAAGCTAAAACTTATTATAAAAATCTTCTAAGTGCATGGGTAAAAAATCCAGTAAAAAAAAGTTACCCTGTAACAATACACTCTCTTTAACAATGTATTTCTCAGAAATATTTATTTCTGAGAAAATAACTAAATATTTATTTCTGAGAAAATAACTAAATATTTATTTAGTTATTGCCTCTATTTACTCATCTTCCAATTTTCTCTCAATCCACTGAAATCTAAATTTTATTCACAGCCTTTCTGAAACCGTTCTTCTTAAAGTTTACTTATGGCCACCTAATTTAGGTAAATATTATTCAGGTCCTGATGGGGGCAAGAAGGAGGAGGATGGCAGTGCTTTCCATGGTCAATGGTTCATCTTCAGCAAATCCTAGAGTTTCTAGGTACAGTGGCCTGGATGTCTCTCATCTGGCCTCTTTCTAGAGCTTTTAATAGATGAAGGTTATGCTCGTTAGACAGATCCAACTAAGTGAGGGTATAAAAAGGAATGGCAAATGCACTGATGCTGTTAGAGATGCATTCCCAACATAGACTCTCAGGAGAAAAAGCAAAGATTTTACATAGTTTTGTTACAGGGCAACCCTAATATAAAATGGGTTTCCCTGACTGGGTCCTCACCCGCGTGCTCAGAAGACTTTTATAATAAGCCTCAACTCCAGGCACATGCAACAAAAGTTATTAAAGGGTTTTATTTTACAAAAGAAGGAGAATAAAGTAGAAATAACACCAAGGGATAAGAGGGATACAAATCCATAAATATCCTACCAGATCTTCTGAGCTGGAATGCAATGGCACGTTGAGAGCTGGCTCGGAGTCACGTGAGATGGCTCCAAAGGAAGAGAGAGTCCAAGGCTCACCTCTCTGGTTGTATAGCCAGCCTGGCTGCTTAACTCCACCCTCCGGTCCCAGTGATCCACTCTTCAATAATCATCTTATCAGATTTGTGGTTCTGGAACACTGGTGGTCTGGAGTGGGGGTTGGAGTCCACACACCCATCTGTGTCATCCTTTCAGGACTACCTTTCCCCCTAACAGTTTTCAGTGATCACAATTACTAAGGTGGAACTGTGACTGACTATATTCCTGATTTCTCATGTTTTTGATGTTCTATCATTCTTCCCATAGATCATTCTTCTTCCAAATATTGGCTGCAAATATCCAAATATGGCCTCTCAGCATCCCCGGCCCCCATCTCCACATGATATGACTTTTAATGCTGAAATGTAATACATTTCCTTGGCCTTCATCTTCGTTAGCCACCCTTCACCTTTAAATATTATTATTGACTGTTTTGCCTTTCAATTCCTTTCTCTACTTTGTTGTGCTTTTGCTTGGGTAGTGAACTTGTTTCTCTCTTTTCTTGTTTTTGTCTATCTTCCCCTCTTCACATTGGGATTTTATAGTTTCCTCTGACTCTCACTGGAAAACCGTAACTTCCTATCTGAGTACAATAATAAAATCAATCCTCATTTACTTGTGAATATTTCTTTTAACATCTGATCAAATTTCTGTCTCACTAAAGCAGACATACATTTTACCTTCAATAGATCATGTCCATATTGTTGAAACTGAACAGAGAAAGGCAATCCAGATAGCCTACTCAACAATTCAGTTTTCAAGTTTCTCTATATCCTATTTCCACACTGACTATGAGGCTATACGAGTTATCCCCAACTTTTCCTAAAGTAGGGTTCTAACAGAATAATCCCCAGGGAAGGGAAGTTCCAGGATCCCTGCCACACTCTAAGAAAGTGGGGAGCTGGGCAGGGAAGAAGTGAAGGTGGAAAAAGATGGAGAAAAGGAATGAGAGGAGAGAGAAGACCTGGCTGAGGAGAAGCAGAGAGAGGAAGAGATCCAAGGAGACTTGGAAGAGGCACAAGGAGAAGTAAAAGATGTGAAGAAGCTGCACTTGCTTTTCGACCTTGACCTTGGACTAATTCCAGAAACTTAGGGACATGGAAGGAGACATCTGAAAGAGACAGAGGTGAGTGAGACCTGTGGGGAGGCGGACAACAGCAGCTTTTGTCTTGATTTTGCTCTTTCCCTTCCAACTTGCCTGGCCCCTCCAGTCCCTTTCCTATGGGTCCCCACCAGAGGGTGCCTGGGACTTGTGGCAAGCTTTTGGGTCTCAGCGGTCCCGCTTTGGGCCGAACATGTTTGACTGGGCATTTCTCCTAGGGGGGATGGGTAACTGAGTGTTTCATATGGAAACTATTTTATGTATTCTTTCCCTTCTCTTTACTGCACAGTAATTATATTAAAGTTATTTTCTATTGAAGGGCTTACACACTAAGAGTATGTTTGTCTTTATGTGGTGGATGGCAGAACCCACTTAGAAGAGGCAGGTTTGGAGGTTCCAGGGAACCCCTTGCCCTGCCCTATAACATGGAATAGCAAAAAATAGGAAACCTGCATATTTTAGAGAGAGTAAAGAAGTGTATGAATAATCACTGCCATACACGACTGACTGAATTATGTGACATGAAAGCCTGATTTTTAAGGATTTCACTGGTCATAATCATTGGGTGGTTTTTGGTGTTGTAATATGCAGATTGTTGAGCTCTTCAAACCGTGGATTTAATCCAGTGTGGTCTTTCTTGGGTTCTTAAGAACTTCAGTTTCCCATTTAAAGTAAACTGTGACTCTTTTCCTCTGAAGTTCCTTCTCTGTATGAATACTAGTAAGAGAAATGTTTAGGTTTTGTAACTTCATACCTACATATTTCTTCATTATTTTTAACTGAAAATACTCTTATCCTTTGGTGGGTAAGTGGATAAAGAAAATGTGATACACACACACAAGAGAGTATCATTCAACCATAAAAAGGAGGAAATCCTGGTATTTGCTTCGACATAGATGTACCTTAAGGGTACTATATGCCAAGTGAACTAAGTCAGACACAGAAAGACAAATAATGTAAGATCTCACTAAGTATATAATCTAAAAACAAAAAAGTAAACCAAGTTCGGAGATGAAGAGAAGGGATTAGAGGTTGCCAGAGGTGGGAGGAGGGGTTGGATAGGGTTGAGGAGAGGTGGTTGAAACAGATGAAAATGGTGAAGATTACAAACAAAAGATTATGAAATAATAAAGTGATGAGGAAATAATGAACAAGCATGGTAACTGGTTAGTAATAGTGTACTGCCTGTATGAAAAGTAGCTGAGAGTAAATCTTAAAAGTTCTCATCACAAGAAAAAATATTTTGTAACTCCTTATGATGACAGATGTCAGTTATAACCCAATAAAAATTTGTTGCACATATGTTGCATTAAAGGGGTGAACGAGTATATGTTAATAACTTCCTTAAATTTACATGCTTCTAAAAACCATCTCAATCAAAATGTGCTGATTTTGCTGCTTGATGACCAGGCTTTCCCATAAAACTTCATTTCAGTAGTCAACAACTGGCGCCTCTTGGCATGCTTATTTCACTGGTGGTATAAATGACAAGTTTCATTTTGCTGTGGTTGATCATTCTGCCTCAAACTGTGTTTCATTTTATGAGAACATACCTGTGTGAGTGGAAGGTTTTTTTTATTCTATGGAATGGGACAGCTAGCACCCAATCATGCAATTTATTAAAACATGGTCATTCCTAGTCTTGAAATCTTACATTTATAGGATCTTAAGACATACAAGGTAAAATTTCTTTTTTCTTTGCTACTTTGCTCACAGATGGACAAATTTTTAAAAAGCAGTTACAGTACAGTATTTGATAAAGTCCCTTGAATCTTTAGTAGCAAAAATGAAAGCCAAAAGTTATATCTCTATGAGAAAAAGCTTCACAGTTCAACAATGATCACAGACAATGGCATTACGCATTCATTTTTTTCTGTAATATTTTCCTTGAACTGTTCAGTTATTATTTTAATTGAAGTCATTCTTTCACAGAATTGAGGTTGTTGCAAATGAATCAGAGCAGCTTAACTTGTCAAAACATTTACAGATATGGGTAAAATAATTAAAAATTGTATGGAAGATTACTACATGAGCCAATGCCAAACAATGTCACATAGAGATATTATGATCAAAAAGCAGGCAAAATAAAGGCCCAACATGTCAGCAAAAATTCTGTAATGGATGCTATAATTACAGAAAAGGAAAATGTTACATGGCCACAAAAGACATCACCATGGGAATTTAAAAGAAAGACAAAAAAAAAGTTTAATTCAAAGAAAGTTGTATGTGTAACACTAAAGAATTGCCTAGTCTGGGGGCATCAATCGTGTAGGGAGTGCATGACAGATTGCAAACTCATGGCTTTCCCTCAGGAATCTGTGGAGTGGCCCACTACAGTGCCAGGGCCCAAAGTCCACCACCTAAAATTCAAAGTGAGGGGGCTGTGGGGAGGGGGGCAGAGTTGAGCAGCCATTTTGGGAGCTATTCCTTGTGGGCTTGCTCTCTTTATTATCAGAGAGCTTGCTGTAGAGAATGCTGCACTGAATGCAACCCCCCTGATGGATGAGGCAGTGCCAGTGGTGGCAGGATTTGAGAAGACTTTGCCCTGGAGAGCAGCAAACCCTGCCTCCAGATGCATCAGGCCTTGTTGCAGCCTGCTGGCTCCTACAGCTGCAGTTCTACCTCACACCATCACTGTAACTGGGCCCTCTCATTCCCTCTCTGCCCTGTGATTGGATTATTTTTTTTTCTTTTACTGCACAGAAGTCCTTTTGTTTGTATCTGTCACAATGGGACAATGGACCATCAGACCCTGAAGCAGTCAGAGAGCTTCTGAATTGGCAATGTTTTTTTTAGATTCTTGGCCAAGTAAAAATATCTGACTAGACTCTTTCTCCAACCCTGAGTTCTGTTCATTAAGGTGCAAATTAAAAGGTGAAAATATTTGGCATGTAAGCTGGCTTCCATGTAGGTCATGGCATGAACAATTCTATTTCAGGGGTCATATGTCAACTCATCTAATACTGAGGGCATACATAGGCAAAGACATTAATTCTCAATTTTGCTTTATTTTTAAATTTATATATTTCTTCCAGTTGATAACACTCTGCTCCTTAGACTGGCTCTCAGTTAATCGCATTCTGCCCAACAATGGAAATAGTCAGCCTATGTCCCTGCTTAACATTTCAGATAACTGATCCACATTAACACAAGCAAAAAGGGCCTCCCTAGTGGTGCAGAAGGATTAGCACAGCACTGTGAAGCATCTGCGACACAGCAGCGCCAGTTTGACGCCAGTCAGGGAGGGGACCCACGTGGCCCAGCAGACCTCTCCTGCCCCGCCCACTGCTCCCCTCAGCAGTGTATTTCAGTCCATCTGCCTGTTCTGCTCCCCACTCTGTCTCTGGTGAAGACTTTCACCTCCCGCACCTCTGGCCTGTACCCCAGCTCTTATATGCATAAGTAAATAAATCTTTATTTTAAAAACACACACACACACAAGTACAAAAAGCCTAGAAAGTAGCTTTCATGAAAAGCTTTCACAACCATGGATCCCTATATTTCAGATAAGCCAAGTACAAATATTCTACCGTGAGTCAGCAAACATGAATCTTCAAGAAGCAAACATGCATCATTTTGACCCTAAGATTGTTTTCAGTTATATTTCTCAATTTCTATCAGAGATACAGAGTTGACAATGAAGAAGATCTTGATCTTTTAACCATCTTATACGGCCTTAATCTTAACCTATCTATAGATTATTGAAAATTAATTCCCCCTTATTGAAGATTCAGGCATTTTTTCATTGCTTCCATTAGGAAAGGACACTTTTGAAGTAGAAGTATAGGTTAGCAGGTCTGCTTTCAGTTAAGATTAGAATGCCAACCTCTGAACTCTCTCTAAAGCACAACATATTCCTTGAAATTATGATCCAACTTCCTCATAAAACCAACATTCATGCTTTGAAATACATATCCTCCATCCTAACTTGGCACACAAACCCCAAATATACAGGAGATTGTAAATTTTTCAGGCAGCCAAAATCTGACCTAAACATTTTTTAAATTTTATGGACTATTTCCAAAAAAAGTAAAGAAAAACTGAATAATATATCAAACAGCTTTGTGAACAGTAAGCTTGACACCAGACTGAGAGATGTAGCACTTGGGCCACCCCTCCCCCATGTCATTTAACACCACGCTCCAAAGAAATGCCAATACTGAATTTTGTGTTATCAATTCCAGTGACTCCTTCATGATCTATTTTTAAATAGAGCATAAAATTGTTTTTGTACGATTTAACAATTTTTATATATAGTTTCATACTGCATACAATCTATTGTAAATCTACCTCTTGATTTTTCCACTGGTATGTATTTTCCAACATCCAATTTCCCCAGTATATTTAACCAGTCCACCACTGAAATATTTGGTTTGCTTCCACATTTTTGGTATTTCACACAGTGCCATTTTCTTGTACATAGTTCCTGGTGCCCACTTATGAGTTTCTAGGGTATAAAAATAAGAGTGGAATTGTATCAACTTTTGACTTATTGTTTCCAAAACTGTGCTAGTTACAGTCAGAACAGCAGCATATAGATGTATTTGGAGGCTACTATTGGTGTACCACTGTATGTGTATTTTATCCGGTAAAGGCAATGTTTTAAAGGACTAGAATAAAGAAAGGAATAGAATTATAATAATGTTTTTGTGAGGAGCAGCTTAGGTGGAATAGTCTGTGCAAAGGCTCTGAGACCGAAGACCTGTTTGCAGAGGAGTGAGGAGAGTATCAGATAATGAAATAGCAGGAGAGCTAGCTCATGTTCTCACTAGCCTCAGTGAAGATCTTGGCTGTTACACCGAGTCAAAAGAAAAACATGGGCAGATTCTACCCAGCACAATGGGAAGGTAGGGCAGGCAGTACTTTAAAGAATCATTCTGCTTATTATTTTGAGACTATACTAAAGGGGTGGCAATAGTGGAAATGGCTGGGCAATCCATGAAACTAATAGTTTATGGATGAGATGATGGTGTGGACTATCCTTGGGAAGTCTTCTATTTAGAAAGGTTAATGTTTCTCTTACCTTATCAATGCCCAACAGATAGTATTATACAAATAGTTATCTATCGCTCTCCTCATTGAGCAAGTAATATGGCTATCTCACCTTATAATATGTCCTTCAGATGAAATTTACTCATTTCACTTAATCAAAGTGCTGTTTCTAAAGCACAATCTAATCTCTTTAGGTAAATCCCCTCCTAACAAGCCTGTTTCCTTGTTTTGTACAAACAAAACTCAAACATCAACCACAGTCCGCAAGGGTACAAAGCAGATGGCTGTGCCTCGCTCCTCTAGGTCATCTCTAGCCCTGACTCTGCTCCTAGATGACCACACTCCCACCCAACTGGCGCCTTTCTATCCCTGGGACATACTGAGCTGGCTTCCACATCAGAGCAATGACACCACTGCTCCCACTATCTAGAGTGTTAGTTCATCTCCAGGCTCCCCACTGCTGCCTTCCTCTCATCACTCAGATTGCAATTTAAATGTCATTTTAGAGTTCTTTCTTGACTACCTGACAATGCTTTCCAGTTATCACATCTTATCATCCAGTTTTATTTTCATGTGAGTATCACTACCTGATCATTTCTGACCTTATTATTTATCTCTCTTCACACCCTCATCCACCCACTGCATCTTGATAAATGTCAATCCCTGGTATCCAGAAAAAATGCCTGTTACATAAAAACATACATACATATGTGTATACATTCATGATCAAAAGTGTAAGCATTAATGATGATAACCTATCACTGAATACTTACTCTGTGCTATTTTCTAACTACATAGTTTATCTCAATTATTCCTTAAGGCTCTACTGGATCTAGCCTCTAACACCTGCTTCCTTCATATATTATATTCTTCTTTCCATTATGTCCCTCCTCCTTCCCTGGACTACCTACGTCTCTGCCATTTCAGCCACACTAAGTTCAGCTTAATGTGAAAATCTGCTGTGGTTTTTATTACCTTTGTGCCTTTGCACCACCTGCTGGAAATGGTAAACATACTCCTACTTACCCCTGGAGTTTAATCTTAGGTTCCAACCCTTTAAGAGCCACTACTAAGCACGTGTTAGCGTAACAGGAATAGGGAGACAATGGTCACTTGGCGCTTCACATCTAATCTAGCCAACTGAACAGAAAAATCTCCCAAACAGATATGGAATTTTAAACTGAGACTTTGGTCTTAAGGAGAGATAAAGGGTGCCAGACCTCCAGGTTTGCTTTTAGTTTTGCTCCTTTGCTTTGTTTGCTTATATGCCATGTATGAGTGAAATTTTCTGGTATTTGACTTTCTCCTGACTTATTCTACTTAGTATAATCCCCTCCAGTTCTATGCATATTGCTACAAATGGGAAGATTTCACCTTTGCTTATAGCTGAGTAGGATTCCATTGCGTGTATATACCGCATCTTCATAATCCACTCATCTATGAGAGGGAATGGGCGTGGGAGTGTAGGAGTGGTGGCAAAGGGCTGGTCAGCGGATTACTGTGGAAGACTATGGGTGCCTTGGTGGTAAGTGTGGTAACATCCACCTGAAGAGGTTTGAACCTATACTCCTAAAATATATAGCATCGCAAACCAATGGTGCAAACCAATGGTGCCAACCAAAAAAATGTTGCAAACCAAAAAAAAAAAAAATTTAAACAAACAAACAGAGGATGGGAGGGTGGGGAATGTGCCAGAATCTGACACACACCAGGTAGTCTAGGAAAGTTTCTTGGAAGAAATGATCTATTCACCAGAAATCCTTCCCTGACCTCTTAAAAGCTAGTTGGGTACTCTTCTTAATATACAGTATTTCGGGCCTCCCTGGTGGCGCAGTGGGTTAAGCAATACACTATGAGGCAAACCACAGTCACTGCAGCACAAGTTCAATCCCTGCTGCCGTCAAGGCGGGGGACCCACATGGTGCAGCAGACCTCTCCTGCTGTGCCCGCTGCTCCCCTCAGCAGTGTACTTCCGTTGATCTGCCTGTTCTGCTCCCTAGTCTCTGTGGTGAATCCTCTCACCACCCCCCACACCTCTGGCCTGTACCCCAGTGCTTGTATGCATAAATAAATAAATCTTTTAAAAATAAATATGTAGTACTTCATGCCATCATGGTCTTATTGTGATTTTAAGCTAATTTTTTTTTTGGCAATCAGAAACAATGTCTTGTTTATTATTGTTAGTAGAAATTATCACAGGTCCTATTCTATGGCAGAAGGATATTCAATAAATGCTTACTGAGAAATATCTTGAATAAAAACCTACAACATAATATAAAAAGTAGTGTTTTTTTAGGTAAGTGGGTAAACACTGCATGGATGGGTTTGAGGATCATGTAGAGCAGATCTCATCACATATATCAAACTTCCTTAACACTAGTGTTACCTGAAAACATACTAGTTTTTCTTAGTTGCCATGTCATATCGTAGTGATAAAGTTGTACACGTCGGGGGAAAAAAATCACGTTACCATTCTGCAGTATTTCTACCAGAATTTATAGTAGCTTACATATTTATGAGTAATGATACCTCCCAGTTTCAAAGCATAACTCAGATTATAGGGCATATTGAACTTCACTTAAAATTTCTTAGATTTTCCTGTTTCACATGTCAACTTTTTTGTTGTTTCAAATATTTTTTCATGCTTAATTTACTTCTTCATTTGGATAATGCTAATGGGTTGTTATTGACTAGTGTCTCCACTGCAGTTCATCGCGCACTGGGCAGTATTCACAAAACCTCCTTACATGCCAGCTGAAATTGGTAGTGGTTTGAAGGCAGAGAGCCAAATTCATCCAAAGGATAATGGCTAAATATATTTTGTTTTGTTTTCTGAATTTTAATGACTGAATGGAAGACTTACTCATTATTTATCTATTTTTGAATTTTATCAAATAGTTCTAGTGGTAATTACCCTATCTCTGTATTTATAGAAAAGTGGTACATTATCAAGATAATAGCCTGATTCCATATTTATGAAGTATCTGTTAAAATTATAAATATAGATACATGGAACTATGTGATTAATGCCAAGGAAAGCCGCATATAGGTTAAAAATGGGGGGAAAACTACAACTAGCTAGCACCTTTGGTGAAATTAGTATTCTGTACTAGAGTTCCATGTAGAAAAAAATCATTCTCCTTTAAAAGTGCAATTTATTTTAAAGGGAAATGTTCACTTATCCTTAATTGTCAATAATATAAAAATTTTAAAAATAATAGATATGTCGTAGGTAAAAAGACATTCGAAGTCATTTTTTTCTCCTTTTGGTTGATGTAAATTGTGGGTTTGGATGTTAGTGACGTCATAGACCTGCAATTTTAGCTATCATATTTCTGAAAATTCATATCGACATTATTCTCCTTAAGAAAAATACGAAGAGACTGTATTTTATAGAGAAGGAATTTGAAAATCAAAGAAATGAAGGCAAATTAACCTTTAAAGAGCAGTGACTTAAAAATATGTACTATAGAGTTCTAAGATATCTATATTTTCTGTTTAAGAAATAACATTGTATAATATTATTAACATTAAACATTTGTGAATTGGAAATTAAGAAATTGTTTATTTACATTTTAAATTTGACAAATTTGGGTAACTCAAGATTCTCCCAAATCTATCTTTTAAATATGAATAGTGTGTATATATGTATTGATTTTTTCCATTGTTTAAAAGCAAAATGAGTTAGAAGTAAATTGCTTTTCATCCCAAAATGAATGGAATTGCACTTCACTTAAACTCCTATGTAAAGTTTGCTCTATGGGCTCTGTGAATAAGGCAGACCAGGAGTCCATCAAATTCAGTGGCTGAAACCCCTGACAATAATTTTCCCTAGTCAAGAGGTCATTCTGTGAAGACATACTACTTGTTTGTTATTCATCAGAAGAGCAAGGAACACTGAATTCCTACACACTGACATCTTATAAAAAGAGAACTTCAAAAGTTTAAGAGTTGAATAATTAACCTTTATTATTAACTAAATTTTGCACCATTTAGCTATATTCTGTTTACTTATTTGCCTACATAGGACAAATACCAGTAACTATAAATCCCTACCCACTGGAATGTTAGCAGGAAAATCTTTAGTTCAAAGAGTCCTGAGTATTCTATTGGGTTCTGCTTTAGGGCAGAATTCTAATTTTCTCCCGAATTCCTCCTTTCTTTGCTTTGTTTATCCACATACTTT
>JAGFMF010011760.1:8105053-8120053 GCA_019455555.1 Galemys pyrenaicus | reverse complement strand
TATTGCAATTCATGCAGAGGCCCACTTTCCTCTCATGGTCCCCACCATGGTTGGCAAGGATCACATATTGGAGAAATGAAATAAATACCATTATTATTGCTTAGAAACATTTTTATGATTCAAATTCAAATGTAGTCTCCAAGAGAATAATAGAACCAAGGATAAGTCTATGAACAAAATAAAAGAGAAGTGTATAGCAATAATTTAATTTTCAATTATATTTTGAAAAATAATATGTAACTCACATGCCATAAGAGCATAACATGCTTTCCTACTCTGCCTGGGATGGTGGAATTTCCCAGAAATGGGTCTTTTATTTTTTCAGTGATAACACCAGGATACATTAATATGCTGGTCAGACAATGTTGGTAAGAAAGGTGACTACAGAGGACTTGGCTTAGCACGCATGGGATGCTGTCTCACCGCAATCATGCAACCTGTAAAGTATGACCTACTGGACATTCCAACATGTCTAATATATATTTGGCAGCTTGAGTAGGCAGGAAGTGTAATGAAGAGAAATTAGCAGGCAAAATAAGACCTACAACAGACATTAAACTTACAAGTACTATAGTTTCTTAGGAAACAACTAGGAGGATGACTCATCACAACTTCGCTGAGGGGAACTGCTCCATTTTAGGTACCTTTAGCCTGAAGCACCAGGCTCAGACCTCCCAGGTATCTCCAGTGGTTGCTTTTTCTTGGAGATGTTTTACTCCTTTTAGCAGCCTGTCTTGTTTTGGAAAACATATCCTAGTTTCCAATCATCCTTTGGCACCCCTGACTTAAGTAGAGAAAAATCTCAGAATTTTTTTTTTTATTTGCACATCCATCCATCCATCCATCCATCCATCCATCCATCCATCCATCCATCCATCCATCCATCCATCCACCCACCCAGTGCATCTACCACATGCCATTCCAATTGCAAAATGCTAAAGATACAATCATGAATGGTCCCACATAGCCTCCCCCTTCATTGAGGGATCAGGATTCCTATTTTCACTGCAGACTCACTCTCTGCCCTGGAGCCTGGCATGTGTGGAATGAGTCCAGTTCCCATGCCTTCTACCTTCTCCTTATCTCCACACCTTTGTAAAAATGACTTCTGTAAATAAATCATCCATGAATGCTATTTGAATAGGCCATCTCTTAACTGTTAAGACTTAGATGATTATACAAAGGTGAAATTCACAGAGAATGAAGCAAGTGAGGTAGACGGTAGCAAGTGTAGACAGACTCTAGGGCAGTTAGGGCATCCAAAGTTAACACTGAGTTTGCTTCAAGTTTGGCTTAAATACTGGCAATAGGAAAGATATACCAACTTTTGTTTTTAAAGTTCTCTTTGACTGATGCATGAAAAATAGAGTTGAGGGCTGAAGAATTAGTTTAGCCATTAGTAGACTATTGCAGAGGCTCTGGGGAAGGCATGATAACAGCTTGAATTGTGTGGTGGTAGTGGGGAGGAGGAGGAATGTTGACAGATTTGAAAGACATTTAGGAAGTAAAATAAGCAGAACTTGCTGATGGATTGGTTCTGAGCCAGAAGTGAGAGGAAGGTAACAGTGCTGATATCTAGGATGATGGAAGGGCCAGGCATTGACATAGGCAATACTGGGAGGGGCCAGATGGATTTAGATGCTGATGAGAGGATGGGGAACTAGTTAGTGTGGGTAGGTTCAGTGTTAGATGGGTTGAGTTTGAAGTGATTTCTAGACTTGAAGAATGACTTTTAATCAAATGAGCTGATTGATAAGCACTTGTTAGAAAGCACTTGTAGCCTGATCCCTAACAAAGTAATTATTCCTTTGAAGACCAAGTCCATATTTTTTTTTCAGTCAAAAGGGAGCGATACCATAACTTTTCAAACAGTTAAAACTACCTCTCAGTGACAAAGTCAGGCTACCCAGGAGTAACTGTTAATGATTCTACTATACACGTACGAGTGACAAACTTCCCTCTTTGGGGCCCTTCATCCTGGCATTAGCTCAGTCTCTCCTCTAGGATCTCCAAGGAAGAATGCCTCTTGCTACTGCAATCGTAATTAGCTGTTTGTTCCCAGAACTTAATTTCAACCTTCTTCATTAACCCTGCAATATCTCCCCAATGCATTTCTAATAAAATCCAAAGTCCTTGTGATTCAGCCTTGCTGTGTCCCTCAGGCCTCTCTACACCCCAGCCGCCTTCATCTACTTTAGATGAACTGACCTTTTCCCAGTTCCTTTCACAAACTCTACTTTCACACTTCACACTTTCACTTTCCACCTTCACACTCTGCTTGTCTTCTTCGTTTTCTTGGCTACCTCCTACCCATCCTTTAGAGTCCAACTTAGAGCCACCTTCTCCGAGATTTCTTCCCTGTTCCTTCCCCATCTTATTTAGCACTTCCATTCATTCTTTAATCTCTTTCCTGTAATCTACTTTTCAAGCACATACCTCACACAGTAATTATTTGTGTACTTGTCTAGTGTCAGTCCCAACTGACCTATAACCTATGATAGCAAGGATCATGTTGTTTAATAATAAACCAGTAAAAACATGGAATGAATGAACCACCAAAGCACATTCTCTATGCCAGTATACACTAATATAGACACTAATATAGACAGTAAAATGAGTAAGACGTCCCTGTTTGTGCCCAGTGGAAAGATATAAACTCAACCCCAATGCAGAAGGGCGTGTGTCTAGGGACTACCCATACTCGTGTACTGGGGCATGGAGTAGCTACTGTTAGCTTTCACCATAGTGATAGGAAAGGTATCTCAGGAGGGTAGAATTGGAAGTGGGTCTTTCAAGACATGCAGGAGTTAACTGGGAAGTGGTGTGGAAGGACATGCAGACAGAAATTACAGTCTGTTCAAAGGCCAAGAGACATGAAAGAACATGATGCCCTTTGGGCAACTGTGAAATGTCTGGCCTTGTCTGAATGTGAGACAGAAGGGAAGGGACAGAGATAAGACTGATATTGGCACAGACTGGCTGTCCATGCCGTTTTGTTTAGACTTTATCCAACAGGGATGGTACAGCACTGGAGAGATTTCTAGAAAGGCTTGGTCAGGCTCATGTCTCAGTAAGATTTCTCTGGTAGCAGACTTGTGTATAGTGGGGAGTGGAGGGGTGGGTGCCTGGAGTTAGGGATATGGGGTGGGGTGTGCATCAGTAGCCCAAATTGGAGATGAAGTCACAGGCACACAAGTAGTGGCAAGGCGAGAGACCATGGGGGATGAATGGTGAGGGGTCTCCAGGAGGGACGAAATTTTGAACTTAGACTTGATACTATGTGAAGTGATTTTCAGGTCTACAAATTTCTGACCAATATAGTAACAACTGTTCGGATCTTCAGAATCTGGGTAAAATATATTCTTAACATATCCCCCTTTTTCTTTCCCCCAAGAAATAGATCTCTTAGGTTAAAATGCAACTGAACACTGCATTATACAGAAGTAACATTTGTAAAATTTTCCTAGGATGGGCCAGAGATGTCATGAGAAAGAAATGCACAGTTACTGGGCCACTGAGACAAAATAGTGAAGCGAACAATATGTTTTGGGTCTCTGATCAAAGCATCTTAGTAAATTTTTCTGTTCTCTCTTCATGCTATGCTGTAATGACTCTATTGCACAGGAAAAAAAACTTCATTCATAATTTGAAGCAATAAGCATTTCATTACTGCTAATGTGTATTTTGACATATAAATTTTAAGAGTTTAATAACAATTAATGATGCATTTAGAGGTAGTAGACGTATGAACTGAGAGAAGGCTAGGATGAAGTAGGACACAATACCAACCAAGGGGTAGCTTATCAAACTGGGAACCACAGGACGATTTACTCATGAAATGAGCCACTCCACGAGGGAAATAAATGCAACTGAATCTGGGGGGGAAGTCTGTTGCAGTCAGTGTTTATTAGGTGTGTGTGAAGTCCCTTCTTAATTATTTTTTTTAAAGATTTATTTATGCATACAAAAGCTGGGGTAAAAGCCGGGGTAAAAGCCAGAGTCCAGGGCGGTGAGAGATTTCACCAGACAGAGCGGAGAGCAGAACAGGCAGACTGACTGAAACATACTGCTGAGGGGAGCAGTGGGCGAGGCAGGAGAGGTCTGCTGCGCCATGTGGGTCCCCTCCCTGGCTGGCAGCAGGGATCGAACTCCTGTTGCAGTGGCTGAGGTTTGCTTCACAGTGCATTGCGTAACACACTGCGCCACCAGGGAGGCCCCTTAATTGTTTTTATGGCACTAGGAAAGATCAAAGATGGAAGAAATTCCTTCTCAGGCCCATGGGGTGGCCTTGCCAGGATCTGTCAAACAACAGCCAGAAGACAAGAACGGGGAGCGTGATCAACCGAAAGGTAAGTCCAGTGGCTTCACAGACAATTTTGTATCCTTGCCAAAGTGGTAAGGTAATTTTCTTTGCAGAGAAAATTAGTGGAGAAAATATCCAAAGTCATAAGAAGTAATTTGAAAAAGTTGGGGCAGGGGATTTTTCACATACTTTAAGTAGTAATCTGTTGATTTATTTCACTCTCAGGAGAAGAAATAGTTCCATGAATAGTTTCGCTTGTTTCCAGAAAAGACTTTATATATACTTCAAGTGTCTCAGGGACCTTATCTTGTACGCCCTACACAAACATTGTATTAAAAATAGTTTCAGAACTATTTAGTTAAAGTTTGCAGTGCATGATCCTTACCTAACATTTATGGAGAGGTTGGAACTAAAATAGATACAGAGCAACAAATTAATTCAGTTACTGAGAGTCTGACCCCAGAATCATAGGCTTCTGAATAGTTTTAACCTGTGCCATATGTCCTGTTCCTCAGCTAATTAATTACCAGCTACTCTCTGCTTGCAGATTCTAGCACCCGTTCCACTGGACTGAAGTCATTTAACACGGATGTCTTGTCTTCTTCACCAGGGAACAGATCTTACTTTACAATTTTCCATATAATTTATGGCATAAAACTTGAAAGTGAAAATGTGTTTTTGTGTGTGTGTGCGATGACGATAGGGTTGTACGTTATTTTTAAGATGACCAACTGATCCTTCCTCAAAGCCATCCTCCTAGAGCTATGTTATTACTGAAAACATTTCTCACAAACATTTTAAAAAAACCTTTGTGATCATTAAGTCTCAGTTCACAGCACTTCATGCTTTTGGGAAGCAAGAGTCACTGTTCCCATTACAGTGTCACGATAAAGAACGGGCTCCTCCGCCTACTGGTTGTATGACACTGAGCGGGTTAGAGTCATTCTATGTGTAATTCTCCTCGTTTGAAAATGGGGATAATAATAGTACTTCCCTCATGTGTTACTATGACTTACGGATTGGCACATATTGTTGTCGAGGAGTCGAGAATGACTTCCAGATTTCTGGCAAGGATACAGAGTACCATCCACTGAAATACGCACGACAGGGAGTGCATGAGCGAAGATGTAAAAGGAAGGTCATGAGTAAGACATACTCAGTTGGCGCTTCCTGCCAAATCTAGTCTACATGAGGACTGTTTCGTGCGAATTTGAAAATAAGCCTAAGAGTGCACAGGTTTTGGAGTCTATTTTCATGAATTACTATACTGTTTTGAATGGCTCAGATTTATTAAAGGTAGACTTGAATCTAATACAATCTATCGAGATTTGAAGAAATGGTTCTTTAGTTCATATGGCTTGTGAAAAGTAGCAGTGATGGGGTGCCCCCAAAGACCTATAGTCAAGTCCTAGTGGGGTTCCTGCTCCTTAATCTATGATCCACAATAATAAACAAGACTTGGAGAAAGTGACACTGTGCTACTTTCCAGGCTTAGCCTTATGATCATGTGACACCCTCTGAGTTTGTGCTCATAGGTTCCTTAGGTCCCATTAACTTAAGAAGTCTGGCTATTCTATCGGAGAAACCACAAGAAGAAGCCACATAGAAAGTGAGACATTCGGAGATATGATGGAAAAAGAATCCAGCACATCAGTGATCATTTTCAAGATTAGATATCCAAATGCAACTAATCCACAGAATCATAAGAGAGAACTGTTTAAACCACTACATTTTAGGGTACTTTCGTACATAGCAATACATAATCAAAGCAACGGCAGGAGCAGGACATAAATTTGTTTTATAATGATGATTTTAGTTTTAGGAATTAGTTTTAGAACGAAGGTCATTGAAGAAAGCAATTCATACTGTTAGACTTTATTAACGTTCACAAAAACTTAATAAAGAATGCAGAGTAAAAACTCTACCTCTTTGTTCCTAATTTGCTCAATTGAAAAAGTTGCATAGTAACTAAGGAATTGACTAAAACATACTGTATATATCCTGAGATTAATGACAGCTCCTTGTTAGTTTAGTGTGAGATCCATCCATCCAGCCACGCATCATCTATATCCTCGTACCAGAGAATTAAACTGCAATGTTATATCAAACATTTGCTCTAGCTTTCTGGACCATTATGAAGTACAGGAGAGGTGAAATAAAAAAAGTTAGTTTTTTTCTCTTCTCATCTCAATTATAAATCTTTATAATTGTCATTAGGGGACTATCAATGGCAGCAATATTTATTTTGACTATTGAATGTCTAAAACTTTCATTGGATTTTTAAGTGTTCATGAAATATGGTTGAGAAAAATCACCAGAATTTCAAGACAATATTCACAATCTTTGTAAAGTGCATCCATCTCCAAGAAAGTGGAGTTTAGATGACATGTCACCCCGTGAAGAGAAAATATCTAGCGTGCATCTTTAAAGTAAATAATCTTTTTATTTTAATTCTATATTTTGGCTGGGAGTGTGCGGTCCTATATGCTTATGGGTTCAATATTAGACATCACTGTAGAACAGCAAGATTTTTATTCATTTCTATATTAAAATTATATTTGTTTGGGAACTGCTCAGAAGTCTGTCTCCTGGAATCTGACAGCTTGACAAGGCTTGTTGCCATGGAAAATGCTCGTGATGTTATATAAATATACTCCCAGGTCATGAGTTGCCATGTATATTTTGGACATTGATGGTAAGAGGGAAATGACTAAACATCTTTTTTAGAAAGGAAGAATAACATAGTAAACAAACAATAATAACAAATAATAAATATGTGTTTCCAGTAAGTCAGAGTTGTATTTTCTTAAGAATTAGACTTATACTCTAACCACCATTTTAGCTATAAAGGTTCATTTATTGCAAAGGCCTTCCCCCCTTAAAATATTCTTATTACCAGTCATTTTGCAATATTAATGGTTCCACTATTAATAGGCCAAGAGACAGGGGAGCTATTATTCTTGCTCTCTATCTGTTATTCCATTAAGTAACACTGCCAACCTCTGACTGCTAGCAGCTCCATAATGAACCACGGCTTGAGCCACAGGGTATATCCTAAGTAAAAGTTGTCCTCACATGTTGGTTTTGGCACATATTATGACTAGACAGGAAAAAAAGTACAATAACAAGATGCGAGGGGGAAATACTCGATTCAGGTTAGGATCTAAAATAGTCGTTTTCTTTGGAATTGATGGGAGGCCAAGAAGTGTTAGGGAAATGATGTGGAACATCAAGGGTGAATGTCTGTAATTTATCCCCTCCTATGACCGATGCCCTTTGTGAGAGTTCCAGTGGTACCCACAACCTGACATACTCAAGCCTGCCATCCATCCTGACTTTCTCTACCACACTATCATTTACTCAACCAGTAATGAGACCTGCCAGGGTCTTATGCTTGGGCAAACAGTGGCTAGTGAAGAAGTTGGTGTTAGCTGCCTGTGGGGATCCCGCCTTTGCTGCTGCCACCTCAGCCTCTGCTGTCATTCAACCTTGAGTTCATGATGGGCGTTACAAATACTACCTCCTCCAGCCACAACAGCAAGGGGATGTGACTGACTCTGACCTGTAAGCATGCCACCTTACTCTTAGGGAATGCCAAATGTGGCTTTCTACCAGGGTCTGGATATTTTGGGGGACTGCAATCTGATATGCCAAAAATGTTGTTACTAAACACAAGTTTGTAACTTACTTACTTTTTAAAGTGAATTTATAGAAATTCAGTTTGTTCTCTAACAATATCATTCGTATTCACTTGCTGTGCTTTCTGGAGTGGGAAGAAAATAATGGACAATGACCTATTACTCTGGGTGCTGGCCTTATACTAAGATGTGCCCCATAAGGCAACATTATATCATGCCTAAAGGAAGAAGAATAAAGAAAGTTCAGTGCAGATTGGTAGAGAAAATGTAACCTGACATTTATTTTATTTTTACCATTGCAGGTTCATGTTTTACAAACATCTCCTTTGGTTCTCCCTAAACCCTGCAAGTTGAGCAGTGCTATTTTAGCAACTTAACAGATGAGGAAACAAAGATTTATAGTGCTCTAGAGGATCGTTCACGTTGCACCTCAAGTGTGATGAAGGTCACTTACCTGTCACTAAATAGTGATACGTTGCTAACAAGGTGCACAGAATTTACTTTGGCGTGCTTTGACACATTTTCATTAACATGGTGCCAGGAGTGGGCTGGGTGGAGTGTAGCAGCTCCACAGGCTTACTCAGCAGCTGAGAAGGTTGCTCTCTTTGAGATGGCTGTTGGTTTTCTCACTACAAGCTTCAAACTTTCACTGTGTGGAAACTAAAGGGACAAAAAGGAGGACTCTGATGTCTTCCAAACTAAGGAAATTAACGCCTTTTCTTTTCAAATAGAGCACCTCTGAATAATTTTTGCTGTAATTTTTCTAGGTAATTCTGTTGGTGGGAAAAAGAAGTCAAAGTAACTTTTGCTTGAATTATCTCTATTCATTATTATTATTCATATCTCCATTCTCTGTTTCACTTTACACATACAAACAACTCATGAAAAGACCAAGAAGATGGGTGCACATTTTCAAGTAAACTTGACAAAAAGGCTTTTCCACTTTACCCCTTTATTTAATGTCAACTGCCTTAGTGCTTAATTTTTACTTTGTAAGTTAAACTGATGTACCTTAATTTTAAAAACAGAAGCCTCAAGCACCCCCATAGTCGTTGTGCCTAAGAATCTCGTGAAATTTAATAAAATCTGAAGATGTGATTGAACTTACTCAAGTACTTAGTTTCCTTTACTTTAGAAATATATAAAAACCAAATCCATCATTGACTTAAGCATTTTATACTCCAGGCATTTTCAAATGAGTTATTCTGTTTATGCTAATAAACATACTATTACAGCCAACAGACTCTTTAGAAACCATGTAGGTTTCCTACTTTCAGGCACATGGCAAGTTTGCACTTCCTGCTCCTCTGTTAGATGTGACCCTATGACTTGCACTAACTAATGAAATCTGAGCAGAAGTGACATGTGTCACTTCCAGGCAGAAACATGTATTTGCTGGAACAAGTTTTCTTCTCCCTCAACAATCATCAAAGTAAGTCTGAGTCCTTGAGTGACTACCATCAAGAGTCACTATGTCTTGGTGCTTATTTGTTACTGGAGCATACATTGCCTCACCTGCTCTGACTCATGTAACACTTTACAGAGGAGGAAACAAAGACTAAACAAAATGAAGTGACTCACTCAAATCAACATAACAAAGTTGCAAACCAGTTTTTCTGGGTCTTCCATTCTAAGTTTGTAACTTCAACTAAGGCTCAAACAATATGCCTCAAGAACCTTAAAATAACAGATTTGATGTGCATGTGTTATGTGTGTCCACACACAAAATAACCAGTTCTTTGGGCTGAACCAAAATATTAATTAAGTATAGGAATAATGGTATTAGATGTAGAAATGGACAACAGCTAACCTACCAACATAAGACATTTCATGGAAAAACCAAATTACTATTTGGTGGGTTTCTAAATAAATAGAACAGTTAGGTTTCTGATTAAGTACACTTTCTACCTTCATAGTCAGACAATCAGTAGACCATCTAAATAGATGGACTCAACCTAAATAGTTATTAGAAGAGATCGAAAAGGGAAATATCAGCCAAAAATACAGTTCATAGAATACTCTGTGACTAGATGAAGACTTCTATCATAGTTGTTAAGAAGCTTAGAAAATTCGCATGCCATTTGTATTAATACCATGAATTAATTAATTGGATTATTAATTAATACCCAAATTACACAATGATCTATATTCAAGTGAAAATGTCCCTTGAAATACATTTTTTCCCTTTTTTTTTTTTCAAGATTTTATTACTTGGCAGCCCAATTTTTCTTTTATCCTGAAGAGATTTTCTTTTTTAATGAATTTAGTATCTTGGCCACTTCAAAGTCACACAAATTTCACACTTAGTTTTCACATTGTGTTAGCTCTTACTGGTGGTATTTTAATATCCCTTGTTTAACTACTTTTTATGTCATTTTTTTTTTGTTATTTTTGGCAGCTTTTTCCCACTTCAATTAAGCTTTAGCCAGTGCTAATCCCTTTATTTCTTTACCTGATGTTTTGCTTATTTCCTCCAAAAGCTAATCTTTCAGGACTTATGGGAGATATGATTTTTTTATCTGAAATAGTCTTAGAGGCAACCGTACTCAAACTTCACAGAAAACATCTTTACAACATTCATTCTACTTTTCAATGGCACAGTTCTTCCCTTCTATTTAACTGAGCCTTTAATGCCTCAGTTTCCCCATTACTAAATATGAACAACAGTCATCTTCCTCATTTTAAACTCAAAGAATAAATTGAGAAAAAATGTGTTTCTAAAAATCTCCATATAAAATTAGATATATACAAGATATATGAAACACATATTTATGTTTCTATACATTTGTAACAATGATATCTTAAATCAATTATGTTATAAACATGGGAATAATGTCTGAAGTTCAATAGAATTTCCAAGTGTTCAAGTAAATCACAAGTTGATTTCACAAAAGACTTGTCAGACCGGCATCATTTTGATATCTTGTCTGAACAAACAGATACTTAATTTTTTCAAATAATCAGAGCAAAAAAAAAAAACCTGATTTCCTGAATTAGGTATTGCATTATTTGCCATTTTAGGAAGATTCTTGGTATTAACAAAAATAGCTAACAGTTCTTACAATACTTAATGTATTTCAGCTTTTACTTGGTGTTTATTACCTCATCTCAACTACTTTCATTCTCTCACAACTATTTCAGTTAGGTATTTTTCTTGTCCTCATTTTAGATATTCAGAAAGAGTCTTAAGAAGTTAACCTACTGGTTCACCATTATAGAAGTAGTAATCTACAGAGCTCAGGATTTCACTTTCTATAGCCCATATTTTATAATATTTTGTGATGATTCATCAAATATTTGAAGACACTAATGGGGAGATTTCAAATTAATACACAAAATAGACAGCAATATAAAAGACTCTGTACCTCAGAAACGTTATCAATAACACCCTATGCCAGAGCAATATGATTGCACCTGAGTTTGACCAGAGAGAAGCAGGTGACAGAATATTGAGAAATCTGTGAACCACATCAGTCTCTGCACGCTTGCTTACAATGTAATGCTCCGGTTTCACAGAGAAAGAATTTAGTAGGAGTGTTACAACTGGATTAAAATATTTTAAAAGATGTCATGTGATAAAGAAAGGAAGCTGACTATGGGTTGATGCAGATGCAAACAAGGGTCCTTCAATGAACAGTACGTGGTGGAGACAGCAGAGCTGATTTGTTAATCAACTGCCATTCTATGAGCATTTTATAAGATGCAGTTTCTCTGGAGTGAAGTTTACAAACAGCATCCCGTGGAAGCTATCAGAAGTCTTTCTTTCTGATTTACGTCAAGTGAACAACCGTGCGTATAGAGTGGGTTGTTGGGGGGAACTTTTAAAAGCGTAAGAGCAATACCGGCAATGGGAAGAAGCCAGAACTCCTGAAATCTATTGGGGAGACTCTCATAGCCTATCAGGTACCCTTAGTATGTGCATGAAGGAAAAGTACTTAGTCAAGTGCCACTTGATTCGAGGGAATCCCTCTACTTCAAGTAACATTACTTGGGGTGTTCTCCATTACAGGTGAATGAAGACGGCTGATTAACTATTTAGAATTAGAAAGCCCACGTCAAGCTTCTATCATATTTACTGAAACAAACATAAAATTACTTTGGAGATACACATGCAAATATAAAATAGTGGATATATACTATTTTATATTATTATATAATAAGCATGTATTTATCATATATGGATTTATTATATAGATACAGCTTTTTCCCTAATCATCTGGAAATGGAAGGAGCTCAGACTAGAAATGCCATGCCGCCAGGATTCTGTGTTCACAGCTGAGTTTTCAACACCTAGCACAAAACCTCACACCTAGGTTCTCAATAAAAAGAAATCATTGTTAAGTGAATCACAGTAAATGAAATAGGTAATCATTCCCAGGAATATTAAAATAATGATGAGTGAATTGAGGTTAAGTCACAGGAATTCTGGACGTATTTTTCATCTTTTATGTTTTATGGTTTGACACTACCAACTTGAGCTCAGAACATAAGAAAATGAGAGTTAAATGGTCTAGACAGCTCTGATTAAAACAGTAAAGCAACTCATCCAGTCTAAGGAAAGAGTTTTTGTTTTACAGTTAGACCTGAGTCAGTTTAGTTGCATTTCCAGAAAGCCCCATTTTCGTAAAAAGAAGCTTGTATGCACTGCAACTTAAACAGAGCCTGGCAAAGCTAGTGGGCAGACTGGGATTTAACAGCTTTCTTAAAAATTAAGAATACAGAACCAGACAGCCTGCAGGATACCACTGAAACATTCTCATTATATTTAAACAATTGAATGCCAGTGCTAATAACTAATTCCTGCAGGGCTCCATTCTTGCCCACAAAAAGGAAACCATGTAGTCACACTCTAAAGTGCCCTTCATGGGAGATGCTCTAACTTGTATTAATGGTTTGCAGATGATGTTGTCAAGAAAGGTCTGACCCTAGAACAACCACAGAACAACGTGGAGGTTGGTTACCATGCACTTACTCTATTCCTTCTCTGTAACCTGTGATGTGTTCCAACCTTCTGAGTAAGGTCTGTGCACAAGAGACGCAAACCTAGAGCAATGAAGCAAAGGGCAAAGCTGCCTTTGCGGATTTGGGGACTAATATGACTGACTAACAAGTTCTGTTCTCTACTTTCTCTTCTGCATCTGACTTTTGAACATATTTCATTTTAGAAAGTAAAACATGAGATATCTTTTTCATATGAAAATAGGACTACTAAAAATAAGAATTTTTTCTTGACCACATAGTAATTCTGCTTTGAATGTTATGAATAAGAAAATGCTAAACTCCCAGCACATTAAATACTGCTGTGTTTTTACATTAGTTGCAAACTATTTCATGGCTATATATTAAATCACTACATGCTAAAAAACAAAGAAAAATTCAAGCGAAGCAACCGAATCAGTTTAGACAGCCTACAGACTACCTCCCACTGTGAAAGGTATAGAATAGCCTTATGAAACTCCAAGATTCCCCACCTCTTTTCTTTGAGGATACACAGATTAATCAGTCAATAATTAATTATTAAATTATCTACCAGACACACAGATGCACAGCACTGTACCAAAATAGGCAAACCATGTCAAGATAAATACCTTCATATGTCTTAAAATTAACCCCACTGCTCCAATAATGTAATTTTACAGCATACATAAACTAGAATCAGTGATGGATTTTCAGGCATGTGAATTTCAAAGTTTTGATTGAAAATATTCTAAACATTTTTAATCTTTCTTTCTTCCTACCCATAACAGTAAAACTGAAAATAAGCAGTTATACAACCTGGACAAATATTTAGATAAAGAATGAGTTCGTATCCAGCAATATCTTAAAATGTGTTTGAGTTATTCTATATGCTACTTAAATAGTTAAACTGTCAGCCTGGGATTTTGTATATATTCCTCATTAGGTTGCCTCAAAGACCCCAGGGTAGGTATATCTGCATTTTAAAATTTTGTATTTTTCCATGCTTTATATACCCCATAAAATGCCTTGAGAACTTTATGAGAGATGTTACATTAATATGTGTTATTATAAATATGATTTAAATATCTAAAGCATTACAGAGTGATTACTGTTCAATAAGGCAGCGTGCATAAAAGGGTTATCTCCACACTGTGCTTAGGTTTCTACAATATAATATAATGAATTGTTCAATATAGTTTGCATGCGATTTGTCTCTGTTTCTTCCTAGGCTCAAGGGAAGCTGATGTGCAATCCTCTAACAAGGCGATCATAAATTGCAGAACAATAAACAGCCCTTGAGATTTTTTAGATAGTATGTGGTTAGCATGCAATCCATCTTGGGAAACTTGATTTAATACCTCCAAGGAACATCTCTGACAATGCTCAACATTGTTTTAAACTGCTGCTAAATCAATTAGTGCATCGGAGAATCCTAATGTCTCTGCCTCTTCCATAGCTATCCCAGAAACTGTGGCTGGTTATTTTGTAAAGCAAAAGATTTAAGGAGACACTGCATGGATGCACTTGGGTTCCCTGGAAAAATTAAAGATAATCCTGCGTGAAAGGAGGGGTGAGCCAACCTCCCTAAATCACCAAGACCAATGAGGGCATCATCCTCAAAATTCATTTCTATTTTTCTGAATTATTCTTCCTATCGTCAAGAAAGATAAATTCGATAAAAGGCAACTATTGTTTTAAAATCAAGACTAAGGTTAACTAGCCACCCCACTCACATTTGACTTTAACTTACACTTTCATACATTTTCTTTGGTGTATATAATATATCCATATATTCATATATGTCCATCCATATTGGAGGGCCTTATGTCATTTATAGACGTTATCTAACCCTCGCACATTTATTAACTTGTAAAGGAGAAACACAAGTTAAAAATCAACAATATACAAAACCCTCAATGGAAAAAGAAAAAATGTCAACAGTTTCCTAGTTCATGATAGATTATTCAATCCTTCCTTTCTCTAACTGCACTAAATGCAATAATTAACATAACAATTGCTATGCTAGGAGGAGGAGGAGGAGGAGGAAGAGGAGGAGGAGGAGGAGGAGGAGGAGGAGAAGGAGGTGGAGGTGGAGGTGGA
>JAGFMF010011760.1:8015285-8103908 GCA_019455555.1 Galemys pyrenaicus | reverse complement strand
GAGGAGGAGGAGGAGGAGGAGGAGGTGGTGAAGGAGGTGTAGGTGGAGGAGGAGGAGGTGAAGGAGGAGGTGGAGGAGGAGGAGGTGGTGAAGGAGATGGAGAAGGTGGAGGTGGAAGAGGAGGAGGTGAAGGAGGTGGAGGAGGAGGATCATGACCTCCCCTTAAATTTTATGGTACCTCTTCCTTAACTAGCGTTCTTTTCTTTTTTTCACATTAATTTACTGAAGGCCCTTCTCAGGCAATTCCTTGTCTTTCTTTCCATCTTTTGTTAGGGGGCAACAGTCTTGCTTTCTCAGTATCTCACAGACCCAGCTGGTTCCTGTTCCCTGCAGGGTGAAATCACAGATTGTGCTTGGGGGAGTCGCCCAGCACCCTCAACCACAAGATTTCTTTCCTTCTCCAGTGAGTTATCAACTTACACAACCAGGACTAATTGACTGGGTCAAGAGACAAGCCAAACGAAACAAAGCCATCAATCAGTCCAATTGGAACTTATTTTTCTTTTTTTTTTCCCCCTTAAATGATGCCAAGGAGCTGTTTTACCTGATCTGAAAAAATTCAGCAGATTGTTCTGGTGATGTGTAAACACAATCAGTGCTTTCCTCCGCCCAAGGTTGCTTTCTCTGGCAAAGCAAAGATTTCTTCATTTTATGTCTCTGTTGTTTACTTCAAAGACGCAGAAGATATAATTTTTTCTGGACGTTATCTAAACTTAATATTAGTCCCCATATGATATTGGGTAGTTTTACCACATTAGTTGCTCCGTGTGATGGGAAGCCAAGGATAAAGATAATTGAATGAGTATTTAAATAACCCGATTCATAATTTAGGGACAGGCTAAAACTCATTTTTCTAACCCATAAGAGCTATGGACATTGTTCTATTTCCCTTTCTTTATAACGTTATTTCTAGACAAAGTGAGAAATAATTGAATAATGTCTAAATTACATCTCTCAATGCTTTCTACTGCTCTTTTTGGGGGTCATTAGTATTTCTAAATAATAAATTACAATGTAACTGATAATAATTGTTCATTTGCTGTTAAAATTTATTACTCTCATATGTATATTTGTTTGGCCTCACTACAATGCTATAATTTGGCAGATAGTATATTCACTTTATATAAGTAAAAAATGAAATAAGTAGAAAAGCAGCCAAGGAATAAGAAAAACCCATGCCAAAATCAGGCAATTAAAATATTTTAATAACTTCTGTGGTGTTTTGATTGGAAAAGAGACTCACAGTAAAAATTAAAAGAATGTTTTGATATTAGGTATCATTTAAAAATTATCCAATAGTTCATTCTCACACTTTCTCTCTTTGTCCTCTTAGTTATCAATGAAATTTTATAACATATTGGTGCTTGCCAAACGAAGCTGTCTTTAGTGGGCTCTAATAGAAGAAATGAACCTGATCACAGAGCTGATTTCAATAAATCCCATCCTCATGCTGTGTTTCATTGAACCCAAATAACATCGCCCTTGCAGCCCCATCTTTCAGTGATTGTGAAATCTACAGGTCTTGCTACACAGCAGGGGTTCAACAGTTAGTACTGGTTTCATTGATTGTTACAGAAACCACTTATGTTCAAAACACCAACTCCCAAGATATAAGGTAGAAAATGATATGGTAGAGCTTCCTTCTGGTCATTTCCTTTTTGCAGTGATCCTATTCAAGTGTCTTTTCTACAATTTTCTTCTTTCACCTTATTTGGGTGTATCTCTACACTACAGTCTGACCACATTTTTAGAGAATCAGAGGTTATGGCTTAGTATATAGGTTATTCCAGTTCATTATTATTACTTACTGATGCTTTTGGCTGCCATATGACCATTTTTTTTCTTATTAGGGTTCTTTTCAGAACATGAAAATAAAAGGTGAATTGAACTCTGTTTGGTCTGAGAATTTCTGAAGAGTCCTCCCAAGAAGAATGGCTGAAAGATGTATTTTTTTCGCTGGAGTAATCTGAATTCTAAATATCATGAACGTAGATAATCAACAGTTATATTTCTATGTATGCATATCTTTTTAAAAAATATTTTATTTATGCATACAAGAGCTGGGGTACAGGCCAGAGGCATGGGGGTAAAAGGATTCACCAGAGACAGAATGGGGAGCAGAACAGATGGATGGACTGAATTACACTGCTGAGGGGAGCAGTGGACGAGGCAGGAGCGGTCTGCTGAGCCATGTGGGTTCCCTCCCTGGCTCGGGATCAAACTCGTGCTGCAGTGGCTGTGGAAGCTCCACAGTGCGGCGCTCAACCCCTTGCGCCACCACGGAGGTCCTATGTATGGGTATCTTTAAAAATGCTTTGTAAATATTCATTTACAAGTTGCTGTTATTCAACAAACATTTCTTGGCCATTTGTATGTTTTAGTTGCTTAACATAGAAATAAAAACTGGAGACAACACAGAATGCCTGACTGAATACAAGATAGCATATTATATTAAGTATCATAAAAGATATATTATTTCAGTGTAAGTAGCTATGCCAAGCAAGCAGAGAAAATTAATTCTCTTGGAGAATCTAGAGAGCCTTTATAGGAGAGGTGGCTTTTGTGTTTGGTGTCGAATGATCAGAGAAACTTAAAGACTAAGCTCAGACATTGATTTTATTCTACATGAGAAAAGAGACATCAGAAAAATCTAAAGCAATAGAATAACAGGATCCAAAATCTTAATTCATGGTTTGTAGGCTATTCTTTATTTCTCAAACTTCCTCCAAATCATCTGATACTTAGTTATGATCTTTTATAATGCTAGAAGATAAAATGTCAGATTCCTTGATTTATCTCCAAGTAAAGACTGTAACTTGAAAAATCAAAGTAACCTAATGATGCTTTAAGAAAAAATCAATGCCGTTAAGGCATTTGAAATTAGTTCCATTTACTTTAAATAGACCATATTTTTAAAATGGACCTTAAACAATTTGAAGATAATAGATATGTTGCATTTAAGAGTCCTAGTCAGTTTCATCAACCCCACACAGAGACTCTTCCCCAACTCAAATGCCTTTCTCAGCTGCTTGCTACTCATATCAAATGAGTTACTGGATTATTTAATTCTAACACCAAATATTTTCTGAATATATGTTAGGTTACAAATACTGTGCCACAAGTGGAGGACAGGACATATGAGTTTCATAATCTGTCTTGAGTTATCCTAACTCTCAAATGGGATTATTCCTAAAATAAAAATTTCTGCAGGCAGGAAATACATCTTACTCAACTGCACACTCCAAATAGTTATAAATATAGGCAAGTTACCCAACTTCTATGGTTCTCAAGCAAATTTCCATAGGTTCACTTGGGGGATTAAATGAGCCAGTGCATCTAAAATTTATTTTCAATTCTCAAGTGTACTTATTGCACAAAGTAGGTGTTCTACTGAAATTTAGTTAATTGAGCTCATTTAATGGGGCTCCTCTTCTTTGCACCTTAAAGCTTGAGCTTAACTCCTTCCTTACTAAACTACTTTTATAACAATGACAACTTGGTCATCTTATGTTGCAGTCACTTTAGAGTTCACGTGTCCACATTTCAGAAGTAGTGATGTTGTCTTCATCAGTTTCCACACCTTGTGGGTTTACCTCTACATAGCTTCTCATCTCCAGCAAAAACAAGCAAACAAACAAACAAACAAATGGGCCTCCCTGGTGGTGCAGAGGTTAAAGTCTCAGCACTATCAAGCTATGGCCAGACAGCATGAATTCCATCCCAGGCCAGGGAGCTAACCCAGATGGTACAGCAGGCCTCTCCTGTCTCACCCACTGCCTCCCTCAGCAGTGTATCTTGGTAACAGAAAGGTTTGCTTTTCTGTTCCCCATTCTCTCTCTGGTGAACCCTGTCACACCCTGTACCTCTGGTCTATACCCCAGCACTTGTGTGCATAAATAAAAATAAATCTTAAAAAAAGGAAAGAAAACAATAAGAGGTAGAATCACAGTACAACTTTCTCTTTCACTTATTTTCTAGAATGCTACTTGCAGCATGGACTTGACATAGTCGGGATAGGACCTGTGGTGTTCTACAGAATTCCCTTATCAAAGGTATTTAAGAAAAAAAATCTAAAAATAAAGCTTCTGTTCTTTCTTGTTATACTGTTTAGCAAACCTCTGGGGACAAATGCCAGCCAGCCAGTTTAGGTGAGGTAAGTGAAGCTCAAGTGGTCAGGGGACAAAAGCAGGTAGGTGGAAACTCATGATTTCAGGATTGGAGTCAAAAGCCAGCAAGAGGTCATATTTTGCATTTTGAGTCTATCCTGGAGGAACCTCTAACTCTAAACTCCATGAACAAGACAGTCAGAGACAACAGGATTGTTGCTACTGTATCAGCAACTGGAAGAGGAACAAAAGTGACAGGCCAGAAGTGGTGAGGACTAGCCTGTTTTGACCTTCCTCAAGGGCCAGCATCCATACAAAAAGCGTGGCTCCTTGAAAGAGCAGTCTTCTTTACTGTTTTGATTTCATGGGCATGAGACTTGCCCCTGAATACCTGCTCGCTTATCTTGCCATCATGCCTTCCATGGTACTTATTCTGTAATTATTGAGATAGATCAGCTGAGTATTAGATAAAACCATATTTTGAGCCACTTAATTTTTTTTTTTAATTGAAGTAACATTGGTCAACAGTACTAGTTTCAGGAGCACAGTTTCATACCTGCATAGCTGTATATGCCACACCTCACCCAAAACCAAATGTATAGTTACCACCCACCACCATCTGGTCAAAGCCCTTCCCCACCTTTCCTCTCTAGTAACCATCATTCTGTTGTCAGAACCTAAGGACTTATTTCTTATGTTTTTTCATTTGCTTTGATTCTTTATATTCCACATGAGTAAAATCATATGGCCTTTGTTGCTTTCATCTGACTTATTTCAGTTGGGTTATTCTCTCAAAGTCATCCATGCTGCCCCACATGTCAAGATTTCATCATTTTTAATAGCTGAGTAATGTTCCATTGTGTATACACAGTACATCTTCTCTATCCACTCATCTTATGAGTACTTATGTTGTTTTTACAAGTTGGTTATTGCGAATTATGCTACAATGAACATAAGAGGTGCATATATATAATTTTTCAAATTAGTGTTTTCATGTTCTTAAGATAAGTACTCGTAGTGGAATTGCTAAACTATATGGAAGCTCTATTTTTAATTTTATGAGGGATCGCCATACTGTTTTCCAATTCACATTCACACCAAAAGTACACAAGGAGTCACTCAAATTTTAAATCCAATTAATATATCAGTTTAGTTTTCTTCACTGTAAGATTCTAAGGGATTTAGACATGAAACCGTTTTGTTAAGTTTTTTGCATTGCTCAGAATGCTCCAGTGGTAATCATTAAGGTGGAAGAGTACACAAAAGAGAGTCATGGAAGGAGCTGAAGGCCACTTTCACCACCTCACCAAATTGTGTACAGACTTCCTCCACTTTCTGGCATGCTGACAGAAATGATGGCAGAACTGTATCATTTCTTGGAGCACTTAATAGACAGCAAATGAATTATGGGATTCTTAATTTTAAACAATGGCTTGTGTCTGTGTTACAACCCAGATAAGAAAGATTGAATTCCAAAGCAGAAATATTAAACATCTATTTCTTAAAATGACATGCATTTAATATTATCTTTTATTTCTACCACTTTTTTCTCTTATGACCTAAGAAATGTTCTAGAAAAAAAAAATAATTCTATCTTCAACTTAAATCCATAAATTCTTGAAACTGTCAAATCTGTTTTATTCATCTTCTGTTAATTTCAGGACTTAAAAGTCTTGGTTACTTTTCCTTAAAAATATCAGATTATCCTGTAAATGATAAGACATTATTAAGGAAAATTCTGCCTCCATTAGCATTAGTTTATCAGAGACTTGATAAAAGCAATGTTAGTGCAGAAGAAATTCATAGTTCAACTTGACCAGATATAAAACTTATCATTTTGGATCAGGTTTTATCAAAAATGAGTGGTAGACTGACTTGAGAGCAATATTTATATCTAAGCCTGGTTTTTTAGAAGAGAATCTAAAGATATTGTGAGTTAAATAGAGTAATTTATCTGCATGCAATCTGAGTATTTTACTTGCAAGGGTTCCAAAACATTTTTTGTACCTTTCTACTCCCTTTAGAAACTTAAATGGCCATGGTCTCAAGAAATATAGATGGATATACACATATATTTTCCCTACATGTAGACATTTCTTTTTCAAAATGCTTATTGCTTGATCTGACTTAGCTGTTGCTGGAAGAGGGCTGAGATCTTTGGTCAGCTGTGGGACCTTTTTTTAAAGTTTTGTCAAATTTTAACTATTTCTGTGTTTTCTCTCAGACTGTTTGCTCTTTCAGTGTGTCAAACTTATTGCAAGGTTTAAAATTTTAGTAAGTGTTTACCCCTTCCATTTTTAAACATGAATCCAAGGGAATTTTGTTGAAATAATTTATAAAAAGCCCGGTGAAAAAAGAGCAGAAACACTGAACTGCTAACTCTTGATTCACTATGAGAAGCAGTGTAAGCTCACTCAGAAAGCAGCACAGAGGGGATAAGTGCATCACAGGGCAATTAAACAGATTTCATGCAATGTGAACTCAGCTTTGAACACAGAATTAAAGTACTTCAGGAATCATACACTATGGCTCACTAAATGCATAAAAGACATAAATACATGCATCTACACAGAGCAAAGGTAAACAATACTTTTCCACTGCCTAATAACTTAGAGTTTCTTATTCCAGGTCTCAAGAATCATAACATTCACAAAGTACACATCTATCCAGTCCCCACTTTATGGATTTCTACACCAAGACTAATTGCAGCACTTCTACTTATTACCAAATGATTACTTAGTTTCCTTGTTTTTAAGAGGTTGATAGAGATTTACAAAACAAAAACAAAGCAGACCCAACAAAGCAATCAGCAGGCCACATTCTTAACATACTAAGGTACAAATAAAGGCACAGAAGGATTCTGACAATGTAATAGACAGGATATATGAATATAAGACTGCCTGGTTAAGAAGCTTAAAGTTTTGTCCCAAAGTTAAGTTCATAAAACAATGAGATGCCCTGTTCAAGGGTTAAATTAAGGACTAAGCTCAAGCGCAGTGGAAAAGAGCCTTCCAACAAAAACCATCATGTTATAGATCAACCTTCTTCTGACTTACTATCATGAGATACACCTAACTGTTGCATATTTGTCTGCATTCTTTCCGCCATAGCCTTTCTCGTTTCACATACTTGGGGGTTTACACTTCCCCCTCCTTTCTCCCTTTTGGTTACATGTGGTATCTGCAGATGCAGCCCACACGCTCTCTCTATGAACATCCACTGATAGACAGGTGCAGAGATTGATCATGGCTCCGTAACAGTGCTGGAAATGGCCGCCAGTTGTGAAGAAGAATAACAACTGGCAGCCATTCTGATTGGTGCTGGCACCAAGTCTTTCTTACGAGATCCAAGTGCCTTGAGAACCAAATGTTCCCGGGATTCAGTCTTTCTGCAGCCAACAAAGCTTAGGTCAAAAAGCTAATTGGCTACTTGAAACTTTGCTTAGATATCTTCAAGAGAAACAAAAAGGGTATTTTTCTATGAACTTGCACATGCATATACTCAGAAGCGATGGCTAAACAGATAGATGATAAAAAGCCAAATGCTTCTTTCAAAGACTTTTTCTTTCAAGGTAAGGTGAGCAAAGGTATTTGAGGCAACAATGCAGAATACATTTCCTATAGAAGCCTGCACCAAATTTAATTTTTACATTCACCATGTAATTATGTCTTTGGTGACATAAAATCTTGTATAGTTTCAAAGCTAAATGGGTTTAGGAAAAACAATGGGGGGAGAGAGAGACGAGAAGGTGGGAGGGAGAAAGGGAGGGGAAGAGAGAGGGAGAGAGGGAGAAGGAGAAGGAGGGAGGAAGAAGGAGAGGGAGAGAGAGAAAGAGAGGGAGGGAGGGAGGGAGGGAGGGAGGGAGGGAAGGAGGGAAGGAGGGAGGGGGAGAGAGAGAGAGAGAGAGAGAGAGAGAGAGAGAGAGAGAGAACCTTTTCAGAGAATATAACTCCACACCAGTAAAACCCTGTCTCCTAAAGCTCCTGTATCATAGCCGATGTGAAACATAGGTATTCTCGCTCCTTTGCCCTTCATTCAAATGCCAGGGCCACTGTAGGGCATGGCACAAAGAGTGAGACAGTACTGTGGCATTCTGATTAGATTGTAACAAAAACATTTTCCTAGATGCTCTCTCACTAGTGGACAGTCCAACAAGAGAGGGAACTGGGAAGCAGAACCTCCCGGACACTGCCGCTAATGAACATCGGGTCGACACTGACCTGCATGTGGCGCCGCTGTGATCAGCACACACAGGAGTTCACCGCCACGCTCCCTGCTGCTCTTTACACTTTACAATTGAAAACACATGACAATAGGCTGAGAAAACTGGTAACGAGCCACTGTAAGATTATATACTGACATGAAAGCGAAAAGCAAATAGAAAGGGGAAAGAAATGGAGGGTTAGAATGTAAATAACCTAAGGTATAAAGAACTACTTTATGCCATTCATGGCACAGAATCTGCATTTTCAGTTTATGTGAAAAAAAGTCTTATCATGGAGATAGAGTTTGAAAGAGGCTTCCTGTGAAGGAATAGGACAAGTCGTGTCAGCTAAATAGGGGAAAGAGCTCACCAGACGTGGAGATTGTAGTCTCACAAGAGCCAACAGTGTATGAAGGGGGTAGTGGACAAACGGGTTCATCAAGTGGAGGCTATGGACTAAATCCCAGGGGTGAAAGGGACCTATACTTGTCTGCACTTCAAAGAAAATGAAAGCTCACTCTTTCTTTGCTCCATAATTCTGTTATATCCTAACGTGAAAGGCTTATGCCTACAGCAAATGGGTGCTCCCACCTTGAAGGCAGGGAACGATCTGGCACAGATTTGCCACCTTTGCCTCAAGATGGCAGATGTAAGAGAGGAATGCAGAATCTGGGTGGGTGCTCTGAGTAGATTTGACAGTGATGCAGGGAAGGCCACGGGCTCTCGGAAAGTGACACCGGAGTGAAAAGGAAAGACTATAAAAGCTGTGAGAGGGAAGAAGGAAAACATTTGCTCATTATGTTTCTTTTGTCGCTTTTAATTAATGCTTTGTTTCTTTTATGAATATAAGAAAATGTCTCGTGAACTCCTTCCTATTTCTTTTCAGTGGTGTGTGATTTGAATTTATATGAATCTATATTTTTAAAATGGGGGAGGGGGGCTTCTTCCCCAGGTGCTATGATGTTAACTAACCATCATGAACATTACCCAGTTTATTTTTATTTTTTTAAAAATTTTCCCCATAATCTGTCCAGTTTATTTTTAAAGAGCTCAATTTGGCTAGTAGTAAACAAAATCCAAATATGTAATTGTGGAAGCTATCTGCGTTATTGACATTTGCCCTGAACCCTTTAATCCGCTAAGTTAGTTTGTCCCAAATCTACGTTTCCTTAAACACCATGAGATGCTATGAAAACGGAGGTGGTCTAGATGTGAACATTCAGGAGAGGTTAAAATAATTCTCAAGAGAGGTGACAGGAATTGATATTATCACACCTGGGGGATGAGAAAATTAAAGGGTAACAAAAGAGACCAGCCTGTATCTACTTGAGAAAACTGGACGTAAACACTTCAGTTAGACAAGAGGGAGAACTTAAATTAGAAATCACTCATGAGACGACTTTGGAGTTGTGACAATGGCAATCTTTGAACTGGAATGGACAAACCTAGTTAACGCAGAAATTCACCTGTCTGCGAGATAACGGTTTGATTCAGACCCTGTCTTCCAAATCTATCATTTGATGTTACTTTTTGCCTAATGCAAGTGTAAAACGACATGAAAAGATAACGTGTTGCTGTAAATCTTTATTAGTGAACTCACATTCCTTGTAATAGAACCAGGAGGGTGAATAAGAGATCCCCTTTTGACTTATGTGATATTATCTTCTACCACAAATTCAGATTCACTTTCTTTTTATCGGAATTTTCTTGAGAAAATTCAAGGATAATAAAGAACTGTGCGTTTGGCTCACTGCTCATATATTTTCTCATTATTGTGCTTCTTTCAACCTCACCTGGTTAGTAGAATCTTTTTTTTTTTAAATCAATATAAACAGGACCCCCTTTTTTTTTTTAAAGATTTTCATTTTCATGGTGTCATCACTGACACCGACAGCTGCCTAACTGTCATGTGAAATATATAATTGCCTCAGGAAGAACAGTCCTGGACTGATTCTTTCTCTTTGATATTAAAAAGAAGTTAGACAGGCTTGCTAAGCCCCAGGCCTCTGAACTTTCTGTCAGTTCAGGAATTCTTTTTATTTACCAGATATTGTATTCATATATATCTTCTACGTATATCAAATACTTTTTCTCTGGAGTAACTTTAGTGATAAATTATTTCTCTGCTTTGTCTCAGAGATTGCTTCTTGCACTCTTTTTTGTTCTAGATCTTTCCCTATAGCACCTCTCTCATGTTTGAAAAAACAAAGAATTCATGTCTTTACTTAATATGTCTCTAGTAAAAGTAAAACCCTCTCTTCAAATTCCAAATATCTCATCTGCTTTCTAAATTTTGAGTTTAATTTAATGTGGGCTTTTACTTTTCCTAAAGGATGAATTGTTGCATCTACCTTTTTTTTTTTCCTCTTCATGCTTTATTTTTTTTCACTGTTTCCTAAAAAGAATCATTCTTCAAAGCCTGACCCCCAACTGCATTAACATTCTTCACTTTCCCTCTCTGTACCCATTCTAGCTTATCAAAAACTCTCTCTCATTCAGGCTAAAATGGAAATCTCTAACTCCTGTCTTTTTATAAAGGAGTCTTACTTCTTTTTTCTCATAGAGATAGCATCTCCTTTAACATTTTCTAATTGCTCATTTTAGCAACCTGATCTTTTGGATCCTTTTCAAGGAATCCATAAGAATGACATTCCCTTTTTTTTTTTTTTTTTTTAGGAGGGGGGAGAGGACGGACAGTGGTAGGAAAATGATATTATATCATGATAGAATGATTGCCTACGGGCAAAAAATCTCAGTGAGAATTAGAGAATTGAGGGTGGAGGAATTAGTACAGGAATTACAATGTATGTCAAACTTCATTACAATTGTAGACTTCTGCTTACCGTGATTTTAAGTTACTTTCTTGATATCTTTGTGCATTTTCCAAAACTGCAGCCAACTTGAGTAAAATGAGTTAGGTAAGCATAGTCCCCTGGCTCATTTCCACCACCCTTTAAACTCTACGAGAGTCCATGCATTCCTCATTTATTTCTTGAGGTCCTAGGGATATATTTCACCTGTGTTCAGGAGTGAACTCACCTTCTGCGGGAAGTACCAACACACAATGTGCACAATCATCACTCTGCTGCTGGTGTCTGTATCGAGAACATGCAGGCTGCTGCAGCTGCCCGAGTCACCGCTGTCCAGCCTCTGCCACGGTACTGAACTGAGTACTGTGCCCACACCATTTAGCCGATGCCTTGGTGGCACCAGCATGTCTGTGTAGGAGGTAGGTGGGCACAACCCCCAGGATGGAGGTTGCTGAGTAAGCTCTGATGTCCTGGCTACTTAGACTGCTGACTCCTACACGCCTTGGGGTAGCATGACTGGGTTTTGGAGTCCTTCAGGGCCTGGTCAAAGCTAGGGCACTAGCCATTTAGGGTTGAATTTGGTCCTCACTTAAGTCATCGCTCAAGACTCCTTTGCAGATACAGCCTCCTTGAAACTCACTGCATTCCTGGAAACCCAAAGTACCCACAGACAGCAAAGGAGACACGTCTACAGCAGCAATGTTTAAAGCATGTCCCTCCAGGGGCACCTCAGTAAGGGCACCTCCCTTTTCTGCTCCCACCCTCTTTACTTTCACAGGGTAGGAGGGCAGGATGACAAGAGAGTGGTGACAGTCTGGGGTGCCCAACTGGAACAGAAACCATATTCTTTCAGACGTGTTTGTGTACAGGAGGGTCATGTGGCACTCCCCGTACCCTCTGCCCTTCTCCCCACCTCTGGGCCTGATAGGAGCCTTGGAAAGATTGTATGGCACATGCAGGCAGGGAAATCAGTGGCCCCAAACCAAGACACTGCCAGCCAAGGACACTCATGAGCCAGGGGACAAAGGACAAGGAAGTACCTAGAACAGCTCTGAGTGCTGAAAAATTTTGTTTCTAGAGACACTTCATTTTTGCTTGTGATTTTTTCCCATTTGGTTGCTTTCACCAGTTATTACAATTATGCTATTTTCTTTCTTTCCCCTCAACATTTTATTATGAGAAATTTCACACCACAGTGTTGAAGGAATATGACGGTGAACACATTTTTCTGTTACCTGCTTTAATACATTTCTATCAATATGGAGGGCTTTTTTTTATCTCTCCCTCCTCCCCAGTTTTATTGAGATATAATTGATATGTTACATTAGTTTAGGGTTTATAACATAATGATTTTATGTATTTATGTGAAATGATTATCACAATAGGCATAGTTAATACTCATCACCTTACAATTAAATTTTCTTGATGAGAGCTTTCAAATATACAATACTGTATTGTAACCATTATGAAATTTTCTTTAAATCCATTTTGTTCCTCCACTTTTAAAAATGATGACTCTTTTTTCTATTAATTTACATTTTTCCATTGTCACATTTCTTTTCTAGTATCCTTTGTTTCTAATTGCTTTTATATTTTTCACCCAATTTATTCCTTTTCCATTTAGATACCTCTCCTTTAAAATAATTTTTACATCTTTTTTGCAGTAGCCACGGAGGCAAAGAGAAAGTCACCAAAACAGGGAGGCCTTGAGAATAGCAGTACTTCTGTTCCCCCTTAATAGTTCCCAAATCTCCTTTAAGATTCAATCTGCTAAAACCTTAACTTGAGTGACTCAGGAGACCACCAAGTTTCAAATTTCCTTCCAGGATAATGTTAATATACCTGCAATAACAGCACATTCAAAATGCCGGAATGGTGTTGTTTTCTCAGTTCCCTTATGAAGGGAAACATTATTTAAAACCCACAGTCTCTGCCATATATGACTGTAGACACTGGGCAAAGCTCCAGGGCAGAGCTGGGCAGAGTTACACAAAACAGAGGGAGGTAAGTCAGAGTTCCTTTCAGGCGGAGAACATTAACAAAATATCCCTCCTCTGACTTCAACAGGGACTTGGGTTTTCTGTACATCATAAAAGTGACCTTGTCCCTTGTTGAGGTTCTTCACGGGTATGTCACTGGAATTACTGAGGGTATGGGGCTTTGGCTGCCATGGTGATTGAGGAAGAATAAAGTGTCTTCCCTCCAGAAGGAGAGAGGAGGACTTTTGTTACAACAACAACAAAAAAAGATCTTTGCTGTAAAGTCTGCATGTTTAAAAGCAAACCAACAAACAAAATCAAGACTAACTGAACTGCCTGTTATCTTGAAAGCCCTCGAGGAGGAGGAGCTGGAAGAGGTGGACTGCCCTAGTCCAGGAGGCTGCACCGCCCCCGCCCTGGGGAGGAGAGAGGGTGAAGAGGGTTGGGGAGGGCGATCCATGCAGTAAGTGCACCGACTCAGATTATATGGGAAATTCCAGGGCAAAATGGCCCATGAGTAGCTCCTGGTCATTCAAACCTGTGTTCAAACCCTAGAGAGACCAGGAAGCCATTTTCATAGGCGTAGGCACTATGAATTTGCAGTACGTGCAGTGCTGAAAGGGTTATTAATACATGCAATTGAAGAGATTGTCTTGCTTTGCCTTCATGACCTAAGTCATCATTTTGACTTACTGCATTTAATGGGGCTCATCCACACTTAATTCCCTCTTTTGCTCCCCCCAGGGAAAATTAGTCCTTTAGTGGTGCTGACAGCATTTTCCCCACATTAGTCCTGCATTAGGATACTGCCCTAAATCTTTCCCCCAGGTTTTCCCTTATCAATATCCAACTCCATTCTCTTCAGAAGGAAAAAGGGCATGATAACTAAAGTTATATGAGCATTAACTTTAACAGCCAAGAATTAAAAAGCAAGATAAAAATCTAACATTAGGCGTATAATTATATAAATGAGGGCACACTGGCATTATGGAATATTGTATGATCAGATCATTAATGCAAACCAATTAATAAAAGGAAATACTATCTCAGTAAACAGCAACATGTGAAACTTCATGTCTTTTTGCAGAAAACTCAATACTTAAGCCTCCCAACTGGCAAACTATAAAGTACATTTATAGTCAATTTATGAATTAAAAAGAAAGCCTAAACAGAAAAGATAAAGATGATGAGTAATGATAGAAGCACCATATATTAAATATTTTAACAAATTAGAAAGATTAAAAGTAAGCAAGTATTTGGCTCAAGAAACTAAAGGAAAATAAATGAAAAATAGTAAATATGATACAGAAATAATGAAGTAAAATGCTAAAACCTATGGTGATAACCAACAAATCCAACGATCATTTTTAGAAGGACAATCAAAGCAGACAAATCTCTGGAAAATAAATCAAGAGCAGAAATAATATTAGGCACAGAAGAGAGGATATAAAGAGTAGTGATGTTAAAGTTTCAAAGGGAGTATTATAAACAAATTTACTTAATAAAAATTTAGAAGTCTAAACAAAATGAAAAAGGTTAGTGAGATCAATTCATTTTAAACGTTCTGAATCAACCGTTTACACTAAGAAAAATCAAACTGGTGACAAAGATAGTACCTTCCACAAGAGCCAGCAGACAAGAGTGGTTTATAAAAGAGACTACTGAGCCAGCAAGGAACAGATAATCCCTGTCTATAATCTATTTTAGAATATGGAAAAGGAGGGTAGATATCTCGACAGACTTTTGTGTTTAATTTTTGGATACGATATCAGATAAAAGCTGCAGAAAAGATCAACAGGTGGATAATTTCAATCATGGAGATAGATAAAAAATTACAAAGTTTCATTACTACAGCAGTCCATTCCAAGAAACTGCATCCAAATTCCATTCCAAGAAACCATAACCAAATTCGGTTTATCCATGGACTGTAGAGGTAGTACAATGAGAAAAACCTATTAGTGTAAAACATTGCAATTCATTATTAATAGACTTTGGGTTTACAAAGCATACTGGAGTATAGAATTTGCCCTGAATAAATAAAAATGTCTTACAATTGTACTGGAGCAAAACCTCTGGAACAAAAATATCCATTTTCTGGCATCAAAAGAGAAAGGGGGGGCCTCCCTGGTGGTGCAAGGGGTTGAGTACCATAGTGTGGAGCTTCCGCAGCCACCACAGCATGAGTTTGATCCTCGGCCAGGGATGTGACCCACATGGCACAGCAGACCTCTCCTGTCTCACCTGCTGCTCCCCTCAACATTGTATCTCAGTCAATCTTCCTGTTCTGCTCCCCACTCTGTCTCTGGTGACTCTTCTCACTCTCCTTGTGCCTCTGGCCTGTGCCCCAGCTCTTGTATGCATAAGTAAATAAAATCTTTAAAAAAACAAAAGAGAGAGAGAAAGGAGCCTGCAACTGGCTGTAAGCTGATGGCCTAAGATCCCAGCTGTGGGAGAGGAGGGGCTGCTGCCATGTGATATTCTCCCAGTGGCAATGCAAGGGCTCAGATGCTTTGAGTGCAGGAATCCTAAGATTCTGCTTAAAGCAGGTCCAAGCTATTGGGTATATTATCTACGTCTTTCAAGCCTTCAGCATGTCTTGTTCGTTTTCTCCCTTTTGTGTGAGTTATATTATAAATGGAAAGATCCATGGATTTCTCCCATGTCTGCAATGGGGTGACCCACAATGTGGGACCCACAGAGCACCCATCCCATGAAGATCAAATACAGTGGCAACAGTATCACACTGGTACAGTTTGGGGGTGATAACTCACACATAGACCAGTGGAAAATTGTAAAAGAAAAATATGTGTATTTAAAAAGATAGGTAATCTCAGGGTCTCCCTGGTGGCGCAGTGGGTTGAGCGCCGCACTGTGAAGCACCCGCTGCACAGCAGCACGAGTTCAATCTCTGGCCAGGGAGGGGACCCACATGGCGTGGCGGACCTCTCCTGCCTAGCCCGCTGCGCCCCTCAACAGTGTATTTCAGCTGATCTGCCTGTTCTGCTCCCTGTTCTGTCTCTGGTGAATCTTCTCACCTCCCACACCTCTGGCCTGTACCCCAGCTCTAAATGCATAAGTAAATAAATCTTTAGGAAAAAAAAAAAGATGGGTAATCTCATCCTTTAGCCAGTTTGAAAAGTCCGAGGTATGAATTTCTCATTTCTTCCTAAACTCTAACATAGCATAAGATTTTTATTTTCTATAATTTCCCTTTGTTTCCTCTTTACCTTGTACCTTTTTTCAGTTTTGTCTAGTACAAACATTATCTGATAATACCTACCACTTACAGAGTTTCAGAGTCCAATAATATTTTTTACTGCATTTATTTCTTATACTTCAGGTTATCTTTTTCTACATATTAGTGCTGAGGACACTGCAATTAAGATAAAGGGACTTGTCAAGGTAAATGGAAGGTAAATGTTCATGCTATGAACAGTGCTTACCTGGCTGAAACCTATGCCCTTAGTCACTACACTATGTAGCCAGTTCTCTATCTTTTTGCTCTTAAAGCACTACAAAGGAAGTCTTGCACACTGTTGGTTGAAATGTAGACTGGTCCAACCCCTGTGGAAAACAGTACGGAGGTTTCTCAAAACATTGAACATAGAATTACTGTATGACTCAGCAGTTGTACTCAAAGGTAACTACCCAAAGAATACACAAACTCTAATTCAAAGGGATATACACACTCCTATGTTCATTGTAGCACTGAATACAATGGCCAAGCTGTGGAATCAACCTAAGTGCCCAAGCACAGATGAGTATATTGGGAAGATGTGCTATAGATACACAATGGAATACTACTCTACTGTCAAAAAGATGATCTCTTTCCATTTGTAACAACATGGATGGAGCTGGAGAGAATTATGCTAAGTGAAATAAATCAGAAGGGGAGAGAGATATACCAGATGATGTCACTTATACGTAGAATAGACAGGAACAAATCAAAGGATCAGATAAAGCCAAATCAATAATAAACTCTAGAAATCTTATTGTTTTAGTAAGGATACCGGAAGAGCAGGCAAACAGGGAGAGCAAAATGTGGAGGGAGCACAATGGACTATTGTGAAGGACAATGGATATCTTGGTGGTGGGTGTGGTGTGGTAACAACACCTAAAGGGGATGACCTTATACCTCTAAATCATACACAGTGTTGTAAACCAATGTCAACTCAATTAAAAAAATCAAAATAAAATTACAAATCATAGTTTATAGCATTTTTGCTCACCATAATATTCCAGCTTTTCTCAGCAGTGTTTGGCTGGTATTTACTCCTTGAAACTAGCCTGTAGAAAAGCTGAGAAATGGGCATTATTCTAATGAATATTTATCTGTTGTACTAATCAATGGCCAGTCCAGGAAATAAAGGACCCTCTAGGTATACTGAGAAGGAAAGAGATTTAATATAGACACAGGGAGCTATCGGAAGAGTCGGGGGAGCAGCCTTTGAACTCCTCCAGATGCAGTAACAGGCAAAGCACAGCTGCTCTCACAGGACACCCTCCATCCTGAGAGTACTTTTGGAAATGAGGAGTTGAAATCACACATTCTATAGCTGCCAATCACATGAGCGAAAGCCACAACTGAAAAGTCCCATCTGCCGCTGCATTGCTGCAAATACTGCTCACAAGCCGGACAGCAAGACAATAGGTACGGAAGCCTGCTGCAGGCAAGAACATGTTTCTTTCCTCCATGCAAACCTGCAGAAACAGTCAAAATAGGCACAGGGAAAATGGCCTCCTCCTCTCTCTACCCTGTGAAATCCCCATCCCCAACACTCCTCCATCTTCAGATGCACCAGTTAGACAGGACCTCATTTCCATCTGGAAGCTCACAGCATCTAGAGATGTGTTTTTCGCTTTCTCCCCTCCCTATAGAGGAATGGCAGAATGGAGATAGGAGAATCCACGCCTCCCACTGCGTGTGACAGCGCTGAGGTGGAAGACCTTCCAACTGTCTGCTGCACTCCTAAATTTGTTCTCCTGTGAACTGAATGTTCATATCCTGTACGGATTTTCTCTTTTTGGCTGGTTGCCCTTTCTTTATGATTTATAGGCATCTATTTATTCTGAACACTAATCACTGCTGGCTGTATGCACTGCAAATACCTTCTTTCACTCCTTTTTTGGTCATAAATGCTATTATAATTTTTTCAAGCTTATCAGGATTCTCTTTTAAGGTATCTTCTTTCTGTATCTTTTTATTCTCTATCCTGAGGTCATCAGCTAAGTCTAAGTGCATTATCTTCCAAAGATTTTAAAGCTTTATACTTCATAGTTAGGTATTCATCCATCTGGAATGTACTTTGGAGAATTGTAAGAGAGAGAAGTGGTTTTAATTTTCTATGATGTCAGACAAATGGCTGCACAATTTCACCTTTTATTGAGTATTTCACCCTTTGCCTCACTGATACAGAACGTCTTCTTACCTGAAACCTGGTTCCCTCTTATACTTGGAGCTTCCTGCAGCTAGCTCTTTAATTTGGCCAAATAAGTGTTTGTTTACATCTAATGTAACAGCATACAGTTTTAATCACCATAGTTTCATAATATATTTTTTCTGACTCAGAAAGCTCTTACTCTTTTTGTTTTAAATCACCAACTCTTCCTGATCCTTTACCATTCACAGAATTTTAGAATCAATAAATTTCAATTAAAAAGAACTGGAGTGCAATTTGGCACTGCATTACATTTATAATTAATGTGAAGCTAAAGGACAGTGTTAAAATATCAAGTATTCACATTCTTATGCACAATCCATTTTATTTAGGTGGATCGTTTTTGATATCTTTTAATAAATCTAATTTTCACCGTAAAAATCTTAAATATATTTTGTTAAACTTTGTTCTATATACATTGCAGCTTTTGTGATTCTGCATGGAAACATCTTAGCTTTTAATCCTTGCCTGTCAATGGTATATAGGAAAGCATTGTTCACCTCTGCATTTGCTCTTACAGATTCATTTTGATTTTTTTTTTCTTTAGCTAGTTATAGCCTCTGAGAATATTGACAACTTTGTTTTTCCCTTTCCATCCTTACACCTCCTATTTCATGTCTCATGTGCTAAGAAGTCTGGAGCAACGTTGAATAGTAAAAGCACTAGGAGCAAGGGGCAAACTGGATTAAGGGCCAGCTGGTTCTCACCAGGAGTCCTAATCTGTAAGGGGCAGTGCAAGTTCAGTGGAATAAATCAACTTTACAGTGCCAAAAAACTCAGGTCTTCAGGAGCAAAGCCTTACATTATTGGCAAAATGAATACTGGCCCTGCACCCATCACAGTGACAATGCCCTGAGTAGAAATATATTTGAAAAACCACACCTTGCCAGCCAGCCCTGAAGCCTATTATATAGACAGTCACCTGTACCCAGCAGTTATCAGCAGCTAAAATTCTAAGACAAAAGAATGATGGTAAAGTGCTGTTTTCTGGGAACACATGATTTTTCCTTACTGTCTACATTTTAATCACTTTCTTATTCCATTCCCAGTCCAGAAGGTGGAATGTAAATCTCAAAAATTAGAAGACGTCTTTTCCTTTTTAACGTCAGCCACTGAAAGCAAATTAGTAAGCACATTTATAGATGAATATGATATTAATAAAAAATTGGTATCTCTCCATCTTCAATAAATCCATCTCAATGACAATTGCTTGAAGATGATTTCCAAAGGGCACTAGATTATTATTTAGGACCTGAGTGAGGACCTACGAGCCATTGAACGCAAAAAGGGATTTGAGCATGACACATCTTCAAGAATCTTTTGTGACCTTCCCAGATAGTGGAAATTGTCAGAAAGTTAGGCATAATTGTGTATACACACACTCAGGCCAACTCAAATACATTATATAAACTTAGAATGGAGGTTACGGACATTTGTCCATCTGCCTTTGAGGGAGAGACGGCCCTTCTGATATACATTTGACATATCCTTGATTTTCCTTCTTTACTTCACAGCCAAACATTTATATTATTTTGGTCTTTGTTTTTGGACAGTTTTTTGGATCTATGCCAATATCTCATAATTCAGCCCTGCCACTCACTCATTTCATTTTTGTTTAAAGCTTTTGCTTTTTCCTTTTTTCTTTCTCCATGTCATACTTGCTTTTGGTTTTTGTTAGTTTTTTTTTTTTTCTTTTTTCCTGTCACTCATGCTATAGCAGCTCAGAAATTTTGCAACAGAGTGTAGCTATACTAACCAACACTCATGTCTGTGTGTGTGTGTGCATGCGCACGTGCGTATGTGTGTGTGTAGAATGAGAGAATGAAACTGAATAACAAAAGAGCCTTTCCTAAAGACAAACAAAACTTGCATAGATCAGCCACCGAGCAGGTCTGAAATATGTATGATAAATAGGTCACACACTTAGAGGAGCTACCGCACAGGTTGCCAAGTAATAAGTATACTTTTTCAATTAGAGATGCAAGAAAGGTTTAAAATATACACACAGTGTGTTTATTGAAGATGAAAGTAAAGTAATAACACTTAGAATAAATCTGAATATGATGAGAAGTAAACAAATAGCAGAGGAAATCCCTAGTTGAGTATAATATATACATAGAATCATTTTATTCCTAAGAGAACAAATATTTATCATCTGACTCCACTTAAGTTTATTTGAGTACCTTACACAGGGCCCCTACCTCCCAGGCCATTTGGAGTTACATATTTACTCAGAGGATCTTCTTGGAACCCTCCCAGCTAGTATTGAATATTCTTGCCAAAAGTGATCACTTCCAAACTGTCCTGCATTTCTCCACTAGAACATCTCAAAGATGGAAACAGAAGCAGAGACAGAAGCGCTACCAACTCTACTGCTTGTTTTCTACTGGCGAGATGCACACGTAAACACAGCCGTACAGTAACAGCTGGGAGAGAAGACCTTCAAGTGCAGAGCAGGCAGGAGGCCTGTGCGCGCTGTGAGATCTAGAAATACCAGCAGACCTTAGGTATTCAGCAAACTGAGTGCGGGGATGGTGAGGTACACGATATGAACTAAAAGTTCATAGGGGGACAGGTCTCAGGGTCCCGAAGACTGAGCTAAAGAATTTGGAATTTTTGTAGGTGTGACATGACAAGCGTTTGGAGGTTAGTGAAGAAGGAAGTTAGGGAGCCTGGTCTCTAGGACCGTCACCGGGGAGTTGGATGACCTTAGATAAATTACCTCACTTTTTGGGTTCCAGACCCACATCAATGAGCAGAAAGTCTACGAAGTTCCTACCAGTTTTTCATTAAAACAGTGCGTGCCTTGGGGTGTTCCAGATTGTTTTTATTTAATCCTTGCAATAATGCCAAGTAGGTCTTACTCTTCCTGCTTAATACCAACAGTCTGAAGATAGTAACATATCCAATAAGTGAAGATTTGAACGCCTATGTATTTTTGGAAAGGTTTGAACAAGACATGTGAGCGATTCCTTAAATCTAAATATTTTAGGGGCCTCCCTGGTGGTGCAGTGGGTTAAGCAACGCACTATGAAGCAAACCGCAGCCACTGCAGCACGAGGGAGGGGACCCACATGGCACAGCAGACCTCTCCTGCTGTGCCCGCTACTCCCCTCAGCAGTGTGCTTCAGTTGATTTGCCTGTTCCGCTCCCCGCTCTTTGTGGCGAATCCTCTCACCCCACCACACCTCTGGTCTGTACCCCAGTGCTTGTATGCATAAATTAATAAATCTTTTTTAAAAATCTAAATATTTTAATAAAATGTGAGAACACAGTTGCTATTTGAAAGATATTTACACAGTAGGTAAATATCAGTCTTTTATGGGGGTGAAATAAAAAGAAACGGGTTGCAAATACAGTAGCTCAATAGTGGTTCCGGTTAAGTACAGGAGCACCTTTAGATAGTGGAGGCCATTAGACATGATTGACGTCATGGGCATGTTTTCTCTGGAGTTTTTTTTTCTTAAGCAGAGTCCTTCCTGTCGTAATTATTTAGTGTTGTCCTGACCAGACATAAGTAGTTGAACAGGACAGACACTCACGGAACTTTTTGATTGATGGTCTAAGCTGGAAACATTTACTAACCAAATATGCTACTACATCGCAAGGGACAGAAATTATCTGACATACTTAAATGATCATACTGCCATAGCCTACTATCAGAAATATTTTCTGGAAAACGGAGAGGCTTGTTATTTTAAATTGATTTTAAAACTTCTCAAGTTATTGAGACTCAAATGTGTCTATGCATACATATATATTTTATGCATACATATGCTTGAAGAAAGAAGACCTGTGAATTCACTTACAGTATTCATAACATTCATGAAGAATTTATTTGTATTAGTGTTTCTGAACTTCTAAAGACACTTATGTCTTTAGATAAAACCGAGAATTCCACATATGCACTTAATGGTTCTCTAATATGAATGTTTTTCTTGGGTGGGGGAGACTCCCAATCTACAAACTGTTCCTCATAGTAGATAAGATTTTGACGAGCTTTCTTCTATAGATCAGTAGTTTCTCTCATGACAGCAGTTTTTTCTCTTTTAACATAAAATTAAAGCTTACCATGTGTTTTTAAAATTATACCTTATCAATCTACCTCTACAGATTCTTATTTGTCATTACAGTCTAATCTCCTTCTGCATTCCAAATTTAAGTATGTGCCTGAGTGTTTTCACATAATCTCGGCCCACTATTTAGGGGGCCAGGGTGGGGATAGGAAAAAAAAAAACAACCCAACAACACATAAAGCTGAAATGTGAGGAATAATTCCCAAATAACTAGGTATGGAAATTTCTTTAAAATTGTGGTACATTCTAAAACAGTGCTCAAGGGGTTAACTTTTTAGCTGTCTTAGTAAAATTCACCTGTCTCCAGTCTTCTTGGTATCTCCTTTGTGATTAGCTGTTATTTCAAACACCCACCGAAAAACTTTGCTAGGCTGCCTTTGAATGATACATATATTCTTCAAGGAAGCTAATGAAAACACAGCTGAAATTCTTTCGGAAGGGTCTTTTGCATTTCCACTTAGAGGGAAGCATCCCTATGAGAACCTTCTACCATGCTACTCGGCTGACATTTCACATGGATCTATCGCTCTTGAAAACTGTCCTTGAGGAAAAACTATACCAAAAAATGAATGCAAAATACTGGCTTCCCCATTATTATAAAAGTCAAATTACTTAATGTCTAATTACCCCTCTTAGATGCAGTTACACATTTGTAAACAGTCATAAATGAAAAAGAGGAACGATTATGTTTGAAATTTGGTCACTGAAGTTACTGGTAATTTGGTTGATTCAATTTCCCCCATGCCCCAGTATCAGTTGCCAAATATCTCACTCACTGGATAGTTGCCAAAGCATTAAGATCCTAATGAAGAATGTTAGTGGCGTTATTAAGTTATTACTATTCCTATTACCCCCTCCTCTTCTCTTCTGCTTTTCTTCCCTCTACTCCCCAAATAGGCACATTGTCTGCAAATGGCTAATCATCCTGCCCAACTTTAGAATGCCATTAAGACACTCTCAAAAGCCAACTGAAATAGCAAGTCCCACAGAAAAGTGAGCTATTAACAATGCACATGTAATAGCAACCGCAATTATGATAAACAATAAAAATGTACTCATTAGAAGTATTAAGGCATTCAAGGTTTGAAAAAAATTTCCTTTGATTAATTAGAAAAGTGAAGAAAGTCGACTGAGTCCTCGTTTTCACCTTCTGGCTACTCTGATAACTCCTATCTATTCCCTTATGTGCAAATGCCTATCAAATTAATATTTACAGCAAGAAGGCTGGCATCTTCACTTGGATGTTAAAGGAATTTCTACTCCAATGTTTTTAACAGCTTTACTGAGATATAATTAACATATTACACAATTCATCCAGTCAGAGTACAATTTGCTATTTTTAGTAAGTTCACAGGGTTGTGTAATCATTACCATGGTCTAGTTTTATATTTTCTTCTTCCCCAATAGAAACTCCATAACCATAGCAGTGCTTCTGTCCTCTAAGCCTTTAGTTCTAGAAAATCATTAATCTATATAGATTTGTCTATTTGTGACTTTTTATATAGTGGATATTACATAATACCTGGTCTTTCAGATTGGCTTCTTTCACTTAGCCATAATGTTTTTAACTTTTGTCCATGTTGTATCAGCATTCTATTTATTTCTGTGGTTGAATAATCCATCCCACACATACAGCATCTTTTTATCCATTCATAAATTGATGGACATTTGGGTTGTTTACATCCCTTGATTATTATGAATAATAATGCTACAAACATTTGTGTACACACTTTTGTGTAGTCTTATGTTTTAATTTCTTTGGGGTAAATCCATAGAAATACATTTATCAGGCCAGTAGGTGAGCCTACATTTAAAATTTTGAGAAACTACCAAACTGTTTTCCATTATGTCTATGCTATTTTACATTCCCTATTAGCAATAAATGAGGGCTCCAGTATCTTCACATCCCAAAAAACACTTGTTGGTGTTTGTCTTTTTGACTATACCCATCCTAGTGAATAATAGGTAGTAACTCATTTACAATTTCCTAATGTCTAATGATGAGCATTCTTTCATCTACTTATTGGCTAATAGTATGTCTTCTTGGAGATAAATCAATTAAAATGTGGGCCCATTTTTTGTTTATAAAACACTAATTACAAGAGATATACACATGCCCATGTTCACGGAAGCACTATTTACAATAGCCAAGTTATGGAAATAACCCAGTACACAAAAACAGATGAGTGGGTTAAGATGTGGTATACTACTCAGTGGAATGCTACTCAGATATAAAAGAGGCCTCTTACTACTTGCAATAGCATGAATGAAACTGAAATGGGTCAAACTAAAAGGAATAAGTTATAAGAAGAAAGATAATTATCAGAGAGTTTCAGTTATATGTGGAACATAGCTGAAAAGAGATTAAAGATCAGTCAAAACAAACCAGTAACAGACCTAGAAGTCTGTCTGTAGAATAGAGGTTACCAGAGCAGGAGAGGGAAGGTGAAGAGGAGAGTGTAAGGGGCCCAAAGGACTATGTGGAGGACTATGGGTGCCTTGGTGGTGAAGGTGGTACATACATTTGAAGAGTGTTGCAAGCCAATGTTACCTCAATTAAAAAAAAAAAATGGAAGAACACTGACTAAAGTTTTAACAGAAAAAAAGTTACTTGTTCATAAAAAAATTAGGGTAAGGCCCACAGAATAAGACAATTGTCACTAAAAAGGGAGTTTATTTTTACAGTTTTCAAGAGGAGGAGCTATGATGTGCCAGCAAGTTCATATAGGGAAGCCCTAGGGGGTCAGTCACAAGGCAGAGGAGAGGAGGGAACTATGGACAAAAGCCTTCCTGTAGTTTCCACAGGAAGGAATCGATGATGTAGGAAAGAGAAGTTTATGATTTGCTAGTTGGAGTAACTTCAACAGGTTCTGTGGCACTGGGGGTGTCTGCTTGTCTGGTACCAGCCCTGGGGTGATTAGGACAGGTGGATGGTAGCCTGAGAACTGATAAGGGAGGAAGCTGGAGGTATGGACTCAGGAGTAATTGTTATGTATCTGAAATGTGCACCCTGGGAGGAAGAGTTTTCCTGCAGAGGGAGGTTGATGAGAAAGGCAGGTGATTCAGGCATATAATCAAGTTGTCTAGAAAAGGCACATCCAACATATGCATTTGGGGTAGGTGTTAAAAGCATCAAGTTTCTAGAAGCTAGAAGCATAGTTAATACATTTTAATTGGACTATTTGTCTTTTCATTGTTGAGTTGTATTATTTATATAGTCTATATACAAGTTTATGAGATATAATTTGCAAATATTTTCCCCCATTCTGTAGATTTTTACACTTTTTGATGAAATAGCTTGTGTTATTTATATAGTTTTATATAAATATATATATAGTAATTATTTATATAGTCTATATCCAAGTTTATGAGATATAATTTGCAAATATTTTCCCCCATTCTGTAGATTTTTACCATTTTTGATGAAATAGCTTGTGCTATTTATATAGTTTTATATAAATATATATAGTAATTATTTATATAGTCCATATCCAAGTTTATGAGATACAATTTGCAAATATTTTCCCCCATTCTGTAGATTTTTACCCTTTTTGATGAAATAGCTTGCAGTAAAAAGGTTTTAATGTTAATGTAGTACAGTGTATTTCTTTTTCACTTGTGATTTTGGAATCATCTGTGAGACCATCACCTAACCCAAGCTCACAGGATCATGCTCCCAATTTCTTTAGCATTACAGTGTTAGCTCTTACATTTAAGTCTACGATGCACTGATTATGTGGTTATGTATCAGTGCATTATGTATATGCATGTCATCATTATGTATGTGTATGTTGTATGGTGTGAAGTAGAAGCTGAAACTCATTCTTTGACATATGGATTTCCAGTTTTTTCTGTGCCATTTTTGAAGACTCTTTCCTCAGGGAATGATCTTGACACCCTTGTTGAAAATCAATGATCTACACACACAAGGGTTTATTTCTGGGCCCCAGAAATTATATTACACTGGTCTGTGGACCTGTTCTTAAGCTGGATCCATAGTAGTTATGGTGGTCATATTTTCCTACCTCTGTTTATCTTGCAAGAACAGCAGGACAGGCTTGCAAGAATGAAATAATGGGACAGAATTATCCATACCCAGTTTTATGAGAAAAGAATTTTTTCATAAGTTGACAATTGTGTTTCAGAAAGCAAGGCCTACAACAGTTTTGTTCACTGTCCTCAAGGTGAGCTCTCATTGTGTGGGATGAAAATTGCCATAGGTCAAAGGAACTAAGATGTCTGGCCCATGGTATGGGCATTTAGAAGGAAGGGGTGTTCGGTTTCGTTGTAGCACTGGGCTCAAAGTCAAATGATACCACAATTCAGCAGAAATCAGCCAATCGGGTTCTACCGATTTTTATTTTTAAAATAAATTCTTTGTTCCTCAGCTCTATAAATACTGCTCAAAGCCCCACCTTTGGGAACACTGATTTGAACCTTGCACCCAGTCTCCTTTCCACAAGATCATGTGTTAAATTGTTCCTTTCTTAAAAGCTGGTGCTTTGATTTCTGTGCCATTGGGCAGCAGGCCCACGTTCAGGTCGGTATTGGACAACTGCCAGTAGCATACTGTTTAGGTTACTGTAGCTTTGTAGCAAGTTTTGAAGAATGTGAGTCCTTCAACTTTGCACTTCTTTTTAAACAATGCTCAGTTGGAGCCTCCCTGGTGGCACAGGGGTTAAGTCACAGCACTATCAAGCAATTGCCAGCCACAGCCAGTGCAGCGTGAGCTCATTCCCTGACTAGGGAGCCAACCCATATCGCACAGCAGATCTCTCCTCCTCGCCTGCCCCTTCCCTCAGCAGAGTATTTTGGTCGATCTGCCTGTTCTGCTCCCCACTCTGTCTGGTGAATCCTCTCAATGCCCACCTCCTCCCACCCCCCAACCTCCTGCACCTCTAGCCTACTCCCAAGTTCTTGTATGCATAAATAAATCCTTTCATTAAAAAAAAGAATGCTTAATTAGATTCCTTGCATTTCCATATAGTTTTAGGATCATATTGTAAATTTCTGTAGGGAAGTAAGCTGGAATTCTGATAGACACCAAATCTATACATAGATTTGAGGATGTCTTTCCATCCTCAACTGGACTATTTGTCTTTTCATTGTTGAGTTGTATTATTTATAGTCTATATCCAAGTTTATGAGATATAATTTGCAAATATTTTCCACCATTCTGTAGATTTTTACTTTCAACAATGTTTTGGAGTTTGAAGTGTACAAGCCTTATATGTTTTTCTCTAAATTTATAATTTTTTTTTATAGAACTATAAATAGGACTGATTCCTTCACTTTGTTTGGATTTCATTTGTACAGTATAGAGATGCGATTTCTTTTTGTACACTAGTTTAACTTTTTTGTTGTTGTTTCTATTAGTTGTTTAGTGCTTTCTGAAGGGATTTCTGACTATAAGGCCATGTCATCTGCAAAGAGAGATAGTTTTTCTTTTCCAATGTGGTATCTGTTAAATTTCACTCATTTCTCTAAAGGATAGATCCTTGCTTGAACCGGCAGCACAACACTGAACAGTCTGGAGCAGACATTCCTGTCTTGTTCTGACTTTAGAAGGAAAGCTTTTGGGTTTTTACCATTCAGTAAGACATTAACAGTAGTTTTTTCTTTGCTATGACATTATTTAACTATTAGTATTTAACTCACTGAAACATAGGAGAGGGATGAACTGACAACTAGGAGATGGTGAGGACAACAGTGGATGGTATATATTATTTTCATGATCTGCTTCGGTGAAAATCAGAATTTGGATAGTAAGGGACTATAATATGGATGAGATATAAGTACTTCCCCTAAGTCATCCTTTACTTTTCTCATCTCCCCACCTCTCTTTCCTGTATCCTGCAGAAGTAGAAATATGGAGGGAGTTGGATGTATTAACTCTATTTTTCTCACAATTTTAATCTAATTATATTAATCATAATTGATGTTTCTATATGGAGCCAGAAATTATTAAGGCCTTATTCTTACAACACTTGCTTCTAGGTTGGTCCTGTGACATGCCCCATTCTCTTCACTAGTGCCAGAGAAGACTGTACAATACTTAAGTATTAAGGTGTAACAAGGTGTGTAATTATTGCACAATAACTTTCTCTCAGGGAGCAAAAAATGATACTGAACAAAAGGTAAGATGCTTGGAAATCCTCACTGTACAGTTATTATAACCTAACTGTGCAGCAACTATATCACTTTTGAGAAAATTTTTAAAAATTATAATGTAAATTGTTTAAAAAAAGAAAGAAAAATGCTGGGAAGAACTGTAAAGAAAATGCCAATTTATGAAATGTTTAACTATTTTTAACTTCATTCTAGTTAATGTTGCAGTAGATGATAATTTCCTTGCCTGTTGGAGACTGGTTTTTAAAAAATGTCTTCCAAAATTAGGTGAAATTTTATAACAGAACTTACTTTTCTTGAGCTGAGAGTTGAAATGATGGTTTATGAAAAGTGCTTATTAAACAAAATAGAAATACAAAGTTAAAAATTTCAAGCTCTTAGAGACACCGACATTCAAACTTTTCAGAGCAGAAACTGAACAGCTTATAAGGCTGTCAATAAGAAACATAAAGAACCCCAAATTAAACTAAATAAGACTTTATGGCTTAATATCTATATTTAACAGCATGTAGGTGGTTCGAGGGGAGGCGGTCTATTGGCGCTAGAATATCTTTAGGCTAATATTGTCATTTTGCTACCCTGAAGAATGCTTTTTCAACTATGGTCTTTCAGCATTTCCTTCAGACTCGTACAATTTAGAAGTGTGAGAGAAGTCTTCACAGAATGAACCTTTTATGGAAAGTTGACATTTTCTCTAACTGCTAATGCTATAAGGATAGGATTGTCTTATTTATCTTTCCATCCCTAAATCCTAAGACAATGTTATATTAAAAAAAAATTTAAAAGCTCCAAAAAACTTGTTGAATCAACTAAATATACAGATAAAATTAATCAGAGAGGCTAGTTTTCAATATATCATGTCATGACAAAAGAACAATTTTGTTAAGATGTCTAGATAAAATTAAGATACCAGACAAAGTCTGAGATCATATCTTGAAGGTTGTTGAGAAGTTATGGCTACCACTAGCTTCAATAAAGCATATGGACTGTTATCCATGGGTAGATGTTTTCATCGCAAATTTGCTGTATAAATAACAACTGACCTAAAAATAACAGATCCTTGAATGCAATAAAATTAAGCTATATAAAGGGGGAAATTGCATGGAGGTGACACAGTTTTTGAGAAATATATCACTCTAGATACTCTCCAAGGCCCAGAGATCTTAGCGATGGTAAAACTACTAAACCTCATGATTATCAGGTTTATTTGCTGCAAAGCCACATTGTATTGTTTACCAGGATCATGCAAAAAATATCCAGTATGTCCATTGAAGACATTGCTAGAAAATAACAAAAAAGGAGAGTAAAATCAAATTCTTAAAAAAGTATCTCATCACTATGACAGAAGAATTTCAACACAGTAAACCTGTTACCTGGTACTAACTGGTCTGTGGAGTACAGCTCCATAAAGTGTGACATTGGTCCCTGCTACTGGGAAAATAGGCAGTCAGTACAGGCAGTAGTAAGGTTAGTCTTGATTAAACGTATGGACTGAATGTGTCCTTCCAAGAATTCTTATGTTGAGACCCTGCTCTCCTGAGTGGTGGTGGTATTTGGAAATGGGAGCTTTTGGAAGTAATTGGGTTTGGTCATCGACAAGTTATTTAACCTGTATCTCAACTGTTCACATGAATAATAAAGATGAGAAGACCTGCATTACAGTAATGTGATATTTAAATGAGACGATATTGCAAGGGAAAAGGATAATTTTTTCTTTCCTAATTAGAGAAATTTCTAATTAGAGAAACAGTCTATCAACATTATTTCAACTGAAAGAACTTAGTATGTATATTATTTTGCTAGGACTGATGCACCACAAACTCAGCTGCTTCAACAACAAAAATGTATTGTCTCATAGTTCTGAAGGCCAAAAGTTAGTATCAAGGTGTCAGCTTTGTGAAGGCTGTGTGAAAGAATACGATCCCCGCTTCTTGCCTAGCTTCGGGTAGTTTCCTGGCAAATTTTGGCATTCCTTGGGTTATGAAGTATCACCCCAATCTCTACCTCATTTTCACATGGAACACTGCATGTGTGTCTGTCTCCAAATTTCCCTTTTTCTATAAGGACATGAGTCCTATTGGATTAGGGCCCACCCAGTATCGGCAATGACCTTATTTCCAAATACAGGTACAAGGCTAGTATGCCAATATATAAATTTGGAGAGGAAACAATTCATTCCATAATAGCATTCTAAACCATCTCTGCTAGTGACAGCTTTTTGTAAAATTAAGGATTTAATGTTAATAATTGTCAATCCATGATCATTTTCTCCCACCAAAGAGTATAGGTTTGTCAGATTGTCAGGTAATAATGTCTAGTGCAATAATCTGCATGAAATGTTTAATGAAAGCAATTACTGAGACATTCCCTTAGTTAAACATCATATAATTGTCTTCCCACAACATGGCAGAATAACCACAGAAGGTCAAATCATTATCAATGAAAGAACCTCTGTAATTCAGGGAGTTGTAATACTTATTATGATCAGACTAAGTCAAACTATATTGTTTGATTTCATATAATACCGTATTTTCTATGGGCTCTGATTAAGAATGATAAATAATACATGCATTATATGTTATTAGTTTTTAAGCATCTTTGAAGGCTACCCTACATTAGGATTAGTAAGTACTGAAGAGAGTTCAGCATTGTATTTGAAGAGAGTACTGACAATAATGGTGTTCTGCAGATCACTTACAGAAGATGTAGGTGTCCATCTAGTTCTCTTTTTTCCTCACTTTTTTTCTGAGTTATTTGTTTAAAAAGAAGCCAAGAAGCCACTATACATAAAACATGTACTAAGTGGTAGAAACAAAGCCTAACTAATAAGGATTCACATTTTGGAAGGGGCAACAGCCGTACATCACTAATTATAATGAATGTGGTGCTTCCACTCTGGATCAAGATACAGTAACAGGAATTTGAGCTTCTGCTGAAACAACTTTTTTTTTTTTAAATGACACAATCTATAAATCAAGTACTCTTAATTAAGACTTTGGACATCAAGGCAACAAAGCATGGGTGTCTGAAAGGAGAAATAACCTAGGTGAACCAGAAGGCTGCCCAGATTTACTGAGTTTCTAGGTCAAGTTCAGGGAGGGGAAGAATCCCCAGGGAGACCAGTAGATCTTATGAGTAGAGGAGTTAGAACTGAGAGTTCTAGATCAAGGTTTATATGGTAGATAATAACCAAGAAAACAGAGCACCCTGGAGACCCAGGATGGTCCCCTTTCCAGTCTTCAACTGAGTACTGGCGAGCACTGTAACTGAGGGAGCCCTCTGAGGTTAAAGAAAGAACTGCTTACCACGATCATAAGGAATAATACTCAGGGCTCATGTAAACCTGAGAAAACCAAAGTGGGAAATCTCTTAATTCACAGAGCATCAGCCTGATCCTTCAGAAATGGGTCAAAACTAGCCCTGAAAACCTTTTATGATCCAGCTTAAGGGAACTTGAAACCAAGACCCAAAAGGTTCAAACTCTCCAGGTACTTTGAAGTCTCGAAGACTATCTACAATACAAAAACATTCATACCTAACAGAGCAAAATTCACAATATATGGCATCCAATCAAAAATCATCAGACTGCAAAAAAGCTGAAAAGGATGCCCATATAAGAAAATAATATAATGGGAGTATAATATAATAGGGATATTCATGAGAAATTATGGGCAAAAGTAAAGGACAATTCAATCAGCTTGGCTGGTCAGTGTGGGGCTGGTCTTAAAGGAAGACATCCTGAAGAAGACATCTATGATGACCGACAACAGTGAGTAGGTGTTCTCCAGGAGAAAATGCGAGAAGGCTTTTGGACAGAGACCCTGAGAAGCACAGCACCGAGGCATGGAACTTGAAGTGGTTTGGTACGGTAGGAAGCCAGGAGAAGATTCAGGAGAGCTGTATGAGTCTGACACAGAAGGCATCCTGTTCTGCTGTTTTCTGCTGTAAAGATCCAGATCATCAATACTTTAGGATTTTGGGACCACACAGGCTATTGCACACACCTTTTTTTTTTTTTTTTTAATGACCCTTGGAGCACAGGTTGCAGATCCCTGCTGCAGGACAGGGCAAGGTGGGGTATTTTTCAGAAAGGAAAGTCATCATCAGCTTGCCTTTTAGATCATTCTGCCAAGATGTGGAAGATATATTTGAGGGATGAGGCAGGGAAACTGTTTAGAGAACTACTCAGAGTCCAATAGCGCCGGGAGCACAAGTGACTTTATGAGTCTGTAACTTCCCAGGGTTTATTATAGCCTTGTATGATAGACTTGGTAGTTGTCAGCATATAGCTCAGTTTTTCAAACTCGAGTGTGGATAAGATCACATAAGGAGAGTAGGCTGAGGGAGAAGAGTTTTATTTGAAAGACAGATATGCGCTAGACACAATTACTTGTGAGCTCATTCGTCCTTAACATAGCCCTGTAAAGACAGATGTCATTATCCCCGTTTCGCAGATGATGAACCTGAAGCAGAGAGGTTAAGCAGCATACCCAGACTTACCAATTAGGAAAAAAACTGGAATGTAAAACTGATCCATTTGGTTCTAACGCTCTCACTCCATTCTCTTAGCACTTATCTCTTAGTTCTCGCTAAGAGAACTAAGATACACGGGACAAGAGGTTTTCAGTTGCCACTGTGGCTTCTGTTCACAGCATCACCTCCTCAGTACCTTGTCCCCAGTCACACGTCTGAAGTCCAGGTGCACAAGAATAGGCCCAATGGCTCACAAAGGGAAGGAACTGGTGTTGCTGGCAAGCTTCTACTATGTTCTCATTTCTGATGAATACACCTTTCCACTTTGCAGCAACATTTTATACCCAAGTCCTTGAATTTAAACCAAGCCCCCTGCCCTGTCGCCAGCCCTCTGAAACTTAAGCAATTCAGACAGTTCATACATACAACATTCACATGATCCTTGAGACACTCTCCTACAGCGAAGAATTTCTAAAAGTCAGTCCTAGCACTGCAACTGTTCGCAAGGAGAAACTGGCCAATATTCATAATTCTTCAAACATATGGTAAGGCAGAGCATATTTTAAATATCAAGAACATTTACTCGAGACCTTCCCAAATGGTTTCAAAATTTTATTTAGAGTTTGGATAAGTATCAAAACATGTATTTACCTGACAGATCATGGCCTGCCTAAGCCTTTGGGGTGCATGTGTTTTCCATGCTATGATACTGAATATACATATTAACTAAATTTTGCATTAAGTTTTGCAGCAAAACAGAAAGGCTTTGATAGATATACAGGACTTCACTAAAGTAACTCTGACATACTTCTCTTAACATGAGTTTCCCCTTTTTATTTGTTCAGCATGAAAAACAAACACTGAACATATGGAAGGATAACAGGGAGTGCTGAAAACTTTGAAAAATATTGTGTTTAGGTTTAATTTTGGTTGCAAGGGACTTAATGTTTTGAAGGATCTAGTGCAATTTTTTTTCTTCATTCCTAGGAATTTGCCGATATGAGAAAAAGAGAATTGTGTTTGTCCTTGAACAACAAGCTTTGCGTAGAGGGAGGCAGCATGTGGAGAATAGATCCATTTTACTAACCAGAAGCTGATGGACACAGCGATGACCACATTTCATGGAACTATAGCAGTATGCTAAGAGAACGTGGGAAGACCTCAAATCTTTGACTTTTCTAATATTTTACTCTACTGATGTGAGAGCTCTTCTTTTAAAACTACAGGAGAGGACTGTGTGCACGTTGGGGTGGGGGCAGTTTGGTGACAGGCATGCGAGGCAGAATGAACCTATCCCCCTAAATCATACACAATGTTGTAAAGCAATGTTACCACAGTTGAAAGAAATAATGAAAAAAAAAACCCTAGAAATTGAATAAAACTACTGAAGATGAAGAACTATGATTTGGGGACTTATTCGGATTGAATTTCTATGTTAGAAACACTCAGTAACAGGAACCATGAAGTCATGAAGTGATATAAATGGTACAAAACATCAGTTTAACAACATAATACCTGAAATGCCACGGATTGCTTTAATGGTGCTTAGTTGAATTTTCTTATGTCCTGACTCTCCCCCCCCCTCCACACTTTTACTCCCCACATGCCCTGTACGATTTCTTTCCTACCATCCCCTTGTTTCCATTGAGCATTCATTGTCCAAAGTAACTAAATTCCATTTCTCAAGAGAAATCTCCTTTAACTGGCAGGAGAGGATAATCAGAGATGGAAAAATAAAAATATTGTTTTTCTCTAGCAGAATCACAAACATCTGACAATTCTTTGGCTTTCATTTCAAGTAAAAAGCATCCTTGGAAAAACACCTTATGACACCTCCTTAAACTTTTCTAGCAATTGACTTATTGATAAACCTTTCTATAATATTAAATCCATGGACAAATTCATTTTTTTCATCAAAGAATACAAAGGAGACAGTCTCTTCTATATAAAATTATATTATGTCCATTACATGTGTGTATATATACATATACTTATTTTCTTTTTTAAATGCAGCAATTTAAAAAAATTCTATTTTAATTGTAAACATAATAGCATAGTTTGTCTTTAGAACTGTATTGTTTCTGTGCAACATGAGATCTTGTGTGGATTTATAAGCTTTGAGAAATATAAATATAATAAAAGAGGCCAGTGTCACTGACATATCGTGAACACCCACCACTCGTTTCTTAAATAGTAAATGCAAAACACATTCTAATTAGTAGCTATAATCCTGTTACTTGAAAGATTTATCACGTCGACTCTATTGCAAATGTACCACCTTAAAGACTGGAAATTTCTGGTGAAGATTTGCTTTACAAATAAAAGAAGATATGGCCGCATATAAATCTGGGTGTGTGCATAATTGAAAGAGCTATAGAAACGAAAATGGGGAGGGAACGAGCAATTCCTGGAATTGATGCCCATTGAATCTTTGCCCATTTCTAAAAAAGAACCTAGAAAAAAACGTATCCTGGCAAAATGTTGGTTTCCATTACTTTTCATTTTCTCTTGCCAGGATCAGAACCAGATGTTCTGTAACATAGCAAAGTCTGTTCTATTGGCATTTTTGGTTGTATTAACTGCAGGAACTACTGGAAATTTTATGTGAGAAGATTCACAGGTGATTAGCATCCAAATTTCTTGAGAGTTCAGGGACTTTGAAGGGGCTGAAGAATAGGTGACACAGAACAAATGTGTCCATATATCCCGTGTTCCTGTCTCGATATACTCATACTCATACTGAAATACATATGCTCATATAACTCATTTTATAACATATGGCACAATATAATTGAAGAAAGTCTCTGCAATTAGTTCACTCCTCCAAAAAAAGGAAACATTCCACATTACTAATAAAAGTGAGGACTTAAGGTGTGTGCTAGAGATAAAGGTTTTAAATATAGCCTGCCCTAAGACACTGCAAGTTTAAATGAACATATGAACACTGTACCTCTAGGCTGCAGTTTGGATAGATGTCATTTACTCATATTCCCCTTCTTACCTCTCACCTGATGATAAAGTGATCTGAATGCAGAAAACTCAAGGATGAACTTCACATTTTATGGATCATCAAAAAATTAGATGCATATTTTTTTTCAGATCCTCTGTACATTTTCTCATATCCACTAAAGGTGGGAATGTCCCTTAAAATGCAAAACTATATTTAAAAGCAATCCCCTTCCAACACACACATTCCAAGAGCTAATCAAAGTGCTTACATTTCATAGCATTTCTAAGATTATATCCTGGCAACAGCTACCATACATACAGAGCCTGGCTGTCAAAAGAGGCCCCTCACCCAGAAGCTCTGTTGTGATGGTCTGGCTAGTTGATGTAGCACTGGTCACACCAATGAGCTTGAATTGGATATGCTTATATTTCTAATTTTATAATGGTTATTGGGGTGGGTGTAGGGAGTGAAAGGCATATGTGTGGGTAAAGATAAACAGGAAAAAGCAGACAATAATATCTTGCTTTAGTGAAATAACCTTTCTGTAGAGTCTCTGAATTCATTTTATTCACTACCACGATGATGCTGTGGAGGGGATGGAATGAGTAGGTCTCCTTTACAAAAATGAGAGAAGAGATGGTTATTAAAGCATCAGATGTCCCCTCTCTTCTTCACACACACACACACACACACACACACAAAGACTTTTTGGGTGAGTTTCCAGCATAGCAGTTCATATCCTGAGGGAAGGATGAGGATCAGAAAAGGTTATTGATGAAGCCACACAGGCTATGACCAGATACTCAGAGTCCCTCACCACACGACTATGAGGTAGAACTGGACCTTGGCATTTCTAAAAGCCCCTTTAGTAGGGCTTCACGGCCAGATCAGCTTGAAATAGCGTGAGACTCGCCCCCCGCCCCTCCCCCAATGCATCATACCCATGTTCTATCAAGAGACTTCAGTAATGCAAGTTCTCCTTAGACAGAACTTCCCCTGAATACTCAACGTAAGCAGTACCTTCATTACTAGTTAAAGCCTTAGGAATTAGCTGATAACCCAAAAAGAGAAAGAGGAAAACATACTATATGTGAGGCTCTGAGGGTTTTAAAGCTGGAATTGTGGGCAACAAAAGATGGGGTGGAAAAGGGAGTGATGAAGTATAGGGCTAGGTATTAACGAAGGTCTCAATGTCACAGTTTGCCCTCATACATTTAAACAAGACTCAAAATTAAATTTAGACATGTCACAGCTTGCCAATACTATGGATGAAGCTTTGTTTTTCTCCATCCACACTGCCCAGAGATGAACTGCAATTGTGTTTTGTTGTTCTGATTCCTAAAATGGAAAGTCACCTTTGGAAAGAGGCTGGACTTCTTTCAAAAGGCGGGATTTGGAATCTCTGAAAGAGTCAAGAGATAGTTTTCTCAGGAGACTGGCAAAGTGCACCATTGCCTGAGGAAAGGGTTAGTTATCGTATCTGCCAGAGTATGAAATACAATTATCCCCTCTTTACCAATATGCTCCCAACTGCTTCCAGAAAGCTAATCAGAGTTACTCTCGCCTCCCTTCCCAGATAAGAGAGACTGTCAGGTCTGGACAATGTGGGACTTCTAGCTAGCTGCCTTAACTATCTGACATTCCTTAGAGGTATGGAGGGGGGTAAAGAGAGTCAGCTTGAAGGAAAATAAGAGGGCAGTACTCAAATGTATTAAAATTTAAGTGAGATATGTCAAAAGCAGATATGTGTTATGATCAACAGATGTGATGATCAATTTATGTCCTCAAGATTTAAGAGAAAATCAACCCACTCACTATAGGTGTAAACCCAGCAAGGAGAAGGTGGTGGTGGTTTAGAAAAAAGGCAAACCTGGAACAAATTCTGTCCCCAAACTGGCTGGACACCCTGGGAGACAGCGGGGCTTAGGAGACAAAGAACTGAGCACTGACTATTGCACCCTGACAGTCATCCAAGTTGATGGCAATAGCTATTATCCTCCTTCTCCAGCCGAGGGGCCAGCGAGGTGGTCTGGGAGCTGCATGCTGGTGGTCTGGTGTCACCTCTCAACCACGATAGCACTAAGCAAGCACCACAGTGGACTAGGTGAGACACTAATGACCTTCTCTGTGCTCCATGGGTCTCCAGGTTAACAGAGCCATGAGGTAGGGAGGGAAGAGAATTCAACTTTGGGTAATTAACTGCAAAAGTAAAGTTCCAGTGACTACATTTGCTTCTCTTGAGTTTTTGGAGACGTCTATGGTGATTCTGTTAATCAGAAACCCTCTTACTGCTAGATGACAGAAGTAAAAGCTTAGGTCGGGAGAAGTGATTGTTGGGGCGAAAGGTACCGATCCAAAAGTTATAGAGCAACTCAGCCCCACGCCAGGAAGGTAGAATCTGGTATCTCCTCCAGGGCTGTATTTTTTACACGAGACATTCTCCACTGTTCAGTGCCCTTGATTCTGCCCTTTGAGGACTGCCGACGTCATTCATTTGTCATTCAGCTATCCTCTTAGTCAATAAACAAATATTTACTGAGCAATTATTATGTACACTCTCTTGAATGCTAGGAATACACAGTGGGAAAACACAAAGTTCCTATCTTTGTAGAGCTCTGTTTTAAATCAGTTTTATTCTTTGTACAGCCAGGTTTAGAGATATAAAAACTATGTTAAAAGTTGTGATGAAAAGAACATCTTGAATATCAGCCCTTTGTCAGATACATAATGTTAAAATATTTTCTTCCATTCAGTAGGGGGTCTTTTTGTTTTAATGACAGTTTATTTGGCTGTATAAGAGATATTCAGTTATATGTAGTCCCATTTATTATATTTACATTTTGCTTGCCATTTATATAACCATTTGTTGGGCTGTTTCAAAACATATTATCAATATAGACAAAAATATTCATACCAATTATCAAAAATATCTCATCGAAGGCTAAATCCTAAAGAAATAAAAATTTTTCCTAAAAATTTTATCATATACTCATAAATTTCAAGCAGTCATTAAAATTTTTTACTAGCAGAAGGCTTAATAAAAAATAAGAATGTATGATCCATGTGAAAAGTCAAATTGCATGTCATATGTGCTTTAATTTGATGTTGTTACATGCATACTTGTTAATTTAACAAATGTATGTTGAACACATACTATAAAGTGACAATGACGTAGGCACTGAAGATAAAGCAATAAGTGAAACTGAACAAGATAAAATCCCTACCTTTAAAGAGCACACAATTTGATAAAACATATAGACAATATTAATTCAGGCAAATATTAATTAGGTGATATACATAAATATTAGTTCATTTCTGCATGGAGGAATTATGATTTTCAAAAATATTTTTAATATTAACTCTTTCCTATAATCATGTATTACATTTATACTAAAAACACATTTAAAATGACTTCAGTTTCTTTTTAAAATATGTGCTTTAATAGAATTTTCAATGTTAATATTGCATGATTTTTATAAATTAGAAACACCTAGTATTCATGATAGAAAATTAAAAGCAAAAGAATTAATTCTGGTTATCAAATTAAAATTCAAAAAAAGGCTATTTCTCTAGTTCAGTATTCTGAGAACTATCTTCTAACCATTTTGTGCCAACAATGGAATTTACCAGCATGTCAAATATTTTCTGGGCACTTCTGACGCTCTAATCCCAATTATTTATTTTAAATAATTTTGTTTTGTTTATACTGCATCCCTTTCCTCCTGCACTGAGGTTCTGTCTGACACTAGTAAAAAAAAAATTGCAAAACAACACAACAAAGGTTTTCCTCACAGCTGCTTCAACCAGATGGTAGATCTGAGCTTCTGGAAATTTATTAGGAAAGCCTATTAATATATAAAGACTATCTCAAGCTTAGACACCCCAAAAGCCCTTACAAGGTTCAGAGGACTGCTGTGTTAGAGGTGCCTTTCTATGTAGTGATTTCTGCCTTTGTGCCATGAACTGTAAGGAACTCATAGTTGTATGTAACTCCCCATTATAGACTTGCTTAGATAATACACCATGAACCAAATACATAAACAGCTAGTCTTGTGTTCACCCTTTCACACATTTGGACATTTTTTATTTTATAATGCCACAGCAGAATGGCTATTATCTGTTTCCCCAATCGATAATCTTTGTGAAGAAGATCGGACGATATTATTGAAATCTACTGAAATCTATTCAGATGCTCTTCTTTCTAAGAAGCCTTAGAAATAGGGGATTTAAAAACGAGTGATCCCTCTGTTCTGGACACTCATCTCTGGATTTTTTTTCCATATGAACAATCTGTTCAATTGATTACAGAATATCTTATCAGTATACTCTGCCAGCCAGTGACGATTACACGATTTTCTGAGTTTTGTGTTTATATACAGCTGACCTTCGAGTGATAAGGGTTTGAACTGTGGGGGTTCCCTGACATACAGATCTTCTAAATAGATAAAAAATTTACAGTATTGGTAAGTCCATCACAGTACTCAAAATGTACCTTCTCTTCCTTATGATTTGTTAATGTTTTCTAGCTTATACTATCATAAGAATATATATATACAAGAAGCATATATAAGAATACAATATAGCTTTTAATCAACATTTTATGTTATTGATAAAGCTTCTGGTCAATAGCAGGCTCTCAGCAGTTTCATTTTGGGAACCTCAAAAATAATACACAGATTTTCAGCTGTGCAGGAAGTCAGCGTTCCTGCCTCCCAGGTTGTTCAAGAGTCACCTGTACATATAATTTGTATTCCTGGTTTGACAATTTTCCGTATGTCAACAATTGAGCCAAAGTATCACCGTCTCTGTGTTGGGCATCCCAGTAACAAATCCAGAATGTCATTTCTTCCACCTCAGGCAAGAATTTAAATAAGGTTATCCTCTAAATCATACCCCTAAAGGGTGGTTCCAATCATGTGATTTCACTGGACAAAGACTTTTAATGGCTCACGACAGCCTACAGAATGAGACGTAAACTTTCCAGGCTAGTATTTAAGAAGCTGTACAATTTGGTCAAGCTGTTTTCTGGTTTTTGACCTATATCTGGCAGGGTTTCTCAAAATATGCATGGTGCACATTTGGAGAATGACTATATCAAAATAAACTTACTGTTAGACTACTTGATTGTCACCCAAATTCCTAGTTTTACCTCCCAAGTTTAACTCACAGGACTCCCTAATTCTTATGTCTTCAGAACTCAGTTCTCATACTATTTAGCGAAACTGCCTTTTAGCTAAGCTGAGAAGGACTCTCCTACCCAATTCTACATGGAAAATATACTGAAGGTCACTGGATTTGGGAACTATTGGGATAATTTGGTCAAGACGCTATAATTTCCAGATACTTGATTTTCTGATCTATAAAATGGGCCATTTGTTGAGTCCTCTGTCAGGAAGCAATTTTTCAAAGAACCAAAGCTATGTTAATGACCTAACAATTCTCAGGTTTCATTCCAGGTCTACTGGACCAGAAATTCTGGAGGTGAGATCCAGCAATCTGGGCACGAATAAGCCTAACAGGTGATCCTGATTAGAGAAAACAAAACCAAAATAAAATTCTGATTCTTCTGAGCACTCTCAACTGTTGATGTTTCTGTCCTCTCTACGACCCAGATACGCTGTGTAAATTCCCAAACCCAGACAAGCTCATTCCGATGTACTGTCTCCATCCCATCTGAGCCCCGTTCTTATCCTGCGCTTTAATTACCTCCACTGGACCCTCGCCTAGTTGGCACCACTGTTTAACTACATATCAGCTCCTTCCCGAGTTCTGTTTCTGGGCCTCAGTCCCGGGCTTTCAGGGGAATCATAACTGTAGGTTTAATATACAAAGTCGGGGCCTCCCTGGTGGCACAGTGGGTTAAGCGACAAACTATGAAGCAAACCGCAGCCACTGCAACATGTTCGATCCCTGCTGCCGACCCACATGGCGCAGCAGACCACTCCTGCCTCGCCCGCTGCTCCCCTCAGCAGTGTATTTCAGTCCATCTGCCTGTTCTGCTCCCGGCTCTGTCTGGTGAATCCTCTCATCTCCCAGGACTCTGGCCTGTACCCCAGCTCTTGTGTGCATAAATAAACAAATCTTTAAAAATAATAATATACAGTCATATTATGTAATGTTTCACACACTATTCCTCTTTCTTTATTCTTCACTCAGCTTACTTCCACTTTCTCTCCTCCCCACAGGCGAGCTCTGTACTGAGTGCGCTCTTTATCACCGAGCATATATATTTAGTTTATCTTACTTGAAATGTACATTAGACACTGTTCTGTTATTAGTCTCAGCACTGTGGATCTCTGTATTCATACTAGTGTGTTATTATTGTTCAAATGGATGAGTACCATCAGATTTTCCGTGTTCATTCCATTGTAATGATTTGTTCCACCCGTGGTAGGTCTGAGTCTTTAGTGAAAAGATTTGTACAAGTCTCTCTACTGTAAAGGAGAATTGCCGGGTCAATTTGTCTAGGAACTGGCAGATCACCCTCCAGAATGACTCTACCGCCACCATTCTTCCTAAGAAAGCAGGTTGCTGCTCCCCCCATCTTTGCCAGCACTTGGCATTATAAACTTTATTAGCACTTGATAAGATGATGGCTGTGAATTGTTACTTTGATTTGCTTACATTTCTCTAATGATTAACAGTACTTAGAAGCTCCTTTTTTTCATTTGTGAATTACCTTTCCCCTTATATAAATCAGCTGTTCATTAACTTGTCTAACTCTTAACTTGCAAGTTTGTCATATATTCCAGACCTCAGTTTACTTTCTACTTTAGAATCTCCAAACAAGGGACTATGGTGATAGTGCATGGGTGAATTGGTGATGAGAATTTCATGGGGACAAGAAATCATACCCTGTACAAAAATGAAAAATAATGTAAAATACATTTAAAATTTAAAAAATCTACAAATAGCTCTCCTTACATTTGATCTGTCTGTAAACTGTCTATGATACTTTTCAATGTCTAGAAATGTACAGATGTGTTGTAACAAGAAACCCTCAATTTACCAACTTGTCTTTTCCTTCTCTTACCTTTCTCACTTGGTCCTTTATTTTACGTGCAATTTTTTTTAAATGTAGTGGGTCTCTATATAATAAGATCTGCGCAGAGTGAGTCAGTTTCTCAACAACATATGCTAATTATTTTTTGTCCATTGATTTTTAGTGGCATTTTTATCTATATTACTTGTCTAGACATAAACAGATATTTCTGTATATTCTGTTACATTTTTTTCATATGCATGTTCTACTGTTCATTGTTATGATTTAAAAGTATGCTCTAATATCTGGATGGACTGCTCTCCCTTTTGGTATTTTTATTAAAGATAAGTTTTTTGGTACCTTAATATTTCCATGCAAATTTGAAATATATAGGTTACAGCCTCCTAAAACTCTAGGTGGACTATTAATTGGCTTTATACTCAAAAATAACTTTACAGAAAAGTTGGGGTTTTATAAAGTTAAAAATTTTTATATTAAAAAATAGGGTATCTGGGCCTCCCTGGTGGCGCAGTGGGTCGAGCAATGCACTGTGAGGCAGACCGCAGCCACTGCAGCAAGAGTTCAAGCCCTGCCTCCGGCCAGGGAGGGGACCCACATGGCATAGTGAACCTCTCCTGCCCCGCCCGCTGCTCCCCTCAGCCGTGTACTTCAATCAATCTGCCTGTTTTGCTCCCAGCTCTGTCTCTGGTGAATCCTCTCTCCCCCCACACGTCTGGCCTGTGCCCCAGTGCTTGTATGCATAAATAATACATCTTTAAAAAAAATATATGGTATCTTCTACTTTACTCAGTCTTCCTTGTAGAATTTTAAAATTTCAACTGTAGAGGTCTCTTTTAATCTTTCTTAAATGAAATTCCTAGATATTTTATATTTTCTTGCTAGTATAAATACTATTAGTTTATCACATTTTTAAATATATATTTTATTTTTTTTCTTACAATGTTTGCTTTTCTAGGTGTAGTCCCCATAGAATTTCCACCACCAATTCACCCATGAACGGTCATCATAGTCCCTTGTGCTCTTCCCTTCCCTGCCTTGATCCCAATCCCTCACTCTTCCCTGCAGAATGTCTCTTATTTGTAGTTGTCTGTTTTTGTCTTGTTGTAGTTTTGTTGTTGTTGTTGCTGATGTTAATGTTTTTCTTTCTTGACCCCCTCTAGTCCTTCTATAAGTGAGACCATCGGTATTTTTCTTTTATCCCTCTTACTTATTTCACTGAGCATAATCCTTTCAAGCTCCATCCATGTTTCTGTGAATGGCACTAGTTTGTATTTTTTTATTGCTGAATAGTATTCCACTGTGTATATTTCTTGATCCAGTCATCTACTTTTGGTCATTTGGGTTGACTCCAAGTCTTACCTATTATAAACAGTGCTGTGATAAACACAGGGGTGCATGTATTCTTTTGAATTAATGTTTTTGTGTCCTTTAGGTAAATCCTTAGGAGTGGGACTGGGTCATACAGTAGCTCCATTTTTAGTAGACTGAGGAATCTCCATAGAGATTTCCGTACAACTTGGGCCAGTTTGCATTCCCACCAGCAGTGTAGAAGAGTTCCTTTTTCACCACATCCTTGCCAACATTTGTAGTTGCAAGTTTTTTAAATATGTTATCACATTTTTGAACATCATACTGGTATCAAGAAAAATACTTTTTAAATTGTCAGTGTCCTACTTTTACCTTTCTTAAGTATTTCACATAATAAAAATGGGATGTGTGTCTACTTTTATTATTTCTCTTACTACATTTTTATGTCATACTATTTGCTAGCCCTCTTGGACTATATTAAACACTAGTGATAACACAAGCAATCTCATTAATTCCTGTCTTAAATAATGCAGGTCTGAATTGCCCACAATAATCAGGAAGATATTTGGTATATAAACTTTATCAAATTAAATATTTTCTATTGTTAGTTTGGTACTTCAAATAAGATGGGTGGTAAAACATACCCAACTGCTTTTTATATATTTTTGGATGAAATATATCACTGGTATGCTGTACGGGGTTGATGCACTTTGTGATACTGAATCATCCTTACACAGTTGTGATAAATCAAAATATAGATAATAACCCTGTTAATTTTTTTATAGTTGGTGCTTCAAGAAACTGAATTTAAGAAATCTTTTCCAAAGTGAAGTTCATTAATATATTTCCTGTTTTCTTCCAGAATTTTAGTTTTAATAGGTAACTTTGAAATTGATATATAATTTAGATACCATAAAATCGACCATTTTAAAGAATATGTCAATTCATTTTAGTGTATATATATATATAAAAAACTGTGCAAAGTTGTATTCTAATGCAACTAATACTAATTTTGGAACATTTTTATCATCCCAAAAAGAAACCCAATACCCATTAGCAGTCACTCCAGGTTTCTGGAAAACTCTGATTTACTGCATGTCTCTTAATTTGCTAATTCCAGACATATCATAAAAATGGACTTAGACAACTGTTAGAATTGTGTGGCTGGTTTCTTTCATGTTTTCAAGATTGATCAATGTTGTGGAGTTTACCAGTACTTCGTGACTTTTTAGAGCCAAATAACATTCTGTTGTATAGATAGAATACATTGTTTATCCAATCATCACTTGGGTTATCTCTTCTTTTTAACTACAGTGAATAATGCCACTATGAACAGTTATGTACAAATTTTGGTGCAGATATGTTTTCAATTTTCTTGATTATATACCTAGGAATAGAATTGACAAAACATATGGTAAAGCTATGTTTAACCTTGTTAAAGCACTGATGGATTGTTTTCCAAAGCACTGTACCATTTTACATTTCCATCAGCAACGTATAAGGGTTACAGTTCTTTTTCTTAGCCCTTAATATCATCTGTTTTCTTTATGACAGTCCTTCTAATAGGTAGACAGTGATATCTTGTGGTTATTTTCATTTCATTTCCCTAATGGCTAATGATGTTGGTTATCTTACATATGTTTTTTAGGAATTTGTACTTTTTCTTTGGAGAAATGTTATTTAAATCCTAAAATCAATTACAGTATCAATCCACCAAATTTATTTTCTTTTCAAAATTGTTTTGGCTATTCTAGTTACTTTTGATTTCTACAAAATTTATACTATATAGATTCTGATTGTGATTATATATATTGAATATAAATTTTGTGGTTTACATTTTAACAATCTCGGGTATTTCAATCAGTGAAATGGTATTTCTACATTTATTTAGATATTTCAGCAACATTTTACAATTTTTAGTGCACAAGCGATATTTTGTCTAACATCCCTGAGCATATAAAGCTTTTGATGTTATTATAAAAGAATTTTTTAAATTGCAAATTCTGATTGGTTTCAGAATTACAATTCATTTTCTATAGATAATTTATCCTAAATTCTTGCTAAACTAACAAAGTGTCAGTGGCCTTTTTGTAGATTTTGTAGAATGAGGTTTTTTTTTTTTTTTAGGTGAAGCTGTTTTTTAACAAAAAGTTTATACCTCTCTATATGGTTATTTTTTTCTTCTCAAACTTCTTATAAGATTCTTATACTTTATTTTTGTTTGTAAGTAATTTGATAAAGGCTTTTGTGTGAGAGTGATAATGATTATTCTATCTGTGTTTCATTAAGTTCTTTGGGTCTGTTATTTATAATCACTATCAAACTTGAAATTTTTTTGTATTTATTCAAGTCTTATTTTCTTCTATTACAAAATCTCTTTCTGGGATTCTAATTGTGTGTGTGTATCCACATATATGCGTGTGTATCCATATATGTGCATATGTGTATACATATCTATTGTATATATACATGTCTGTGTATATTTAAAAATTTCCTCGAGTCTGCCTGAAATTGTCCCTCAGGTCACTGATTATATTTTTAGGCTTCCTTTCTGTGTGTGTGCATGCTGCATTTTGAGTAGTTTTTAATTGCTACATCTTCAAGTTCACAGATGTTCTCTTTTGCTTTGTCTGCTGTTAATCTCATCCCATAACACAATTTTGTAATTATAGATACTGCTTTTTTAATTTGAACAAGTTCCATTTTATTTTTGATTGTAGTTCCCATTTATTTCATACTTTCTTCTACATTCTTGGATTTATGGAGCACATTTATAATATTGTGTTAATATCTTTGTCTACTACTTTATCTGGGTCTGTTTCTAATGATGGGGATTTCCCCCTTACTTATAGGTAATTTTGCTTCTTTGCATGTCTAATTATTTTTACTGTGAAATTTTACATTACTAGATGCTAGATATTATATTACAGTAGATTATATTCTGTAACATGAGGCATGTCCACATTGGGTTGTGAAACATCAACTATTCCATCCCTGTCTCAACCCTGAGTATCTTCAGTCTACTGATTATTGGTATTTCATTCGCTAGATTTAAGTTCCTCTTCTCATATATATACAGTTCATTAAGACAAAATATTCAAAGAAAAACCTATATGGCATTCTGGAATTTATATTTTAATAAATCATTCTCCTCTTTCATCTCTCTCAATATTCAGTCACTTCAGACTCCCTGGTTTTTCCAACTCACTGAGACTACCAGGCTTTGCTTGGGTAATTGCTCCCATGTCCCAAGCCTTGAAACTTCTTTCAGGAGGAAACTGAAATGATTGCTGGACTTTTTAGTATGCTTCCTTTTTTAACAAATCACAGTTCTGCATTGCCTGTTCTTCAGTGTCTGAAAAATATTTCAGATTTTTTCATATTTTCTAGTTTCTAAGGGAGGGAGATTAAATCCCAAATATTTTACATCATTTGGTTAGAGATACAGGTTCCTTCCTTTGTGTTTATTTGCTTTTCTATTTAACTTAGATTTCAGGGACAGGACATAGCCCATCACCATAGTCATTTCTTGTAAAATATCTTACTTCCAACCATCTGGTACAGCCTCACCTTCCTTCTCAGCTGAACCCTTTAGCTGTCCCATTTCTATGTTCACCTAATTAACTGACTGTTGCTAAAAAAAATTGTTGTGCCTTTGAAAGGTGTGATGATCTACCGCTAGATCATGTACAGCGTAGTGAGCCAATGTCACCTCAATAAACATAAAATGAGAGAACAAAATTAAAAAGAATTCTAAACAACTTGGAAAACTGATTCAACTTTAAATTCATAATCACAAGCCTCAAGTGGCAACCTAACACATACATTTTATTGTTTTCTTTACTTTCATACTCCTGTCCAACAGAGGGCCATTTCATACAAACCTTTAACTTAAAAAATGCCTGTTGTGCCTTCCAAAGCCCGTCCCTCACCATTTCTAACTGATAGCCTCTCCCTATGTATAGTCCTCCTGTACATTAAGAAATTAGAAGCAGCCAGAAAGAAAACCTCCTTAGTATTTCATAATCAAATCTAAAAATCAATCTGCAATTTCACAAATATTCACTCTTTACCTAAGTACATGACCTTTGCACTAGATCTTAGTCTCTCTTGCCTTCATAAGAACTTTGACTATCTCCTTACTCTTTTCAGTAACATTGGTCTCTCCATGTTACTGGTTCATACACTTTTTAAAAACTCACACTACCTCTCCTTTTTTTATTTATTAATAGATATTTTTATTGAGTTAATAGTTGAAATGAAACAAATGGCCCATAACTAAGCATGTAATAGTATATCATGAACGTATCCTTGATCCGCGGAAGTTCTTCATATACCTGTTGTCTCCTCTCCCACCCAGTCCATACATCCTCCATCCCTATCCCTAGGAAACCATTCATCTGCTTCTATCACTATTCATTAATATACATTTGTAGAATTTTCTAAACGAAATCATACAGTATGTACTCATGTGTGTATGTGTGTTTCTTCTTTTGTTTTAATTATTCTTAAATTCATTCATGTGCTTGTGACTATCAATAACTCTTATTGGTGAGTAGTAGTATAGTATATATACATACTACAGTTTGTTTATTCATTTGCTTAGCTTTTTTAATTGAGGTGACTTTGGTTTACAATGGTCTTTGTGTTTTAAAAGTATAGGGTCTCTCCCTTCAGAAGCTTTTAAAAGACTTATATTAAGATCTGAAACCATAAAATACATAGGAGAAAACATAGACAAAGTACTCCATAACATAGGCTTTAGAGAAGTCTGTGATTTCATCTCCAACAGCAAGGAAAACAAAGAGAATATAAACAATTGTGATTACATGTAATTAAAATCTCTGCAAAACCAAAGAAAGTTCACTAAAACAAAACAAAACAAAAAGCTCTATCGATTGGGAGAAAGTATTTTCACACCATACATCAGCCAAGGGGCTGATATCCAAGATTTACAAAGAATACATACAACTCAGCAAAAACAAGCAACCCAGTCAAAAAATAGGCCTAAAGAGCTAAATAGACACATCTTCAAAGAGACACAGGTGACCAAGAGATACATGTAAAAAAGGCTCATCATCACTTATCCTGAGGGAAATGCAAATCAAAACCACAAGGACATACTACCACACCTGTGAGCACCATTAACAATGCCAACTTATGGAAACAGCATAAGTGTCCAAAAACAGATGAGTAGATCAGGAAGATGTGCTGTACACACGTAATGGACTACTACTCAGTTATTACCAAGATAAACTGTTGCCATTGGCAACAACATGAATGGAACTGGAGGAAATGATGTTAAGTGAAATAACTGAAATAAGCTGAATACTGAATGGTGTCACTTATATGTGGAATAGAGAAGCAAATGGGCAGATAAAGCTCACATTCTTTAAAATGCAGACATTTTTCACTTTTTACTGATCTTCTACAGAAACATCTTGAAAGTATGGTCTACAAAGTTGGTTCCACTTACTCCCTAGGAGTCCCTCTCTAGTTGACTCAAACTTAGCGTCTGTCCCCCTGATACTACAAACTGTGTTTTCCAAGTCATTATCAATTTTTTAACTCAAAGCAAAATCCAGTTTTCCTTAATTCCTTCCTGTCCCTTTTTCTCCATATTTAGTTTGTCATAAAGTTCTATCGATTCTACATATAAAAAAAATTGCAGATCCTTACAAGTGCTTGGCATTACCAGTTGGTCCCAGTATGAAATCATGTCTTTCTTAATAGGTTCCCCTGTTATTATCTTCCAAAATCCATTCTGACACACCTCATAGTGATAATATTACATGAAATGTGTATAAATTAATTTCCTTATATAGAATCCTCCCACAAGCGCCTGAAAGTTTTTTGTAAACTGCACTACTGTCTTCTTTTCAACCCCATTTTATCTTATCTCAAGCAATCACCCAATCTCTTCTTTATTTGGAAAAATAAAGAAGTGGTCTTCTTTATTTGGAAAAGCCCATCTCTACTTTTGCGACTTCATACACTTAATATCTCTCTGCACATTATACAATTGTCCCACAATTTTACAAAATTTCCTTTCTCCAGGATTTGGATTGTGTCATCTACTCAGAAGGGTCTCCCCCTCCACCATCCATCTCCATCAGTCTCTTCCGCCATCATTATTTTCTACCACAGTTGTCTATTTATTCCTTCACAGCATCTATTTTAATATTTATCTTCATTTTTCACTCTTCATCTCTATTCCTCCATTTCACCCCCAAAATGTATTTTCCTTGAGAGTGGGGACTTTAATATAACAAGCACTCAGGAAATATTGAATGACTGAATGCTAGGCCCTACTACATAATGGTACAGCCACAAATATTTTGTTAGGAAAGAGCTTTTAGATAGAAAGGGGGAGGGGAAAAGATCAAGATTATTGAGCATCCATGTTAAGAAAAATACTAGACACTGTCTCCACACTTTATCTTAGTTAATTTTATCATTGTTGTTATACTCTGAGCTATATATTATTACATTTGCAAATGAAACCTAGGTTCAGATTAGTTCATTTTCTTGTCCTTTATCATACAGTAAGTGGTCAGGACTGGAATTAACTACAAAAATATATGCTTTTTAACTGTTTTAATCTTCATCAATATTTTGCAAATTAGTCATTATTTCCTCTATGTTATCAATGCACTTAATATTGTAAATATTGAAAATATTTTGCTGATTATCCTTTCCCATAATTATAAAGTCAATTCAACTGTGATTGACACTTATCCTTTTAATTCTGCAGTTCCTAGCACACTGTCTGGGATACAGAGACTATTCTATAACATTATACCATCTTAAGTGTGCTGAAGGCTGAATTTTCCTGTTAACCTTTTGGAGAAAGTGCTTAACTTATTTTTTAGTCAGGTATTTGCCCTGGGGTAGTGTTCTTGAGAAGAAACTGACCATGAACAGAGTTGATGTATTTTACTGTTGTATTCATTGCATTTCTTAGCTCTGGAGATTATCTCAGTGAAGTCATTTGAAAAATCCACTTCAAAAAGGACCCCAGACTAGGATATGCTTTACAGAAGAAAAGTAAAATAAAAATTTGGTCTCTAATGACATGAATTCAAGAAGTTACTGGTTATAGAGATTGTTTGATGTAAAACAATCTATTTCTAGACTTTTAAGAGGGAGTAATTTATATTTTTAACCTCAGGAATCTGTTGCGGAAGCGTTCAGTGCAGAAGAGAATAATAATACCTCCTAGGAAAACACCCATTCTTTAACTGAGTCCTGAGATTAAGAGACACTATTTCTGAATTCATATGAAATCAAACAATATTCCTGTGAGGTAAAGCTACTATTCATTAGGAAAACTGAAATCCAAAAGGTTACTTTTCCTATAACACATTTCAATTGTACTAATGCTATGGTAGAATTTTAAGTTTAAACTCTTGCAAAAAGTCTCTTAATAACTTCAAAATTATAAGAAGCACTCAAAACTGAATATCTAGTCTTCAAATGCTTCTCTGCTCATCCATCATGCATATTTCCCTTGTTTTTTAATCTCATTGGATGGCTTTGTGACCGCAATTCTCTACTTTCTGTTCTATCACTTTATTGCATGGATGTATAAAGAGCATTAAAAGTCTAAAGATATTAGAAAATTAAGGAAGTCTGACTGAATGCTTACACCTTAAAACTGGGACTGAATGAATTTATCTTGCATCAATATTATTCTTTCATTCCACATTTCAAGCATCTTTGATACAACTTTCCCACAGATAAAAATCTTGCCTCAAAATTCAATAGCAGTTGCTTATGATCTGTTTTAATATTATAATGCTAGTGATAAGATCAAATATAATCACATTACCTAGGCAATGTGTAACTTTTGCTAATGTCACTAACTTGTTTAGTTTAGGTGACTTTTTTTTTTCTTGCAGCAAGACTTTCTCAGTAATGGAAGAAGAATGTTGATTCACTTTCTAGTACTAGCTCCTGCAACTGGTTAATTACCTCAGCTGTGTCACAGAACATATCTACTCTGAACTTGAATGGCAAACAACCTTTGTTGTTAATGTGATCCTTCATAGCAGTAGGCATTTCAAAGATTGTCCTTATTAAAGTTGACATAATTCTTCCTTCATATTACCATCATATTCAAATTAGACATATACTAAAATCATTGTCACATTAGAAATACATGTGGATTCATCAAGTTGCAATAAAAAATAATTTTCTAACATTATTTGTTCAATGCGTTGGTGTTTTACATCACAAGCTCTCTTGTAGTTGCAGATCTACTCCCATAATTTTAAACAATATATTTAATGCAGAATCACTAGAGTTTTGATATTTATCTTTGATTTTTCACTTTTAATATCAAAGTCATTCTTTACAAGAAACCTGAGCTATATTACAGAAAAGTGACATCTTTCAGATTTTTAAATCAATATTTTTCTTTGGAAAAATTCATTGGTGTTGAACTTATTTCTTTATAGCCTTTTAAAATGTAAATATTTCTTACCTTATGATGCCTTCATTGTTTCAATAGCGTGTATCACTGCAAATAAGATACCAAAGGGTTAGCACTTGGATGTTAACTGTGGCTACAAAGTTAAACTTAACCTATGAAAATTTGTAGTTCCAAGCAAAATTGGTAAGAACTTTGGTCTTCATATATTTGAATATGGTCATAATCATCATTTGTTTTTCACTTCTAATAACATAAGAAAGCAGAAATTTACAGTGAGACTTGTTTGTCATTTGCAAATCAGGGTTAAGAGAAATATAAATAAGGTAGCAGATAATGCTAATCTAGAAATTAAAATATGGGTTTGGTTGAAATTTTCAAAGATGGCATAAATAGCAAGTTAGCAGGAGTAAATGAGCACTGTTTTTAAAAAGAACATTATTCTTAAAGGCTACAACTGTAAATTACCCTAATACATCAGTGCTGTAACATGGTGCCCCTCTGTATAGTCATAATCTAGCTTGTTCCTTGTGACTTAGCACATGCTTCCCGCCATAAGGAAGCTGACCTATGCTTGAATGCCAGCACAATATCCTGTTTCCATGAAAATTTCTCAGTACCCTAAGTTTCTAAATGTTTATCACAGAATGATAACAAATAGGTCCCAAACCAATTCTATGGAAACCATGCTTGGGCAATGAGTTTGGGAGCAAATAATTGAGGATATAGAAACTGGCCATCCAATTCTTTTTCAGATTTCCCTACTTTATGAAATTAGGTTTCATAAACTTACTTCCATGTGGTATTGTGGAGGTGGTGTTATTTTCTCAGTGCATTTTTATTTTCCTAATAGTCTCAGACCTGTGTGCTACATAATTAATCATACATGCTGCCAATTTGAATTTTTATCTTTACCCTTCTTTCAAGTATTTAGATTAAAAACTGTATCAGGTGCTTCTAGTATGTATCAGTGTCTTGTTAAGCCAAACATGTTCAGAAATGCCCTTGATTGTCTTCAGAAGTAGCAAATCTCAAAACAGAGAAAAGATTTGATCCTTAAAACTAAGGCAAACACTTCTAAAATCAAAGTGCGGTTGTACCATCCATGACGAGATTATTTTAATGCTCGTTACATATCCTAAAGACAACCTCAAAGAAAACCATCCTGAGTAATGACCACATCTGTGTAAATATCACCTATAGCATCATCTTACATTTTAGCCAACACACCCCTGGACTTGAATTACCCTCCTCCCCGTCCCAGTCTAAAGTATGTAAATTCCCTTCACAGTATAGCATGATCACTGCCTACCAGTCACGACCTTAGGTGCTGGTCAAAATGCTGGATGTGATCTATTTTTAGGGTACAATATCAATATGGTAATCTAGAAAAGGAAATTAGAATGAAAGTGAATGGAAGAAGGTAGACTAGAAAATGTCAGGATACTCCACAAGTGGTTAAGGTTAAGGAAACAGATTTTTTGAAACTGTTGTTACGGTTAAAAACAAATATAAGTTTGCTACATAAAATGTACTTGTTTATGGAAGTCATAGGCCACAAGGTTGAAAGTCACAGCACTATGTTGTACTTGTCACCTTCAAGGTGCCAGCACTCACAGGAAAGGAGATTGTTGAATGATGAATAAGAAACCTCCTGTAGCGGCAGGATGGGGGCGGCACTGGAGGCAGGTTCGGGATGGTTCTGGGCAGACGGGTCAAGGAAGGAGAGTCTCTGAGCCCTCGGTGGCTTTTCAAACTTTATTTAGTAGAGGTGGCCTGGTACGTGGCAGGCAGGGGTGCCGGGGGGCTGGCAGGCCTCCCAGCCCCGGTGCATCTCACCCTCTCGGCTGCTTCTCTCTCTGCTGCTGCTGCTCATCAGTACTGTCGGTCGGCGGTCGGTCCTCACAGTTCTGTCTGTTGATGGATTCTCACAGTTCTCTCTGTTGGTCCTCACAGTTCTGGCGTCCTCATGACGCCGCCCATTTAAGCCCACGTCCCAACTCAGGTGCGCCCACTTGCGCATGCCCACCCTGGAAGGCTCACAGCACTGCAGGTGTCCATCATCAGTGCTGGGAGAGTGGAAATACCTGATCAACCTTTACCCTACACCTCCCAAATTATTTTAAAAAGATTTGATTTTATAAATCCTAGTATTTTTAAAAGTAGTTAATGTTAAATTATAATAATCAATAAATTATAGTGTTTTTGACATAATTAGCATGTTTAAGATTAATGCTCAATAACTCATCTGTTGGGGCCTCTTATTTCCTATAGCATACCTCTTCTACCCTGAGGAAAATGATGCCATGGTTATGGACTTCTGGGTCAAATGGCCAGGCTACCAGGGAATGGATAACTCAGAAGATTAACATACATTTTCCATTCTAGAGTTCTCTGGTTAAAATGAAGACACATTTTATTAATAGTTACGCTTAGAACTAGAGTTTCTGCACTTACTCCCAAATACACAGAAAATCTACAATTCAGCACTATTCTTGCTAACAATGGAACACTTTGTTATTTCACCTTAAGCACCTTAACCCTTGTGAACTCTAGGCTTGCTCAGAAAGTTAATTTCGATCTATTTAAATGTTATCCTTAGGACATTCTGTGGCATGTATATGGTCCTGAATTCCTATGCTTATGGAGCAGTGTGTTATATGGAAAGAGTCCTGTATCGTATTTATGTATGAGTTGAGAAAATAGGGTTTTCCTGTCTTGTCTCAGTGAAATGGGCTTGCATTACATTTACAGGTTGCAGAATATAATCCTAGCTGGCTTACCAGGGATTGGTCGGCGTCTGTTGCTTCAGAGATCCGATGTCTGTACCAGAGTTCCAGTGCCCACAGGGTAAGAAACAGGCATCAGAGCAGCTGGGTATAGCCAGCACCAAGAGTTCACGCCTTCCAAGGTGCTATGGGTAGCTAATTTGGGGGTTGGGAACACATATGATAACCTCTTCCTCTGGACAAATCCTCAGTTAATGCATCTCCTGCAAGCTTCAACTTCTCAACTGTGATTCAGCTCTGGGATGCTGTTCTGCACCGGAAGAGGCTGTGGCTGGGATAAGCATTGAAAGCCAAGTTTGTTTTCCTGACTGCTAAGAGGCCAGGTGCTTTGAATTCTGGTTAATAACAGTTAACAAGCTCAGTTTTTACTACAGTGGGATTGAGGCAGATTTTTCACATAACGCGATTACCAAATGTAGAGAAACAACACCTCTGTAAGGAGTTACAGCTGAGCCACTCCAGCCCACTCCGCCAATTCGGGCCCTGGCTATTCATGTCCAGGTACCCCAAGCCCAAGACAATCACCCCCTGACACAGGCACCATGCTGGCAGTCACCAAGAATGTCTACTGTTCTCAGGATCCCCTGTTTAGAGAAGGGTGTTTCAATTCCTGGCAATACAGCATCTGCCTTTGCAGGCACTGGACTATTACTGCAGGTTCTACTGCAGGTCTCTGCCCCTGCAACTAGTTTTCTGGAAGTAGACCCTCCATCCTGCATGCTGATGCTGTGTGCCACCTCTCCAGTGTAGTCTGGAGTTCTGCATAGCCTGGTGTGGGCATGAATCCTTCAGTCAACAGCAGCAGAGACTCACAGATTCACAGCCCACTTCCTCTCTTGGGATGCAGTCCTGATAATGCTCCAAACACCGTTAAATTGGGGTTTTTCCTACCAGCTCTGCCTGCTTGTCCGCCTTGACGTCTGCAGTAGTGATTGGTCCTCCTCCAGGGAATGCTGTCTTTATTTCTGTGTAATCTGACTGTAAATATTTGGAAGAGACAAGCTTGGTGTCTTCACTCTTCCACCATCTTGCCGAATTCTACGCTATTTCAAACACCTGGCTTTCTAGGCTCTGCTCTTTCCCTGGCTTTTTACCCTGATTATCTCAGGTGAAACGCCTTATGACTTAATATATTCTAATGATCATACTCTCAGGTTCCAGAACAAGTTCTGACAATCTGTAACTCAGTCAAGAGAACCTCTGAAGTTTTACCCATCTCAATACTAAAAAATCTTGTCTTTATTTTCATCTGTAATGAAAAACTTCTCCCTCTGGAGATTTTCTGATAAGATATTGTTCAGTCATTTTTCCTAAAAAATTCCTAAATCTTGTGTTTTCTATTCATGTGCAAAAAATTAATATTAATATAGAATATCTACATATTTCTTTTGCAAGAACGGAATTTTTTTCTTATCCTTGAAGATCTTTCCTTTTTTTTTTGCATAAAGTTCTCTTTAAGCATCTGTTCTTCTATTATTTGTTTGGTTTATAACAATAGTTGTCAATTGTCAATGGCTGTGGTCACTCCTTAGAAGTGATGGGGATATATTTCAAATAATGGTAATAAGACCTCATTCAAACCAATTTAATACTAGCTGCCAGCCCAAGACATGACAGTATTTTAAGCTCTACAGGTTAATTTTAGCCAAATTTGGCTAATTTTAGGTAAGGCTGAAAATATCACACACATTGGTCTATTATAGGTAAGTAACAAATGATAAAAGAAAGAAAGATCAATCCCACTGACAGTCATGTGAAAAAGAATTAAGTGCATACGGATTATCAAAACAGATAACAGACCATACAATGAGATCTGTAAGACATTATTAAAATAAGACATAAGAAATGGAAATTTATGCTCATGGGTTAGAAGAATAAACCTTATTTAAAGGGTCATTTTATCCAAAGCTATTTGTGTGTGGGTGAGGGGAGTGTATTTAATTCAATCCCTATCAAAATTCCAATTGCTTTCTTCAAGGAAATAGACCACACATTACTGATATATGTATGGAACCATGAAAGACTCTGAATAGCCAAAGCAATTCTGACAAAAAAGAACTGAGGTATTCAGTCCCCAGACTTTAAATTATACTATAAACCAACACTAATCAAAACAGAACAAAACCAGACAGAGATTAATGGAATCTAAATGAAAGCCCAGAAGTAAACCTATACTGATATGGACAATTTGTGTCAAAAGAACTATTCACAAATGGTATTAGGAAAATTGGAGAGCAACACCAAAAACAATAAAAGGAGACCACTATCTCACACCAAACAAAAAAAATAATACAAAACTGATCAAACACTTGAATGTGAGTCCTGAAACCATAAAATAAAAGTTTCCAAGTGAAAAAAAACTATTATTTGGGGGGAAAAAAGACCCCTTCCTAGTGGGGGGAGACATTTTTATATCATGAATCCAATAAGGAGTTAGTAGTTAAAGTATATAAAGAGCTCATACAACTCAAAAAATAAATGAAGAAATAACCCCATCAAAATAAAGACAGAAGGACATACATGGTCTCCACAGAATGGATAAAAATGGCCAACATGAACATTCATCATCCCTCTGAATCAAACATGTACAGTGTTGTAAACCAATGTTACTGCATTTAAAAAAAATTAGAAAATAAATCTCATCATCATTCAGTATCATAAAAATACAAGTCAAAACCTCAATGAGATATCCTCACATCCATTAGTGGCCCACATCAAAAAGGCCAGAAGCAAGAAGTGTCCTGGTAAGGATGTGGAGATATTGAAAGCCTCATTTACTGTTGGTGGGACTGTCGACTGATCCAGGTCTTAAGGAAAATAGTAAGGAGTTTCTCAAAAATACTAAAAATAGATCTACCATTTGGTCCAGGAACCCCTCTTCTAGGTATCTATCAGAAGAATGCAAAAGTACTACCTCAAAGGGATAGATGCGTCTATGTTCACTACAACCCCATTGACAATAGCCAAGCTACCCACAGTGAGCTAATTTTTTAAAAACAGAAACTCAAGGGATTTCTTACCAACTACTTTCTAGACATGCATTGTTTTAATAATGGCTTTAGCTAAAAATACAGAATTTAAGTCCAATATTTAATAGGTTTGGATAAAAACATGTTTAAAGAGAAAACAGAGATTTAGAATATTTCTTCCATGGCACAATTCTATGAAAAAACAAAAACCCATGATCAGTAGTTTTGAAAGTTATTAAAGAAAGGGATTATCAAAATTTTTCCTGGCTAAGTAGAAGGAATATGTTTACTGGCTATTGAGTAGAATAGCTAAAGGATTAGGCAGACTCAATTAAAAGTAAAAATGGAGTTCACTTTTGGTATCTTGACCTTAGTCCTGCATGGTTTGTGTCCTGCATGTGTGTGTTTGTGTTCTAGGTGGTTGTCTCTCTTGATGATGCTAACACCCATCTCTCTGTCATATCTTATTATAAACACATTATCACCTGAGACAGAGGAACTCTTTGGTGGCATTTAGAGAAAATACAATGCATCAATTTCATGCATAATCCAGACCAAGGTGACACATTGCAAGTGGGCGTGGAAAATGGGCCTTTTATTAACAACATCGCAAGTTGAGAATCTGGTGAGGAAATAGTCTCTTTAGGATTGGGAGGTTAATCAACGTGTTCTTTACTTTTAAAGTGAAAAAAGAACTTAAGTATATGATTTTCCATGATTTTGCCATTACTGAATTGCCTTTAGTATAGAATGTTTTTTTTCTTTTCAATAACTTGAAAAACCTATGTATAAATTTCTTTTTCATTATACTTTTTAATTTTCTTACTCTCTTTTCATTAAACATCTACAGAACTACTGACAATTTAGACAAATAGCATTTTCATATTGTAAAATCTAGACATGCTTTTGGAAAGTTTGCTTTGAGTGGCATTTGTACTTTGAGAAAACACCAGTGTGGAAAATACAGCAGTGCTAAGTGAGCATGACTATAAATTTAGATCAATATGTGATGGTGACAGAAAATGCAAAGCATACCTAATCCAGCTAACTATGCCCCTGACAAATACGGTGTGAGCACTGTGTCATTGGTGCCTTTCCTTTCTTTATTTGCATTATCCATCAGGACAGCCCATGAGGGAATGTCTGGGAACCGTGCAGCTCTCTGTAATAAGCCACAACACTAATGAGGCATAACAAATTTAGCAAGTATCATGTATAATCTTGATCTTTCATTGACACTATTACCCATATAGATTACACGTTGCCATTTGTTATCTGCCTAATGCAGATGAAATGAGAGGGTGTAGCTCAGTTACTTCTGCCACAGTTAAACATTTTTTAAGGAATTGTCATTCTCCTAGATGAAAACTCAATGGTCCTGGCCTCTGTTTTTGCTGCCGCTGCTTCTCAGCAGGGTTGGCTGGCTGTTTTTGCAGAAGGTCAGCCAGATTTGGTCTTTCTCACAGTTTCGGTTTCCTCCTGGGATTGAGGGGCTAATATATTTCTGTAACACACCAACTGAACCCAAGATAAACAAGTGCCCAGAGAAACATGGCCTCCTAGATGGCCTCACTTTAATTCAACAATGTACAAATCAGATGTCTGCAACAAGCCCTGTCTGTAGAAATTGTTGAGGCTCAGCCAAGGGAAGGAGGTTGTGGAAAGGCCATATGTCGAAGATGAGACTTTTGAACTACAACTAATAATAATAATTTTAAATGAATGTCTGTATGTTAACATGTCATAGATCTTTGAAAGGGCAAATTCATTATCCCCCAAATAACCTTGTAGGAGGCACCAAACGTTAGTTCCGTTTTATAGATGAGTGTATTTTCTGAACTGAGAAGTCATTACAGGAATAGAAGGGAAATGTGTACATCCTGATGTTGAGCTCTGATATTTTCTGGGAAGGTGGAAACAATCAGAAGTACTGTTGAAGTATAAATGAAAACTCTGGGGGAATCGTGAAAATGTACAAGATACTTGTTTTCCACATTCCAGTGAAATCACTCGAGTGAATTTTACACATTAATCTGTACTAAGTTTTAATCCACAAAGAAGTCTGCACTGACTTATGTATTTCATTGTAAATTCAATGCAGGAATGACAAAATTATAACTCATAGTTTCATTTCCTTCAAATCCTAAATTTTAAAGTCAGAAAAGGAAAACAGGTATTTCAGTTATTTGTGAATTGGATGTATTTAATCAAACAAACAGAAGGGTTAGACTAGGATGCAATACCAAAGGGAAGGGATGGAGACATGCAGTCACATTAGTTCTTGTTAAACATTTAGGAAGTTTCCCATAATGGGCAGTGGCCAGAAGCCCCGAAAAAAGTACCTATGACTCAGTCTTTGCTGCCCATTATCTACTATGTAGTGATTTGGTCCAGTGAAAATTATTCAGGAATTCTATGTGTTTGGGGAAGAGTTGGAGGAAGAGAAAACAGGGCAGAATATTACAGAGATAATTTTGTCTCCTTCCCAGTTTTACCTTGCTTTAGGTTTCAGGTTCATAGCTAAGATTTTCACTTTCTTCATGCTTAGGTATATGTATATATAGTTTCGATATATGTTTTCCTTCTTAACATCCTCCTGGTATTTATTACCTTACTATGTATGCCTTCTTCCTAACCTCTTTCTATGTTTGTACACAGTGATAATTGTGATTGCAAGACTTGTGTTCTAGTTTAGGAGTTTAGGAGTTCTAGTTTAGGAAAAAGAAGCAAAGTATGTTGAGATCTAGCATTTATGAATGTTCCTTAGTCTGTGTTCAAGGTTAAGTTAATGAATTAACAGTGCTGTTAATTTCCCGTGATTCTGTAATGCAGATTGTTAGTGACTGAAACAAACAGGTGCTTTGTCAAATAGAGTCTGGAAGTTTATCCAAAGTCATCTAGAGGGTATTGTTGAAAGCTGCCTTCAAGTTGCAAGGTTAAATGATTAGGATGGTTTGATTTTAAAGTCAAAATTGTTTTTAAATGAAATCAAGTGTGGTTTTACTGCGAAAGTATAAAGAAATAAAGAAAAATTAAATATTATCATTATTATTATGAAATAAGCTGGAGAGGTGGAATGAATGCTGCAGAAATAAGATACAAATGGCGTGTAAATGCTGCAGCATCCACAAGGGCAGTATCACAGGTAAAGAGTCATTATCCTGCAGTCAATAAACTGGCAAATAATGGTGTGCAAAGGTCTGAAGGAACATCCTGCGAATTTGGAATGTAAGAAGGATTATATTAGCATCTAGTGACATGTTGGCACGGGTAGTTATTTTAAAAATAAGTTTAAGAAGATGCTGTGAGTCTTAACCAAAAACTAGTCAAACTGTTTTTCTTTTTCCTGGGCTATAATATTTAGCATGACTGTGGAAGTTTGTTCACAAGTACCTGTGCACATATTTACCTGTATTCTTTTGGAGGAGGCAGACTGAATTAATAGAAGAAACAAATATAAGCAGAAAATTGTACAATCTCAAACACTTAAATCTGACTTTCATTTAAGGTTTATCGTCTACTGCCTATTGGCTTTTATGTCTTTTTTTTTTTTTTTTTTGGCATAGATTTGAGGTATAGGCCAGTGGTACAGGGATTTACCAGAGACACAGTAGGGAGCAGAAACACACTGCTAAGGGGAGCAGCAAGTGAGACAGAAGAGGTCTGCTGTATCATATGTGGGTTCGCTCCTTGGCCGGGGATCGAACTCAGGCTGAAGCATTGATAGCACTGAGACAACCCCTAAGCCACTAGAGAGGACGCCTTTTACGTCTATTAAGTGATGTTTCATTGAATGTTTTGTCACTGATATGTTGAATAGAATGACTAACTTGTCAGTTATGAATGGATAAACTGGAATAGTTAAGCGTTTGCTATATTAATAAATATTATTGCACTTTGAATGAGAACTAGGCTTACTCCACCAATATGACCGTGAGATAAAACTTTCAGTTTTTAAGACTTTTATGTTAGCATAGTTACTTGGGTTTTTAGAAACTAGATTAACAGACATTCAGCTAAAGTTATTTCAATAAGCATAAATTCTTTTAAAATTTCATATTCCAAACATTTGTCAAAACCCTAACTATTAATCTTAATTGAAATCAATAGTCTGCACTTTTATAAATGAGTGTTACTTTTTAAAGAACCAAATGATTTAAAATGTAGCAGTGTTATAATCGAAATATTAATTCTTTTGAAATGGAAGTTGTTTAAAAAATAAACTGCACTGTTTTATAAAAAGAAAAACTAAACATATATAGCTAAAGGAAACTTCTTTGATGTAGACACAAATAGAAATAATAAAAATATTGTTTAGAAACAGGCAATTCCCCAGCTTCAGTTGTGAGTTCAATTGAAAGCAATCACTTTAACTTGTTTGTTACCTAAGTAGGATATTCTGAAGAATTATCTGAAAAACTACTAGAAAATGGGTTTAAAAATAGATTTGAATTTTGCCTAAATCCAGAATTGAAACAAAACAAAACAACAGTTTGAACACATTGGAACCAGTGTCTGTGTATATTCTAAAAATGCTTCATGATTTATTTCAGCTAAATTTCACAAGCCACCACCGAGTATGTACCATTGCATATTAGTTCAAAAGAGGTTTGTTTTAGAACTATGGAAATGGTTTTACATGTCTTTATATTAATTAGGGGAAAGTCTGTTTATTTCTGCCTGGGAATCCAAGAACAAAAATGATACTGTGGTCTTGACAGTCAATACACTTAACATTCTCAATTTACTTAAACAGCATTCATTACAAGAGAATTCTAGTATATTGACTACTCTTTTGTGCTAGAGTGGGGAAACTATGTGACTTGCATCAGATATGCTAGAAGTTTGACCCCTCTTCTAAGTGAAGGCAGGAAGCGATCAGAGCTGGTGAAGAGACTGTAAGGAGGGCTGCCCCGTGTCACTGTCTACAGGCCAAGACTGTGTCCTGTGCAGCCCAACACCGAGGATGTGCGCTTGCTTAGACTGAGGGGTCTCCAGATGGCCCTACCTGCAGGGCTGCTAGGGGCCTATAAGTCCTGAGTTTCAAGGGGACAAGTTCAGGTTCTTGCCCTCCACTTAGGCAAACTCTGCAGCGTGGTACACGGTGAGGCCTGTTTGGGCCAAACTGAACGTTAGGCCCCATTCTGCCACTGGAGACTACTGTTCTATTGATATAATGACTATTACACTGTGACCTGTTTGAAATCTTTTTGTAGCCTTTAAAGAAAGAAATCTTGCTGGGTTAATCCAATTCTCACAGCATATGTGTATATCTGATTTCTTCATAAGTCTAAAGTGACTGGTATTGATGTCCCTCAAAACAGTGGTTTACTTTATGACTCTCCACCTTCATAAAAATAAGATTGGAACTGATGACCTCAAGAATACCTTTCAATTCTAACGTCCTCTAAATGGAAAAGCCACTTTTGTAGAGGAATAAGATGTTTTTTCTATATCCAAATTTAGATTTCATTATCTCTCTTAAGATGGAAAGTTCTAGGCTGCCATTGATTTTTAGAGCTGCCAAACTGTTCCATAGTTTCACAGTCCATAACTGTCCTATTGTGATCTTCAGGGAAGATAATAAACCCTACTATCTGGACTGGGTCCATGGGCTGACCTTGGCTTCCTCTCTTAATTCCCATTACTTGAGATAGCCACCACAAAGGGAGTGATACCAGGTTCAATTTAGCGTAATTTAGCATAAAGTTACTCAAAACTACTAGTAACTACTAGACTACATGTAAACCAGTGGGAAAGGTCAAAATTCATGCCTGGGGGTGAGAGTGGAAATCATATTGTAGTAAACAATATTACGTCTGGAAAATATTGCGGATAAAATTAAGTTGACATTAAAACTTCATGCATCTTGTGTGTGGTGTTAAAAGAGACTTGTGTCTATAGCGCTTAGTTTTCCCATGTTATAAAGCCATTATTGTGTTAGATTGTGAATGGGAAGATAAAACCATTCAGTCTAGGTAAAATTACTAGGTCATCAGGAATAATTTTATCCGATGACAGGTATTCATAGGGAGGAAATTAACTGTTATTCCCAGTGGAAGTCTGTCTCACAGGCTTTTTTGCTTCAGTGCTACCAGTCTGAGCCTGGCAGGGCTGGGAGCCTCTCCTTCTCTCCCTGGCTGCAGCCCGCAGTGGAATCATACTCCCTGCCAGACAAGCAGACTCCCTTTGGTGTTCTTGCTCCATGGTGAGTCTGACTCAGGCTGACCTTCTGGGTTCCTGGCCTTGGCTCATTTGACCTTGAGGACTTACTTTGCTCACTCCTGCCTTGGCCTGACTCACCTCTCCCTGCAAAATCCATGGCAACCAGCCAGGTTTCCAGGCCTTGGTCACAGGGAGATCTGGGATGTTTAACCAACAGCCTGTCTGGCTCTGCGTTAAGCCCTGTTTCAGTCCATTAAGTTTCTTTAGTGTCCAAGTTGATCTAGTATCCAAGTCTGAAAGACCAGACCAAACACACTGATGCAAGTGACTGGTGTCAGTGGGTGGCTGGCTGGGCAGGGACCAGAAGCCGCACAGGATGGCTTTGCCTGGTAACATCCCTGAGTCCCAGGGGCAGCCAGGGAGTATGTGTCAATCATCACGAGAAGTCACACTTGCATTCTCATTTATATTAGTAGCTCTATCCCCTGTCTCATTTTTAAGTGTTTTGTTTTTCCTACTCCTCTTTTATTTAGGCTAACTAGTTTTTAATCTCACTTACTGGTCTTTACAAGTAACTTGTTCTAGTATTTACTTATTCTACAGATTTCGTTGACTTTATTTTCTCTGCATATTTCTCTTAGGTATTTGATGGCTGAGACCATAGGCTTTGTACAGATTACCCAACCAAACCCCAGCTCCATGGACTACCAGGCATGTGATCTTGATGAGTTCTGGGGTCCCTCTCAATTCTGTTCCCTCACCCATACTATGGGAACAATTATATCATTCATTTGGTAGGTACAGCATCATTACTTTAAGAAGAGATAGTGAATGAGGCAGAAAAAAACATATAAGAAGAGGTAAGGTTCAAGATCTCCCAAATTAATGAAAGACACTAAATTACAAAACTAAGAATCACAGAGAACCAAAGAAGGGAAAAGATGCACATAAACACTGTAGTCAGATTGCTAAAACTCAAATATGAAGGAAAAAAGAAGTGTTACTTACAGGAAAAAAACAAATTATAGCTTAATTGTCTTCAAAAACAATAAATCCAGGAGAGAAAGGACATACTGATTTTAAGTTTCAATGTAGAATATCTTAAAGATTCATATTACAATAAACTTTATGTTATAATATATAAATTGACAATGAAAAAAATCAGAGGCATAACTAAAATCCATTGAAAGAAGTAACATAAATGCTGAAAATTGTTTTTATTCACTTCCAATATAAAAAGACAGAAAAAGATGAAAGGGGGAATAAAGAAAGGAATGGACAATAACACCTAAATATTAAGATGGTAGCAACTGATAATTATAGCAAATATATAAATTGACAAAATGTTCAAAAGATAAAAATGTAATATATAACGACAAGCTGTTTATGAGAAACTAGAACACAAATAAAAAAAAAAGAAAGTAAAATTATGAAAAATATTTAGTATGTTGCCAGAACCTATACTGCTTGAAGATAATAAAACAACTTTTTAAAGCACTAAACAAAAAAAAAATTCAAGCAAAAATTCTATACCCGTTAAAATATCTACATAAAAAAAGGGGAAGAAATTGCTTTTTTAAGAAAAAAGAAACTGACACAATTTCCAACAGATTTGAATTAAGAAAATTTTAATGGACTTTCTTCAGTACAAGGAAATAGATGTAAGAGAGGAAAACCTAGATTTCACAAGAAATTTTTAACATCTTATCTGTAAATATGTAGAGAAAATTAAGAGGGAAATAGAACTCATTAAAAAAAGAACCCTTCTTTAAAAATAATTTTTTCTTTAAGTTAAAATTAATTACACTACGGGTGATATTGACAATATACACATAAGTTAATTTACAGCAAAAGAAGCTCCATATAAAGACCACAGAGAAAGTGGAAATAAACGTGAAATTGGATAATATTTGAAAGTAACTTGTGATATATTAGAAATAATTATTTTAAATATCAGAAAAATTACTAAAGTAAATAAAACAAAGATTTTTCCAGTAAACCAACAGCGAAGAGAAAATAAAATCAGAAAAAAACAGTCAATTGAAAAGAAATCAGAAAAAGAAGAATGATGAGTAAAATAAACGTGGTATACATAGACAACAAAGAGCAAAATAATAGATTTAAACCTAGAAATTTTAACCAAATATATATATATATGTAAAAACTCTAGTATACTGGCATAGATTTTTAGATTAGATTTTTTAAAATGTAAGACTCAACTATATACTGTCTACAAAAAGTAACTTGTAAATATAAAAACAGACAGGTAAGAAGTAAAACAATGGAGAAATATATATCTTTCTAACACTAATCAAAAGAAAGTTGAAGTGGCTATATTAGCAAAGTAGATTTTAGGACTAAGATTATTTCCAGAGGAACATTCACTAATAATAAATAAATCACTCATCGGAGAACAAAATAATCCTAAATATGCTTTCATCTAATAACAGAGCTTCAATATATTGGAAGATAAAACTAACAGAATTAAAAGAAAAGTAGAGATCCAAAATTATAACTGGGGATTTCCACAGGCTTCCTACAGTATGTGATAGAACAATTGCACAGGATAACAGTAAGTATAAGAAAATTTGAATATTCAAACCAATTAAAACCAATTTAAATAAGAGCAAACTACCTAATAACAGCAGACTACACATGAACCAGTCATTAAAACAGACCACAGGACCCGCACTGGTGGTGCAGTGGGTTAAGCAACGCACCTATGAAGCACACCGCAGCCACTGCAGCACGAGATCGATCCCTGCCGCCAGCCAGGGAGGGAACCCACATGGCACAGCAGACCTCTCCTCCCTCACCCGCTGCTCCCCTCAGCAGTGTGTTTCTGTCAATCTGCCTGTTCTGCATCCTGCTCTGTCTGGTGGATTCTCTCACCACCCCCACACCTCTGGCCTGTACCCTAGTGCTTGTATGCATAAATAAATAAATCTTAAAAAAATAAAATAGACCACATTGTGAACAATAAGCTTTCATAAATTTAAAACTTATGTTTGCTGACCATCAGAGTATTAAACTAAACATTAAGAACAGTAATATAGAGCCTCCCTGGTGGTGCAAGGGGTTGAGCACCACAGCCACTGCAGTGTGAGTTCGATCCGTGGCCAGGGAGGGGACACACATAGCCAGCAGACCTCTCCTGCCTCACCCACTATTCCCCTCAGCAGTGTATTTCAGTAGATGTGCCTGTTCTGCTTCCTGCTCTGTCTCTGGTGAATCCTCTAATATGCCCCACCCACTCCCCTGCTTCTGGCCTGTACTCCAGCTTTTATATGCATAAATAAGTAAAATCTTTAAAAAAAGAATATAGTTGTAAATCCCCAAATATATGGAAATAAAACATTTTAAACAAGTCAAAGTTGAAATCATAAGTGAAATTAGAAACACTGTATTAAAGGGAAATAAAAACATGGCATATTGAAAGTTCTTACATGTAAAGAGAGAATTTTAGTATATTAAATACTTATATTTAAAAACTAATCTAGAAACAAGAAGACTGAAACAGGTTAACATAATGTAAGAAGAATCATAGGTACATATATGCATATAGTTACATATATACCTATATTATATATATACATATTTTCTATAGGTTAGAAATACAGTGAAGGAAATACAAAATAAGAAAATTAGAGAAGCTCAAATAAATCAGTTAAAAAAAAATCAATGAAATTGATGACCCTCTAGCCATACTGAACAGGAAAGAAGGATGAAGATGTAAATTACCAATAAAGAAAATGAAGAGGGTGAGGGAGCATTACTACAGGACATCCAGACTGTTCAAGATGACAAAGAAATATAAATTCTATGCCATCAAGTTAGACAAGTTAATGAAGACATCTTGAAGGGCATCAAAACTCACTGAAAAATCAGATCACCTGAATAATAGTTTAACATCTATTAAATTTGTAATTAAAAATTTCTCACACAAAAAACTGCATGCTCAGATGACTTCACTGCTAAACTCTACTGAAGTTAATAAAGAGTTAATGAAGAAGTAATACAAATCATATACAAATCCTTTCAGATAAGAGGGGAGCAGCAACCATCTTCCAACATATTCTATGATACCAAGATTACTCTGGTAAAATAACTGGGAAAAATAGGCAAGAGGAAGGAAGCCATAGAACAATAGCCCTTACTGACACAGACACAAAAATCTAACACAATTTTGTACCATTGATTACAGCAATACATATCAAAGAATAATACAACATGATCAAGAAGGGTTTATCTCAAGAATGCAAGGTTGATTTAACATCTGGAAATGATTCAGTGTAATTCCTCTATTAGCAAACTAAAAAAAATCAAAACTCAAAACAAACAATTATCTCAATAGATGCAGAAAAGTGCATTCTACAAAATACAATATTCATATTAAAAATTCTCAGTATATTAGTAAAGGGCATCTAAGGAAAACCAGCTATCATCAAATGTAATTAGGAAAGATTGAGTATTATTGCTTTATGGTTGAAATAGGCAAGAAAAATTGTTTGCCATCTGGAGAGGCTGGGAATGAGGAAAAAAAAAAAAACACCTTTATTTTTGTACCCAGCAAGTCTTGGTTCAATATTATTATACTTAAAGGTATTTTTTCAGCTCAGCTCTCTCCTCTCTCATTCTAAATGGCAACTAGAGAAGCCAGAATGCATCTCCAACATATGGTCAGGAAATCTCTTTGGCTAAATCATCCAGTTTGTCAGATTACAACAAGCAACATTAATGTTAAAAGTCCTGCCACTATATGACAAGTATCTACTTTCCTTCAGTTTCCAATAACCTTTTCCTTACTTTCCTTTAAACCTCACCAACCCTCTTCAAGGCCTTTCTACATTTGCCCATGCTCCAATCTCAAATTATTGCCATTTTTTTGGTTTTTGTTACAATAGCCTTACAGTTTTAGATGTCAAAATCTAGTTTATCTACTGATGTGTAACAAAATCCCCCAAGCTTAGTAGTGTGAAGCAATTATTTACCACTACCACCACCACCACCATCATCATCATAATCATCATCATCATCCTCCTCATCATCATCATCATCAACATCTCATGGTTGGGCAGGAGGTTAATTGGCGTCAGGTCACTAGGCTTTGAAATGGTAACTGAATCTGAAGTCATCTCAGACTTCCACTCACACTTCCGTTGTTGATGTGAGCTACCAGCTGGAACCTCAGTGGAGACTGCTAACCAAATAACTACACATGACCTCTCAGTGTGGCCTGGCCTTCAAAGCAGAGGATAGGTTCCAAGGACCAGAGCTCCAAGAGAGTCAAAAGGAACTCTCAAAACTCATGCAGAGTCACTCCCTTCATATTCAAAGTCAGTTCCTAGGCCACTGTAGTATTAGCTCCACCTCTTAATAGTAAGAGCAGAAATTCCAGGAGTAAGAGTAAGGTATTCCAGGTACCAGCTAGGAAACAGTCCTGGGAATCTCCTACAAATCCCTAGGCATCCCATAACCTCTACTTTGAGACTATGGATCCAAAAAGCACAGGGGATCCAAAACCCAGGATCAATGACTGTGAGCTTCCTCTTGCTCTAATTTTATCCCAGCTACAGGTTAGATCTGAGAGTAGAGGCAGGTCCCTAATTCTGTATCTTCAAACCCAGAGCTGGGGCCTCAACTGTTTTCCCTCTTCACTGCCATAGGCCCTCACAATCAAACTATACTCAAGCTATACTCTCTGGGATTCCCTGGATTCTCGGATAAGAAATGTAAGTATCTCTGGTGCTGAGACTTACATCAGGTGGTTTTCCTGATAGTCTCTGGTCTTGAATATTTCTTACCTTCACTTCCCAGTGCCTAAGTCAAGCTTTGTACCCTGGATAAAGGCATCACATCCTTGTACTTCCTCTCATTTCTTGCTTGTTTTCCTGCCTTCCAGCCCCAACTGTTTTAAAGACAAAAGTCTCTATTTGAACCCCTTTCCTCATGGCTGGGACCCTATTTGCCTCTGCCAACATGCCCTTGTCCTGTGCTGTGCCCACCTGCCAAGGAGCCACCTATTGCTCACCTCTGGTCCTCCTAGATGCCAACCACCTGCCTGTCTGGACCTCCTGCTTCTTCCTGTTGCCAAAGCCCCTGGATAACAGGTTTTGCCAATTCTTTGGACTTCCCAGCTGCTGGGCATTTCTCCAAGAGACTGTTTATTCTCCAGGTCTGTCCCTCTCCCACTCTATCTAGCTCCTAATCCTGACATATACCAAAGACATTTGACTTTCTCTGACTGCCTTCTTTTTACTCCATGGCCTTTTTACTCATAGATCCATGGCCTCATGAGATCTATAGAAACAATTAGAAAAAAAAAATTCACTGTGCCAGAATCAGTCTGATTTTGCTGTTAAAAACTTACCCAGCATTAAACTCCTTTACTTTCTTGCTTCATCTCCAAGAAGTCTTTCTGCTCCAACCTTCCCCGACTGCTTCCTGGGCTTCCTCCTCTTTGCCATCCTCTCAGCTTCCAGGACCTGCTAACTCCAGGCCTATGGACCAATGCCCTGGATTTCCAACTCCTGGCTTCTCCAGAGTTTAGCAGTCTGCTGGCCCGCAACACTCACACTGCACTTTGCACATGCAGCTCTCTGATCTTGTCCTAACCAGCCCTACTAGCTGCCACCCCACCTCTGGCTGCATTTCTTACTGCATCTGGAGAAGTGGGGAGCAAGCTAAAATATTTTGCTTCTATAGTAAAAAAAAAAAAAAAAAAAAAAAAAAAAAAACCTGTTTCTACTATTTNAAAAAAAAAAAAAAAAAAAAAAAAAAAAAAAAAAACCTGTTTCTACTATTTGTACACAGTTTAGATTTTTAAATACTCAACAGGCAACAAAATCTTCACTAAATTTTCCTTGACCTCCACTCCACTTAGTGGAAACTTGAAATTTTGATTCTATATTTGTGATACTTTTTTTTTCATCTAAGGCTGCTCAAACTGGCATGAATTTTTGATGGGAAGAATAATATGGTTAGCATGTTTATAAATTAACAGTCAAGGAGGTGTACAAACCCAAAATTATTCCCACAGGAAGCAAGTTGCTGGCTCTGACATCCCTTCTCTTTCTTGGCCTGCCAGAAACAGATGTTGACAGCTCTCTCATTTGGGAAATATATCCAGAAGGATGAATATTACCCTTGAGGAACACAATATACTGTACATGACTTCTTATAAGCAAAGAGGCAGTTTATTTAAGCTTAGCGAAAGTACATACTGACAACCTGCGCGAAGAAAGGAAAGAATGCCATAAAGCAACCTAAAAGCTCGCCAGGCCTCTACTTCGTGGATGTCTGCGAGGCTAGTTGAAAGGGGAAATTGATATAGTGCTTAAGGGGCTGCAGATGGAATCAGACCTGAGATGGAAAGCCGGGGTTCTCCAAGAATTGAAAAATATCAGCCATCCCGTTGACTGTTTTGTCTGCACTTTACAAAGAAGTCATTTTCTTTTAGCACATTAAAAATGTAATTAACTTGTTTTCATTTAAATGAAAATGTATTGATAAGGAGCTTCTCATAGGCCAGATACTATATACATGGTTATATGTATCCATGCACGCATAAAAAATGGCATATGACAGTTCCTATTTGCAAAAACTTCAAATTCTTTGTTAAGGTTGTGAGAAGTTAAAAGTATGGTTACGAAAGAGAGAGAGAGAGAGAGAGCGAAACTAGTTTGACTAATTTGTATAGGTGTGCTCAGAGAATGAAGCATGCGTTTAAATTATAGTGCATTCTTGTTTTTTAATGCAGCATGCCTGATTTTGCTGGGGCTCTGACATGCAACTTGCAGAAATCGATCTGCCTTGTTGGAAGAATGGAATCTTATCCTGAGAAATAAATGGAAAGACTCAGACTCCAATAGACGGGCAAAGGTTTGAGGCCGCCAGAGCCCAGTGGTGAGCAGCAATCAGAGATGGATGACTCCCTTTGAACAAAAATGTCATGCTGACCTCGTGAAGAAGATGGCAGGATGCTCACCCCGCAAGGGGTATCTGGCAGCCGCTATCAAAAGGATAGCGTCAATGTATAATCAGGGTGACCCAAAACCGCCAATCACACACCACTGTCTCCGGGGCAGATGCCCCAGCATTTCAAATCTGCAAGGCCACTCTTCTCTGCTCATCAGGCAGAAATGCTCACACACCCTGGTGTCGGTGGACCTCTTCATACGACCAGTTCAAGGACATGGAGCTGCTGGTCTGTGTGACTTTGATGCCTGCAGCCAGAGCCCTCCCTGGTGTTTGCGTTCCACATTTAATGGTCATTAAAACATGTGTCATATTTGTTCTAAATACAGCATATACTGAACATTCAAGGCCCTCTTCTGACCAGAAGCTTTGACAACTTCATTGTTGTACAGAGAATGGACTACGGTATGCATAGGACCTGCCTACTATTTTCAGCTACCAGTATTTGTCTCGAGATGAGTATCATTGGTTGTGTTTGTCAAAATACCTGAAAAAAGGAGGAAATCTCATTCTATAAAATTGCAGACATGATTTCCCCCCAGTAATTCCATTTCTGTGAATAGTCTGTGAGGATGTAATCACAAGGAAGCAAAAATTTAGATACAGAGAAGTTTGTGAAAATTTTAGTTACAATAGTGAAAAATTATATAAAACACATGGCTGTAGAAGTTAGGTACAACTGTACCTTGGAGTTTGAAGAATTTTTTTTAAATAAGAATTTTATTGTGGGGAAAAGATTCTCACAATATAATGTTCAATGATAAAAAGCAGATCACTAAATAATTATTCAACCAATATTTTTTGAGGGCTTCCCAGATAGCAAGCATTGTTCCAGGTACAGTGGTTTTACTAGAGACCAAAGGGGGGAGAAAAAAATAAATAAACACCTCTTCCCTTATGAAGACTAAACCCTGGTACAGCTCTATTTTTATCAAGTATATAAACAAGCAGAAGAGTCAGCAAACAAATAAACCCCCAGTAAAAGGCAGTGCAAAGGAATTTCAGTGGACACTCCATGCCTATCACTTCGATTGCTTTCCCAGTTCTATGCATTCCTTCCCCAAGCCAGTGCCAGCATCTCAGTTGAAAGAGCTCTCAGGCTGGTCTCAGAGCCTCCTTCGCCAGAAGTGCCTGAAAACCACATGCCATCACCAGTAACGGAAGGAAGTGTGGTTTAAATACTGCATCTCCCTGGCCTGGGCCAGGACATCTCTCCTGGGGGTGGAGCCGTAGCTACCCTTTGTATGACCTTGCTGGTTCTCATGCCCTTGCTGCTGGGAAGCCACGCTAACATCTGAACAGAGATGGCGCACTAGTCATCAGCATACTTACAGCCACCCCTGGCTTCAGGTTTCAAGATAAGTTCTTCGTAATTATAAAGTTATGACAATGTATATTTAACATAGCGTCAGCTTGATTAGTTTAAATTTACCCATTTGCTTTTTATTATCTGTTTCCAATCTGTTTTTCATTACCTATTTCCTCCTTTCCTACCTTCCATTTTAAACATTTTTTTTTAAGTGTTCCATTTTATACTCTGTTGGCTTACTGTCTATATATTTTGGACTTTTTTCAGTGTTTTCTCCTGAGTTTACAATATGCATCTTTAACTTTTCACAGTCTATCTTTGAAGAATATTATACCACTTCACAGAGAATTGAGATAACCTTAAATACTTTCATTTTCTTCCTTTCATCTTTTGTGCTACTGTGAACATATAGTTGACATCTTTGAGTGTTACAAACCCCAAAACACATTACTACTTTTGCCTTGTGCAGTTAAGTATCTTCTAAAGAACTTTAAATTGAGAAATACCTCTATCCTATTTATCCATGTATTTATAATTCAAGTCCTCTTCTACCTTTCTGTTGCTTTAAATTTCCATCTAGTTTCCTTTTTCTTCAGCCTGAAGAGTTTTCTCTATAATGTTTCTTTTAGTATAGATCTACTAGCATGATTTTCTTGACACTTTTAAATGAAAATCTGTGTATTTTATTTTTGAAGGGGATATAATGTCAGGTTAAAGTTATGCTTTCCTATGCACTAAAACAATCACACCATTGTTCCTGGCTTGCATTGTTTTCAAGATTAAATCAATACTCATTCTCAGTCACTTTGCATGTATCCTTTTTTTCCCCCTGAGTTTTATCCCAATTTTCTCATTATCGCTGGCTTATATCAATTTGATTCTGATTTATCTTTGGGAAATTTTGTGTTTATTCTGCTTGGTGACTGTTGAATGTCTGTAATTTGTTGGTTTATAATTTTTATCAAAATTGGAAATTTCAGCAAATCTTTAAATATCTTACAGTCTCTAAACTTCCCTATTGAGACTACAATTACATACGTTCATTAAACTATTCACTATCGTCCTACAGGTCACTGTTACAGTTCACTCTGTGTGTGTGTGTGTGTGTGCATGAGCATGGTGCTTTGTGTTATCTCTTTGCCTTAGCTGTCTAGTTTCTAATGATGTGTGTTCAAGTTCACTGTCTTTTCTTCTGCAGTGCCCTATCTGTTGTTAAGTTAATGCAGTGATTTTAACATACAATGCTGTATATTTCAATTCTATTATTTCAATGTGATAATTTGTATTGCTATGATTTATTCTCATTTTATTTGTATTTTTCTTTAAGCCCTTAACCATACTGGCTGCATTAAAATTCATGTCTCTTAAGCCCATTACTTTTGTCCCATCTCTGATATCATGTTTCTGTTTCTAATGACTGATTATTTATTCTTAGTTAAGGTCCATTTTCCTGCCTCATCACCTAACTGGAAACTTTAAATTTTCACTTAGTGTTTGAATGTTTTGTTTGTTTCTCTAAAGAGTAGTTTTGTAAACATTACCTGGAGATTTTTTTTAACTATTTGAGACTTGTACGTAGTCTTTGTTAAAATAGGTCAGAGGCGTCTACTGCATGGGTAGGTTACTCCTAAGGTTAAGTGCTGCCATTCTTGTGTTTCTATCAAAGGCCCTGGATTTTCCACAAGGTCCCCACTTTGACTTACTAAAATTCATGTGGTCCTTCTCTTCTTGCCCCCCTCCCCTTTGAACATGGATTAGAAAGTGTTTCAAAGCAGAAGTTGACCACCTTGTTCTCTTGTTCTCAAGCATCACAATCATGTTCTGCCAATTGTCCAAATTTTTGCAAATTGATATTTTTTAAATTTTGCTCAGTTTTCTAACTATATAATATAAGACACTTTGTGATATCAGTTACCCTAGTATGACAGGAAGCGAAAGTCCCACTGTGAAGTTTTTTAAGCAAGTGAGAAATATTAGTCAGTTCAGTAGCATTACTTAGGAAGATCACTGCAGCAAAAACTTAGTCTATAGATGAAAAAGGGGGTTGGACTGAAGGCAGAAACATTAATTAAGAAATATCATTAATCAAGGAAAGAGGTGATGATCAAGAGTTATTACAAGAGTAAAAATTAGGGAGCTCAAAGTCAGGAATGTTTCAGGTAATTATTTATCAAATTCCTCTATTAATGATTATTATTGCTTGCTATGTACTAAAAATATAAAAATGGGCTTATTCAATTAACAATCAGTCACAGAGTACCTCTTATGTATTAACCACTGTGATCTACATGAAAAAACTGTCTAAACCACATTCAATAAAACTTCCTGAAGTAGTGGTTAGGAGGAGCCATACTATCTGCAAGTTGATAATGTAATTAAGGAATTATGCTTTTAATTTTATTTAATTTTAATAAATTATAATTCAAATTTGAATAGCTTAATATGCAACCCATTGGACACTGCAGTCCTAAAAGGATACTAACACAGACACACACACACACTCACACACCCCTATAATTAAACCTATTAGTGCTAAATGTAGGCCTTCCTAAGTTACTATCAGAACACAGGAGGGAGCACTTAACCTTTCTGAGATTAAGATGAGAAGGAAGAAACATCAGGAAGCTGTTTACATTTTAGCTGAGTTTTGAAGGTAAACAATAAATACAATGGAATACTGATGGAGAAAGTGCACTTGCGGTATAGGGAAAGGCAGTAGCACAGGATATGGAGAACTAGTTTTGTTTAGGTCCAAGCACACAGTATTGATGGGGAAGTCAGAAAATACAGGTATATAGGAAGGAAATACAAGATTGTTTACACTGGAATGTTTGGAATGTTACCCAAGCAAGTTAACTTTTTGATATTTTATCTTTAGCTTGTAGAGAGAAATATTCAAGAGGCTATCAACATAACTTATCCGGAGCTTAGAATAGGTCTGGGCTACAGATAATACTCAGAGAATGGTTAGGGAGAGGAGACAAGAGGACCAAGAAAGTGCCATCTGGGTTGATTTTATTATCAAGTGCCCTAAGAAAAAATTTACTTTGACAAGAATCCTTTGAAGAACTAGACCTTTGATGCTGTGGCTCAGGAATGCTAAGTGGAAGTTTCTGAATCCTATAATGCCCAACTCAAAAGTAGCTTCATAGGTCAGACCTCAATAGGGGTCCTTGACTCAGAGAGGGGGTGCCAGGGACTTTAACCTTCTTCACAATCCTGTCCTTTTCTCCATGCTCCCAACTGTCTACTGGAGCCAATCTGAGGGGAACTGGCACATGAGTCTATTAATCTGAGGCATCCTTGGCATAGATTTACAGGTAACATCTTCACCCCAGACTGCAGGAGAGTTGATGGACTGTAACTGGGGTTTCAGATTAAATGCTCTTATTCCAAGAGTGGGTTCTCCTTGGAATCTTTGATACAATGATTAGGTTACTTTCAGTGGAATTGTAAAATGATTTTAAATAGGTCATCTAGGAGAAGTGAGTTTTCAGGGTGTTGTCTTAGGAGCTAAAAATAAAATTAGATTAGTAGTAATTAGTGAAGTGGGTGTAATTTCATACCTTTGACTGTAATCATTTCCCGAAGAGGTTTTCTCTTGACTTGACTTTTCAGTGTGTTATATTCCCTTGTTGAAAGAAAATATACATTGTGTACCCCCTACAAGGGCAATTTAAAGGAAAGTACAGTAAACATAAACTAATGTAATGATGGGCTACATAAAATGCTCTATTTTCATGAAATAAACCACTAAAAATACTTCTTACAGTAACAATGCTAAAGTAGTAATATTGTAGTTCAAAACAATTCCAAGCTATTATTTTATTTTTCAAGATGTTGTTGGCAGAATCTAGTCTCAATAATTACTTTTTTAAGAAAAGAGAAGAAACAATTCCATGCACTCCAATGCAGACTCTAAAAATATCAGAGAACCAAGTATACAGGGATCAGGCTATTAATAGCTTGAAACACTGTCAGTTGGTGGGATGGGACACTTTCTTTTTTAGAATGTGAGCCAAAATCTAAATTTTACTGCCAAGATATGTACTTTGAATCTGTAGCACGCTTAAGGTGAGAAAAGGCTGTGTGATTAGAACCCTTTGTTTGGAAACACCCTGTAGAGGCAATGTTTCAAGACATGCCGATCCCCTCAACTGCTGACTGATTCCATTATAATTTAAATGGAAATGTAGAGCACCTTCAAAAAATAATCAGAATCCTATGCAAACTAAAGTATGACTTTGTCACAATGGCAAAAATCTAGGGAGTATTGAACTAGGCGTTAGCACCAGTTTGACTAAAATACAGGAGGGAATGGGGTGAGAGTTCAGCACTGGGGCACAATCTGAGGAAAGCCCCTTGCAGTAAACTCTATAGATACGGGCCAGCCACCTTCTGTAGTTTATTCGGACACACCCCACACTCGGGACAGTCATTTTACTAGTGCCCATTTCCTTGACATGGTTTTGCTTTGGAAAATTGTTTAACTCCAAATATCACAATTCTGATGCTCTGTGAGATATTTGGAAAACGTTTACTTATATTTATGAGAAGACAAGTGACCTCACAGACAATGAGAGGACAACCAGGGTCAGCTCCAGAACTATGAGACAGTTGGAAATCTGTCCATGGAGATTTGGGAAAGTTATTAAGGAACAGAGGAGCTCAGCCAGCCTCTACAATAGAGAGCCAGGCATCTGCAAATGGATGTGCTCATTTACCTTAAATCATAAGTTTTATTTTTATTATTTTATTATTTAGTGAGATAATAATTTTTATTATTCAGATAATAGATCTAAATTTACATTTAGATGTAAAAAAGTTACTGAGCTGCACTGTGTGTATGTGTGTATCTCCACCATCAAATCAAGATTCGGACTACTTCCAACATCTTAGCAGAGCTTCACATGCCTCTTCCCAAATGATAGTCCATCATTCTGACTTCTAGCCCCCTATCTATGAGAGTTCCAGTTATTTCATATTCTCACCAGTACTTGGTACTGTCACTTTTTAATATTTTAATTTTAGACTTTCGAGTTCAAGTGTAGTGGTAATATGTTGAAATTTTAATTGGTTTTCCTCTGGTGGCTAAAAATGTTGAACAACTCTTTATGTGCTATTGGCTGCTTAGATATCTTTTTTTGCAAACTCCCTGTGAAGGTCTTTTGCCCAATTAGGTTTTTTTTTTAAAGATTTATTTACTTTTTAAAATTTATTTATGCATATAAGAACTGGGATATAGGTCAGAGATGCAAGGGGTGAGAGGAATCACCAGAATCAGAGTAGGAAGCAGACAGTCAGATCTACTGAAATACACTGCTGAGGGGAGCAGTAGGCGAGGCAGGAGAGGTCTGCTGTGCCATCTGGGTCCCTTCCCTGGCCAGGGATCAAACTCAGACCAAAGTAGCACTCATGTGATAGCATTGAGACTTAACCCTTGTGCTAACAAGGAAGAAACTTTTGCCCAAATTTTTAAATGGGCACAAGCTTTTAGAAATCACTGATCATGAAAAAGATCAGTAACATTTTTATTAAAATTATTAACTTGGGTCTCCCTGGTGGCACAAGGGGTTAAGCCTCAGTACTATGAAGCTATCAGCAGCCGCTGCAGCAGGAGTTCGATCCCCGCTGCTCCCCTCAGCAGTGTATTACAGTAGATCCATCTGTTCTGCTCCCACTCTGTCTCTGGTGAATCCTCTCAAGCCTGCACAGGTGGCCTACTCTCCAGCTCTTATATGTATAAATAAATAAACCTTTCAAAAATAAAATAAAATTATGAAACATTTTTTTATTGAGCAGCAATGTTAAGAGAGTCAAATAGCAAGCTAGAGAGTAGAGAAATGTACAGGTACAACACCTGAGTAGGACTAAACATACATTGGCTCTTCTTGTCCAGTGAGGACCAGGGCAGTGTGGGGGCTTTCCCAGTGCTGCACATGGTGTTTGGCGTGGAACAGTTGCTGAATGAATATCTGTGAACGAATGTGTGGGTGCCTGATTGAATGGGGGAAGGGGTGGACCGTTGGGGCACAGTTACCTAACAGAAAGCTCACAATAGCAGGAACAGGGATTCTGAATGGACTGTCTCCTGAGAACACACCCTGAGAGCTGGCCCAAAGGACCAGGAGTCCCCACTGTGGCATGCCGTCCACAGCGGGGCCACAGCGTGCCGTCTGTCCCCCAGCCTTCCTTTATGGATGCCCTGGGTCACACTAGGTACCCAGCCAACATTAAGCCCCTGCCTTGTGGCCAGGTGGAAACTGATGCAGGGGCTTCCTGTTCTACTGGAAAGTGATTAATTCTCAGGTCCAAATACCTAGACACCTCAGAAATGAACCACAAGTGATTTCCCAGTTTTGGTTTCAGTTTCCCCAATTGTAAAATAAAGTGATTAATCCACGTAATCTCTAGACCCTACTTGCTCTGACATTCTATCCTGGGGAAAACAACTTTTATGGGAGAAACAGTATGAGGCATCCCTGGAGGTCAAGATGACCTGAGCAATAAACTGTGCTCAAGTCCCAGAAAGCCCACAGTACCTTTATACTTTATCCAAAAGAGCAGTCCCAGACCTAAGTACTCTCTTCAGTAGACTAAGATGAAAAAACACCCAGCCTTCTTTGGAAATAGAGCCCAAATCTGAAACAACAATGCTCCTTGGATACAAGTAACATTTTCTTCTAGAAATAGAAAATGTCCTCTAGCTTAGTTATAATTTCTACAATCTGTTCTGCCAATTTTTTTTTTTTGGTTTGTATAACTGCTATTCAGAGTTCTTTGGCAAAAATGAAAATCTAGCTTAATTCTAATAGCCTGGTAATTTTCATGGGATGTCCCACTTAAGAGCAGATGAAAATGTCACCATAGAAGTCTTGTTGTATAAAATTAATCCAAATCATTCATTATTGAAAAATTATATATGGACTACCTTCCACTTAAAAGAAAAAGATTGAAAAGTTTCCCATAAACATTTTCTCCTTCTTGATTTGAAAACAAATCTTTAATTTCAGTTTAAAGAGCAGTTATCCTAGAACACTATGAAATGCAGAGTAGAGTATATTATTTTGCTGCTAAAAAAATTAGCTTCTGTAACATCAACCACCAAACTTAGTGGTAGAAGGTATCCACTGACCTGCATGATAAGCCAATTTGGGCTTCCTAGAAGAAGACAGAAAATATCTATGAATGGCATGCCAGTAACCAATCAAAAGCAAGGTGGTAATATCCTGTCCTATGGAGAAAGCACTTGTGTAACTGACTTAAGATGTGACCAGTAGCAATCAAAGTAGTTATATCATGGAAGGGAGGTTGGGAAGTTGATGGCTAGTCCTTAACGGAAAGAAAAAAAAAATCTATCATGCTTTGCTGACAGTTTTATATAAAACTGACAAGTTAACAAATAAAAATACCTTTTCCGTGCGGTGTAAGCCTCATGGAAAGGCTACAACAGTCAAATCTACATATTTTACAATATCATTCTCAAACCCTGCTGAGGATAATAACAACAATAGATAATATTGGCAAGGAATTGAACTGAGCACTTTTTAATCCATTATTTATTTTTCTCACATTACTTTACAGGTTAAGTACTTTAATTATCACCATTTTGTAGGTGAGGGATGCAAGGCACAGAGGAGCTAAGAAATCTACACAAGATCACCAGAGATGTACATAGGCTGTCTAGCTCTTAACCACTTGTATATTTTTTTGGAGACAAGCTGTTATGTTCTGTGGTGCATTGAAAATGGCTTACAACTCTTTGCTGCTCTTGAAATTGAGAGATAAAGTCCAATCCCCACCACTCAGGATTTAAGTGGGGCTGGGTCGCTTTCATGACTGATAGAATGTCTGAACAGAACAAAAATCCTTGGGGAGTTCTGAGGTCAGATCATAGGAAGCCATAAACCTCAACCTGGGCCTCTGAAACCTTCTCAGAACCCAGATGCGCAACTCCAAGAAACCTCAGCCCTATGAAGTGACCGTGTGAAGGGAATCTGCCAACGTCCCCAGCTCAGCTACAGATGATGACCTGTGTCACTACCAGCCAATGGAGTGACCGTTTTAGACAACTAGCTTCACCTCATCTTCAGATGACTGACTTCCCCCGGAATTTATATGAGAGATTCCCAAATGAGAACCAACTAAATGGACAGACAACTCACAGAATCATGAGGGATAATAACATATTGTATGGTGCTGCTAAGGATATGGGTGGGTTTTTACACAGTGAACAACAACAAACCTAGCAAACAAGAAACAAATGAAGAGTGCCCCGCCTTCATTTACAAATGAATTGTATTTTAAAAGAATAATCACAAATGGACTGTTTGGAACTCAGAACACATCTCCCACGGTTAGTGTGTTATAAATAGTTGTAAGGCTTCCAGAGTATTTAACCCCACAATATAGCTTACATTTGCAATGAAAATAGTAACAAACAATGCAGTTACAAAACTAGTAATTAAACTAAACAGATTAAAAATATAAGAAAAATGAAGTTGTTTTTTAAAAAAATTTTACCTTAAATATTAGTGTTTAAGAGAAAGAAGATTTAACTGCAAGAGAATGATGATACCCGTTAGGCGTTTGTATGGGAGTTTTCTGGTATCTCTCAGGCTCTAGATAAGTTGATTGTGTCTTCTTTTCATTAATTCTAATCTCTCTGCAAAACTTACGGTACTTCTCAAACTCTCAACAAAAATTAGGGGTATAAAACAGACTTGAGTAGCAAAAGTAAGAAAAGAGACATAACAAAGTAATGGCCAAAAATAGAATATAGTGGGCACGTCTAGTTCTGGCCATATAACATCCATTTACCTTTTCCCCAAATAGAAACATCCTGCCTTCTCGCTGGGAATCAGCTTTTCTTCCACTCAAATCCCATATCCTTTGTGTTAGTCAGACAGCACATGCCCTCTGGGGGACCTGATGGATATAGCGCAACAACTTATGCCCCACCCGTGGCCGGCAAAAGTGAGTGACTGAGAGCCAGGCCAGTTTAGACCCCTGACAATTGTCTTCACATGACAGTGGAGCTGTGACAGCCATCACATAATGACAGTGCCTGTCTGGGCAAGAAAACAGCACCAAGAGATCGTACCCTGAGACACGGAGAGAATGCAGCTTTCATGGCACTGAGATGCTAAACCATGAAGTACCTTAAGCCCGGACCTTCCTTATGCCAGTTCATAAATTCCACTGTGGCTTAGTCCAGTTCATGTTGGGTTGTATGCCCCTCACCCCTGTACATGTTCTGACCAACTATACTAGTTAAGGTAAATAATGCCAGCTGCTATAAGAAACAAACCCGTATTTGTTGACTATCCAGTAAACGCCTATTTCTCATTCCCATCTCAGTCTAGTGCCAAGCGGTGGAAAGGCTCTGCTATATACAGTGCCTCAGGGACTTCATATGTGATGTGAAGTCTTCCATCAGATCTGTGTAGTCTTCTCCAATCCATTCAGGGGCTAGCTAAGGAGCCAATTTGGGGTGGAAGGTGGGAAGATTTGTAAGGGCTGGGCCTATTCGTGTTGTTATCACATTCTTTCATATGGTTAAAACTGCTAGGAAATGGAAGAAAAGACACTATTCATGGAAACTAATCATCTTCACAACCATGTACTCGTCTCATCACTGTATATCATTTTACTCCCTCTCCTTATTTGCTAGCCACACTGATGCTCTTGCAAAAGGAAACAACCACTGATCCAGTCTAGGCCTTCCCTGGTGACTGGTGATGGCAAGTGACCGGTGTCAAGCCTCACCAGGGCTGTCCACCTCATTCCGATGACCTAAGAAGACTAGCCATCTAGCTTCTCCTCCTCCATACAAACCCACCCAGGTTACAGTGATACAAACAGAGCTAGGAAAGCAACAGGACTCTCATTCAGAGAGCGGAAAACCAGGGAAGAATTTTAAATCCTCTTGATGTATACCTTTGAAGTCCCTGATCTATTGGAGTAGAGATAATGCCTTTTATTAAATACTGATTCCTGCTCTCTAGAAGCTTCCATGACTTTTTCCTGTAACACTTGCTTCCACCTTCCATTAAGCAGTTCTTTGCTTTTCAAACTCCACGTCACTCTTCAAGTAAACATTGAAGAGTAGGTCCTGTGGGTGGGCTAGTAGAAGGTTGTATCAATCCGTGTCTCACAAGAGAACAGAAGGCATGCTCCAGTGAGGATAAGTCCAGCAGGTTTTCTTAAAAAAAGGACTATTTACAGAGGTAAAGAAAGGAGAAGGGAGCAATAAAGAATGAGGAGTTGTCTCAAGGCTCACTTGTAGGCTTGCTAGTATGAGACTGACTGTCAGAATCCAGCAAGTCTCAGAGAAGAGCAGGCCACTAAGAAAGAGGCAGGAGCTTCTGCAGCAGAGACTCACGCTACCAAACAGCCTTGCAGACAGGGCGGCAGGGCAGTCAGTCCAGCAACCTCCCTCTCTTCTCTCTCCAGTCAACTGCCTTAGGAGTACTTTGTCCCTGCAACCCACTTGGTACTTTCTTCCTCTTGCTTTTCTCACTCTTTATTGTGTGATGAGAGCATGGGGCAAGCCGAGAAGAGGCATGTCCTATGAAGACAATGGGCGCGTGGCGGTGGAAAGGACCAACGAAAGTGCTATAGTTAATTTTGGAAAGTATTATAGATTAATGCTAACAAAGATTGGGTAACTATAAGGTGTAAAGAAATATGGTCAGAAAAACACAGAATATTCTGAACTGACAGTGGGGAAAAAAATACAGCGTGAAACTAGGTGTTCAGATGAAAAAACTGAGAATTTACAGACCGCATGTCTTTTTGAGACATGTTGGATGGACACCAACTAATTGTTTTAATCATGCTTCTCTTTTGTTAGCGACACATAGTTCAGATCACACCTAACCTCTCACAAAAAAGACACAGATGATGATTCATCTACTTCCAATTAGCATATTTATTTCTGCTAGCTGAAACACTTCTGACACCCTGTGAAAAGGAAATTCTTGAAAAATCTTTGCACATAGCAAGTCTGTCCACTTGGAAACACAGTTGCGTACTTTACATTTTTATATGTTTTTCAATTTAAAGTGCTTTATGCATATAATTTCAGTTAATCTTCCCAGCTCTGTAATCCTGTTGGTATTATTTCCACTGGCACTAAAATGAAAGTGAGAGTGGGAGGGGTTAAATCAGCTGCCAAGTATTCAGATGGGGTTACAGCTCCAGGTCTCCCAGGCACTTTAATTCAGTAGTATCAAACCTTGCTTGTAAGCAGTAATATCCTCAGTCTCACTATCCAGAAGGCATGTCTCCTGTCTAGACCATACTAGTTGAGTGAGTTCTGATCACATTTGCCAGTCAATTCTTACCTCTGTGGGTGCCTCTAAATTTAATACCTCCTAGTCTTCCTGTCAGCAAGCAAAGAAACAGTTCTCAATGTCACTCATGCAAAACCAAGCACATGATCTTCCCTCAGTAAACGCCTACTAAACTGAACTTTAGATTCCTGTGGGGAAGTTAGCACAGGGCAACATTTTTGTAAAGAGCCCCCACCTCCCTCTCTCTTGCTCTCCCAATCTCTGTTTCACACACACACACACCCCTTAATCAATGAGCGCCTCACAAAACTTTTATGCTCCTTTACTATACAAGAGGTAGTCCAAAAAGTTAAGATTTATAGTTAAGGTTTCCCAAAAGTAGATTCAAACATTTCCTTTTAATTTTAATTTTCACCACCTCCAAGAAAATCTTCTACTCTATTCAATTATCTTCAGCCATCAATCCCTGACTCCAAGACTTTGCTTGCTGCATGCTGCCTGCAGGAAAGTACCCCGCCTCCCCACCCCCTCTAAATTCTTCGAGAATGCCTGCTCTCTCCATGGGTTAAGGACAGCAATTATTCTCTCTCCCTATATAGGTCAAAGTTGAGCCCAAGACACAGAAATCACCCCAGGCTTTTCAAGCAGAAATGGATTTAAATGCAAAGAAGTAGCCGGAAGAGTTGGGAGTCAGGAAGCTGGCACCCACTTACTTAGTGTAAAGTGACTGAGCGGCAGTCTAGCAGTAAAGTGTTACTGCTGTGATAGCCTTTTACATTCAGCAGGTTCATGACTAGACATTTAAATGGAGAGGCCAAGAGCAAGAAGACAGCTGTCTATGACACAGAAAAGGGATCATCAACAGACATTAAATCTGTTGGTGCCTTAAGCTTGGATTTCCTGGGGCCTCCCTGGTGGCACAGTGGATTAAGCAACGCACTATGAGGCAAACCACAGCCACTGTAGCTTGAGTTCAATCCCTGCCTCCGGCCAGGGAAGGGACCCACATGGTGCAGCACATCTCTCCTGCCTCACCCGCTGCTGCCCTCAGCAGTGTGTTTCAGTCAGTCTGCCTGTTCTGCTCCCTGCTCTGTCTCTGGTGAATCCTCTCACCTCCCGTGACTCTGGCCTGTACCCCAGCTCTCGCATGCTTAAATAAATCTTTAAAAAAAAAAAAAAGCTTGAATTTCCTAGACTCCAGAACTCTTGAGAAATAAAAATTTCTGTTGCTTATAAGACAAAAAAAGTAGGAGGAGGAGGAGGAGGAGGAGAAAGAAGGGGAGAAGGAGGAGGGAAGAATATCGAGGGGGAGGAGGACTTCGTGGAGGAGGAGGAGAAGCAGCAGCAAATAAACTAAACAAATGAAAAGTCTAGCCACCACACATTTTTGGAAGCCTGCTTAAAAGCAGCACAACTGTCCTTTGTTCCCACTTCTGGCTTCTAAATCGCATGAATGTACTTAATGTGGTGGAATCTAATTTGAATCCACAATCCTAGCTGCAAAGGAGTCTGGTAATGCAACACCAGCCTTCCTATCTCACTACCAACAAGAGGGGTAAAAGAGGGAATAGTATCTATTTAGAGCATGTATCACAATTCAGTTTTGGTTGTTAACATACCTTGACCTATGTTTTATTGTAAGTCTTGTCTTTTTATGATGAGAATATAAATTTCTTGAGCTCGAATACATGGTACACATTTATTTTGTCTAATAAGGACTGACACAGTGTTCCCCATGTATTCTAAATGCTCTGCAAATTTTAACTAATTTAATTTTGGTAACAGCTCTAGGAAGTAGAATCATTAACTCATACTATGTAGATGACACATCTAAGATACAATGTGGTTAAATAACGCACTCAAGGTCACACCTTGCTAAAAGTTGAGGGACCTGTCTAACGCTTATGGTTTATGATAATTTGTTTCCTTCAGTGAACAAAAGAGTAGCCTTAGAGCAAAGTGACTGACTATCATTCTTGGTTGCAATAGCATGCCATGCTACAGAGATAATATAAAGGCTATTTTGATGAAGTCAATGAATGAATGACAAACTTTTGTGATTAATTATATGGCAATTTGAGCAAACAACTGACTTAATTTGATATTTTACATTTAATAATATTTTGAGAACACAAGCAATGCATTCTAGATTGAGGGAATATTGAAATAATAATGAAATCTAGAATTTCAGGACTTTCCCATTAGAGCCCACACCCCAGAGATAACCTTTGTGCACAGCTTATCTCCAGCTTTCAAACCTTATTGTGGAAATGTACTAACAAACTCACGCACTTGCACACACAGACAGGGCTCACCTTCATTGAGCTGCAACACTTTCCCTGATTTCATAGGGAACTCTTTGGGGGTGCTAAGAAGGAGTTAAGAAGTCCTATACTGGCTGGTAGCAAACCTACTTGACATAGCACCCACATGAGGGAGGGGTGCTATTTTAGTGCTGCTCCCACTTGGTGCTCCAGTGAATGCTCAAGGTCCCTGCCTCTTTCTATGCTATTTAAGCAGCAAATTCACTTCACACTAGAAAGATAACGCCTATAGAAAAGAGCACTCCTTGAATTGCCACAGCCTTTACCAAAGATACTTCAGGTCCTCCCATTGTTCCCATGCAAAGTACAGACTTGTCTTCTCAGTACCATTTGACCTTCTCTTAAACACCCTCATGTTTAATTTCCAACATGGCTTGAAATCTAAACCATTATACCATTAAAGTAAGCAAACTCCTAAAAGGCCTCTGTCATCCTTTTAAATATAGGTAGGAGACCCAAAGGGACAGTCTCTTTCTCTCTCTCCACCCCCTCCCCAGCTTTCATGCTGGTCCAGTAGCAAGCATTAGGAATCCACAACTCCAGCCAAATTATGCTTTCAGATCAATTTTTTAGGATACTTAATCTTCACTGGGGAAAATAGAATCTGGCTATTAAGATTCGGCACAGATACGTATTAAAGAATTAAATGGGAAGTGCAGAAAACCCAGTGCAGCCAAGGATCATGAGAGAACATTCTAGGCTTCACAATGGGAAGAGGGGAAAGACAACTGAAGACAGATATCAAAAGAAGAAGGGCAGAAAGACAAGAAGTTAAAATGTGGTGGCAGCTTTGAGTATGGCCTCACAATACCCGGAGGGGGTGAGAGGGGGAGGGGAGGGGGTGAGAGGGGGAGGAGAGGGGGTGAGAGGGGGAGGGGGTAAGAGG
>JAGFMF010011760.1:7989814-8015275 GCA_019455555.1 Galemys pyrenaicus | reverse complement strand
GAGGGGGAGGGGGAGGGGGTGAGAGGGGGAGGGGGAAGCAGAGAGAGAGAGAGACAGACAGAGAGAGAGAGAGAGAGAGACCAGAGACCTATATTGGAAAGAGCAGAACTATGTGCGTGAAATTTTCAGTTTTGCTCTCTCTGGTACCACTGTCACATCTCAGAATGACAGACCTGAATTGTTTCACTTTGACTAAATGTGCAGAAGAGAGCTGCCTGGTGGGTACTGCATTAGACACAGCAGTGAGGAGGGCCGGTGCAGGAAGGTAAGGCATGTGATAGATGCGGAAGCACCCACGGCACTCTGCCAGCTTGTCATAAGTATTTGGCACATCTGTAGCATCACCAAGCGGTCTGCGATTTAGCAAAAGCATCATGAAGATATTCGGTGTCGTAAAAGTAACACTTTATTTAACCTTCCTGTACAAACTTTCGGAGCATTAATCTGTCACAGTAGGCTCTATCTTGTACATGTAAATGGATGAGACTCTGTAATCAAATCCTAAATGTGTATTTGTAGCAATATGGCTTTTCAGAAGAATGTATGATGGGAAGAACAGACGGAGCAGGGGACAATTAAAGAGAGAGCGCCACGCTCGGCGAAGCCTTCCGCTCCCTGAATGGCGTTTCCTGGGACTGCACTGATTTCTGAATTTTCACGTTTATTTACCAACCAGCACAACTTTATTGGGACCCCACAAGGCCTCTCCTACTCGATCACCTGCAATGGAGACTCATTTAGTCAGAGAGAAACCTTGCAAAGATGCGATTCAAGGAGCATTCTAATTTACTGTCAACACCAGCTCCAATTATGGCGCATAGCTCTGTGTTCAAGATATTTTGAGTCTGAGAACAGTCCGAAGGAGAAAATACTTCGTGAATCTTAGACCTGGAAAGGGCAGGCCGCAGCCTCAGGGCTTGGGATTTGGGCTCAGGGCTGTTCCCAGCCAGACTGTCCCAGAGAGGAAGGTTTTGAGGTGCTGCCAGGCCACTGGATATTTGCCAGTGTGTTTGGAGCTTGTGATTTATTGAGACTTAAATCTCAGCCACCAGAAGCAAATTCTTCTTGACCAAAACACAAATACCTCAGATTGCTTTTGTATACAAATGTCATTGTCGAGAGTTGGGACAAATGATGAACAAAATGATTTGGACTTGATTTCAGATTAGGAGAACAAGAATACGTTAAGTGATATTGATGTGAATAATATCAGCACATTTTCTCCTTAAAAATCTTTGCAAGATTTGCATACGTGTTTATTGTGCAAAACATATGCATCTTGCCTGGAATATATTTCATTGTGTAGCATATGGTTCCTTTCAGCAAAGGATCTTAAATGACTTTAACAGAAAGTGCTCCTCCTTTCATTCACTCCCAGAAAGCAAGGTGCTATTTAAGAGGCAATAACTCTTTCCTGAGGGTTCCACTTCTGCCCTTAGTACCTGACTTGTAAGTCTCATACCCATCAGTTTTTCTCCTGACACTGTCCTGGCAGGGCAGCCTGGGCTGCCTTGGGTAACACAGGCCCTGCAAATCTGCAATCCAAAGCAGGAAGTGTCTTTGCTCCCACTGTAGTTGTGACTCCTAAGGGATCATCCAGAGGAATTATAACCTAGGGCAGTGCTGTCCAACAGAACTATCACATGAGCCACACACATCATTCTGAATTTCCTACTAGCTGAATTTAAAAAAGGAAAAACAGGAAAAATTAAGTTTCTATAGTTTATGTAACACTATATTTGGGACATTATAGTTTCTAGATATAAATGATACACAAAGTATTTGGGTGCTTCACATACTCCTTTTTATTTGTACTAAGTCTTCTAAATACAGCATGTATTTTATTCTTAGGGCACAACTCAATGTGAATGAGTTCCATTTCAAGTTCTCAGTCGCCCGTATGACTGGTAACTCCCATAGCATACAGCATGGTTCTACAGAGAATGTTGAGGGTGAACCAGAATTATATCCAAGTGAATATTATTCTGTAGCATAAGTATCAAGTACGAAGACAACGATGATGTGAAGATGGTTGTAGTGGTGAGGTGATGATGATGGGCGCGGTGGTGGTGGTGGTGTGTGATAACTGCGTGTGCTTACTATCTTTTTTTTATGATTTACTGATATTCTATTTGGTTTTAATTTGATATGCTTATTTATTATTTAGCACCACCCTTACTATTGTGAACTATTTAAATGTTTACATGGATTTCACTAATTTTCAAAAGACTCCAAAAAATTGTCACTATTATCACTCCCATTCATAGATGAAGAGACCGAGACACAGACATGTGACAGTGAAAGAGTGTGCAGGATCCAGTGGGTCCTACCCACTGCAAAGGGCAGCAGGTGAAGACAGGGAAATGGGGACTCTCTGGACTCAGGCTCGTATTTGGTAGTTCTGCATTTTCACGCACTCCGAATGTTGAGTCGGGAGGAGAGTTTCACCCACTGGATCAATTCCCTTATACTAAATGGTCTCTGAGCCATAAAAATTAATACATTTCCCTAGGCAGATACCTTACTGCCATAAAAAGGTAAGTAGAAAGAGAAACTGAAGATAAAATGTGCTGAAAGCAATTTTATACAAATGAGAAAAGTACCTTTGGAGAGAATCTTCCATCCTTAACCTGGAATGTAAATATTCTGCGACACCCTAGCCCAGGTCACCAGAGGGGAACTTCCTGCATTGCCGCGATGCGTGTGACACACCTGGAGCTGTGGCTCTAGCGCCTGCCCTGGCTTCTCTCCAGGTTGTGCTGGTCCAAGAAAATCCAAAGTGAGTTTGTGTAGTCCGCAAGTGCCCTATTGAGTCAGAGAGATAGAATCTGTGCCATATAACTCTATTACTACACCGTAGAGAGACATCAGGCCCACAGGTGCAGGGGAAAGGAGGTGGGGCCGGGCGAGGGGATACGGGAGAAAGAGCTGTCTGGGGCAGACCAGGCAGAAGTCGACAATGAGCAGAAATTCCAACAGGACTGAGGGAAACTGAGAGAGGCACTCAGAGGTGAAGTCCCACTTTCTCCTCTTATAAATCACACACATAGCACACCAGCACTTTCTAACTGAGCAACAGGAACACATACACAGTCAAAGATGGAGTCATTTGGCATTAACAACATGTTCCCAAGCTGAAACATGGCCTGGCCCACGTCACTCTTTTGCACACCAAAATATAATATACATTTGCTCTAAGAAGTGATGAACAACAGCAAGAGTCTTTCTCCTCCTTTCCCTAGCAGCACCCATCCTCCGCACCCAGCATTCTGTGCAATTCACACATGGGAAGACTGGGAAGGCCACGTGACATCAGGTCCACCCACACAGTGGGAAGCTGTGGACAAACTACAGACTGTCGGGCCTACAAAATTAATTGAGATGGGAACATCTCGCTGTGAGCATGTGTCTTTTTGTTTCTGCAGTGCCCTTTAAGAATATGAAGACGAATATCACAAAGTACACATCTGAGAATGTGAGTGTGCAGTTAAGTAGAGATGAAGATAGAATGGAGGAAGAAGAAAGGGAGCACATGTTTTTCAAGATGGGGCTCTGGGTCCCTACTTTTGCTTCCCAGAAACCACTGAATGTTGGTAACAATTGTGAAGACTCAGAGGCCTTGCAGTATTTTGGAGAACATTTCACAAAGCAAACTTTAGTCATGTAAAATGGGTAAACATGATGTGAAATGTATTAACACATTTGGCGGATTCTGCAAATATATTTTTACACAATTAGCTTAATTATTTAGATACATATTAAACCTTGCTTGCCTCAAGCAATTTAACATGGAATGTAATTTCACATATTATCACAAGAAAAACACATTTATAGAAAAATCTGTGTATCTCCTTTCATAATAACACTTCAACCCATCATTATTTGAGATATAAATAGATAGATAGCTTGTATTTCAAGGATGATGAACACTATTTCCAGAGAAAGTGTCTCCTAATCCAGAGGTTCCCTAAATTCTGCTCTGTTCATTTGTTGTATTTCAATAGGCCCTGACACTGCTCCATCGGTAACGCTGAAACAAGATACAGAACAGGGTGCCCTTGCCCGCTTCCAAATGGAAAGGGTTGGCTAGATTTACATGACGCGGTCTTTACAGGTGAAAAACGTGTAGAACTTACTCAGAAAGAGTCGTGAAGGAGGCAGGGACAGTTGCTGTCCTGCCACTCCCATGCTTTGCCTGGTCATAGGCGTTAGCTCTGCCTCAAAATCTCCCCCAAGCCCAGAGTCATTGCTCTTGTCGCTCCACAAATATCTTCCATGGACAGTGTGGAGCGCTCCTTCCTAAAAGGGCACGTGTGGGAGGTCCCTCGTATCAGTCATCTTTGCCACAGAAAGAAGGGGGCATTGCTGATAACAATACTGTATGTCCGTCAGATGATGAAGAGGTGTTTAAAGAGCTTCCACACACATGATTACAAAGCAGCCCAGCAGTCCAGACAGTGTTTGGTACTGCTCCTTTGCATTTAGAGAGACTCCATTTTATGAAGGAAGAAAATAAATCATAGAGAGAAGTAACTTGCCATAGTCCCTTAAACTGTGACCACACAGAGAGAAGTATTTTTATCAGATATGTTTCTGGCATTTTACTGTATGACAAGCAATAACATTTTGAAGAGGAATATGTAATACATATGTACGTGTATATACACATCTTCCAAAAATTCTTTTTAATTCTCGGTTGTGTAGAAGTGATCTTCAAAAATGTTCACCTTTACTATACTATTATTTTCTACACTATGCAATTTAAGAGAGTCTGGAGACAGAAATAAGAGGAAATTCTGTCTGAGGGGAGGGTGGGCAAAGAGAACAGGAGAAGAGCAATGTCGCAAGCTGAGAACCCTGTGAACCTAAATGGCAACCTGCCAGCCTGAAAGGGTTTTCTTTTGGGGTAGAAACCAGTCACGCAGGAAGAAAGAGCCTTTGACTCTATTTGTGTTGCTTTTTATTTAGAAGCAAACTAAGGGGGAAGAGGAAAATGCCTGTCCTGTTATCAGGGTATGTAACAGGTAATGACTCGGGAGCAGAGGCAGAACTCTATTAGAGAGACTCTGAAGGAGAACCGGGGCCGACAGGATAAGAAATTCACCTCACAGACGTGTGCACGTCTCAGGCTGGTGTTCACGTCAGTTTAAATCCTTCTCCACTCAACAGCTGAGCCTTGAGAAGGGGCTCGAGCTGCCAATCCGACTGTGGGGTGACGCCTCAATTAGAGAAGCCCTGTTCAGGGAAGAGGCGGGGTGGGGAGGAGGAAGGCCTCGTCTCGCCCTTCACACGGCAGACGGCGACTCAAGTCTGCACACAGGGCATGGCCTCACCGCTGACTTTTGACAATACCTGCCCTGGTTAAATAAAAACAATTTCTAACTGGTTCCTCTCTCCTCCCTCCCTCTCCCTGTCACTCTCAGAAACCTCTTTAGTTATTAGTCTCCACTCGTTTTTATAAGTTGTTTGTTTCGTCAAATTATCCTCTACATAAGTAAAAGTTCCAACATTTTCTTGGTCATTTTGACTTGCTTTACTTAATTTCCTCAAATTAAATGGTAATGTTTCATCTTTCCTTATGGCTAAATAGTATTCCTTCGTGTGGACAGACGACCTCTGCCCGGTCCCATCTTCCACCAGTGGGCACTGAGGCTCCTTCCATGTCATTCCAGCTCCTAAATAGGGCCGCAATAAACACTGCAGGGCACAGAATATTTTGAATTGATGGGTCCATGTTCTTTGGATAGTTGCCCAAAAAATGGGATTGCTGGGTTGTAAAGCATTTACTGGCATTCCCATTTTTAATGTGTTCATTTTCTAACCTGAGGGTCCTTGACTCAGCAGCCAATTTTAAATCATGTTTATCCTTAGTCAATGAGTGGGCCTTGCTGGCAGCCCAGGATCTGCCTCTCACGATGCAGTAGTAGCCTCTCTCTCCTCACCCAGGTGCACTGTCTCAGGAGAAGATATTTTTCATGTCTCCTTGTGAACACGGTCTCTCTCTGTGTGACAGGGACTGCAGCCCTCCCCAGATATTGTTTGCTCTCTTGCAATTTTCTGGGGCCACCAGCTGATCCATGGAACGCGTAGGGAAATGCTCTGTCACATCTGGGCTGCAGCGTGATGAGTCCCACCTGGAGTTCGCTATCCTTTCTCTTTCCCTGCCATGACAACTGAGGATATTTTGCATTCCGGGGAGAAGCTCAGAGATGGCTCAGCCCTAAGGCTGCTTTCCTGAGTGTTGGTGTGGAGCTGAGCTCTTACTCTCTTACACTAGAGTTGAACCACAAGTGTGATAAATCCGCGAGGGATTCTGTCACCCATCTTTACCACACTTGCCCCAGGTACCTAGCCCTTCTGCGCCAACGCAAGAGGAGACCTCCAACTCAGGCAAGATCCTAGAGCAGTCGTGAAATGAAAATCCACCTCAGCGGCCTATAGAAACATGTCTGGTATTTCATTTACGTTGCGCCCTTCTCTCCAATGTCTCTGGCATCGAGCCAGAGTCCCCCTTGCCTCTCGGCTGGCCTCTTCCCTTTAGCCCAGGCCCACCTCGCTCTCCAGGTAAGGGTTCTCCCTAGGTTCTCACTGCTCTTAAAATAAATCACAAAATACTGAACGTATTTCCAATGGCTTTGGGTTCAAAACAGAACGTTGTACAAACAGCTGTTCAGTATCTAGCAACATTCGTTTCCCAAAGTGAGCTCAGTAAGTGGGCAGAGGTCAATACATATCTACAATGAAGTGGATCTGCATTTATCTAAGTGCCATGCCACATAAAATTTTGCTTTTTGATCCTCATTTTTCCAAAACTCACTTGGAGTCTATGACCTCCTTCTTAATCCTCTGCTAGCCCTCACGTGGCACCCGAGGCCCCGCTTGTTCTGTGTTCTGGCCCGGGCATCCCTCCCTGGCCCCTACATACATCACATCCTTTCACATCTTCACCCTTTTAGATGTGTATCTGGTGGATGTAATTTCCACTCTCCTATAACTCTCAGGAGCTGAGCCCATGGTCCCTGTTCGTGAACATCTCCCTACATCTCTCAGTGACTGCTCCCGGTCATGGGTTACTAGTTCTGCACCAGGAGGGACCAGACATTATCGATGGTACCATTATTGTTATATTCATAATTATCAGTATATGTTACATCATATCGTGATGTTTCTTTATTCCTAGACTGTGAGCTGAATGAGGACAGGAACACCATATTATCTAGCGCAGTATCTCTCCTTCTGTCTCAAATCTACAGGCCAGTTCTAACAACTTATATACAAAAGTATGCTCCTTTCTCTGCCTTCCAGTTGGATATTGTCTCAGTAGAAAAAAATATATATATACACATACATATAAAAGTATGTGTGTTGTGTATAATTTTTTTATCTTTTGATTGCTATCCTGAAACACAGAGTCTTATTAATAGACATTATTTAGATACGATTTATTCCTTAACGAAAGATGTTATGTCACAACTCAAGGTCATTTATCTAGCTATTTCCAAGACTGCTAGGAGGAGTCAAAGGGCAAAGAGCTCTGGGAACCACTCTGAGCAATGAAAATGGTGCATCTGCCATCTAGTGGTGATCATGTGTAAAAGCACCTGGACGTGATAACAGAAACGGCTTACAGGTGGTGAGTGAGCACAGAGTGAAAATAACACCTAACATGCACTCAGGTCCTAGTATGTCCCAGGCATTATGCTCAGAGTTTTATATGGATTCTCTCATACTATAATAAAGACTACCACACGAAGACCTTCTCTTTATACCCATTCTAGAGATGAAAAGCTTGAGGCACCGAGAAGTTAAGATTTCTCACCCTAGCAGCTTGACTTACAGGTGCACACCTTTAAAAACGACTCTTAATAAATGATGACCAACTTAGTTAAGCTCTACTCAGAAGCATTAATTTGTGTTAAAAGATAATAATTATTACATATGTCTGTACTTTTAGAGTTCCAAAGTACATTCACATTTGTTTTAGCTCCACAATCGCCCATGGTGATGTCACAGGCAGAGAAACTCTATCCCAAGAGGAACAAAGTCTCACTTAAGAGCTCAGTGCCAGTAATTGACAAAGCCAGGACTCGAATCTGAGTTTTAGTCTTCAAGTCCCTACTATACCCCCTGTAGCATATTGCAAATACAGTGATGCTTTAAAAAAAAAAAGTCATAGTTTTTATAAGCTTATTTTTTTAAAAACAGACTTTCTACCCTTCGATTATTTAGCATGCAATTTCCAGGGAGGCTGAGTGGCTCCAGCATCTGAAGTAGAACCTAGGACAAATGAGCACCAATGGCAGGGCACAGCCAACTCCACTCTCTTCCGGCTGCTCTTCAGTGTGGGTGTCTCGTCTGCCAGAATTTTGCATCTACCCATAAATTAAATCACCAGTGCTGGTTTTCAGACCCCAGGGAAAACCTTTTCCTCCCAAAGCAAGACTGATTTAGTCAGTTTAAAATATAATGTTTCTGCTGGCTTGAGAATCACATCAGCATCAGAAACCTCTTAGGAAACTGGCTGAGACCTGGCTCCAGCTGCCCAGTGGGGAAACTGAAGCTAGTCCCTATGCCTGTTCGTACAGGGCTTTGTGCGATTTTGAAGCTCAAATCTCAGCTCCTATTGATAGTTACAGAAGACGTTCTTTCCCTCCACTGAAATGTCTGCTCTTCTTGTTTTGACCACACTTCAAGCGTTCCTATCTTTTGCCTATTCAATACACCATTTTAGTTCTTCTTTTAAAATGGTTATTAATAGCTAGGACATGGAAACAACCTAAAGAACCCTCAATAGATAATTACATCAATAAGCTCTGGGTTAGCTGTGCTATGGAATACTACTCAGCCACAAGAAAGAAGCAATACAGTTATTTACAGTAAAACGATGGGAGTTTGAGGGAATTATGTATAGTACAGCAAGTCAGAATGACAAAGACAAACAGTGCACTTACATAGCAGGTGACTGGGTGATATAAGAACCTGCAGACATTCATAAACACTGGAATTTCTGAGATTAAGGGAAAAGGGGGAGGGAGAAAAGGACAAGAGGATGTAAGGGATGGTGGGGGGATATATTGTACATGTAACTTCTTTCCTCATTAAGAATACAAATTATAAAATTATACACATACACACACTGTTATGTTGTACTTGACTTCAGGAGGCTACAATCTCATAAAATAGTATAAACAAGTTAGATTAATACATGGATCATGATAAGTGGCATGGAACGAAATAAACAACAGATGGATGGAGAGTAGCAGTGCAAGTGTTTCTGGGCATTTGAGGTAAGAGTCCATGAACAAAGGGGCAAGAAAGTGGGAGAAGTCGCAATTCACGGCACCATCTGAGCCTTGCTCAGACTTACTTCCACCGACCACTGTTCCTGCCTCTAGCGCCCTTCTCATGGAACCTCCCGCTGTGGCAGCATTTGTCATGCTCATGTAACTCTTTGAAACCCTCTCTCTCAAGTTCATCATATATATACATATATATATATAAACTATATATATATAATTAATTCTCTGGGTTACCTAAGCATGGCATAGTAAGAGAAAGGGAACAGGCATATTTTTGTGGTAAGAGAAAGGAAAAGAAAAGGTGGTGAAAATATCGGCAAGAAAAGGTTCTAGATAGGAAATGGGTTTGGATGTAGAAGGCTGACGGCAGGTAAGGTATGACCAGCACACTGGGAAATAAGCCGCTATAAAGAGCAAGAATATCAAGGGGTATGAAAGTGGCCCTTCTCTTAGCACACGGATGATTTTGAATTTCTTGCATTTTGTGACATTAGGGGAAAATCAAAGCCTTCGTTATTTTGCTACCCCCAGAAATCATCTCTTCACTACAGAAGTGACCAGTTCTCTGGTGAGGCGCAAGGAGTTTCATCTGCCATCCCTTCCTAGAAAGCATGCCATGAGAAGGAGAATGCAGTGTCTTTTTAAAAATAGAATTTTCTTATTCATTGATTTTGTAATTGTTTTCAAGTCCTGTCCCCTCACTTTCCTAATTCCTCCCCAAATATACAAGCAAACAAAACAACAATGACCAAGAAATACTCATTTTTCTTTATTCTTCTTAGGCTAGCCGAGCCAGAAAATCCTTCACAGAAGAGACAAGCTAGATTATATTCACCCTCACGCACCATCAACACGCTTGTCAGCCATGTAGCATGTTCATTATAGCAACAGTATAAGAAGCAAAGTGAACGCAGCTGGATTTTCAGATCTCGGGTTGAGTCTGCAGGGCTGACTGTTAGACACATCATCTTTTCACTTATATACTGAGAAAATTTGATCTGGAAGTCATTGAGGGAGAATATGGAAGCCCCATGATGTCATTCTGATTGAGTGACTTTTCTATTTCTGAGCTTTGGTTCAACACAAACAACTGGAAACACAAGCAAAGTGATTATTAAAATAATATTTATAGATATACTGCTACAGCATGTTTGGAATGTTTCTAAGTTTCTTTCAGATACTTCATAATCCTGAAGTATTTTTCAAAGTAATTAATTCCACACTTCAAAATTTTTAGATATTCTTTCCCCCTCATCACTGCCCCCTCAAAAGTCAGTTTTTCTTTTATGGAAAACCACCATAGCTAAATAAGGCTCACTATGAAATAAATGCAATTAATAGCTTATCATAAGAGCAGTAAAAGAATTACTCTAGTTGTTTGTCTTTTACGGATCTTTGGTTAAGGATTATATTTTTAGTGTGTTTGTTTTTAAATGTCATATTTAGAATTATTTTGTTGGTGATCTTACACAGGGAGACCTTTGTTTCTGTTCCAGCAGTTACTGAAATGTAAAGCCAAGGTATTCCATATGTTGCTGCTGCTGCTGCTGCTTCTTTTTACTTAAACTGCTTAACCAAGCCATTCTCCTAAGGAAAGATGATCGGTTCCTTCATTTTTTATTGTCTATTTAATTAAATGAGCACTTCACAGAAAACATGAAGCGGATGTTTGGGGACTAGTTCCCTGGGAAAAAGATGAATACAGTGTCTTGTATGTGTCTGTCTGTCACCCCCAAATCCCTCTCTCCCAAGAAATGATGACATATACAGAGGGTACTGACCTCAAATGTTACAAAAACACTTGTTACCTTCTGGACACAGTACAGGGGCCCTGGTTGTTGTCTGGGTTCTCTGACTGTCTCCAGCCTGTATTTGAAGGTGTAGACTTTTCTTCTTCTCTAACTCTGTTCCCTACAGTGAACACAAACTTAGAGAAGTGTCTTCTAAAACGCCCTTGCTTATTTCTCATACTAAAGCCAACTAGCTGAACCTCTCTCCTTGAGCTTCTACATCCAGTCCAGTTATTTTCATTTTTTTTTTTAAAAAGTGAAAATTTCTTTAACATATTACCAATCTCCTGACCCACTCTATTATTTTTCTTTCATTGAGCACCTATATTTGTGCAAATAATTTTGAACCTTAATTGACACATTAACATTCTCCATGATTCTCCTCTTTTGTCGCTGAAATAGTGGAGCTATCTCCTGGCACTTCCCCTATACTGTCCATAAAATATAAAAAATTAGATACTCCTTGTATGCGGTGCTCTTTATCACTTGTTAAATCATGGTATAAGGGGTCAAACAATAATGGGTAGGTCCACTTGTGGTGGCTCTATTTTAGAAGTTTAAAATGAAGATGCGTTTATCACTTTATTACTTAGTCGTATATTGTCAAACAATTAAGAGATTCAGAGAAGTAACCTACTGTATTAAACAGGACAAGGTATGAGTCCCTTCAGATTTCAGTAGGTCTGGCTGCTCCCTTCTGTTTAGTTCTGGAAATTCCTGCTTGCTTTGCTCCCCCCTCCCTCTTGTCCACCCCCAACCTCCCTTTCGCCTTTCTCTCCCCCTCTTCTCCCTTTCTCTCTCTTGCCTCCCCCTCCTTCTCCATTACTCCTTTTCCTCTTCTCTCCCTTCCTCTCTTCTTTCTCTTCCCTTCCTCCCTCCCTTCCTCTCTCCCTCTTAGCCTCCCTCCCTTTCTTCTGTGTCTCTCAGTCAAGGCAACCAGCCTCATGCCCAGACTTTCTGGATAGTCCAACAATTCTGGACTATATGGACTTTGTGTCCTAAACAGTTACCAAAGTGCCAGATGATGTTGCAGGGTCATTAACTCCTTGTGTGTGAGACCCATCTCAGAAGCTGTGGGTCCAGAGATGGACATGTGGATGGGCAGTTATCCACTGTCCTTTATTCAACCCAGGAACTCCTCAGAGGTTTCGTCATGCAGTATGTCCAGTATGTGCATCCTGTTGTGCAGATGTATCTGCCAAGAGACCTTCTAGGTCTGGGGGTGGACCCTCAAAAGCCCAGGCTGAGCGGTGCTGCATAGTCACACTGCTTGCCATCCTTTTCTGCCTCCTTTCCTCTTCCTCACTCCCAGCTCCACATCAGAATACCGCAAGGCACACTCACCCCATATTTATGGATTTCCAAGTTGGGTTCCATGATTGGGAGCATCCTAATATAAATTATCTCATACCCAATTTCATTTAGTCTTTCTGGAATGTTAACAGTTCTGTGCTTTTACTTATGGTTTAACAAGTAATTGGAGATATATATATTTTTAGAACCAGTATTACCTGAGAAAACATATTCTCTATAGTAGAGAACACAGGAATCTGATGGTCAAGCTTAACCTCATCAGCACTGAAGCAATCCAATGCCAGGTGTCTCCTACTACGGCAAACAGCCATCACTGTGCAATTCCCAACCATGTACATTATGGAAGCTAATCATGACACAATGAAGAAGCCCCAAAGCAGGGACACACTCTTAAAAGCAACTGAACTGCACTCTTCAGTCCCGGTAGTGGTTACACACACACACACACACACACACATCAGAGTAGACGGGCTAATTTGAACCTTGGCTCTCATTTTTCAGTTCCACTGCATCTTTTTAAGCTGCAATTTCCACATCTGTAAGTGGGAATAATGCTAATTTTACAGGGGAAAAGAAGTGAAGCTAATACTTAGAAAAGTCCTGCTCTTAGTAGTTCACTAAGTACCACACAAATACTAGACAAAGTCCCCCAAACCAATACTTATTAGCCTTAGGAGTCTTAATCTCACCCACCTTTGACTTCCTCACCTCTCAAATCAAAACTGTTAAAATTAAATGGCTTGATATGTAAAATGATTAATATACTAGTGTGTGGTATTCAGTAATCACTGAATGTGTTCATACTAGTTTCTATTTCTACAACAATAAATGACCACAGCTGGGTTAAAACAATACAAATTTGTTATTGTATAATTCAGAGGCAAGAAATCCAAAATTTGTCTCACTAGGTTAAAACCAAAATCAAAGCAGATGAGTCTTCCAGAGGTCTCCAGGTTCGAGAGGTCGCCTGTATTGTTTGGCTGTGCTTCCTTCTTTTCCTTCATTTTCAAATACATCAGTATCTGTCTCTCCTCTGTGACATCAGCTTCTGTTCTTACATCTTCTCTCTCTAACTCTAAGCCTCCTGTCCCTCTCATAAAAACCTTGTGATTACATCAGGGCACACAGGTACTCCAGGTTAATCTGCCCATTTCAAGTTCCTCAACTTAATCACACCTGCAAATTCCTTGTTAGGTGACATATTCACAGGCCCTGAGAATGTCCATTCTTGTGGACATCTTTGCAGACCATTATTATACAACCTATCATAGCATCAGTAGTGGTATTTGTATAATCAGAAGTTATTCCAAAATAAATGAGATAACATAGACTAGACTAGCACAATGCCTGATAGTCAATAAGAATGTGATATGGCCTAGATCCTTCATCTCTCAAAAAAACCCTTACTAACCTCTAGAACTTGGAGAAATCATCTTGGTTTCCCAGATGAAACAGGAAGAACCAAAAGTAATTATCCAGTCAGTTCAATTCAAGAGAGTAAAAACTAACAGGAAAACAAGCAAAGACACAGAACTGATATGTCTGAGTCAGTTATAAAAATTCTGGAGGAAACAGATTTTTTTGGGGGTTGTTCCCTTTTTTGGGAGAAAACTGAATACTTTCACATTAATCTATTTTGTGGCAAAGACCTGGCCTCACTTTTCTTTCTGTTTACTTATAGAAAGCTAGAAATATTGTCTCCATAGCTTTTTTTTTTTTTTTTTTTTTTTTTTTTTTTTTTTTTTTTTGGTAANCATATTTTTTTTTTTTTTTTTTTTTTTTTTTTTTTTTTTTTTTTTTGTGAAATGACTCTTCTGAACGATGATGGAAAACCGTGGGCCCTAGGGAAAGCCCACCCTTAGGCTTCCACTAAGAGAAGTCATTTAAACACACAGCAGGAAGAGACATTTTTAGAAACTTCCACATTCAGGGGAGGATCTAGCTTTAAAAGTATTACTTTAAAAAAGAAAAAGCCAAATTGCTCAGCTGAACCTGTGGATACTCTGGTTTTCTGGTCCTTTAAGGTATACTTTATGACACCAGAAACATGAGAACAAGTGTTATCTGGCCTGGGGAGGAAGGCACAACCCTTAAATTCTAATCATTTCTTTTACCATTCCAAAGGAAATCTCTTAAGACTTTAAAAGGTTGGGTTAACAACACTGAAAATATTTTTATTTTTCACACTCCTCTGCTTTTCTTGGTTCCATCTGGGACCAGAAACCAGCACGCTGCAACACCAGGAGAAAGGCAGTCCTTCAAACAGTTCCAGCCTGATGAGAGGCAGGAAATAGCAGAAAGCTCAGAAGGGCAGATTTTCTTTTTCTGCTTACAAGATTTCCGGGCTTATTTAATATGTTAACAAGTTTGCCTAGGTATTATTCAATGTGACTTGGGGATACCCAAGTTTTGAAACCTGTGAAGGTTCCAGAAATGAATTTCATCTTTAATGCCATTGTGTTACTAACAGTTAATAGAAATGACATCATTTTATCTGTGTAACAACTTTCTTGTGGGAATTCCAGCATCTTTAAATAACATGACTATGGCAATTATTTGTTCTCAAAAGGTCTCCTTAGGAGACCAGAGTTGAAATGAAAAGTTACGATTTCTCAAAAGACAAGCATGATGTCGGTTTCAGTTCACTGACAAATGTAGCTAAGTCTTTATTTAGTTATATGAATAAATGCAAGAAAAAGTAGGAGGAATACCAATTGTTTAAGGAAACCAAAATGATTTAGCAAAGAATGTAAAAAATATCTCAATATTTTCTGCACATAAGTAAACTCACCAACTCAGTTCTCCAAATATGGCTTCAGAAGGCTCTGGCGTGGCCAGCGCCAGCTCTCATGAGTCAACAAAATAAAAATACCTTAAGGGAATGATTTAATATCCTCTTCCTATTCCTGGTTGTAATAGAATAGGCCTAATTTGGTGGGGTTTTTTTTTTTAATCTACAAGACACTGGAAAACTGGCCTTTGTTTGATGCTTAGACCTAAATACTTGTAGAAAAACAGGAAAGTCATTAGGGGAAAAGAATAATATGCAGCATCAGCTCTGAGTTCTAGAAATGTAAAGACGAAATTGATTGAGACTAAACATTCCTCCAAAACAATGAAGCACAATGGATTTAATTCACACCAAGTATGCAATCAGATGAAACTTGTTTGTACTGGATCTCTTTAGATCATAAAGATACTGAAGGAGGAGCCTGTATCCATAACTTGTCCATACAGCTTCTCTGCAGGATCTAGTCTCCACTTAACACTGATGAAGTAGCCAGTCCTAGTACCAGAACCTGGGCTACCTAACCATTTTTGATGAAATCATTAATTTATGTGTTTCGTCATTAATGAGTTTTTGATATATACCATGGATGATAGAATGCTCTAAACGTTCAGTGATTGCCTTTTGTGAAATGTGCAGTGTCATGAGCAAATACAGACAATAAGCGGGTTATCAAACAAATATCAACTTACACATTTAGAAAAGTACTGAAAGAGAAACAGGATACTAGGGCATTTCAGGAAATGCCCATTTCTTTACATAACAATTAAAGGACAATTTTGATGCATTAAAAGAGCAAAATAAGAGCCATATGACTCACCCACAATACAGGCCAGTGAGTGATCTGGACAGATAAGTCTTTAGATGGGGTCCATCCATCAGAGAAATAGTAAGTGTGTCCCATTCTCTTACCTGGACCATGCTTGGCTGTTCCAACCACAGTTATGATCCCCTTAACTCATCCTTGCTATGACTCAGTCTCTTTTTATCTAACTTAGTCCCCATCCAATGCCTCCATCCTGAGAAGTCAAGCAAGCTCAGTGTTCTTGCCAGCACTGGCCACCTTCCCTACTGTTCCAACAATTTGGGCTCCCAAGCTCACCTTTGTCTGCTATTATTACCTCCCATCATTTTGGAATATCCTCATAACTTCAAAGGTGTAGCTGCCCCTTTCCTAACAACACCATCACAAAAATGCACTAGTCTGGAGAGTGTAGGGTTCATAAAGTCATCATACTCAGTTCATACTTGAGGCTCCATTTTCCCAGTTCATTATGGTTCCATTCTCATCTCAGTCAACTGTGTGGGTAACCCTCATAGAAGCAAGGATGAACCCAAGAGGGAGAGGGGTGAAGGAGTTGACAATGGGATCACTAGAAAAATCAGGATGCTATCTCAAAGCTATAGGTGGATAGCCCACAGGCATGATGAAGACAAGAGAAGATAAAATGTCATTGTTTCTGAGGATGAGAGAGTGCTTACAGTCTGATGAGAGACTGAAATTAGATTTTAAATGCCTACTTCTCTTTCCAATGCATTTTTCTTTATAAAGTTGCATCAGATACCTAGGCTAGGATTTCAAGAATGAACACACTCTGTATAACTCTGGAACCTCATAATGTTAGATCAATTTCTAAAAAAAAAAATTATGCATCAACTTAATTTTTATTTCCCATCCTATTATTAGCATCAAAGTTCATTTATAAGGCAAGTCATTGAATCAGGAGTACTATGCAATATTAGGGAACCACTTGCCTTATTTAGACAGGGGAAATAAATAATTATAACTTAATCGTAATGATCTCTAAAATGTTGGCACCAAAGAAAGAAATTTATTTTAGAATTGTCTGTCCAGTTAACTGATCTCAGTTCTTTGTATATTGACCACACCCCATAGGCATTAAAATGTTTCTCAAAAGAGAGTAGCCAAGCTAGTTAGTGACCTCACACTTTCACAAGGGTTGGCTGAATTCTTTTCCTTGTATATAGTTCCTTTGTGAAAAACATTTATAGCTGTGCCTTTGAAGGCTTAGAATTAACCAGCTGTTCCAGCCTTTTTGCAGAATTCTTGTAAATATTTATATGCTTTGCTATATCAGTTGTAGGCCCTGAATATCTGACCCTAGGATTTTATCAATATAAAGTATAAGCATTTGTAAATGGTTTGACCATGCTATTACCATAGGAAAGGGATGCAGAATCATATCCTCCTTGGGCATCATTCCCAAAATTCCCTGAAAGAATTTGATCTTATGATCTTACAGTTCCATTACATTTTTTTGCCATTGAAGATTGTCTTATTTAATTTTTTTGTGTGGGATACAGTTACTGAGGCTGTGTCAATAATGGTAAAACATTCACTCTTTACTAAACAAACTTGTGTGCCCAGAGCTAGAGATAGCAAGGTAAATAATACGCAAGTATCTTCCTCTTCCCATACTCATGACAAGTGGGAAGAGAGGCAGAGAAACTCAATGCTCGGAATGAAATGGAGTGTATCAGAGGTTTTCCAGACTACATGGCTCTTGGCTAGTGTCCCAGTGGATGAATAAGGGTTTAACAGGCAGAACAAAAGGGAAGGACATTCCAAGAGGGAAAAAATAGCATCTGAAGAGAATAAAGGAATGAAAGAACATGTCTTATTAAGGGAAATGAGAGTAGTGAGGAAATGAAAGATGAGGTCCACATGAGGAAACAGCAGAGATGACTGGGCAGGCTGTGAAGAGTGCATCGCAGGGCCAAGGAGCTGGGGTGTGTTCTTGAAGCCACTAGAGAATCTTCAGACAGAAGAGCAATGTTGTCAGAGTTCTAATTTACAAGATGTCCGTTGTAGCAGGGTGGAAGAAGGATCGGGACAGGTCAACTGGAAGTGGAGATTCTTCAGACCCATCTGTGCTTGTGGGTGACTGGTTAGATGTGGGGCAGAGGGACTCAGGAATTTCAGGTCCTCCCAGAAGCTCAGATATTGTCTCGGATGCAGAAGAGCAGGGAGCAATTTGTCAATGGGTGCAATCTGGATCATGACCGCTGCTAATTAGAGCAATGCCCAGGCGGCTCTTCGCCAGTTGTAGCAATAGCTACAGGCAGTGTGGGCCGGCTCTGCACCAGGCACCGGTCTTAGCATGTTCTGTGTGCCTAGCATAAAAACTGAGCACACTGACTCAGGAGCCAGGCAGGCTGAATGCAAACTCTATCTTGGCCACTAACTGGCCGTGTGACCTCTTTCATAAAGTGAGGGTGACAATGATAATACCAACTTCAATAGGTGGAAAGATCAAATGGTGCAAATAATCCACTTAGATGAGCCAGTGACATGTACAGATCTTTCACTGAATGCTGTTTATTAGCATCACATTAACTCATGTAAACCTCACGAATCTATAGACATAGGTGAAAATTGAGACACAGAGAAATGGCGGTGCTAGAAAGTCAAAATAGGCTCAAGATCTTTTCTGCTTCATTCTTTCACCATCGTCCTCTACATAGTGGTTTGGGTGCTAAATTCAAGGGTATTAACTGCAAGGGGCAGTTCCATGTCGATGCAGGTATGTATGAAAGGATACAAGGAAAGAGGTCCCAGCATGCACCATTTATTCCAAGTAGTGCCTAAATCTGACACTCCCTTGGGAGTGCTGACAGTCAGCACTTGGTCCCTCTGAGCAGGGAGGCAGCACCCCAACAGGCCTATTCACTGACTCCTGCTTCCCCTCACCTTGCTCTAGGTTTGTCCCCACAAAAGAACTGCCCATCACACCGTGGCCATAAACTAGCTTAGTCTGTTCTGCTTTTGGTGCTGTTTTGTCTAAGAAAGTAATAGTGATTGCTAAATTTGTAGCTTTTAAACTAGTCTTTTAAATTAGTCTTATGAAAAGAGACAGGTTAGTACAGTGGTTAAGAGTTTTAGCTTGAGAATCAGAAAGACCTGCTTGGTTTTGCCAATAACTAGCCAAATTTAGCAAATAAGGACGCTGAATGCTGTTATACTGGAATTCTAGATAAACAATAGATATACTTTCAGGTACGTTTCCTGGGATATACTTATACAGTGAGAGAGAGGAGAGAGAAAGACAGAGAGAGCAACTCTATATAGAACTTCAACTTCTTGTTGCCTTATTCCTCCATTCTCTCACCTCCAAAACAGAGGTAATACAATACAGTGATAGTGATCATGATTGATATCTGTTATGAAGATGAGCTGAAATAAAACATGTTAATAAGCACACAGGGCACACTCACTAGGTGGTGATGGCTGCTGCTGTTCTTACCATGGGATGATGATGGTAACTGACAGAGCACAAGAGAATTTTCAGCTCTGATCCTTTTGATAACCATTTTTAAATTGGGAACGAGGGGTATTCAGACCAAGCTACCCCATGTGTCTCAAAAATGAAAACTTCGCTTTTCTGTTTTTTTTTTTTTGAAGAGGAACTGAGTAAATAGCACTTACTTCCCAACATAATTTTCATATTTTCTCCTAAATCTTCTGCCCATCAGCTACCTGCCAAGCTAACGTTCTAAGGGAAAAGGTTGCAGCACTTAGGCCTTTATCATTAAAAATAAAGTGGAAGTAAGATGAGGTAGTGCTCATTAATCTTCCCCTATTTCCTTGGGAAGAATTTGGCAAAAACAGATTCTACAAACTCAGCCAGCCATCTTTGAAGGCTATTTGCCCTGGGCCAATTATATATTACACAGTAAGTGTACCCAATAATTAGCTAATGAATTGGTTTCTTTGGGAAATGATCACAAGTGTCAGGGATTGAAGAATATTTAGATTGCCTCTATGAGTCCTGCTGAAGAAACATCTGGTTCTTTTTTCTTCAATCAACGTGCACCCTGAAGGGTCCCAAATTCAAAAATGATTATATTTCATGTCATTTATGTGCCTTACAGTTTGACAAATTTAACTTGTAAGAATAAGTGATTCCGTGTTCAATTTACGTTGATCCCATTTTCATCCAAACATCCAAAGAGAGTGAACCATTATAGATTGATAAAAGCTGCTGATTGATCTATTGATTTCCAGACCTTAAATCTCCTAGGGAAGTCTTTGTAAAGTTCGTGTTCATAAAATTCTTGTTCTGCCACAAAAGCTCCCAGTGGATTGTGTTTCTCAACTACAAGGAAAATCATCAGGGACAAACCCAGAAAATGTTTCTTTAGTATACACTAGGCAGGAGGGCCTTCCAAATTCAGTCTCAATCTGGTTTCTTCAAAGGTTTATTTTTATTTCATTTTTGAAAACTTTTAATTTGAAGAGGGGGGAAAAAGCCCTTTAAAGCGTAACAACCCGCCGTGATGTAAGTGCCTTTCTGTCTCATATATAATCATGTCTGTTTGGACGTGCTGGGTGTCATGTCCAGGGCTGTGGTGCCACATTGAGAACAATATTGAACTAAATAGTTTTGACAGAACAGCAAGACCTTTTCTTAGGGCTCCTGCTATATTGCATATCTGCTGCTTTGTACACAACGGGGTGAGCGAGGCATGGAAAGCAGAGAGTTCAATTGTGGCTGGAGTCCGAAAAGAGCCATCCATGGAAACTCTTTACTGATTTGTACTAATGCCTGGAGACAGAGTACAGACGGACTGTATTTTCCAGGTTATTGGGTATAAGAAAAAGGAAAAGAATTTATCTAAAATGAGTACTGTAATACAATAAATGCCATGGGGCATATGCATGCAGATGAGTGTCAGAATGTGTGGGCGAGGCTGGAAGAACTTTGTTAATCTCAACACCTCTTTTCCATTCCTTTATGGGGGTAGTTTATGGGCATCGGGTTGGGTGAGTGAACGCTGGACGCATTTGTCTTTAAGCAGGGTTGTGTGTACCGCTTGACAAGGAGCTCATCTTTCTGACCGTATCATTTACTGGGCAGGGGGAGGTTAGTGAAATTTTAACTCAATACTATTAAGTGTTCATGCCACCCTTTCAGACCCCACTTCCATCCCTGAGGGGAGCTCAGCTTGTAATTCTGTATGTCCTAAGGTAACAGAAGGGGCTTCCCCCCCCCCAAAAAAAAAGAACTAAATTGGTCAAAGACTCAGAGAGCAGAGAGGAAGAAGAGGTCATCAAAATTGGTAGACATTTTTCTAAGAGACATGGGAAAAGGATGAGTTTTGAGGATCTCAGGAGTGATGGAAGCCCAACAGGCAACAAGGAGACAGGTGACCGACATCTCACGGCGGAGCAGGGCAATGCCGATGGGCTCTCACTCTGAGAGTGATGTCCTTCCAGTGGGGAGAAACTGCCAACCTTGTACTGGACACCCACTTACTACCATGGACTAAGACTAAATCCTATTAACTGAGAGTAGTGAAGACCCCCACACACCCCAGGCTAATTTTAGCTCTGTTACCTTTCCAGGACTTTTACCACCATTAGGCAATTTGAAATCTCTTCGTCCTGGGCTTGTTGCCTTTCCATTATGCATAGTGACTAGACACTTTCCAGTAGAGGGTGCAATTTGGTGACTCATGGGTAATTTCAGCCAGGTGGCACATTCCATTTCATTGGCATGGTACTATTCAAATTTGAGTAACATTTAATTTTTTTAATCAGCAGATTTTTTAATAAAAATGCAGATTCATGTTTTTATTTTTTGGGGAAAAAAAGCAGGTAATCTGGCATCATGAGGCAAACATTCTCACTTTATCAGTCTCTCAGAGCCACATAATGAAGATGGTGACATGAGCTATGCAACTGGCCAAGGTTTTTCCTGCTCCTACCCAGTTAGCTTCCCTTGTTTGCAGGTAGAGCACGGTCTTCGTAGGTAAATTTGATTGCAATTTCTCTGCACAGAAATGGATGAGTTAACTGAAATCAGGGTGACATTCAAGGATTGAAATGTGGAAAACTGAACTCTCAAGCAGAGGCCATGGTAAGTTCTGTTTAGCTTACTAATTGGAGCAAGAAATGTGGAGGAGGGATCTAAGTGGGAGGAGAGGCAGCAATCTGTTAATATATTAGTCTATTGCTAGGTCACAGATCACCCCAACACCGCTGCCTTGAATCAAAACAATTGTTTTTTATCTCACAGTTTCTGTGCTTTGAGAATAAATAAGACAGTGGTTTGCGGTCAGTGCTGGCTTGGGTTTCTCAGGAGCTTGGAAGGGGTTCTCTCACAGCTTTCTTCACACACAGGTCTGGACTCTGTGGGACTCTGTCAGTTGAGATGGGCAGGGGTCCTGGGCATGGATCTCTATTTCTCCATTTTACTGCTGCCTGAAGGCCAAGGAGTGCCTAGATCTGTTTCCATGTGCTCTCTCTACCAGGTCTCCCCAGCCTGGCAGTCAGGATTCCAAGGTCATGTGCTCAAGGGAGAGAGCCATGTGAGGCTGCGTCTTCAGGAAGTCAGCATCATGAACCCCGCAGACTCATTTCTGTCTGACTTATGGGTCGAAGCAGTGGTGAGCCCCACCTGATTTGGAAGGAGAGAACACAGACCCCGCCTCTTGGTGGGAGGGGCTTCGACTACAAGGTAAGTAGAGCGGCTGGAAGGAGATGATAGATTGGCAGCATCCAGCTGTGGGAAATGCACTTGGCCACCAACAGAAACAGGACATAAAACCAGGAACTGGGGAAATCTGAATAGTATAAAAGCAAATAAGCATTCAGATGTCTTGATAAGAACAGGAAACAGAAGCATGTCGGAGTGTGTTGGTTTGGTTTTCTCCACCTGATCACGTCAACAGTCACTCACCATCAGGTTGTCCATAGCCCCAGGCTCTGAAAGAGCACCGGGGCCGAGCTCCCATACTGGACAGCATCACTTGCTATCACCCAGTCCTCCAAGGAAACACAGGGCTCATCAGAACTCTCCAGAATTCGCCTCTCTGCCTCTGCTTGGCAACTCTGATCTGGGGAGCTTGCCAATCCTTCTATTCAATCTATGCGCTTTGAATTCAGACACAGTGCTGCTCCAGGTGGGCTCTTCAGTTTCTGTCAGGATGCTTCCTTCAGGAAGCACCCCAGATGACAGGGAGTTCTCAAGCATGGCCACTGGTCCTCAACTACTTACATCTCTCTTAAAAGATGGGAGTGTTTTAAAAGGCATTATTGCATAAAGAAAACAAAAAGAAACCTTTAGAGGAACAACAGAGTGGTGGTTACCAGAGTGGAGGGAGTGGGGAGACAATGGGTAGAAAGGTACAGCCAGACGGTGAATAGGCACTTGGCGCCGGTGGCGGTGGGAAGTGCGATGTTGGAATTGATTCAGCATTGGGAACTGTTACTTCATTTTTAAAAAAGATCTATAGCTCTAAGATTAAAAAAATCATTATTCCCCTTTATCTCCATTTCAATTGAATTTTTAACATACAGGGAGCCTCCATTTTCTCATTTTACAAGTGGGGAAAGAGAAGCCAAAGCAGGCCAGGAGCCTCCAGGCAATTAGGAGCGGTCTGAACCTCCAGACTTGTGGTTTAGAGCTGCTTTGCTACTCAGGAGTCAAAATCAGTGGGCAGTTCAGAAGCCCGACCCACAGACATGCTTTGGCTGTCAAGCACTTGGTTGGGTTTTCTTTTCTTTTCATTTTTTTTTTTAAGCCTCTGAGTGGGGCGCATACTTTAGAGCTCTCTGCAGACTCCACTAATCTCTACCACCAAATCTCCACATAGCTCATTACCTACCTGGCCTCTGTCTGAAGGCATATGAGTTTCTGTACTCCTTTCTCCACTCCCACTGCAACTTTCTAAAGGGAAGCATTTTGCTGATTTTCTACTAAGTGGTGGACAATATACATGTAATAACCCACTTCATACTCACAACACTTCTAATACTATCTATTTCCTACTTTCATTGATGAAAAAACTGAGACAAGATAGGTGAAGAAAACTGGCCCATGTAAAACCTGGACAACAAAGCTAAACCACTCTGCTATAGCAAGTCTGAAAAGATAAAGGGGGATGATAATAAATATAGGTGGATCTAAGCAACATTTTTAAATTGAGATGTCACTGGCATGTAACATGATATTAGGTTAGTTTCAAGTATACAACATAATGATTCAAAATATGTATGAAATGCTATGAAATGATCACTATAATAACTCCAGCTGACACTCATCGCCTTGTTTCTAGGAATGAGAACTTTTCAAATCTACTCTGCAGGCAACTGTTAAATATACAACACAAAACTACTAACTACAATCACCATTTGTACATCTTCAATGTTTTGAAGTAGTCACTATAGTTTTATAAATCATTATAGATTTATAAAATCTATCTATAGGTTTGTATTTGAAAGAATAGGATGATGGAGTAGTAATGCCTTAAAAGTCTCATCTGCTAAATGAAGTATCACTGTCTATGTATCATGAAAGGTAAATTTTACTACCTGAAAAAATGCCTACCATCTGGGTTTGATTTTTCAGGCTAAAACTCAAAATTTAAGCATTTTAACCAAATCACCAACTAAATCTTTATTTTAGTCTCCAAATGCTTTTGTGGCTAGTGTAAAGATGAATGGAATTTGAAAGTGTCCATTAAGATTACCACTGCATGATGGAAACTGTAGCCTACTATCTAAATCTAAATCTCTCCATAAATTTTAAAAAAGATTTACTGCTCAAAAATAAAAATATAAATCATTCTCATTTTCTAAATCATTGCTGCTGATGAGCATACTCAGTGTGGTGAGAGATCACTATATTATTCTGGATATAGTACTATGTCTAAATTTTCTAAGTCGTCTCAACTGCCCAGGGGATTTACTACTTCATGTACTTGCCAAGAGAGAAGGTATTTCTGCATAATTCCTGTAGTTGAACATTATTGATGCTCTAAATGCATGGAACGTTTAATATGTGTAGCAAGTCCAGTAAGATCAGTTACTGACGTGAATTATGATTTTTACACCACCACTGAATGTCCAATTAGAAAATTGATCACTTTTTGGAGCCTGTCTCCTGAATGGCTCACACGTACAGAATGGGATTCGGTAGCAGGAGCAAGTCACGTTGGGGTTAGAGAGCATCCGGCCTTGGAGTCCAGGCTTTGAACCCTTCTGATTTGAACCCGTGCAGATATCTGAAGGCCATTTATGGTTTTTTGAACCAAGCGAGTGACATGATCAAAGACGTGTTTGGGGGGTTAATCTGGCAGCAGTGTGCGGATGCTCCCCATCCTGTGGCGACAAGAAAATGGGTGTTGGGCAGAAAACAGCGAGTGACTTTACAATAGGGAAGACCTAGAAACAACCTAAATGCCCAAAAACAGATGAGTGGATCGGGAAGCTGTGGTACATATACACGATGGAATACTACTCAGC
>JAGFMF010011760.1:7873682-7989764 GCA_019455555.1 Galemys pyrenaicus | reverse complement strand
AGGGGATTATGCTTAGCGAAGCAAGTCAGAAGGCAAAAGAAAAATACCAGATGGTTCCTCCCTTAGGAGGAACATAAGGGAACCAAATAAAGATCAAGGGCCTCCCTGGTGGCGCAGTGGGTTAGGCAACACACTATGAAGCAAACCGCAGCCACTGCAGCACGAGTTCGATCCTGCTGCCGGCCAGGGAGGGGACCCACATGGCGCAGCAGACCTCTCCTGCTGTGCCCGCTGCTCCCCTCAGCAGTGTACTTCAGTTGATCTGCCTGTTCTGCTCCCTGTTCTCTGTGGTGAATCCTCTCACCCCCCACAACTCTGGCCTGTACCCCAATGCTTGTATGCTTAATAAATAAAATCTTTAAAAAAAAAAACAAAGATCAAGGAAAGGAATAAGAACAATAATAATAATAACAATAACAGCAATAAAGACACAGAAACCAAAAATGAGGACACAAGGACACACTGGGGACACCTGGTGGGGAGGGGAGGGGGAGGGTTGAGGGAAGATGGGAACACGAGGGACTGAGGTGATGGTGCACTGGTGAGATGGTGATGGGGAATACATGGGGATTACAATTAATGGCAAGTATATGTAAATTTTAAAATATTTTAATAAATAAAAAAAAAAGAACATCAAAAAAAAAAAAAAAAGAAAACAGCGAGTGAACGCAAGTCGGCTTTTGAAGAACCAACCCGAGCCAAAGCTCTCAACCCAGACCCACATTCAGGTCCACTACCCTGCGTCCCTGGATCACTTTCAGGTCCCGGCTTTCAAACTGCGGAGCACTACTGAGAGAGACCTTGCAGCCTGGATTCGGAGGGCTGGGAAGAAAGAGGGGAGAAGCATACTTAAGAAGCGGTGAGGCAATGGCAGGAACACCTCCTATGTCACAGGAGGTGACTGGAAGAGGACCAGTGAGCCACAGTAAGTCTAACTTCGTGGTCCCAGATTATTTCTGTCTCCCCGTGATTTTCCTATTCCTCTCTCTTCCTGATTACCCACTTCCATGTGCCTTCGGCAGCAGATGGCCGGTCGTCCAGGCAGTTTGATTTTACACATCCCATAGTGGGGGGGGGGGGTCTACTGTCTCCTGAGTGGGCAGGCAGGCATTTCTCAAAATAACCCATCACCAGATCTCCAATCAGTAGAGCAGCCGTCACCTTCTACTACACCAGAGCAAAACTGCTGACAAATCCGCTTTTGTCAAAAATACTTTTCTAGCCAGTTTGGGGAATCAAGTTTTATTGCCCTATTGTTTCAGGAAACTCACCAGAACTGGGAACTGTTCTCACACTTAAACACATGCATCTGAGGGGCTGGGATCCTGAGCCTTTGAAACACATACGGTGTTGTCAACCAACGTTATCTCAATTTTTTAAAAAATCCCTGATTTTGTGACTCGTGCTCTGGCATGGAGTCGTACTGGTCTCAACTCAAGGAGGAAGCTCTTGTCCTCAGGGCAGCCCAGCCAGGTGGGCCCAGCTCTGCGTGGCCTGTCTAGAGACTCAAATCCATCAGCTGGGAAACAAGCCGGCTGGGAAACAGACAGGCTTCTGAGCAGTGACCATGGAACAAGATGAGTCTCTCTTTGTTTCTCACAGGTGGCTTTTTTCCTCTGAACCTTCCCTCTCACTTATCCACTCAACAAGAAGCCCTGGGCAACTCCGTAGGCCCACGCTGCATCACCCTGCATTTGGACCATAAAGAAAACAGTAGCGACCTGTCTTAGGGGACTTGTGATCCAGAGGGAAAGGCAGATAGTAAGTAAATGAATAAACAACTGAATTTAAGTTTAGACATTATGGTAAGAGCTAAGACGAAAAGCAAAGAGTTGGGCGACAGGGAGACAGCAGAGCACACCTACTTGAGATGCTCCGCTTAGGGAGGAGCTCTCTGAAGAAGTGGCCTTACAACTAAAATCAAAAGGATTAATAGGAACTAGTTCAGAAGAGGGGTTGGGGGAAAGGGTGTTCCTGGGAAAGGAAGGTGTGAAGGTCCTAGGGAAGGAAAGATGTTGGTAAGTGCAAGGACTCGAGGGTCAGCCCCCTCCCCCACTATATTTTATTATTTGGTGTTTTCCCTTGTTACCGCCGTTTTTAACATTTTATTTTTGTAACTACCATTTCTCAATAAATAAATATTACATAAAACACACAGTATTAGTAGATTTGGGGCCGGACTTCTAAGATGGATTTGCTATTTAGAAGTTAGGCAATACTTCTTGAAGGTCATTTTTTATGCTCTAGGGAATAAGGTTATCCCCAGATTAGAGTTGTTCCGTAAGAAAAGACATGCGCCAGACTTGCATCAGTCATGAACACAGGAGTCTGCTGACTTGTCTGATAAGCTGAGAGGCTTGATAGAAGCTACAATGTAAGTAGGAGACATGGAGCTTCTGAAGGAACGTAAGAGCAGTGACTTGCACAGCTAAATGTAGCTGAATGCTAAAGAAACTGTCCTTCTGTAAAAGCCTAAGACCATATGATGATGCCTTTCTGCCCTGGGAGGAGCTTCAGGGACTGCTAGTGGTCTTACCAATATTCATTGTCTCCTTTTGCCTTCACGTTATACCTCAGTTTTACTTGAGGATAGTGTCGTACCCTGCTAACAGACTAAACATCTCAGCCTCCTTTGCAACTAGGTAGGACTAAAATCTTGCCATGTAGTAGTGTTATATAGGCCTTCCAGAAAGACTCCCTAAAGGGGATTCAGTCAAAAGGCAGGCCCCTTGCCCTTTCCTCATTTCATCTTTATTCCTGTTGGCCGGAATGCAGCTATGAGAGCTGGAGCTCTAGCGGTTATATTATATCATGAGGTGACCTCAGAATGAAAACTACATGTTAAAACTACAAGTTAAAAAGCTACATGTTAAAAGCATAAATAAGCAGCTTTGGGACCCTGTGACAAGACTTCCATGTTTTCCCTGAATATCTTACCTTGACATGTAAGCTGTATAAACAAGAAACACACTTCTATGTTATGGAAAGTAGTGTTGTGGTTTCATTTGTTTTATGCATGAAGATCAATTTCTGAAATATACAACCAAACTTAACCTTGATTCAGTGTTGTGTATTTGCTTCAGTTATCTAATGTACACAACCATAATTTAGAATTTCTCATGATTCTGAGGACCAGAACTTTGGGCAGGACATAGCAGGGCTGGTCTCTGGTTCTGTGTGGTGCCAGCTGGACTCATTCAAGCAGCCACATTCATTTGATAGCTCAGCCAGTGCTGGGACATCCTAGACAGAACCTCTCTCCACTTGGCCTCCAGGCAGTCAGCAATTTCACTTGGACTTCCTTCCACCATGCTAGCTGGGTGCCACAGACAAGTAAAAGAGCACTCCTAGGTCTCTGAAACCTTTCTCAGAAGTGCCATAATATTAATTCCACTACATTCTGTAGTCAAAAGCAGTCACGAGCCCAACCCAGATTCAAGAAGCGGAAACTACAGTCACTTTCTCCTATTAGGTGCAACAAGCATGAACAAGAAAGGCAGTAACACCTGGCAGCCATATTTGAGGACAACTTTACCCAATCAGTTAAAATAAATACATTTGTCAGTCACTTGAGCTCCCGCTCTAGCTCTGCTATAAAACTACCCCGAGAGGAAGATGGAAAAGGAACAACCTCCCCTGAGGATACTGTAGGATTGATGGTGACAAAGCTGCAAGATAGGACAGTGAGGTTCCTAGCAGAGAAGAGGGACCCATCACTAGCACAACAGTGACCCAGGTGCTGCAGTGACATCAGTGCAGAATGAGGCACCGTAGTAGATCAAGAGAGCAACAGCTAGAGCGGATGGTCCAGAGTCACTTGGTGGTGCAAAGTATACATGAGCGCGTCCACCTCTCCCTCCCCTCAGCCCTCTTCCTCCATCTCCATCTCAGCGCAGACCCCTGGACAAGGAATCAGGTGTGCCAAGTAGTACAAACTGCTAAAGTAACATTCCTGGAAATCACAAACTAGTGACACCCAAGGGGCATTTTGGTTACGAATGGATAGATTATTTACAATTCTTCCTTCTCAACTTAATGTAAAGTTATTTATGGGTTTTTCCTCTGTGCACTGCAGCACCTAGATTGCTCTGATGTGGTACTGGCGTGTCCTCATCTCAGCTAGAACCTCACTGCCCTCTCTTGCACAGTGGCTAACCGATGAAGTTACTAGACGATCTTTTCCTCTTTTCACTAAGCCATACACTTTCCATTGTTCATAAAGAGCATGGGTTATTTGCCTCATCTTAAGTGCATTTTATTAAATATATATAATTAACTATTTTGCCTTCTCAGGATAAAACAAAGCTCCTTCTCACTTATAAGTGGCCTTTAATTGATCCTTTTTATAACATATTGGCAGCTGTTGTCATAAATGAGAAAGGGCCCCGGTCTGGTCTCAGGTCTTCTCTGAGTAAAGGTGAGGCCAGCACAAAGACTTACAGTCCCATGATATACATCGTAGGTGTTTCAATGCCAAAGATTAAAAACACTTCAAAGGAAAAACCAGAGGTTGAATTATTGAAATGCTAATGAAACATGTCCTCAGAGAAAATTGCAGGGAGTCTTCACAATTCTTAAGGTTCTGTCTGAAAGAACTTTGCAGAATAAACATGGCATTCAATTTGTTTCTCCAAAGCGCTGGCAGAATCTGGGAATGGGTGCTCCCAGAGAGGATTTAAAAGCACACATTACATTATCAACCAGTGTAATTCCAATTTAGCCTCCACATGATCCATGTGTCCAAAATAAGAATTTTAATTTAATTTCAAAACTAATTTACATAGTCTATAGACATATAAGGAATGCTAAATGGAAGAGATTGGTCCGGGCAGAAGGAACAATATACTGCTAAGAAGTTTTGTATTATATTTACATTTAAAAATTGGCAGTTATGCATATTTTAAGTGGTAGTATTTTTCAAAGATGTCACCTTCTAAGAAATTAGAGGGTTTATATGTTTACTGTCCATCTCTTAAATAGCCCTATGGTAAAGGCAATCATGTATCTCTATTCTTTAAAAAATCCTGTAGAGAACTACCAGACACCAGTAGCTTAGATGACTTTCAAGTTACTGCTAGAAATATTTTGAGTGTGTGTGTTTGTATGTGAGTGTGTAGAGTGATGGAAGGAGAGATGGATAAATGAAAAAGACATAGACGATATCTGTAAATATTCCATATGCATAGATGTACATGGCCTTATAAGAAAAACAATAACTAAGTCAAACTGTAACATACAGCCATAATTAACAGGTCTCCTTACACATTAAACACTATGCAGATTTTCATGGCCTCTCATTAGTTTGACATCTAAAATTATTTGAATGACATGAGAAAACAGTAAGAGAAAAATTCTTTAAACACTAGAGAAGAAAGATAAAAGACCTCGACTCTCATGACTGATAATTTTTCTGTATGATTAGATGATATTTCAGAAGCTATCTTGCTTAGGAATGTGACCATACAGTTCAGTTCACATGTAGCATGCTTGGGTATTCATGTGTTGCCACACATCCTATACAATAAATTCTGCAACAACAAACTCTTGAAATATTTCAAACAGAAAAAGTCAGAAATTATAATAAAATAAGAACCCCATTTACCACCCTGGGAAAGAAAAAGACCTGCTGGTGCAAATGCAATGTAAAAATATAATAGTTTGCTGTGTTTTTGTCTTTTTTAATGACTACAGAGAAAACAAAATTCTTGGTACACCATACTGTCACATGGTGCTGATCTCCTATTTCCTCAAACCTTTAGACCAAAAAGCATCCCAAGTTACAATATGTCACACTGACTTCTTAACAAGAGTCTTTACCTAACACCAACTCAGAAAGTTCGTTCCCTGTCTTGCCAAATGAACAGTTTCCATGATTTCATTCTTAGTTCTAACATGGTAGATTATTGAGATAAACAAGCAGCTATTAGAGAGAAACTGACAATATAACATGAGCAAAAAAATTGTCTTGATAAGATTCCTTGATCTAAATTTATAGCTCCAATATCTATTTTCAGGGCAGCCAAAGTTTAATGGTAGGGTGACCACGGGCATAACAACAACACTCCAAAGGCTTGATACTTTGAATTTTAAGGCACTTTGCTGTAAAGAAGAGAAGACAAATGTGTCAAGTCAGCATACGGAGAATATGAAGCAATACGATTCCAAGTCTTACCCATGCAAATCCAACGCATGAGCAATTTCTTCAGCTCTGCATTTATTGATTTATCCATTCATCCATTAAACTGAAAATGTATTGAGCTATGAGCTAAGCTAGCAGGGACTACAGTGAGCCCAGGGAAGGGTTCAATGTTATAGAAAACAAAGCCTCTGCTTTATAACCACTTGCAACCAACGAAGGCAGTAATGTAGGAAGTACAGTGATATATATTAGAGCTGTGACAGCCAGAGGAGAGAACAACTTAAATTTGCTGGGAGGAGCAGAGAATGGCCTCAGAGTAGTGACATTTAAGGTGGGATTTACAAGATAAGAATTTACCAAAAAAGGCTGAAAGAAGGGCATTCCAGGTAAAGAGAATTACAGGAACATGGATGTTTAAAAGGAATTGAAACTGGAGAACTAACTAGGCAAAGGGTACCTAGGGTAAAAGACAAAGGATGTGGAATCAGAAAGGAGCTCCTTAACATATTTTGAGACCCAGTTAGTATGGAGTTTTTTAAAAGACATAGTCAAACATGGCCTCATGTAAAAAGTACTATGCATCCTAGTTTTTCTCTCCTTGTGGAATAGTAGGGGCTCCAGATGTGCTGAGGCAGCGGACTCCCCAGGCCTCCTTAGGTCAGCCAGCAGAATCGGGGAGGTCACAGACCCATGGACCTTCACCCCTACAGAAGAACAACCTCTTGCCTTTGTCAAAGTGGACTCTAAAAATGTTGTCATTTTCTATACCTGTTACGGGTGGAATAGGTGGTGAATCACTGGCAAGCAAGCTGAGGAGCCACAGTTCAGGCAGCGGAGAAGCCCTGACAAAATGTTAGGAATGGGAGTCACTAGATCTACGGAGCCAGCTTCAGTGGATACTGGAAAGACCAAGAGAAGAGAGAATAAAGAACCAGCTATTTCTCAGCCTACCCCTCAAGCTAGCATCTTGTCATCTGGCGAACACAGCTCCTGCTCTGTACCGCCAGGGCTTCAAGACACAGAGACACTGGTATCAGAGCAGAGCACTGTAAAGAGGACTCTAGTTGGATAAAAGACACATCCCACAGTCTCCAGCTCACCAAAGTCCTCCTTTTAGCAAAGAAGGTGAGGTCTCAGGTTTCCCCACCTTGGGAGTTGAAAAGCTTCCTATGAACTGTGAGCCCTGACGACATATGGCTCAGCATGAGACCTGGCTGTCCATGACAGGAAAATTTGGGCAGAGACGAGAATGCAGACTCCATGATGGTAAGGTTTTGGTCTGCAGGCTTCACTGGTTCTCATTTCTTAGACTAGCTCCTGACACTAGGATGTTGATGTTAACATGTAAATACCATCTGGCTCAATTCTCGGGGAACAGGATGCATACCTTTCCTACAGAAAAAGGTTATAAACTCAAAAGAATTCAGATTCTCACAGGGAATCTGAAATGAAGGGTGGCAATTTTTACTATTTATGCACATATATATACATATATATGTGCATAAATACACCGCATTATATACTGTGCACAGTATGTGATTATACTGCGTATATACATATATGTATACATGTGTATAGTATGAAGTGACATATTGTTCCATTCACTTAAAACAAAGGACCATCTATAAAATATAAGTAGTTACAGTCTTTTCAAATTAAAATAATAAATAAAAGTAGATATTATGTACCTCTAGGTGGTATGGGATTAGTAACAATTTGATTATCAGAATGATTTAAAGAAACCTGATGTAATATTACAGGAATAATAGATATAATTTAACTATATATGATTATGGAGATTATGTATGTATATATGCACACATAAACATACATATGTGTGTGTATATATATATACATATATATAGAGAGAGAGATTTATATAGGCTTAGACACCTAAGGGATGAGATGAACAATGTATTCAATTCCACTTCAGTTCCCACTCAACACTGAAGGCAGTAGCTGCATTCGAAGATAGGCTTGGAATGAAACAGCAAAGGAGGCTAAATGACAGGCAAAAATGATGAAATCCAGGAGGCAGAGCACCTGCAGGGCCTTTGACAGCATCCAAGCCCCCAACAAATTTTCAAGGTAGCTTGTGAGCCTGTGACATCCCAAATTGGAAGAGCACATGGCTATGGGGGAGAATATAGGAATCCAGGAATAACAATGCAATAATGGGTGGGGGCACAGAAAACTGTTATTATCATTCATAGTCCAGGGTATTTGCTGAGACTGCTGGCATGGCTCAGGAAAACAAGGGTTCCACATCATTCACAAGGATCTGAATCTGCTGTACTCCAGCTGTACCAACACAGAGCCAGTGAAATGGACCATAGTATGGAAAATATAGTGTGTGATTTACTTCTGTCAACTTATAAAGCTGAGATAGATTTCTGCAGCTGCACTGGACTAGCAGAGATCCATGGAACTCATTAAGATGTCAATGACCAACCACAGACACCATGTTTTTCTAGGTCTACAACTCTGTCCACAATCTTAAAGTCTTCCAGAAATCCAAATTTTTTATTTTGTATAAGTTTGATGACTTCCCAGACCTAATGGTACTTTCAGTTACCATCTCATTTACTGAGAATAGCTACACATTCCATCACTTTAATGACTGGGTGTTACCCCCAGACATTGTTGGAGATATTGTACAGTGTGTGATGCATGCACCACATTACCATTTTAGAACTGTGAACTTTCTGAATTCTGAAGCCCATCTGGCCTCAGGGGCTTCAGAGAAGGGACTGCACACTGACATTCCAATTTTTCTTTCATAGAACGTTTTACTTTGCATTTAAAGTATTTTATAGTGATTATTTTTATTGAAAATAAAAATTTCTGAAAATAGAATTGGGCTTCCATTCTTAAACTCATTTTTAATTGGATATTCCCATGCCTTCCAAAAGAAAAATCAAATAAAGGAAATACTAATAACAAAGGCTAATGCCAACTACTTATTGTGTGCTGGGAACTGTACGAAGAGCTTCAGATTTGTCTTCTCTTAGTGACAGGTAGCTGGGCCTACACCCTGGCATCTTCCTACAAATGCCCATGACACCTGTCTGCCTTGCTCTTGGTTCCTGATGACCACTGTCGCTGAATCCTTCTCTTAGGATTTGCCATAGTGTTGCCAAGTAAGTCCAACAGCCCCAAAGGGGGTCAAACTTGAGTCTGCTATCTTCACTTGAACTCACTTATTAAACTGCTTGGTCATCTGTGTTAGAAGGTCCAAGGCAGCTACACTGACATGACAGTGTGGACTGGACAGGCCTCTCTACTTGGGGTCTCAGGGTTTTAGGAGAACAAGCATAGAAGCAACAAGGGCCTCCAAAGGCAAGTCTCAGAGCTCATAAGTTGTCACTTCTGCCACATTGTACTTATCAGAGCAAGCCACAGGCTAGTCCAGATAGAAAGAAATGGAGAAACAGAGCTTGTCTCTGTATGAAAGGAGAGAAAGTAGCCATGTGAACATGGATGGGTAGACTGTGTGGCTATGAAGCAGCATACCACAACCTGCTCTGGCAGTGAAATATTCACACTCTCCCACATGTAAATATGTCTTCTTCTATCCTAGTACTACAGTCTCATCCCAGGAATTGCAACAGGCCTGAAAGCACAGCAAAACTCTAAGGTATCTGCTTTATCCCACCCAAATTTCTAAGGTGTAATGGTGAGACAAAGGAAAGATAAGCACACTGAAAGCTCCTTTTTCAGAAAAGGAAGAACTAGAAGCACACTGCGGTCACCGGCCTGCAGCAACTGTGCCATGCAAAGCATATGTCCAGGGGCAAGGACTGTCCCCACATCAGGAACTACATCTTATCCTGTGGAGTGGTTCTCTAGTCCATTCTGTTCCTTGGCTCTGGGGTCTGCACCACACTGTTTACTTAGTCCTCCGAGGGGGTCTTTCCTCTCGATATGAAATAGCCTATGTTTGCATCTGAGAACTCTTCTCAGTCTGCTCTGTACCCAGTAGGAAGGTGAAGGCTCAGAATCTTCTTAAACTGTCTTTTGTCCATTGTGACCCAAGTCAATACAGATCCTTTAAAACTACGGGATTTAGATGGATCAGACTAAAATCTACTCTGTTAGACAAGAGCCAGCCTCACTATTCTTGTCAAGAAGAGCCGCTCTTTAGTTCTTAATATGAATTCAATTTGGGTGATGTGTCCTGATTCATAAAAGATCTTTTTATTAGGTGAGAATACTCAAATCATTCTGAAAGGCTCCTGCCGCCACACCCTTCATTTGGTCTTGCCTGGAGGCCTTCTCTTACTGAATGTAGCCTAGAACTCCAAACCAGCACATACTGGACCTTCAATAGTTTCTCTAGGTTTCACTAGCAAACTGCAGAGTTCTTTCTTTAATCTTTTATCCTGCATTTTATACATCAGCTATAAAAAGTCAACCCACATTTGTAACAGTCTGCCTGGAAATGTAGCCAGATCTCCTAGCTGATTAGAAAAGTTCCTCTCTTCCAAGTGTCGCAGGGAGCATCTTGCCAGTTGCTTGGCCTCTCCATGACAAGACCAGTGCCTTCTCCACCCTCCAACTGCAATTTCCTCATTAATCTCCCAGCGCCCACGGATCATCTCCTCACTCCTCTCTAGTCACCAGTCCCCCACTACCAAAACCAGCACCCTGTTTTAGGTTTCTGTTTCATTAACACCCCACCGTTAAGTACCAATCTCTGTTTTAGTTCACTGTTCTTTGGTAACAAAGCACCCCCAAACCTAGTGGTTTCTGCAACAATGATTTCTTACTTTCTACATAGTTATGCAGGCTGGCGAGGTGCTCCTCTACTGGTTTCATGTGCTTACTCGTGCTGGGTGGATGCTCTGAGCAAGGAGGTTCATGGTGACCTCACTTCTCTGTCTGATGTCTGCTGCTGACTATGGCCGGGGAGCCTTTGTTCTGTTTTTTTATGGTGTCTCATCTTGCAGTAGGTTAGGCTGGTTTTCTTAGGCCAGGACAGAATCTGTAGGACACTATGAGGATCTGTTTTGGGAATGCAAATGATGTCACTTCTTTCTCACTCTGTTAGTCAAAGAGAGTCACAGGGTCGATCTAGATTCAAGGACGTAGAGAAAAACATCTACTCTGGCTGCAAAGAATGGCAAATGCCACAGAGCAAAGGGATAGGCAAATGGAGATGGGAGGAATTTGTGGCTATTAGATAATCTACCAGACTAAGAATCTAGCAAATGCGTGTTCTATTTTTATTTAGAGTATGAATATAGCCTTTAGTCTCTAATCTCTACTTTTTGACTTGGCAATGTGTTCATTCTGGGCTCTGAAATCTGACTCATAATATGGGATTTCCAAAATGCCTATTAGTTCTTGGATCGCCCTACTTTTTTAAACCTTGTCAATAATAGGGCCTTGAGTATCCTATCTCTATTTCTGATACTCTCCATACTATATATCAATGTGGAGGAAAGACTAGATATTGAATGTTGGCTTTACCGTTCACGCATGTGACCTGAGCAGGTTGTTTAAATTATTTCCAATATCTGACTCATCAGATTTGTAGGATTAAATGGCACAATGTATAAAAGTTCCTGACATGTAGTAATGAGAACATCAGCTTTCTTCTTTTCTCTGTGCTACCAGATAGTAAAGGACATCTGCACAAGGTAAGAACTGTGAGCTTTTATGTGGAAAATAGCCATCAAAAGTTACAAAAATGAAAGGGGTGAGGAACTGAATTGTAACTATGTATGACTTCTCTATCAAACTACATTTGTCCACATTATTCTGCTTTATACATATAATTTTAGAAATTGTGAAGAAGTGTATTACTATAATCTCCATATAGTGATGAACTGTTGAACTAACCCTGAATATATATTTAGGACACTAAAAAATTGGGCACTGGAAAAAATTGGAATATTGTGATATATGGCATTTGATGTTTCTGAAGAAAGTGCACTGAAATAGTCACCAAGGAAAAACACAAAACTTTTTCAGACTTTCTTACATATATACACGTGTGCATGTGCACACACACCCACCCACACATACATACACACACACACTTATTTTCTGATTCTATAAAATTTATTTTAAAGCATTTTTACACCAAAATATAAGCAACATGATTAGAGAGAAGATAAATGTCATTCTTTCTAGGATCAATTTAGTTTCTAAAATTTCACACTATTTGCCAAGTATTCTGAAGCAAAGTTTTTGCATTCTGTCATTAACAACGACAGTACTTTTTATTTTATCTTATTTTATTTTACTGAGATAATACTGGTTTGTATTGTTGTCTGTGTTTCAGAGGGATAGGACAGCCCAGTTTAGGTGTTGTTACTAAACCCCACCCATCAGCAAACAACCCACATTCCATCCCTATTGTCCATTGTGCTCTAGCCCACTCTGCTCTGGCCACTCCACTTACCCTTCTTGTTTCCTCAGTTATAGAGTCAGCTTTCTAGGGATATTGGTTTGAATATAGACAACATGCAAAAGTCAATTGCCTTCCCATATGCAAACAATGATCTAAAAGAGGGAGAAATTAAGAACATATTCTAATTTATAACACCAAATATCTAGGAGTAAACTTAAAAAGGGAAGTGAAAGACCTATACAAAGAGAGCTATGCAACACTGTTAAAAGAAATAGAAGACACAAAGACAAAATTTTTCCCGATCCACAATTCCAAAGAACAAACATTATCAAAGTAGCCATCCTAACAAGAACAATACACAGTCAATGCAATCCCCATCAAAGTTTCAAAAGCATTATTCATAGAACAAAAATTATTGAAATTCAGAATAAACCACAAAGTAACCCAAATAGCCAAAGTAATTCTGACAATAAAGTGGAAGAATGGCAGTATCATACTCAAACTACACTACAAAGCCATAATAATCAAAATAGTATGGTACTGGAAGAAAGACATACACAGACAAATGGAATAGAATTAAGAGTCCAGAAATCAACCCACACTTATGTGGACAGTTAATCTATGACAATGGAACCAAGAATATACACTTGAGCAAGGAAACTATCTTCAATAAATAATGTTGGGAAAACTGGATAGCTGCTTGCAGAAAAATGAAACTAGACCTCTATCTCACATCATACACAAAAGTCAACTCAGAATGAATAGAAGACTTGGATATATGACCTGAAACCATAAAATATATAGAAGAAAATATAGGCAAAACACTCCACGACACTGGCTTCTGTGATGTCTTTGTGAATTCATCTCCAACCTCTCCCTTTTATAGCAGACAGGTGGAGAAGCATAAGAGCTCAGACCTTTAGAAAGGTCAGAATGAACCCAGAATAGAAATTCAGTGGATACATTTTTCTCCTGCCATTTTTGATGTTGTGTGACTTTAAGCTCTGAGGACTTACTAAAATGTTTGTGTTATCCTTTAAGATGGCTTTACATTAGTAAGATTGAAGGCTCAGCCCTGACTTCAAAGCAAAAGTAAAGGCCTTTCCAGTTTTTTTACTTAACAGTTTAGATATATGTCTATACACAGAAGGAAGACTCTCTGAAAGGCATGACTCAAGTATATTTAACTAAAGGAGAGAAGTCAGATTCTAGTTTTAAGAATTGCAACAATGTATTTAAGAAAATTATATAAGATGAAAAATCATCCACTATGAACAAGGTATATCTAGAATTCTATAGATAGGATATTCAGTTTGTTAGTCCATAAGGTACTTTATTCATAAGAAGTATGTCAGCTTGGTTCCCCAAGGTGAGTTAAATATGTTCAGTTAAGTAACAGTGACTTCACCTAAGAGTAATAACATCAAAGTAATGTTTTTCTTCTTTTTTAAATTTTTGAGCCCAAGAAACCTTTCTACTATGTTTTTAAGGTCCAAGTACTTCTAGACTTGTTGGAACTTAAAGATCATAGAGCATATTTAAATGAAACATGCCCTTCATGACCATACTTTTCTTTCAAAAATTCCCACAGATTTGAAACAATCTGAAAACCAGTGGGCTAAGACAATGAATTAAATCCGTTCTTCTTTTCTTTGGAGACATAGGTTAAATTCTGGTGTAGGAATCCAAAGTGACCAATGTCTACTGGTCTTTAGGTATTTGCTGCAAGTTTTCTATTGTTCAAAGGACAGATGCATGGACACAAAGTCAGTGTATAAACTCTGCAAAGGTGGTTAGACTTCTGGATTTCCCTCTGGTTGACGACATGCTATGGAACTAAAGACAGTCTGTGAGCTAAAGCCATATAGTATACATGCACACATTAATCCTAGGAATGACAAACTCTTACATTGTCTGTTGCTTTTTGTAGTCGTTATAAAAAAAAAAAAACCCTCCTCCCCATTATTCCATTCTTTAGATGGTTTACCTAAAATTGTATCTTGTGGGATGCAGGTGTTATTCTGAAGCACATTAAAATAATTCAAGTAGCAGAGATAAATTTTTTGTCTGGCGTGAAATTGGGCCTAGGATTTCAGTGGTAATTCGGCAATGAGAAGCCAGTGCAAGAGTAATTAAATGGGGCAGAAAAACCTCCTCTCAGTAATTGCTACCTCTTCTTCCTCTAGTCCTTGAATAGACGAGCATGAGAAGGTCCCATACTTTGTGATTTGAGGCAATCGATATGTATATTACCTATTTAATTATGAATTTAAAACACTGTTATACATTATCTTCCTAGGGCTTCATATCCAGATATATTAGCACTTTTTTATTGATCTTAGGAACCTCAACAAAAGCTATTATATTTGTTAAAAAAAAAAAAGGAAAGAAAAAGAAACTCCTCTAGTGAACATGTAACAGTGAGTTCTAGAAAGCCAGATAATTTCTTTGCTTAATAATAGTTTTCTTTCCTCTTGGCTGCAGATTCTCATAACTAGCACCATGCCAAACATTCGAAGATTGGATTATGGCCTGTCGTACTTGATTATTTTTGTCAGCATGCTGACCCGGGGTGCCCTTTTCTTGTGTTGTTCCTTCTGTTTCCATTTTTCATGTCATCCAGCTTTTCATCTTGTCAATCAGCTTTTGACTTCCTGATTAAAGTGTCTGTCACAGGAGCAGCCTGGTCTCCAGTCAGTTGTTTAATTTGTTCCTCATGGCATCCAATTGAGTTATTCATCTGGCCCAGCTGTTCCCAAGTGCTTCCAGCATCACTTTTTCATGTGTTTGGGTTTAACCTCTATATCTATGTACAACAGTGTGAATTGTTCCATTCATACTGTTGACTGTGGATTGCTCTGCCTTCCTAATGCCTGGACGCTACTAGGCTGGCTGCTACACTGTGGCCAAACCAACCGAGAAAAGCAGTATTTCAATTTGATGTTATGGTAACAGTTACAACTAAACAGAATAGTTTTCAAGAATTATAGCAGGCTCGTTTTTTTAACAATTAGAACGATGTAATGGAAACTCTGGACTATTCTGATTCCGATCCACCCAAAAATAATGTCGATGGTGCCTGGCAGAATGAAGGAGATATATTAGTCTGCCAACATTGTGGATATTGCCATGAATGCTCCAGGAGCTATTTGTTGCATTAGGTGACATGAGATACTCTCTGGCCTGAATTGGTGCAGATATCCAACTGGAAAAATGCAATTGAGTAAATCTGCTGAGTATGCAAGCTAAAACTTGTCTTCTAGTGGTAAGATGATTTATATTATGCAACATTTAAGAAGCCACATAATGCAACAGGAAACTGGGGGAAAAGAAAACTAGGGTACATTTCCCCACTCTCCCTTTTAGCCATTCAAACCTAATCAATTCAAAATTTCAGTAGATTGTTTATGAGTGAACCATTCCTTCCTGCTATTCCTATCATGTTTCTCTTTCACCCCCCACAAACTTGAAATGGTAATTCCATTACAGCAGTCATGAAAATCACCAGAGACCACGTGCCTAAAACTAAAAGGAATGTAGACTGAGCCTAATGAGAATCAGGTAACAAGCATCACACAACTACACAATCTAGTTCCCATTCTGATTTGATTTCAAGGATATATTTGCAAGGAATTCAGCTCTTACTATAAGAACATGTGTTTATTTCCTTAGACTAATAATATGAGATACAGTGAAATCAGGTAGAAATCCTGGAGAGAATAAAATGGTGGCAGGATGACATATGAGGAGATTTTATTGCCTATTAAGCACAGGAAATAATTTTTTTTTCTGAAGATGGGTTTTTACAAAACACTTTAAATTTTCTTATGAGGTGTTATATCTTTACTAACTCACATAATTAACAATAAAATAATAACTAATTTATCTATGCTTAATACATTTCACTTTTATTCGACTTTTTTTCAAGTAAATTTGACTTTAACCAGTAAAAATAATAAAATGTTTAGGGGTCATAAATCATGGAAGGAAATGTGGTTGGCAATTTATATTTTTGGTGTGTTCGCTTTAAATAAACTTCACAGCTGTCACCACCCTTCCTCCCCCCACAGCAACTTTCTAACAAAAATTTTTTTCAACCCCTCCAAGGGAGGTTTTCCTTATTGTCTTAGATAGAGTCGGTTTGCCAATTTTTCCAAGTTCAGATCTCTAGAGGACTAATGAGTCTTTCTATTATATCCCAAGGAAAGGGAACACAGTGAATTAGTACCCAATATTTACTCCATCTTTCTTCTAATGTGTGTTGTGCTGCCGAGGCTACAAAATTAAAAACCATATTTTCTAGATTCTCTTTCAGCTAGCATTCCAAACACACTATAGGTCTGTCCCATCAAGGATTTGGAAGGTGGAAGTGAGGCTAACACTGCTGCTTTCCTATTTCTTTTGCCTCTGTTAGCAAGCACAGACTTAGACATACCATCTTGCTGTAGTAGTATCAGCAGGTATTAAGAAGAAATGTGAGAGACAACTGATTGCTGGAAGAGAGCTACAGACATCGACTCTGAAGTCAACAATTGTGATTCACACCTACGAAATGTGCCCTAGGAGCTTTGAGTACAGATTTGGAATTCCTAGTCCCCACCTTTCCAACTGTGGCTACCTTGATGGGCCAGTTCCATTGTTCCTCTGAGAATTGTTACCTGAGTTTTAACCCAGAATCTGCTCTTCTAGTCCTGTTTGAAAGTTCCTTATTCCCTATAACATATACCCTTCTGATTTGAAACAAATAATTTTTAACTGCAAATTCATCTTTGAGAGTTCATTTTTAAACCTTTTCAAAAATTTCTTGTTCTGCTCTCAGTGTTACAGAGTAGAAGGGATTTCTGAGTCATACATATCACTAGTTATATCACCTTGGATAAATTATGAACTCTTCTAAGTCTTAGTTCCATCATCTTACAAAGTGAACACTAGCACTTAAATGCATAGTTGATATAAGGAGAAGACAATAAATGTTTACTGCCTGGATCATGATGGAAGGACAAACTCGTCAGTATTATTTGCCAATTTGAACAGTACCTCCCAACACAAGCTTCCCACTAAGCTAATTAAAAATCACATTTAGTAAGGAAATGAATAGCCTCTGAGACAATATTGCACATTTCTTTAAAAGAACATTACTGCATCATTCACAATCCAGTGAACCAACTCAGCTACTTGTGGATACCAGTTCTTGGTCTTAACACTGGTCTAAGTTGCTCTACTCAAATTCATTAAAAAAAAAATACTTTTTTATAAATATTCTGTGGGAAGAGTGCCATGTGCTACACATGTACATAATTGCTTAACATCATGAAAAAGTAAAATGACTGGTCCTGAATATAAGAGCACTATGACAGAGGTGATAGCTGGATTTTAGTGCATAAGATATTTTTTCAATCAGTAACAAAATAAAACCGCACTCATTCTTTTAGGCAAGCTAATTTTGGATTCTCAGCTGCCATTTCCTTTCAAAAAAGTTCATCCTAGTTACCCATGGATGTGTACATGATGCACTAAGGTATTTCAGCATCCTCAATTTCCACACAAAATTTGGGAATTTAACCATATCCAACATATTTCAATATTATTAACCTAAGGAAATAAATGCATGTTCTTCTAGGAATAATGCTGTAAAATACAAAGATGCACTTAGAAAGACAATCGTGTGATTACACACGACTTTTTCACAAGACACTGCCAGTGCTTTTCCACATTCCCTTGGGCCCTTCCTCCCCACTCCCCACAAGTTCTTGCTCCAAGTATGGCTGCACTCCCAGTTCCAACAACTGCATCTCTTTGGCAAGAGTTTCTTTTGCCACACAGCCTCACCAACACTTGTTATTTTTGTCTTTCTAAGATATGTGAGGTGATATCTCATTATTGTATTATTTGTATTTCCCTGGTGATTTAGCATCTTTTCATATTGATTTTTTGTATCTTATCTGAAGAATGTCTATTCAGGTCTTTTGCTCATTAAATTCATTAATCAGACTGTGACTCTCTCTCTTTCTCTCTCTCCTTCTGTTTTTTTTTTTGTTTGTTTTTGTTTTTGGCTATTGACTAATATAAGTTTCTTATATTTCTTGGAAATTAATTCTTATCAGATAGATGGTTTGCAAATATTTTCTCACAATCCACAGGTTGTCTTCTTATCATTCGCCTAATCATTCCCTTTGCTGTGCAGACATTTTTTAGTTTTAGACTCTTATTTTTGCTTTTGTTGCTTGTGCATCTGGTGATCAGTATCCAAAAATTGTTGCTAAGACCAATGTCAAGGAGCATCTTCCCTACAGATTCTTCTAGTTTTATCATCTCAAGTCTTATATTTAAGTCTTAAATAAAATTTGAGTTAAATTTTATGAGTGATTTGAGATAAGGGTTCAATTTCATTCTTCTAAATGTGATTATTCAGTTTTCCCAACACTATTATTAAGTATTCTAGGCTCTCTTTACAAATATTAATTGACTATGCAAGAGTTTATTATTGGCCTCTGTGTTTGTTCCATTGTTAGATGTCTATTTTTATGCCAGTACCATCTGACTTTGATCATTAAAGTTTTTTAATATAGTTTGAAATCAGGAAATACGACGCTTATGTTCTACTTCTCAAGACTGGTCTGGCTTTTCAGAGTTTGTGGTTCCATATACATTTCAGAATACTTTTTTTCTACTACTGTGAAAAATGTCACTGGAATTTTCATAGAGATTGGACTGGATCTATTCATCAGTCTATCTAAAGGTTTGTTGGTTTTGTGTTTAGTTTCATTTATAGTTCCCTTTATTTCTGGTTTCTGTCATTTATATTTGCTCTGATATTTGTTAATTCCATTAGTAACATGGGCTTAGTTTATTCTTTTCCTTTTAGTTCCTTTATGAATAAAGTTGGATTATTTGTTTGAGATAATTTTTCTTAATGTATGCATTAATTTTTTAAGTTTTTCTAACTTTCTTCCTATTATTAATTTCTAGTTTCAAACTGTTGTAGGCAGAAAAAATAACTAGCACTATTTCACTCTTCTTAAACTTTCTAAGACTTATTTTGTGACCTATTGATTGATTCTGCAGAATGCTCTCTGTTTACTTGAGAAGAATGTGTATTCTGCTGTTGGATGAGATAATTTTTATGTCTGTTAAGTTGATGTGGCTTAAAGTATAGTTCAAGTCCAATGTTTCTCTATTGATTTTCTGTCTGAATGATCCATTCATTGTTGATAATGGGGTACTGAAGTACTCTGCTATTATTGTATTGTCTGTTTCTCCTTTCGGATCTTTTAGTATTTGCTAAAATCTGTAGGTGTGTCAATGTTTGGTGCAAAACATTTGCAACAGCTATATCCTCTTAACAACTTGAATGCTTTATCATTATATAATGACCTTCGTTGTCTCTTATTCCATACTTTAGTAAGTAATATTACTTTATTGTATTACTTATTACTTTAACTTTAGTCTATTGTGTTTGACATAAGCATAGCTACTCCTGCCAGGTGGGAGAAGTCACAGGAGGGGTGTTCCAGAAGCTGGAGCCAGCTAATGGAGGACCTCAGAGTTCACATCCAAGAACAAGTTCTGTATGTGTGGTAACTGGTGACCAGCGAGGCAGGTGTCCTCGCAGGTCAGGACCTGCAAAAGGTTCCCACAAAGTATCTTTGTCTGTGGATAAATGTCAAATTGCTGATAAAGGGAAATATGAGTGAGGGATGTCTTATTCAGCCATCATGCTTCTGTAATTTCAGATAAACCTCTTTAGAAAAAGTCTAAGATTCCAGAAATAGGTTGCGGTGGGGATTATTTGTGATGGTTTTGATGGAGTTAAGCCAATCTAAAATTCATGCATTGATTGAAAAGATAAAGCTGTTGATTAACTTTAGACTTTCTAGGTGAAGTGTAGAAATTAAAATTCAGAAACTGCTGTGAAAATAGAAAATGAATGACTATATATGTTAATAAAAAAGGGAACAAAATAAAACTTGATTAATCAATAAAAAGAAGATGAGAGTTTAATAATGAAATAAAAACAATCATCAGAAAAGATGAAATATCATAACAAATATATTTAAATGTATCCAAAATAATAATAAATGATTGATGCAATAACTTTGCCAGGTAAAGAGAAGATAGTTCCCAGAAGGGTGATATTTTAAAAATTTAACTGGTCTTAACTGAATCACACACAAAATCACACACAACTACACTGAAAGAAAAATAAAGTATAAATAACCCCAAATAATATCAAAATAGCTTATAATTGTCATAGCAATGTAAATCAAAGCATATTTAAGCAAAAATTATTATTGATGAATAGGAAAACTTCATAACTATCAAAGAAAAATTGATATCAAAAGGAAAATTAATAACTATCAAAGGAAAATTAATCCTGAAGCTCTATACTCATTACAAAGGAATATCAAAATCTATAATAGCCTGATTTCAAAAATCACATGATAATTTAATGTTATATTCATAATGCTCATTTATAAGATACCGCTATCATTAATCAAAACAACAGAAATTGATAAGAGTATAATATATATATAACCCAATTAATAATTTTGGTCTAAAGGATACAGACAGAATTCTTTCTAGAAATTAAAAAATGTAAATTAAAATAATATTAAAATTAGAGAACATCCTCTATTTTCAAGTACACATGTGGTTCTATGAAAAGGAAACACAAAGATACAGAACCAAATATTTCATGAACCAAAAAAAAAAATCATACTTTAAGCACAATATAGAGCTCATACTTTAAGCACAATAAAATAAATTAAAATATAATTGCTAAAATAAATTTAAATGAACATTCACATTTCAAATAAAAATCAACCTAAGACCAGATGACATCAATGGTGACTTCTACCTTACATTTAAAAAGAATTAACTCTGACACTTCACTAACTCTCCAAAGAAATAAAGCCAGAGGAACCACTTCTCAACACATTCTATAAAGTATCTATTAACCTGGTACCAAAACTACATACACACATACACACACACACAAGCTACAAACTAATACACACACTGGATTCATCAACATAGAAAAAGTATTTTACTAAGAATTTATCCCAGATGTGCAAGTATAGTTCAATATGTAAAAATTGATTTATATAAAACATCTTGATTATAAAATAAAGCACAAAACTCCCACAATTTATGTCAACAGATGCAAAAATAAACCCCAGCATTTGATAAAGTCCATTTCCTTTTCATGATTAGAATACTGAAAGAACTAGAAGTAGAATGGAAGCTTCTCAATATGATAAAGGGCATTTATGAAAAACCTATACACCTAGTCATAATCAGTAGTGAAAGAATGAAAGTTTTACCTGTAAGATCAAGAACAAGAAAAGGATATCCACGCTAGTCACTTGTATTTAATATTGTGCAAAAGGATCAGATGCCAGGCAAGTACGCAAGAAAAAATAAAATATGTTGTCATTGTAATAGAAGAAGCAAAACTATCTCATTTTTGAGGACGACCTGATTTTGTATATGAAAATAGATAAGGAATTCAATTTAAAAAATTAGAAATAATGAACAAATTCAGCAAGGTTATAAGAGCAATGCATAAAAAAATCAACTTTACTTCTATATCCTAGCAATGAGCACTCCAAAAAACACTTTTCAATATTCCTATTACACTGGCATAAAAAAAATAAAATTGTTAGGATGGAATGAATTTAGCAAAATAACCCCAAGTTTTAGAAAATGAAAATGAAAACTAACAATCTTGAAGGAATTCAAGAAAACAAACAAGTAGAAAGACATCAACTTTAATGAATTGGGAGATTCATTATACATTAACATTGTTAATGTTAACATTAGCATAGTTAATTATTACCATCTTAACATGAACATTGTTAAGATGATTCAAGTTTCCCTATTAGAAACATAGTCACTTTTTTTGGGGGGAGGGGGGCAGAATCTGACATGGCAAAACTATTAATCTCTGTGAACACACAGAAGAGTCAGAATAACCAAATTAATCTTGAAGACAAACAAAGTTAGAAGACTAACACTTTCTGTTTTCAAACCTTACCAGGAGGCTACCACAATTAAGGCAATGTAGTATTGGTATGTAGAGAAACAGACCAAAGAAAAAGAACTGACAGTCCCAAAAAAACATTAAACTTAAGGTCAACTGATTCTGAAAAATGCACAAGGTTCAATGAGACAAGATAATCTTTTAACAAATGATGCTGGCACAAATGGATATCCACACTCAAAAGAATGAAATTATAGCATATACAAATATTGACTGAAATGGATGAAACATTTAAATGCAAAAGCCAAACCCTCAAAACTCTTAGAAGAAAATAGAGTGGTATATCCCTTTTTTTAATATATATATTTATTACATCATTCTTCATATTTGTACAATGTATGTTTTCCCTGTGAAATTACCACCAATTCACCCATGTACCACCACCATAGTCCCTTGTGCTCTTCTCACCCATCTTGGTTTAGGGAAGAGTTTGCTAGATATGATACCTGAGGCAACCAGCACCCAAAGGCTGGGGGTGAGGGAGGGAAGATCAATTGGACTTCATCAAAATTAAACTGTTTTCTTCAAAGGATATTACCAAGAAAGCAAAATATGATCATGGACTATATCATAGTCTGATAAGAGATTTATATCAAAATTATAAAGTCCTATGATCAAAAACAAAAAACTAGGCAAAACATTTGAATAAGTATTTCTCCAAAGAAGATACACAAAAGGCCAAAAAGGACATAAAAGATAATTCAACATAGTTGGTCATTAGGACACTGCAAACTAAAACCATAATGAAATACTACTTTACTAGAATAGCTTTAATTTTTTTAAAGAGAAAGGAAAGTAACAAGTGTTAGCAATGATGTGGAGAAATCAAAAACCTCATACACTGATGATGGGTATAAAGGCACTTTGGAAAACAGTTTAGTTATTCCTCCAAACAATAAACACCAAAACCATTTTACAAAAATTATGCTCTGATCTACCCAAAAGATTGGAAATATATTTACACAAAACATATACATGAATTTATATAACAGTATTATATTTAATAGTAGAAACTGGTTAAATAACACAATGTTCAACAACTGATGAATAGTAACATATAGATCCAGAAAACGGAATATAATCAAACCACTATGAAATTAAGCATTGATACATGCTACAAATTGATAAACCTTGAAAACACAATGCAAAGTGGAAGAAGCTATAGACAAAAGGTTATATACTACATGACCCTATTTATAGGATATGTCCAGAATAGGCAAATGCATGAATAAAGAAAATAGATATACGATTCCTGAGACAGAGAAGAAGAAGAAATGAAAAGTGACTGCTAACGGAAACAGGGTTTATTTGGGAGGTAGAGAAAATGTTCTGGTGAGTTTTACAAACTTGTAAATTTCTTTAAAAATACTAAATTGTACATTTTAAAAGTGCATTTTATGTGTTTTATATCTTAATTAAAATACCATAAAAATAAATGAAGAAACTATAAAATATTAAAAAACTTAATATATTTTCAAGTGTGGATGAAAGTAAAATAATCAGAAATTATAATACTTAGAATTAAGTATTCACTTGAGGAATGTACCTTACTTGTATTTATAAGAAAATGTATAACCTTCAATGGAAATATCCTGAAAACTTAAAATTAATAATGAAGCATTAAAGAAATTAATAAATCAGTAACATTTCCGACCCAAACACAATAAAAGGAAAGGAACAGTGAAGATAAAAATGATCATTAGAAATCACAAAAGTGAAACAAAGCAAGAAAAAATTTAAAACTTAAAAACTCCTTTTGATTAAAAAAATAATAAAATAGAAGCTAAAGAACTTTTGCAAGACTGATTCAGGAAAAAAGAATGCATTTTATATTCTTTACATTTTGTTGATACAATTTATCTACTTTTTTCCCCCCTAGTGGTCTATGGTAAAAGATTATGGGTGCTCTAATGGTGGGTGTGGTGTGGTGGACATATACCAGAGGAGGCGTGAACCTATTCCCCTGAGTCTTGTCTGAAACTACGTTGAGTAGAGGAACAAATGAAGCCTTTAAAGTAGTAAGGGGAAAAAAAAAATCATTCAAACTGCAATTCTATCCCAGCAAACTATAGTCTTCAAAATGAAGGTAAAATACTTTTTTCTATACAAACAAAAGCTGGTAAAAAGTCACTGCCAACAAACTAAAGGCTAAAGAAAAGTACTCAATAGAAACTCAGAATCCTTCATAGCAATAGAGATCACTGAAGATAGTAAAATATAAGTACACATACAATTACTTTCTCCCTATACTTCTTGTTTATAATAGAATGCTTTTCATTTACTGAAGGTAGAAATGAATAAAGTATAAAATATGGCTTCAAAAAAAGCTAGTGCAACCTGGGTCCCATCAACCAACATGGAATGTACAAGGAAACTCAGTAATTTAGTATTGTCATCTGTTCTGGGCACTACATTTTGAGAAAGACTGACGAACAGGAGAATATACACATAATACTATCCAAAGACAGGCAGAATGCCCTGTAAAGGATGTGATATGGGGAATGAGTGACCCCTCTATATTTCCTAATAAATAATTGTTTGAAGCAGAAATAGCAATAAATCAGAATGTATAATGTACAAAGAAGTAATCTATATGACAATAATACAAAGAAAAGAACAAATGGTTATTATTTTCTTTTTGGTAGGGCGTTGAATTACAGGGGACAATAGTATTTGAAGATAGATTATGATAAGCTAAAGAACAACCAAAGTAGGCAGGAGAGATGAAGAGGCATAGGGAATACAAAAACACTCAAATAAAATGGAACACTGACTTCATCCTCAAGTAAGCTAAAAGAAGGGGAAAACAGACAAGATGGAAAAGCAAATAGCACTACTGCAGACTTAAAATGACCAAATATCCATAATCATATTATATTAAAATGGCATAATCCAGGGACCTCAAACATTTTCTTATGAACCCAAGCATAAAATGACTTTGTTAAATCATACAGTTTCTATTAACTACTCAACACTGCAGCCGTAGCATGAAAACAGTCATGCTCAACAGATAAATGAATAGGTGTAGTTGTTTTACAAGAAATTGTTTTGTTTTTTTTTTTATTTACAAACACAGGCAGTTAGTCAATTTATCATGTCTGATCATAGTACCATTCAATGTAAATATTATGTGAGCACAATTATAAGCCACATAATATAAATTTAAGTATTGATACCTACATTTTTTTAAAAAAATAAAAATTGGTGAAGTTAATTTAAAAAAAGTTCTAGTTAACCTAATAAAACCATGGTACCATTATTTCCTAGTAGAATCACTATATAAGTAATCAATAATATAGTTTACATTTTTTCTATACCAAGGCTGTCTGCTGTCTTTGAGTCTGCTCTACATCTTACAGCTGAGGCAGTATCTCCCAAGGTGATGTCATCTCCAAGAAAGAGGCGCAACACAGGCCTGTTTGGATTCTGGAAACACTACATTTCACACTTGAGAATGCTGCTCTCACCTACTTAGTGGAGGACCTGGAAAGCTCCTGGTTTTGAGTGAAGCCCAGAATAAGAGAAGACTCTGCAGCATGTATTATGCAGCTTTGCCTTGTCACTTGGGCCTGTCTGATGACTTAGGATATCCCAGAATGTTAGAAAGTCCAGGTAGGAAAGCCTTAGTGCAGAGAAGTAGTCACCAGTTAAAAGCTTCTGCTAGTGTGTCACTGGGTCCCATTAGACAATGATATTAAGTACATGCAACCACAGCTGTCCATCATGAGCTGGATATTGCAGATTCACAATGAAATAATAGAGATAGCAGTAATTCATAAAAATGAAATCTTAAAAGCAGATTCAGGATCTGGACTTCAGTTGGGGACTGATAGGAGTTTGTCTATAAATGTCAGCATTTTTATTCCTGGGGTGAGAATTCTGGATGCTGTAATACAGCCAATCCCAAAGAGATTAAGTCCCAACAGTTTATAGTGATAGCTTGATTGAGTTCTTTAGGACTATATTATGAATGAGAAATCTCTAAAACAGAATTTAGTCAAGACTATAACAATGTCTTATTGTCTCTCACAGGAGAATGCAATCTAATTTTGATCTCCATTCTTAAGGATCATTTAAAATTATCCATTTACCAGAACAGTAGCCTCATTCAAAATTCCAGAGCTGGACGGATTGTCTCTAGAAATAACCACACTGACAGAGCCATTAGGAACTGTGGCTATTCCTCCCCTCCACTCAACCACTACTCACTAGACTATAATGTATAATTTTTATGTCTCCCATTCTATATAAATTCTTTAAATGAAGGACATAGGTAATGGTTTCAAAGATTCCCTCTGGTTTAATATGGTCTTAACTCATGAGATTTGTCAGTTTGACTCTGCCTACTATAATGGAACAGTGGTTGACATGGGGGGCAAATATTTTCTCATTTACTCTCTTATTCCCTACAGAAATAAAATATGTGAGCAAAATAGTGTTTAGGAACTTTGAAATCTTGGGGACAATAAATAAAAGGATAATTTCTAGCTTTCAAATGAGATGAATATTATCTATTCAGCATACTTCCTTATTCTTCCTCTTTCCAAGCTTATTCTTCAAATAATGTAGAAATGCATTATGATTAACCATCATAATAAAATATTGTGTTATATTTGTAGGAAAGAAAACATAATAAAATAAGACATAATTAACATAGTGGGTGTCAGGCTGGACATACACTCAAGAAGTCAGAAGCTAGCTTGAAATATTATTATCTACTATGGTCAAAATATTTGTTAATTGAAATAATTATAATAACATTTACTTCTTAGACATTTTTTGTATGACCATGTCACAAAGGTTTTCACCCCTTTTAGTTTGTCTTGTTTATATTAAGGGACAGAAAAACAGAGGTTGCCTTAAAGGACATTTTAAATACCCTCTTGTTCTACTTGTTGTTGTACTCATGTCATAAAACCATTATGTCTTATGCCAGAATAGAACGGAAGTTGTCCTGAAGGCTTGGATCTGCACATGCTGATTTGGTATACTTCTGATTGACCCAAATTTAAGAGAAACAGCCATGAATTTTCTGGGACTGTTTTTAGTTACTCCTACTGGGTTATCAGACAGGTATATAGCCAGTCTTCAGAATATTTGTCCCTTCTGCTTGAAATGTCCTTCCCACATTCTTCTTTCTCAAATGAATTGCTCCTCACCATTTAAGTACTAAATAGCAGTCCATTTCTGAGACGGGTTCTCAAATTCCTTTAGGCAATCAGTTTGTCCCTCCATTATATTATAAGAACATCACATTCTCAGTACATGCCTGATCACAGAACACACTTATTCTCAATAGAGATGTGATGTCCAAGAGACCAAGACCAACATCTTTTGTGAGTCATCCACTGAATTTTGTATTTCTTTATTGAACATGTAGCTCAACGTTATTTTTATCCAAAGAATACACGAATATATGAGTGAAAATGAGGCAATATTTCCCATGCACTTGATGTTCATAGAAATTTGAACGATCCATTAAATCATATTCTTTTCTTCAGTATTCTTCTTTGTACAATTAGGTGATAACAACTACTCTCTCTTCTTTGAGATGACATAATGCTTTAAAATTAAGTACAGAACCCTAGAAGTGTCTTATTGCTACAACTTGCAGTTGCCTCTGTAGTATCAGTGGAATTTAATGTTGGATCCAAAGATTCAGAACAAGGTATAGTAACAATAGAGTCTATATACTACACATCACATTTATTATGTGGTCCTCAATGTCTGCTTTTTAAGCAAAAACTCTTTTAATGGAATTATAGGGCAACAAGAAAAACTGAAACAATTTGAGGAGTAAATGAGAGATGAGAAACAATGTCATGAAGTCTAGATAATTTTCTGACACATCAATTCTGAGGCTAGGAAGGAAAACAGAGTACTACATAGTGAGAAACAGGGCCAGACTCAGCATGTTAGGGGGCTAATAGGGGAAACAAGAGGATGAAGGCTTACCACAGCATCATTTGTAACTAAAAGAATGACAGGAAACATTATTAAATTCATATAATGAACTAATACACAGAAGAAAAGTAGAATGAACTAGAACTATACAAATTAATATGAATAGATTTCAAATAAAATATTAGATAAAAAATCGGAATTAGATTTCAATAAAAAACACAGAGTCTTATAAAAGGTTTCTACACTCACAAAGTAGTGCTACATATTACCTAAATACACATAGATTCTCAATAACATATGAAGATTTAAAAGGAAGGATGCTCATCAAATACATAAGAATTAGTGCTTTGGGGTAAAAAAAATAAAGGGGAGAACTGGAATTGAAAAAGAGAATAAAGTGTATTTGTTTCATAATTGTTAATAATTTATGTTAAATGTGCATCTGAGGCAGAAACTGGAAAATATTGTGTTAGTTTATCTCTCTGTGTATATGTGTGGACAATATCATATGTCATTTCTCTGTATACACTCATGCGTACATCAAATTCAATGAAAATATTTTCAACTTCTGAAAGGTACTCACCAATATTTTTTTACTGGAAAAGCCATGGAAAGGAGAAATAGCAGGGGACTTTAAATTTGCAAGACATAGGAATTACTAGTCAGAAAGCACACAATAATCTCAGGATATAGGACATATTATTATTTAATTACATATAGAAGAGAAACTGGATAATGGGAAATGGTTATTTGTAATGTTCTCTTAAAGACTCTGCTTTATAAACAAAGATAACCAAAAGTCAACAAGCACTCAGATGAAAGAGTAAGATAATGAATCAAAAGAATTATAAAAGACTAAATAGGGTTCCTCAAAAGCAAGAAAGGTGGAGGGAATCCAGAATAAAATATATTTGCGAACTTAGAAGAAATGATATAAGGAGCTGATAATGTGGGCATTCCCATATATTAGCTGGAAACAGGGAAGTGAGTTTAAGGACAACAAAATATGTCTTCAAAAATAATTTCACCTTGCTTTCGATGACAACATGGATGGAACTAAAGGTTATTATACTAAGCGAAATAAGTTAGGAAGTAAAATACAATTATTTGGTGGTTTTACTCATGTAGGAATCATAAATAAACTAAGAAAACACAAAATAAGTAATTCTTATATTCTGTGAAAAATATGGTGACTACCAGAGAGGAAGAGGATGAGGGAAGGGGGAGAAATGGGAAGAGAGGACAAATTTTTTTATCTTTATTTCAATTGATGAAACATTGGTTTACAACACTGTATATGATTCAGGGGATTAAGTTTACACCTCGTAGGACACATGTTACCACATCAAATCCACAACCAAAGCACACACAGTCGTTTACCATGAACCACTGCCCCCCACCCATGCCTCCTTCCTTTGTTTCTAGTCTCACCTGTCTCCCAGGAGGTCAATTTAATAGTGTCATGGAACTAATAATTTGGTGGTTGTTATAATGAGATAAATAAAGCTATACTTCTGAAACTTATATAGTATTTTTAACCAATGGAAAATCAATAAAATTTGATTTTTTAAAAAAAAAAATAAAAACGATTTCACAGAGAAAGTGTGAGTTGGCTAAAGAAAGGTTGCAAAGCTGCCAAGCAATGAGGTTTTCTTTCTGGTGAACATAAATTTCTAGTGAAGCCAATCTGTCCTATGGCGTGAATTTCTATAGCAGCTGCAGGTCCAAAGACAGAAAAGCTATCCTTTATTAGAATTTTCTGGATGCATGAGATAAAAAGATAGAAGGGTAAGTAAATTCAGGTTTTAGGGAATATTATTATTTAAATATGTATAAGATAATCTAACCTGAAGAAGAGAGGAATGAATAAAAGAGAAAACGTGTAAATTGGGAGAAAGCAGAAGATTCAAGAGACCGGAAATCTCATTGAGGTCAGAGAAAAATGGTGGTGGCAAAAACATAACTGGTTATTTAATTAGTCATTTGGGAGGCAGGAAAGTTATAGATAGAGCTATGAGTTAGACTTGGAAGAGAAGTTCACAGAGATAGATATTCAGGGGCTTAAGAGGCTACTGGATAAGAGGCTACATTCACAGGACATGTAAATCATACCTGTTGGAGACAGGACTTGGTTACTCTTTCATCGTGAAGATTACAGCTCAAGTCAGTCTCTGGTTCTAAATTGCCAGTCACATTGGACATATTTTCTCTTTTTGATGTTTTTCTTAAGGAGAACATTTGCTTCAGTCGGTCATCAGCCAGGTTGAGCTTTCCTATTGGGTTTCTAGGAATCACTGCGACCTAAGTCCAAGGCTAGTCTTATAGAGGTTGCCTTTGAGTTTGCCCTGGCCTACTTTGTTCAGGTTAGTTTATACAGACCATGCAGACCTGCACAGGGCCGTCAGAAGGAAGATGCCCTGGGAGAAGGCAGCAAGTGTGTTTCTGCATTTGTATGTGTACGTGTGTGACTCTATCACCTGCCATTTCTCCATATACACTCAGTGTGTGTATCTCATTCAACCAAGAAAAATTCAATGAAAATACCTTTTAACTTCTTCCCAAAGCTACCCACTAACATCATTTCACTGGAAAAGCTAGAGGAAGGATAAGTAATGGTGCACTTTAAGCCTATAAGGCACAGGAAATGTCAGCAAGGACTCGAAACAAGCACCCCTTCCTTTCAAGATGTCCAGGATCCAGGAACTGAGGGTGAATTAAGGAGTAGAGGGTAGGGACTGGTAGAACAAGGACAGCTATGTACAGTTGGCCAGAGCTGTGGTTAGATGCCCAGTGGCATTTATTCTGGGCATGGAGGCCCCTACCTATATGTATGACTGATTTAACTAATATAAAAAGTTCTTTCTTATTTTTGCACCTTGAGGACGAGGAAAAAGGGGGCAAAAGAAATCCAAAATAAATGAATAAACTCAATATATATTTTTTGCTGGAAAATACGAGTGAACTATACAGTAAACCCTCACAATATTTCCATCTGCCAGGTAGTTGAATCCAGAATGGTTTTACATTTATAATTACAGAGGGAATGTGTGAAAGAACCTTATTCCTTTTTTCCCCTTCTCTTAAAAATCATGGTGAATAGGGCCTTTAATACTCAATCTTTAATGACTCTTGTATATTTTGGCCTAGTGTCAAAGTGTTAACAGAACTTGTACTATGGTCTTCTAAAGGGAAAAAACAAATAGTTTAACACTGAGGTATTTTGAAGCAGGTGCTCTGGACAATTAAAGAACTTTGTGGCTTTTGAAGGCACCCTTCCAAGAACTAGAAATCTGAAAAATGAATACCACACTGTCACTTTGATAAAATATCTGGTTTTTGCTTCCATTGGGGAAAGAAACCAGAACTCAAAGAACACAGAGAACATTTATGCTTAGTGAGGTGTAATGTACAAGACACAACTAGAAAGCAGTCATCAAGTAAAAAAAAAAAATTGAAAAGTAGTTTATACTCCTTAGTCATTTGGAACCAACAACAACAACAAAAAACCCAATAATTTAGCTACTCTTAAATTTTGTACTTAACTAATTATCACTATAATGATATGGACAGGGATATATATTGCAGTATTATTTACAATAGCCAAGGGTTGGTAACAATCTAAGTGCCTATTGATGGATGAATGGATGAAAGAAATGTGGCATACATAATACAATAGAATAATATATATATATATATGTAAATCCTGCCATTTTTAAGAACATAGATGGACCTAGAGGGAATTGTGCTTAATGAAATAAGTCATATGTAGACAGAAACAGCATACATTCTTACTCATATGTGGTCTATAAAGAAACCAAGCAAAAGAAGCTAAATCCAACAAAAATAAATGTTTGGACTGTAAGACTAATTAGTGGATAATAAGAGGGAAGTGGGATGGGAGATGGATAACTTGGGACAACACAATGGTATGGTGAAGGACAGAACTGGAATTTTAGAGGTGAACTTCTATACCTGTTGATTCTCAACAGTGCATACCTGAACTTTATAATGTTATCACGCACTGTTACTCCAAGAACAAATAGTTTATAATTCAGTATAAAATAACATAGGATTAAATGGGTAAAGTAGAAAAAAATGAAAGAAAAATGGGCAGGAAATCAGGAAAACTATAGGACAAAATGTCAATGTCAGTGGAAGAATTACTTGCAATGCTAAGGTAAACCTGAGTTCTAGATCTGGCTAGTTACAACATAATTAGGATTATTATTAGCAACAAACAGTGATTTCAAGTAGCACTAAGATTTTATAGAACTAAACTCACTATTTCTGAACATCAATCTGTTTTATCATTCATAAGAGGAAAATATAATCTCTGTTCTACATAACCTATATTATTGAGTCTCAAATGAGAAAACGGTTGTTAAAGACTTTAAGAATACCAAGTGGATATTATTGTGAATGTTCAACTTAGAATCTTACAAAGGGAAACCAAAGAACAGTTAAGAACAACACACCATCAAAATTCTGATGGCCTATACTTTAAGGAAAAGGAAAGAAGACTAGGGAGCAAACAATGCCCAGTTCCTGCTGGGGGAAAGATCTGAGCTGGGATCTATCTCAGAGGGAGGAATTAATGAACTAGGGCTGTACATACTTCACCCAGGATATAGTCAATGACTCCTTTGTAGAAGGAATTCACACCAGCTGAACTGCTTTACTGTGGCCAAAGCAAGTCTTGGTCCTGTGGGTATACAGATTTTTCTTAACTGCATAGATAATTGTACAAATCTCTATTCCCACTGAGAACAGGTAATAAAAATGGACCACTTAACTCATGGCATTTCAATAGCTACTACAATCATAATAGGATTTTAAAAAAAAAAGTGGGACACTATGGAGAGCTGTGTGTGAAGCTTCCTTAAACTATTGAAGATGGAGTGTGCCTGTCTTCTTGGACAGATAAATAGGATTTTAGCTTATTTTAGGAGGAGGCTAGCCTCCATGAAAGTACCATGTCTTTAATTTGGCTTTGTATTCCCAGCAACGAACAGAGCACATGGCATGTAGGGTTGATACAGCTTTCCTCAGATGGACTTAGTAGTTCTTGGAAGTTATGACAGCAGAACAGTCCAGGCACAGGCTACCTTGGTTTACAAACATCATTAAGAAAGTGTGCACCACTACCCTCTCCTGGGGCACATGGATACGATGGCATTGACAATTTTCATGGTAAAGCCAGTCAGAGACAACAGACATAAACACATAAACCTTTGTTGCAGCTCTTGTACTGGTATTTACAACTAGGATTTTCCAAGTGTTTGCAAACATGCTTCCATGCTCAAAAGTCAAAATGACCTCTTCTTGTTGTTGCTCAAATCCACCGCGTGAAGCTGGTTGTTTTTTTTTTTTTTTTTTTGTCCCCTCTCTGTATATTCTATACTACTTTTCAGCAGAGATCCATGTTTCTCCACATATGCCTACAGATTTCTTCAGCACTCTTAAGATTACATTTATATTTTACTCTCTATAAAAATTATGCAATAAATGTTGATTCCAGGGACTTACCATTTTGAGGAACTCAGGTGCCTTATATATGTCGGGTGAACTTAAAACATGGACAAAAAGTGCAATGAACTCAAAGCCTATACGAAAAGTAATAAGCATGTGCCTCGGAAAGAATGAATATTCAATGCTTATTGAATGAGTAAACAATGAATGAATGAGCCACAGTAAGTAATAGTGTCCATCACACAACTTCCGTATACAAGTACCAGAGAAGCCACCTACAAATTGATCACAATTAATCACATATCCACCATGTTTATATTCTGAAAGAGTACACCAACAGAAATTCTTGTGAGATCATCATCCTCACTCAGTGGTGAAAACACTACCATTTAGAAACCTTCTTATACAACATTACAAAGGAAATTACCACAATTTCAAAAAAAATTATAAATAATACCTATCCAGAATCTGTAACTAGATGCCTTTATACATTCTCTTTTTCCACTTCTTGTATTGACAAGACATAAACTGTAGCTGGCTCAAGTAGACTAATGATCTTAAAGTAAGTTCTCACCTATATTTCTTTGGTTAAAATCTAGATGAAGTATTAATAAGAATTTCAAAAGTCGGGCCTCCCTGAAGGTGCAGCGGTTTGAACGCCGCACTGTGAAGCATCCGCGGCACAGCAGCACGAGTTTGATCCCTTGCCAGGGAGGGGACCCACATGGTGCAGCAGACCTCTCCTGCCTCGCCCGCTGCTCCCCTCAGCAGTGTATTTCAGTGGATCTGCATGTTCTGCTCCTCACTCTGTCTCTGGTGAATCTTCTCACCTCCCTGGACTCTGGCCTGAACCTCTGCTCTTGTATGCATAAATTAAAAAAAAAAAAAAAGAATTTCAAAAGCCAAGAGTTTGAAAATATCCTCTAACTAAGATCTTATATTCCTCTGACTTCTCTTGGTTTTTTAAATCAGTATCTTAAATTGATTGTATTAACTTGCCATGTGGCTATTAAACAACTGTCAAAATTTTCATTCCAGGCATAATTACTTAGTGAGGAGTGATGTACATCTACACACTAAGACAAAGTGTTGATGTGTTGATTTTGGGAATGAAAGACACATATAGTCATTGACGTTCTGCAATTATAAATTGTCTATTGAATTTTCATTCCAGATCATTCTGTCATGATAAAATTAATTTTTCTCTTTATGTCTAAATCCCTAATTTTTTCTAGCACCCAATGTCAGCAGATTAAATATTTTTAAGTAAAGGATTAGAAAACAACTAAAAAGATCTCAGAATCATTTCTACAATTATAGCTACACTACATTGGTGAAACTATTTACCTCATAACACCAATTTTTTACTCCACTAAACTCTTCTGATTTTGTTTACTGAAAAAACAAATGCCAACAGTCATTAATTATCTTACTTAACGAGTATTTATTTGCCCTCTATGTGCTAGGGATACATCAAGCAAGAAAAACAAAATGAGACACTCTCATATGAAGTTCATGTTTTAATGGAAATATTTAGGGAAATAAGTCAATGATGACATTTAATATCAGGTAATAGTCGTGCCAGGAGCAGAAACAGAGCAAGGTGAGAAGGCAGAAAGTGATTGTGACAACTCTGAGAAGGAAAAATTTGGTCAGATACTGGATAACCTGAAGAAGCAAGGTATCATGGCCCCTAGGATGAGTGCTTCAACAGAGGGAACCGCACTGCAAAGTCCAGAGGCAGGAAATGTGCTGGATCTCTTGGAGCAGAGAGTCCTGTGGCTGGAGCAGTGTGAACAGGGGGAAGATGCTGGGTAATCCGGTTGGGGACAGCAAGATCAGGTGGTGGGCCAGTGTGGTCTGATTTTTGAGTATCATTCTAGGTGTGACAATAAGTCACTGGAAGCCAGAGTAATGACATGATACTGTGTTGGCTTAAAAAACGCTTACTGGTACATGTGGAAATTGGAATATTGGTGGGCAAGAGGACAGAAAGCAGAGACACTGAACGCCCTGTGGACTAATGAGGGAGAGATGGAAGTGGTGAGAAGTGATGTGGTTTTAAAAATATATATTTTTTTTTATTTTTTAATTTTCAAATGGATATTTAGTTAATAATTTTATAACTAATTATCTCATTTTGTTTTTCTTGCTTGATGTATCCCTAGCACATAGAGGGCAAATAAATGCTTGTTAAATAAATACAATACTTGGATGCAAATAGTTCAGAAGTTAGAGTCATCAAATGGATCATTCTTTACATGCCCAACGTCAAAAAGCTAAATTAAAGGTAGTTATAATTTAATATATATTATACACATTTTTGCATCTATGTATAGAAAAGTTCATGTGTGTGCAAATCACATATATGTGTATGCACATATGATGAGCTATATCCAGGCACTTCTGGAGGGAATGAAGAAACACTATTAAATGCTCCTTCTGCACAGTTTGCACTAATGAAAAAAATTTAAAAATAGAATTACTGGTGGGAGAGGAGGAAGTATAACTACAAACAAACATTCAACTCTAAATAAAAATTTTATATGAACAAATTGAACTCTGCAAAAAAAAAAAAAACATACTGGTTGTCTTTCAAAGACAGTTATGACAACAAAACAGTCACCTTTCTTGCCTAACTTTTTTTAAAGCACCTGAAGTCCTTAGTTTACATTAGGGTTCACTCTTGCTTTGTACACTCTGTGGGTTTTGAAAAATATATGACATGTGTGGCGTATGTCAACAGAATAGTTTCAGTGACCTAAAAATCCACAGTGCTCTACCTTTTCAACTTTCCCTTACCAACTTATTTTTAAAACAGCACTGACAAGATTCTGATTGACTAAATATTGTGTGCAAAAGAGAAAAGTCAAAGAGACCTTCACCTGTACAAATGATGGCAGCACTATCACTGAGAAGGGACACCGTGGTAGATTGTGGTGTTAGAACACAAGAAAGAGCATTAGAAGACTTAGTGTTGATATAAAACTACTGAGTGACATCAAACCACACACTGAAGAAGCACTATAGAGCTCCAGCAAGACAAATTCCAAGGAAATTTACTTTCAGGTCTGGCACCATAAGGAAAAATCTTAAAAGCAGACAAAGAGGATACAAATTATTTCTTCAAGATAATATTTAAACTGACTACTTCCTTAACAGAAACAAATTCTGAAAGGAATGTGGCAGAATCTTTAAAAGACAGAAAAATATTTCCCGCCTGTCCTCAAAGTATATACTCAGCAAAATTATTCTTTGACAGTATAAGTAAAACAAATGTTTTCAAAAATGAAATCTAAGAGAATTTAGCAACAGCAAAACCACTCTAAAGATTATCTTCTGACAGAAATGATCTAAGGAAGTCTGAAGATGAAGCTATGACCAAAGAGCAATAAAAAAGAGTAAAAGATAATAAGGGCAATGAATAGTAACTGTTACATAAACAATAGTAATTTCCTATGCAGTTTAAAATACATAATTAAAATAAGTGGCAAAAATGTCACATAAGTCAGAAAAGGTAAATTGAGGTAAGATACTTAAAAAGTCATTGTTATCTAAGAAGAGGCTAAAAGTATTAGATAGCAATAGATTTTTGTAAGAAGAAGATATACTTTATAATAAATGAAAAAAATAGTGAAAAGCAAAAAAAAAAATTAAAAATCAACATTTAACTTTTCAATAGAAAGGCAAAGTTTCCACACTGAATATTTTAATGTAATTTGTTAGAAACACACCAAAATGTAAGTATACAGTATAAATGGAAGAAAAAGAAAACATGAGCATTCCTGTACTTATTAGTGAAATTGAATCTGTAATGTAAACTTCATCAGAAGGAAAATTACCTACCAGTGGGATCACCAAATGGAATTCAATCCTTAATGCAATACTTGTAAATTCTTCCCAATGTTTAAGGAAGAAGTAATGTCAAAAATAAACAAATTCTCTCAGTGAATAGAAAATGAGGAAACACTCCCAAATTTGTTTTATGAAACCAATATAAACTTGATAGTAAGATATAATAAGGACATGATAAGAAAGGAAAAGTGTAGTCTAACTTCATTCATGAACATAACTGAAGCAATACTGAAAACATTAGCAAACAAACGCAACAATGTATAAAAAGAAAAATAAAACTCAATGTGGTTTACTAGGAGAAAAACTTGGTTTGGTTTAACACTAGAAATTGAAAGGACATTTCATATTAACAAAATAAATGAAACACAATATCCTTTCATGGCAAAATAAGACTAGGACTCTTTCTGAATCAGATTTTCAAAAAATTACAAAATGCTTAGAGCAGATGTTATACTTGATATTTGCTGAAAACTTTGCATTGAGATTGTGCAATGCAGCATGATTGACATTTTGAAAGCTAAAATTTCCCTCTGAAATTAAGAACAAGTTAAAGATGTCTACTTATCACCCTTTCTACTCTGCAGTATTGGTGGATGTGAACCATGCAGCTAAGACAAGAAAAAAATATCTAAGAGGACTATAATAGATTAAAAATTGTTTTACTACTTTTCAGATGGACATATACAAAATTCAAGTGAATCTTCACATAAATTTTCTGAAATAATACGTTCTTTAATAGGTTAATAAACTGACGCTAGTTAGAAAATGATGTCTTTAAAAAAACCACTTACAATAAAGTCCACAAAGTAAGAGATTTAGGAATAAATCAAACAAAAGATGCATAAAAGCTGTATACATGGCTTTATAAAATACTAAAGAATCAATGAAAACATATAAAAATAGTCACAAACTGGAAGATTTAATGGGTCTGTAGGTTGTATGCATTCCCAATAAAAATATCAAGACGGGTATGTGGGTTTGTGTGTGTTCTGTGAGTGTGTGTGTGCGTGTGTAACTTGACAAGTCAACCCTCACATGTATGTCAATTTAAACAACCAAGATTAAACACTATTGAAAAAAGAAAAACAGGGTGGAGAACTTGCTCTGGCAGATATCAGTTTAAAGCTACAATAATTGGGCCTCCCTGGTGGCGCAGTGGGTTAAGCAACGCACTATGAAGCAAACCGTAGCCTCTGCAACATGAGTTCGATCCCTGCTACCAGCCAGGGAGGGGACCCACATGGTGCAGCAGACCTCTCCTGCCTTGCCCACTGCTCCCCTCAGCAGTGTGTTTCAGTCAGTCTGCCTGTTCTGCTCCCCACTCTGTCTGGCGAATCCTCTCGCCTCCTGTGACTCTGGCCTGTACCCCAGCTCTTGTACGCATAAATAAATAAATCTTTAAAAAAAATAAAGCTACAATAATTAAGAAAATATACTAGAGTTATCAGAGTTCAATGGAACCAAAGGTAGATCAGCGGAACAGATTAGATACCCTTGCATACATAAATTATTAGTTTATAAAAAGAGGGTAGGACAGTGGGTAAAGTATGAAAAATGTATTGGAGAAAGTAGGATAGCTAAAAAATGGACAAAAGTATATAAAATTAGCTTCCTCTCAAATTAGAAGCAAACATCGAGCCAGGTGAATTATAGCTATAAACATAAAAGGCAATCAAAAATGTTTCTTGAATATACAGAGTGTTCCTTTATCTTGGTAAAGTGCTTCTAAAATGCTTCTAACCTTTAAAGAAAAGATTGCTAGTTAGATTATATGAAGAGGTAAACTTTTGATCAGAAAAAGATACAAATAAGGAGTGAAAAGGCAAATCACAGAATGAGGAAAATATTTATAACACATACAACTTGCAACAGACTTAAATCTAAATATGTGAAGATGTTCAACCAATCAATAGGAGGACAAACAATTCCATAAAAAAATGAGGAAATGACTTGAAAAGTACTTCACAAAAGAGGATCAAGATGGCCATAAAGGTATCATTCGTTGTCGGGAAAATGAAAACTAAAATAAAACATACTACAAACCAACATGCCTCCAATTAAACAGACTGAAAGTGACAATGTTGTCAAGAATTTAAAGCAACAAGAACATTCACATGTTGCTGGTGGGAGTGTAAATTGGCATAAACACTTTGGAAATAGTTTAGTATTGTATTAGTTAAGTTTGGCCATAATAAAGCTATATAGCACATAACAGCAACGAAACATCAGTGGAACACACCAAAAAGCACTGATGTAGCTCACATATCTACCTGGTGTCTGCTGGGTTTTGATGGGGCCTAACCTTTCTCCCTAGCCTGCCATCCATTGAGCTGGCATGGACTTACTTGGAACAGTTCATCAGATGGGGTCTGGTTCTGTTACTCTGTTCCTTCTGGACTAATCTTTCCTACTGGAATGTACCTTCATTCAATGGCATCTATATTAAGGAGAGACTGAAACTTGATAGTAATTTGAGTTATTTGAGCTGGTTATAGTTTTTTGAAGAAAGTATAATCTGTTCTTTAGAGCTATTAAAAAATATTTGAGAAATCTGCAGAAAAGGCAAGGAAAGAAAGGAGATTAATCATTTCTAATTTTGGTAAAAGAATGTTAATACTTGGCCCTTTCCTCTTTTTTCTAGAAAAGGATTAAGTAAATCTTACATGCTTTCCTTTCGAATTCCTTTACTCCTCCTCACCATTTACCATTTATAGCGCTGGTCACTGGGTTTTCTAAGTGTTTGAGCGCACTCTTAAGCATAAAGAGATGAAGGCCTACCCATGACAGCTGTGTGAGCTGTTTTCCCATTGCAACAACGGGTGATGTCTCAGGAGTTCTAAAATATACTTAAAAGATTTGAAAGAGTATGCTAAATACAAAATAACTTGCAAAACATTACTTAAAAGTTTGTAAAGCTTGAAAGCAACACGTTAACTGTACTTCCAAAAGCATTTCCCAACATTGCAGTAAAATAAGAAATTACAGGCTCCTAATTCAATGTATATGAAATATACCTTTGTGTGCCTGAGCACAAGGAAAATTTGGATAAAAAAAATAATGCATATGAAGCAAAAACGATAGAGATGAATATTAAAAACCAGTAGAAGTTATTTTATGATAAAATGGATAAACTTTAACATAAAATGTTCAAATTGTTTTCCAGGGCAGCAACCCCTTAAGAGAAAAAAGAAAAATAAACAGAAGTAATGAACAGATTCTTGGATGCTTGCTAGTTCAGTTAATGAAGTGATATAAATCACATACACATTTTGGAAAGATATGGAAATGTCTTGTGTTTTCATAAGAAATTCTGGTATAGAGAGATCATAAAAATTATAATATGTGCAACAGAGGCACAGAAGACAAACTAGTAAGTAAATCCTTAAATTTAGAGGATTTGAGATTAGTTAGTACTCAAGAAGCCCTGAAATGCTCTGAAACCTTAAACTGATATATGGAAGAAGCCCAGAAAAGTTTTGACAAATATAACTTTGATCTTTAAAATGTATAAGGCCAGCGGGCCTTCCTAGTAGTGTAAGGTTAAAGTCTCAGCACTATCAAGCTATTGCCAGACACTGAGGCATAAGTTCGATCCCTGGCCGGGGAGCTGACCCACATGGCACAGCAGACCTCTCCTGTCTCACCTGCTGCTCCCCTCAGCAGTGTCTTTCAGCAATTCGGCCTGTTTTGCTCCCCACTCTCTCTGGCTAGCACCCTCACCCCCCCCCACTCCACCGTACCTCTAACCTACACCCAGTTATTATATGCATAAATACATAAACAAACATATATGCATACACCTAAATGAAAATTATCTTTAAAAAAAGTAAAATGCATAAGGCCAAATTCTAGTTGTGAAGCCAAAAGGAAGTTTTCAAGACTTTCCATAAAAGAGTTCAAAATCAAGTCCCATCAACAGTAGCACTGAATGGTGATGGGAATTTCACGAGGCCTACACCCAGGAGGAGAAAGTATAGACTGCACAAAAATGAAAAATAATGTAAAATATATATAAAATCTTTTTAAAAATTTCCAATGGGGAAAAAAGCAAAAAGGAACATGATACAGAGACAGAGACCCGCTGTCTGACAGCGGGCACACACTTGCCCACAGGCCCGTGCTAGGGGCTGAGATTTCCCACAGAGGCCATGGGGGAGCAGGCATCCCCTAATGCTTGGCTCCTGCTGACTCTGGTCTGTTTTTTACCAGGCAAAAACATTTATTGTCAGAATTTGGTTTTACTAACATATTTTCAGATGAGGTAGAAATTGTGCTAACCAACTCGCAAGGGGAATTTGAGATTACAGTTCACATTTTAATAAACTGTAATCCTGATTTGTTGTCCTTTTTTCAATTTGGTTAATGTGAAAAAGTGAAAGAAATTAAGTGTCTCCCAATATAAGTTTAATGATAAGTGGCATGGACTCCAAATACAGACTGCCTGGATTAGAATCCCAGTTTCTCTGTGTGGCCTCAGGCAAATGTCTTAACCTCCTTTACCTTAATTTCCTAATGTTTATAAGAGGAAAGCAAGTTACTACTTACAGCATAGAGAAAATGAGTTAAGACATGGAACATGCTCAGAAGAGCACCTGGCACAGTGACAATATAAAAGCACTAACTATTGTGGCTATTACCTTGATTCAACCATAAAAGGTTGGCCCAGGTCAGACTGCCTGGATTTATGTTACATCTTTGTCTGTAACCAACCTTAGTATGGAATATAACCTTTCTAGATCTCAGTTGCTTCCCCTATAACCACTGCGGCTATCTCATAGGACTTGTTTTGATGATCAAGGGAAATAATTTATTTAGAAGTTCTAAGAACTGGGACTGGCTACAATAAGCACTTGCTTCCAGTTTTGTCCCACCTCCATTTGTTCAGTGCACTCAAACTGTACCTACAAAGAGGCCTGACTATACAACTCCTTCCCTGAAAGAGGCTACCACCTCCACAGAAAAGCAAACGAATATTGTTTTCTAACAGGGCAAAGCAAATGATTTGAATACAAAGGAAAAGGAAGAATGGGTGAAGGTATGACTGGCACGTAAATACAGTGAATAATACTAAAAGCTTTGCTTTTGGTAGCCCTTCAGAATACTTTTACTCCCTAAGACAGACAAATAAAAAGTTGAATGAATAAACTGGGAATCTTGTATTTTCTATCATTTAAAAAACTGAATCACACCAACTTATAGTAGTGAAAACCTAAATCTAATGCAACCACAAATGGTGATATTAAAGCAAGTTGGTAAGTATCTGCCTGCAAAATTCAGAGTTGTCAGAAGGAACTCAGTTCTAGCTCAAACTCATTCTCAGGGAATCTCTTAATTAATCTGTGGATACTCTGATTTACACATCCGTAAACTGGAGGCACTGATACTTAAGAATTATTAGAAGGGTTAACAAGATAATGAATCTGAATGCTTTTTAAACAGTGCAAGTATTCTATGTGATAAGTTATTAACATTATGTATGAAAGTGTCTCATCCTTCTGAAAATCACCTAAAAAGTGAAAATTCAAACTTTGGGTCAGGGATGGCTCATTATGTCTAAGTCGGTTAACATCTAAAGTCTCACTATGAGAGCAATTTCTGCTGCCTTAAGGATCTTTTTAGACCAGCCGAAGAGATTCTATTTGCTGCTCAGTACTTATCTGTGATAAAACCTAAAAGTAATGCATTTCCCCTAAACTTTTATCCTGTCTGTTATATTGAGATAAAATTTCTTCCAATCACGTATTTTATACATATACACACACACTGGATATGGTCATTCTAATTACAGAACACACACATAGAATAGTGTCCATTAAATTCAGCAAAACTGAATTCAGTGATGAAACACTATCAGGACTTTTAGAAGGCCCCTTATGTCCGTTTTATTGTGCTCATTGAGATCATATGAATCTAAAACCTAAATCCAAAGAATCCAAGTATGTGTCCATCTCTTATATGAAGCTTGATTATTAAATGGTGACACAATTGAGAAAATATTTTCAGAACATCATTTTTAAACTATTTTTTACCATTATCTTTATTTCTCTCCTTTCAATTTTAACAGATCATTTTATATGATACTTATTACACATTTTACCAATGATATATCGACCGTGCTATTGAGCAGCTTATATAATTGACCTGGTAAAGTAAGAAATAGCCTTCGCTTTTTATTATAATTTCCACAATATGGGTAAGTCACTATAATAAATTTTTACATACTGAAATGGATGTATTAGGATTGATAATTACTATTAGATAAACATGTTTTATGTTATTATTAAATGATTAGACTGCCTATACTCCACAATTATTTTTGCCTAGTAAAACTTGGGTTTAAATTTAATTCCACTAATTTATTAGAAAAACAGTATTCTCTCTGGTATCATTTTTCCAGGATAAAATGTGCATAGAGCATTTAAAAAAGTATAGTGGCCTTGCAAACTACAGGAATTATATATTATAAATGCAGTGTTAACAATTTAAGTACTTTTTAACTAGTTGAAGGAACTTTAATAATAATGTATTGATCTTTCAGTACTATATCTTTCTGCATTATATTAGACACTGTTCCTTAATTCTTTCAACAACCCAATGAAGTAAGTCTTACTATTCCAGTTTTACATGTAAATCACTAAGACTGAAAAGTTAGGGTAGGTAATTATTAATATCATTGAGAAAATTAAGGGTTCAGAAAATACAGTTATTTTCTCCAGATACTGTGTTCAGCACAAGTAGCTCTAGTTACACAGGGCTCTTCATCATCCATGTTCTGACTAGGGCACTAAGGTTTTATCCTCCTGTTAGCAACTATTTATTATGAACTCACTGCATCTAGCGGCCCTGGTGCTATTCTTTTGTTTCCAGAAGACCTGCATTTTTAGCATACGCACGCGTGCGCACACACACACACACATTCTAATCTTTTAAATCTGATTACATAAAATAACTCACTCCATCAAAGCAAAAGTTGAAGGGTTTTCCTGGATTTCTGAGATTAACCCTGATCTACACTTCCACACCATTCTATTACTAAAAATTTCTCATTTATACTTATAGATACAGGCAAGATGAATTTATGATGTTAAATGGAATATGCATGTTCAGCAGACAGAAAGTTTGCTGATGTGGAATGAATAGCGAAAAGTCTAATAAAGTAGGCCTTCAAGACCACTTGCAGTGACATGAGCAAGCCCAGTTTACTACTGCCAATGGTGGCTAATAAGAAGTTTACATAAAAGGTTAATTTAAAAAAAAGTAATAGAGATGTTTATAAAAGTCATCTTCAAGTCAGAATAAATTCCATAATATAACTTTTTCTGGAGATTTTTAGAACTTTTATCATAGGTGCACTTACAACATAGGTGAAAAAAGTCATGATTTATACCATATATATATATATATATTTTTTTTTTAGAAACTCACACTAAGTTCTCACATTACATGTAGCTACTCTAATTGTAGTGCCATTAAATATTTAAATGCCATTGAAATAATAAATTGTCCTCTTTTTTTAAGTATCTTTTAAATTGTCTTCTTTTTAAAATGTGTCTTTTTAATTGAAAGAAAAAAGTACAAAGACATTGAAATATTTTATTAATGGCCATCCAATTTCATTGGAAGTTTAGAGCCTTAGTTCTTCCTTCTAACTTTCCTTAGCTCAGGAAGATGTAGATTTTCTTGGCAACAGTTGCTGTGTAAAATATTCTGAGATAGAATTTTTTATCATAATTAATAATAGATGAAAATTTCAGAGGTTTTTGATGTTCTAAACTCTATGCTGTTTGATTTACAGTGTCTTTATAGTTGTTTTTCTGGTAATTCTCAGTCTTTTCCTATTGGTATAAGGGTTAGCCATCTTTTCTTTTTTGGATAAGTTTGATGTATTTTTCCTTGTATATCTATTTTAATAAAAAGACCAATTCTCTCATAATGAAACTAGACTATAGGTTTTTTAAGTCCCAGGTGGAATTTTTAGCACATTAGTACCTATACGGCTACCAACATACTTTGGCTGTATGTATTTTTGTGATGTAAACAGTTTATGGGGGCATCACAATTTTTAAAACTTAATTCCAAAACAGGTACCTTGAGGCAATTATTAAAGCTAATACATAAATTTTATTCATGGTGAAGGGTCTAGTATGATTGTTTGCAAAATTTCACCCCTTCATTATCCTTTTTTTTTTACTTTTTTGGTAGCTGTTTGGGGGCATTTACAATGAAAAGATGAGTTACAGCTTTAATTCATACCTCACAGATAGGGATTTTTTTTAAAGCTTTCCACAGAGAGCAGTCATAGATAATATTACCTCTAGAATGTCTTTACTATGATATCACTTTCTTTTCTGAATTAGGCAGCAGCAATACAGATTATTATCATGTGCTCCCTTCCCCTTGTCTTCTTCCTTGCTGGTATCTGTAACCTGACTGCTAATTTGCACCTCTGCGATCGGATAACTTCATCGTCTTGATATCCAATTATCAATTTACACCTATAAAGACACATGTGTGTCACACTTACTGCTGAGCTTCTGTGCATTTTGGTGGAAATGGATAACTTGGTCTATACAAAATAGGTAGCAATAGAAGCAGAGTTGGTTTGCTTTCAAATCTCTACATCTTATTTTATAACACTGAAAATTTTGTCAAATATTTTGGTAAAAAGGATCATGAGTCATTGTTTAGCATAGTTATTCTAATAAAATTCAGCATAACTGAGCACTTTTATTTCTGTCATTATAACTCAATAAATAACCTTTTTTCCCCATATGATAACTTTCGGCAATTGCATTCTTTTGTAGTAAATGTGACCTTGTAAAAATTATGCTTGGGTGGGCCATGATTACTACTCTATGGTCAGGCAATCTGAGTTAATTTTTTCAAGAATTAAATGTCTAGTGAGAAAATAAATTATTTGCAAGCTGCTGCATTTCTATATGTCCTAGGAAATAAAAGTATGCTCATGGTAAATTGAGGCATTTCCATTCTCAAAATGTGATAATCATTTTCCTTGAAGCCTGAAATGGCAAAGTACAAACTTCAGTTCCCATCACACAACTGTACTTCTTTGTAATTGTTGCTTATCCTAAGAACAGCTATTTTCACATCAATGTTTTTGGATTGAGCAATGTTCAGAGAGTGCCATCAGTCTTGAAAATAAATAAAAGTTTTATCATTAAAGGCCATAAAGAAGTAGAAGGCAAGGCTACTATTATTCTTCTTAGTCAAAAGAGAATAGGAATTTTACTAATAGCTTAGGGAAGAAAAATTTTATTAAAGAAGTGAAAACAACTTTAAGAAAAGCATGGGGCAAATCCAACCTTGAAATACCATAAATCTTTACAAATTATATGTGCCCGAAAGAGAGAAAGAAAAAGAGACAGAAAGAGACACAGAGAGAGAATAGACTTAAATCCACAGGAAAAAAAAACAAACCTCAGATTTTTAAGTGCAAAATACAATCTAGTAACTTTGAAAGTCTGAAAACGCTTTACTGAAGACTTATTACTGGGACAATATAAATCATTAAATTTCAACATTAAGACATATAATTCTTTAATATAGTCAACTCTCAAATTACTACACTTAAGTTTCAATTATTTATTTGTTTTATTTATATTTTTATTCTGTACTTAGCTATCAGGACTTTTTTTTAAAGAATATGTGAAAATATAAAAATTCTCAAGCAAACTATTTTAACTAACAAAATACATCTTATGTAAATATTGATTTTGAAGTCTCCAGCATGGTTGAATATGGGAAAGTAATGTAATAGAAGGCCATATAATGACTGAAATATTTAAAGGGCTACAACAAGAATCAGGAACTTCATCAGATGGTTAAAGGGGTGTTAGGTTGTGTGAGAATATGTCCCAGCTGTCCCACCAACAAATCACATGCCCATGCCATCTCTCTCTCCCACTCTGAGGCTCTAAAGTAGAGCTGACAGCATCATACTCAATAGTGAGGAGCTGGAAATATTTCCTCTATATCAGGCACACAAGGATGTCCATTGTCACCTCTACTGTTCACATAGTACTGGAAGACCTAATTAGAGCAAGTAGGTAAGAAAAAGATCTAAAAGTAATCCAAATTATGAAAGAAGTGAAACTCACTGTTTAAAGATGACATGATAGTATGTGTAGAAAAACCTAAACATCCCACTAAAAAACTGTTAGAAAAAAATAAATCAGTATAGTAAGAGGGTAGGCTTCAAAATCAACATACAAAAGTCTCCCTACAGGCAAATAATGAATAGAAGAGAAATAAATCAAGACAATAATATCATTTGCAGTAGCATCAAAAAATATTGACTTATCTAGTATAAATCTAACAAAAGCGGTGAAAGACCTATTCAATATAAATTTAAGAAATTGCTAAAAGAAATAGGAAACACAAGGAAATGAAAAAATATTTCATGCTCATGGATTGGAAGAATAAACACTGTTAAAATGACCATCTTACCCTAAGAAATACATAGATTCAATTCAGTTCCTATCAGGGTTTCAATAGAATTCTCCCGAGAAATAAAGAAAATATTAATGAAATTTATATGGACCCACAAAGACCCCCAAATAGCCAAAGCATTCTTGACAAAAAAAGAAGAGGAGTAGAAGTATAATACTCCCAGACTTCAAACTATACTACAAGGGTACAGTAATCAAAACAATATGATACTAGAATAAAAATACACACAAACAACAGAACTGAGAACCCAGAAATAAATCCACATATGTATATGTATATGTGTGTGTGTGTGTGTGTATAGTTAATCTATGATATACGATTCAAGTGAATACAATGGAAAAAGGAAAGTCTCTCCAACAAATGGTCCTGGGAAAAATGGACCATGCAGAAAAATGAAACCACTTTCTCACATAATATACAAAAATTAACTCAAAATGGGTTAAAGACTTGACTGTAAGGCCAAAAACCATAATATACTTAGATGAAATATTGGTAAATATTCCACGCTGACTTTAAGGATGTCTTGGGGGCCCTCCCTGGTGGTGCAGTGAGTTAAGCAACACATCATGAAGCAAAGTGCAACCACTTCAGCACAAGTTCGATCCCTACTGCCAGCTAGGGAGGGGACACACATGGCACAGCAGACCTCTCCTGCCTCGCCCACTGCTCCCCTCAGCAGAGTGTCTCAGTGGATCCGCCTGTTCTGCTCCCCACTCTGTCTCTGGTGAATCCTCTCACCTCCCTGGACTCTGGCCTGTACCCCAGCTCTTGTGTGCATAAATAAATAAATCTTTAAAAAAAATGATGTCTTGGGGACTCAATTTCAATAGAAATGGAAAAAAGTAAAAATAAATAGGACTATCAAGCAAAAGGTTTTTGTTTCTGCAAAAGAAATTATCATTAAAACAAAAAGACACCTACTGAATGGGAGGCAATTTCTGCACATGAGACATGGACAAGGGGTTGGACAGTCATGATCTAGGAAAAAGTAGTATAAGTCAAACAATTCATAAAACAAAGAACCCAAAAAAATATTGGGCAGAAGAGTCAAATAGACACTTGTCCAAAGAATTCATAGAGTTAAACAACAGGCACATGAAAACATGTTCAACATCATTTGTCATTAGGGAAACGTAAATTAAAGCCACAATGAGATACTACCTTACTCCAGTGAGAATGGCTCGTATCATAAAAACTAGAAACAACAAGTTTGGTGAGAACGTGAAGAAAAAGGAACTCTCATACACTGTCAGGGAGAATGTAGACTGACGCAATCCCTGTAGAAAACAGTGTGCAGGTTCATCAACGTATTAAAAATCAATCTACCATATGACCCAGTGATTCCACTCCTATGCATGTACCCAAAGAATACAAGGTAACTAAGTTGAAGGGATATTTGCATTCCTATGTTTCAATTTACGAGCCAAGTTATGAAAACAATATGAATGCCCATCAACAGAGCAGTGTAACAAGAAGAAAATGGCATATATCACAATGGAATACTACTCAGCTATTAGAAAAGAAGATGAACTCTAGCCTCTGTGACAACATGGATTAAAACCCACACTCCTTTATCAGGAAGAGGAAAAGCTATATCCCCTCACTTCAGGCTAGGTGAGGGGAACCTGGCATGTGAGGTATTAAGTCTAATGGTCCAATGGACCTGGGAAGAAGTCTCTGGTTCATGCCAACCTATTCTGTAGAGCAGAGTGAGGGGGGAGCATGCAGCAATGCCTTCTCTCCCTGACAGCAATCAGAAAGAGGGAGCACTGCAAGTATAATCTGTAGAAGAACACTCTTCCTAGAAGTCTCTCCAGAGGACTGAGTGACTCTAGCCTAGGGAAGTTTCTGGAGGCCACCCAGCAGAGGTGAAATCAGAAACCACCATCAGAGAGGAGAGCTTCAAGAGATTGCCAGCACCAGAGATGGTCTGAGAGATGAAGGGAAGGGATGGCTCAGGTCTACTCATATGGCCAGGTCAGAAGATGCCCTTCTCATGTGACCTCTCTGTCTCTCTTTTCTTCCCCTGTTCCCATGCTGGATGGAATCAGGTGGCAACCAGCGAATAGTAGGGATGAGCATGAGAAAAAAGGAAAAGACCCACCATGCCCCCTTTTGTAGTCTTTCTTGTATTAGACAAGTGAGAGTGTGGGAGGAAAGTCAGATGAAAAATGGAAGCGTTCACATTCTAATTACTGAGATGGGTTCTTCGGACTAAAAGGAAGCATAAAAAATTTGAGACTGCCCAAGATTTGGCAAAAGGTTGGGGGCAAGGGGTCGGAAGACCACGTTCAGAGGGTGGGGTTTGAAAATGAGTTGGATAAAATGTCTCTCCTGTTTGCCCTTCATACATTCAGTTTACTCAGTGACATGTTTAGATCATACGGACCTTGTTTCTGGCACTTCACATGCCAGTTGCCGACTTTGACTTTGAATCCTCTCTGCATTTCATCTCTGCTTTACCTTTTAACTGAATCACATACTTCGTACCAGCTCCATACCTCCCTTCACAGCATCTGCCCAAAATGTATGGCCTTGCAGGTCATCGGTGACTGCGTAAGGAGAAGAACTTTTTTTCTTTTTTTAAAGATTTACTTATTTATGCATACAAGAGTTGGAGTACAGTCCAGAGTCCCGGGAGGTGAGAGGATTCACAAGAGAGAGTGGGGAGAAGAACAGGCGGATCGACCAAAATACACAGCTGAGGGGAGCAGTGGGCAAAGCAGGAGAGGTCTACTGCAGCATGTGGGTCACCTCCATGGCTGTGGATCAAACTCACACTTCTGTGCAGCAAATGCTTCACAGTGTAGCACTCAACCTGCTGTACCACAAGCCCATCCCTGATTTTCTTATTATACAAAGTTCACCACCTACCTGTCCCCAGTACCGTGCCCAGACATTCTCCATGGAATACCTTGGTAAAGTCTTTGCAAATAGCTAAATTGACTTTTGTAACTTAAATATGGTGACTAACATTGCTACAGAGTATATTTTATATTATCAAGTAAATACACAATGATGTTACTATTTATTATTACCCACATGCCATTAGTCACAATGCTTTACAGCATTTCCCGGGAGAGACACAAAGAGGATGCAGACTATCAAAAGCCACGGATTCCGGAAAATTACACAAACTGATATCTTAAGCACTAGATCCTGCCATATTTCAGTGACAATAAACTGAAGGAATGTAGAGCTTGGTGAAAACAGAAATGAAATGGATGTTTTCCACTATGAATCAGAGGTCGGCTCTGAATCCCAGCAAAACTGTTATTTCTGATACTATGGACCAGGCCCCCCGTCCATAGAGGATGTTAGTCTAACAAAGCTTCCCGGCATGAAAGAGAATTTGAGGCCACTTGTAGGACTAGAAACCGCCCTACAGGCCGTCTATCTCCCTGTCTACTAGGAATTTCATTTGCTTTATAGACTCCAAGTGGAAAGAATTCTTACCCTCATTTAATCAATGAGAAAACAGGAACAAAAGAATTAACAGACTTAACAAAGTTCACGATCTCGGTTTCTGAGCTGCCAAGTTCCTTATACCTGGCCTTTACAACACTGGACAAGAAATTGCCCCCTCCCTCTGCGAGCTAATAATATAAAAACACATACAAAATTAAATGGCTGTCCAAATTAATTTAAAAATACCTATGACATAAAGACCACTGCAAAAGGCTTTCTGTAACACATTCTTAATTCAGAATATCTTTAGGGGTTCCCACAAATGGGTGAGAGAGGCACTGACACCCTGATGTTGAGGAAAAGTAAACACGGGACAAAGGAAAATCACTCAAAACAAGACTCTGGAGATGTTCGGGTTAACCTCCTGTTGTATCAGATTGCTACTCACACAGCATAACTGTCCCTAACGACTTTATTAAGCGTTTATGTGTATATGTCAGGAACTGCATGAAGCAATGTAACCCCAAACTGACCTGCTCTTGAGAGGCATTTAGTGTGGGATAATGTAGGACATATACACCCCTGCACACACACACCTCTCTAGTTTCAAATTCATATCAAAAATACTCAAATTAGTCTCAGATAAAAATACATAATTAAAAGGCAGGCATTAATTTGTATACTCATAATATATTTTGCCACTGAACTTCTGAAACCCAGTTTTAATTGAATTAAGTAGTATGAATATAACATAAAAATGATGTTCAAAGTTTATGTTCTAAGCATAAAAGTCGGTTGCTTACTTTAAATGTTTTTATTGTGTCCTATACAGAACTGTTGAGCTAATTTTTTGAACATGTATAACTTTGAGTAAAAATATATATGCCATATCTAAAAATATCACTGAATTAAAACCACAATAATTTGTTTATTATAATAGGGTGTTTCCCAAGATTATTTTTTGCAACATCTAAACCTATCAACTTCCATTGGTTAGCTTTCTGTTAGGAAAAACTGGCAGAAAATCTTTATTTCTGGAGAATTTAACCTGAAGTTATCTTTGTTAAAGGCCAAAGACTTACTTCATAACACCCAGCATTTATTGTTTCCTCTAATGTTTTTAAAAAATATCCTGTAGAAAGGAAGTATGTTGGGAGCCCAGGAAGGGACAGAAAACTTGGCAGAGAAAGAACGCACGGCTTACTGGAACAGCTTTGAGGAACATGTGGGCTGCAGAGAGGGAGGTAACTTCTGGTTGTCGTTTCTTATATAAAGACAGCATGAGAGAAAGGTGACAGGAGTAGAGGTGAGAACCAGTGAGTTTCAAAAAAGAAAACTCCTTTTTTTTAAAGTCTAAAACAAGGCCCCCAAAGGTCAAAAACTCTTCATTTTCATGGTAATCAGGCTGCATGCTACAAATAGGAAATTCATAATCACAATTTGAGAATAAATTCAGTAAATGTCACCATCTGAAATTGAGGCAAATAAGAATCAACATAAAATGGATATGTTTTGCCACTGGCAGAAGCAGCCCATTTAGAATTCACTGGTGATGAGAACAGAAGATTCCCCATGTCCAGTTGTTAAGGTTCTGAGATATCATTAAGGTGACCATGTCAGAAAGACCTGACTAAAATGTCAAGTAAGGACAGTCACAGCCTGCAGAAAAATCATTACACTCTTTCACATGAAGGAACACAGCTTTGATTAACAAAGTAATAAAATATTAAGAATTTTCCCCGTTTTTAGGCGAAAGGGGGTTCTTGCCATTTACTTGATCAATCCCAGCTCTTCAAGCAGAAGTATTTTAGAAAAGAGAAGAATAACTCCAGGTAGATTCTCATCCCCACCATTCCGACAACAGGGCTTGTGTTCCAGCACCAGTGAGTTCAGTCTTGCCAAAACAAGTCTATGTTCCGCCCAGGCTTGCTCTCTCGGGGACAGCCCCTCTGCACCACTTGGGCATTCTCTTTCCTGATAGTATGAATTCCGTTCTCTGGACTTCTTTCCATCTCACTGGCTATTCTATTTCCTTTATCTCTGCTGACTTCTTTCCTGCTCCATTCCTAAATATCAGGCTCCCCTGAGGCTGGAGACTTTTTCTCCTTTTTCCTATCTCCATATTCTTTCTAGGTGACCTCATTAACCAAAACCATAGATGGCTTTGAGTACCACCTGTATTCAGATGGTTTTTAATAGTGCATTGTTCGTCCTGAGTTAAAGGTCTAGACATGCAATTGTCCATTTGTCATGGATAAGTGGTAAGGCAGGTAGTATGTATCTCAACAAGGACATGACAGATCACAAAGTTTTCCTGCCCCCTTCAGCTCCATCTCAGCAAATGGAATCCTCATTTATGTTAGTCAATCAATTCACAAACTAAAGTACATACTGGATCTAAAACTGAAGGATTTCTTTAATCTGTCCGATTCTCACAACTCAAACAAGCCCCTGGGGTTGCTAACTTGACCTTGTAATTGACCCTTCCTTTCCTTCTTCATTCTTCCAACTCTTTGCTGAGATCTTTAACAGATAGCATTTCATCCCTGCTTACCTCCTCATCGCCTCTCCATTGCAATCAGAATGAAAACTCAGGATGGTGGCCCCCAGTCTCAGTAAAATTCCAAGACTTTTCTTGCATCACTCTCCCCTCACACATTCCCTTCTAGACGCCACATCCTGGTCTTCTCTGTTTCCAAGCACATTAAACAGGCCTGAGCCCTGGACTTTGTGCCTGCCGTCCTCTCCCCAGCAGCACTCTGTCCCAAGATGCACACCTGTCCAGCGTCTCTGCATCATGTATACCTACCTCATCTCCAACACCACTCCCCTCAGAAGGTCTTTCCTGACCATCAGTCTGGGTCAAGTTTCTCCTACCTCAGTCAGTCTCTTATCGCATGTCTACGTGCTTGTGAAACTATCTTGTTCATTTATTTAATTGCTTATTTTTCATTTCCCTCTATTACATTCTCCAGAAAAGTAAGACACAGTCCTGTCTTGTTCATAGTTGTATCTTTATCACCTAGAATAAAATCTGACAGAATAAAGATTTTGTAAATATTTTTAATTAATTTCTTTAAGTATGTGAAATTGTGCATTTAAAATATATATACCATCTAATTATATTTAATAAAATATCATTTAATGTCATAATTACAGATAATAGAATTACCTTTATTATATATTACATATACAGACATAATACATATCTTACATATGATAAAGGTAATACCATTACATAATATGTGATATATAATACATTTACCTATATCATATATGTGATCAGAATGCTCTCCTCACACAAGTCTGCAGGTGAGACTGTTATCATATACTTTATACAAACACATACCCATTTAAAAGAGAACACCAATATCAGAGCAGTTAGAATTTCTAAATCTATTGATGAGTGTTGACATTTTAAAAAGTAAATAAATTCATATGTTTTACAGAGGTTATTATTCTACAATTTCCTCATAGAGGGTTAAACAAAGTTAGACATTTTTATTTTGTCTTAATAATAACTTGGTGAAAGTTAATTTAAGTGGCCCAGGACCTTGGAGTCCGGTAGTCTCCGGGTGGTAAAATAACTGTATGTCTGGCCCTGCATAGTTGAAGTAGACTCCAGAAGTGTGGTTACCCACTGGGCACTGGCATTGTGGGACGCCTGATTTCAATAGTTAACCAGGCTCTCACAAGTCACATTCACTGGTTTCACCTCTGCTTCTCGCTCCGTGGCACAGAGGGTGACAGAACTGGGCTGGACAATGAAAGCCTCAACTGGCGAGAAAGCCCTTCAACCTCAATATAAGAACGTTTAGCTCTGTCACTAGAGAATAGCCATATGTAATATCAGTGGCTCTTTAAACAATGGAAATGACTCAGAGATAGGCACCTCTTCATTGCTATGATGCTCTACTCTTTAGAAAGAAGTTCATTTAAAAGGAAGGGGAGATAATCAGGTAAGGGACCTACCTTGTTTTTTTTAAGAGCTGCAGGTTCTGACATATTGATGGGGCGGAAGAGTATTACATGTTATAAAACCCTTAAAATCAATAATTCTTTTATTTAAATAAATATGTCTTTCATGATACCTAACAGAATGCCATGTTTATAAGGAATACCTGATAGGTGCTTTAGGAAGACAAGGAAAAAATGAGTTGGTTGTCACAACTGACATATAATCTCATCTTTCACTTGGAGAACTGGGCCAGAGAAAATTATTGCTGGCAAGAATAAAAGGAGGGAAAGAGGAAAGCAGAATGGAAAACCTCACAGCCAAAAATGTGGAATATGAGGTTCAGGCAAAAAGCAATGAAAATCAGTGCAAGTTTTCAAAAGAGTATTGTAACAGAAAATCAAGTGATTTCAAAAATGAATCAATAAGCTTCGAGCTGGGATTCTCATAGCCAAACCATACACATCCATTACTTTCAAATTGTAAAAATGGCCTTGGTGTGCAAATGAAGTTTATAGTGTTCAGTTATGGGTTTGAAAGCATACTACTGTTAAGCTGAAAAGGCCTGTATCTTCACAAAAATAATAACAAAATAATATACAGGTGGAAAAACTTACTTTGTCTTAGAATTAACTGAATTTTTATTAATATAACAATTTAGTAATATCATTCCAAGAATGATAAATATATACTATAATAAACTTATAGTCACATGATCGAAATTGTATTAATAAAATACACTATAGTGTATAAAGCAGCAAATCATAAGTACTTTAAAAATAAAACCTTAACATATATATAGAATGGCACTGTTTGCATTGTATGTAATCTACTTGTAGACTGAGTTTTTTTTACCAAGTACAAGTCAAAGAGTTGAACACAGACACAGACAGGTAGGCAAATCCAATACTATGTTACTCTATTGTTAATTTATTTCATGGGTTAAATCATGACATTTTTCTCATGTTAGGCACTAAAATCGTGCTTTTAATACACTAAATGATGAGACATAGAACTGAGCAAGTTCCTAAATAACATCTGATGAGTGGGGAGATTGCTAAGCACTATTAACCTTTGTCACCAAGATGTGACCCCCTCCTCCCTCCCCAACTCAACGGAAAAAATCAGTGGGTGTGCTCTGGAGAACACACACAGGGTCCTAGCCCAAGTTGCAAGGAAACTGATGTGAAGCCCTGTCTTTCTCTAGCATTCATGAGAGAATCTTGAGGTCAGAATTAATTTAGATAGAACCTTAATATTTGGTTTTGTAATAATGCAAAATATACAGTGGACCACATTGCTAAGACTTCCTTGGTGAATAAAATACTTCCTCTTGAATTTAAATACTTATATGAATAATATGAGATCTACGAGTTTAATGAGCTGGGGAGGGAAAAGGCACAATCAAAATATCTTCCGTATGGCAAATCAACTTGTACTCCTCTTTAGATGCCAGTGGTTGAGGGAACAGATCAGGGAGGAGCACATCTAATCAATCAGATGCTAGGACTTGTGCAGTGCCCTTCATGCGGGATGATCATGGGGCACTTAACTTTAAGGCGGCCCACTTTCCTGCCTACAACAGAAGGGAGGCAGAATAAAACAAATTAGTCTAAGACTCAAAAATGCCAAGGGCCCTATTAAGTATAAGAAAGCTAATAGGGTATGTGCTTATATCCCTAAGTGTGTGCATGTGTCTCGGAGAGTAGAAGTGTAAAAAGAAATTAGCAGCACATGCTGCTTTAGCAAGACCATACAGAGTTTTCTTGATTCATAAAACCTGACTTACAAGCAAATCTTATACACAACTAAGCAGCTTTAAAAGAAAAGCTCAGATGGAAAGACAACAGGGTTACTTAGATGTTTAGATGCAAACGTGACTTTTTTTTTAACATCACCAAAGCAACTCATGTTATGTTTTGATGCATATGAGTGGCATGCTAGAAACAGAGAAGGAAAAATAACCCTTACATGTACAAGTATCATATATATTTAGTATATATACGATCTATATGGAGGGTAGACGGCAAAAAAGATCACTTTGGTAGCAATAGCAAACAAAAACTTGGGGATTATATGCAACTTTACATCCTCTATTATTTTCTTTTTATTACTATTTCATAAAGGCGTTCACATGATCCCGTGGACACATAACTGAAATTACTAATGGTGACAGCTGCTGAAATTATATCCAAAAGATAGGCTGCAAAATAGAGGGTGAAACATGTATTGCAGCCATGATAGTACAATGAAGATTCTCGAAAGACCCCAGTTTGAAAGAAAAGGGATTAGGTCCTGATGCATATGTGTTTCATCTCTACTAAGTAAATAAAATAAAAACACATTACATATTTTCTTAAAAATGTTTCAAAATTCCTTTTTTTTTACAGAGTGAGAAATCACAAAATGAGAGGCAGCTGGGGATCTGTTATAGTTAGTAAGGGAACCAGATGGTTGTAACCTAGAAGGCTCAAGATTATAGGCCAGGGTGACAAATACAGGGTGAGGAAGAACTTATCAATACTTTCCATGCATCCTCTGTCACGGAATCGCCACCATCAGCATTCCTCACCCACGCCTCTGGCAAGATTAACCCGGTGGAAACAGCCATGGTGAGAATGATGTAGGGCTGGGAGGCTCCCTTGGAACTCCCATGCAAGTCTCCTGCCTTCCCCCATACTGTACAATGCACATTCTCAGTCATCATCTGTGACCAAAAAGCGTCCCACCTCACCAGTTAAGGAAGCAGGTAATCTTGTTATTACTGTGTCAGCATCTACATAAACTGCCACCAATCATGTCAACTTAACATTACACTATTTTAGGTCATGGAAATTCACACTCACGCTACTTATTCTTGATAATAGTAAGGGCTAAAATGTATGGGGGATTTAAAATTAGGTAGGTACCCTGACATTCTCCATTTTACAGAAGAGGAAACAAAAAGTAAGAGCTTAAATGACTAAGGGCACAACAGTTATCATGGGTAAACTGAGATTTGAACCCATATATATTTTATTCTAAAATACACACCTTTCAAACCCCATTTCAGTTTAGGGCAATTAAATAATTTATTAAATTACAGTTTATGCTTACAACAACTAAGCTCTATGACAAAGCAAGGACAACTATAGGAAGAAAAAAATAACCTTTTTATTCATTCATCTAAAGGACACCTCCTTATCAGTGCAACACAATATGAATCTTCCCAACAGCAATCATCTTTAACTCCCCAAAGCAGACATTTAGCAATGATGGACCTGCACGTCTCTGAGCTGACCAACGAATACACCAGTGTGTGTTCAGCTGCCATGCCTTTCCTCCAACCCCCTGCTACAAGCACTGAGCTCTCCTGAGGATGAGAGAAATGAAAGAAAATCAGTCTTCTCTCTCTAGGTTGAAGTAACATTATAACATTTATTAAGTCCCAGGTGTGCATCACTATATATTAACATCTATTATATATATAACATAATGTTATATATATAACATTATAATGTATGTTATATATATAACATTATAGTGTATGTTACATATAAAAAACATGACACATAAATACTACGGTGAGTTTACCACAAAAAAGTCCAGTTTCTAGTGTTTTGCTTCCTTAGGTACTAACCCTTCGTAGGAATGTTCCTCTATCATAGCCACCATCTCCTTCTAGTCCATCTGCCCAACTTGGGAGTTTATTCCTTTACCCTCCAGGAATGAAGGAAAGTGATCTGCTGCTCACTGCAATTACTAACGTGCATGACTTACTCATTATTTCATTTTAGAGGTGACTTAAGTTACTAGTTGGAGGCAGTCTTAAAGAAATAAGGTTAAAATTTTAAGCTGAAATTGAACAGGCTTTTAACAGTTTCACATCTGTAGAAATTTTTTCTCCTGAAGACTATTCAAAAAGACTTTTAAAAGGTATAAACCAGACACACTTCCAATAGCCTGAATATTTAGGGCTGTTTAAAGTTATCAAGTCGTCTCAAAAGAACTACCATGTTGATGGTAGCTCAATTTGCTTTTAGAAATCTAACACTGGAGTCCACCAGTAACGGTATCTGTGAAGGCAAAAACAACTCTCACGGCATAATTTTACATCTTTAAATCTTCAAATGCAGAAGATAAAAGCATGTGGACATTTACCATTCATGATTCTGAGTGTCTGCAAGTTTCCCCAAAGGTCTCATAAAACTAATCTTTTATGCCTCTTATTGAGGCACACATTTCAATCATCACAAGCTGGTTTGCGTAACTCATAACTGAGTCTTGCCAACCTCCCAACATCAGCATTTCGTCATGCTTGTCATATTCTCTACTTATCCCTGGTAACCATTAGTGCAATTAAAGTAAAGCCCAGAGCTCTTAAATGGCCCACAAGTCCCTATATGGGCTGATTCTTTCCACCCCACCCAACTTCCTGGCCTCACTTCAAACTACCTTCTCTCCTATTCTTCTGTGGCCACACTGGCCTCCTCACTGAACACAGAAAGTGCATCCTGAAATATGACCTCTGGCCTCCATATTCCCTTTTCCAGAAGTACTTTGCCCTCCCCGCCCCCAAATACATACCCACTTGGTGTTCTCCCACCATGAGAGCAAGTGTGGGCCCCTGACATTCTACCAAGAGGCTTCTGTTAACCTATTATATCAAAAAGACTCCAAACCCCAGTACTTTCTACCTCCCTACCTCGCTTCATGATTCTTTATCGCACTTACCACTTTAAATATTGTATTTACTGGCTTTAAATATTGTATTGACTAGTGGGCTCTTTGAACTCACCATTCCTGTCCCATACTGTCCTTCCTGTTTCCTGCTCCTTGGCCCCCTGGAGCATCCATACTTCTTAACAGTGCCAAACCTAGTTGCAAAGCTAACCTCCAAGCCTCTGGGAGCCCCAGAATAGCCTTCTAGAAGACTCCCTTTTCCTTCAATTGGTTAGAGTCTAAGCACAATCAGCTTATGCTAAGAATCTGAAAGTGACACACCAGACTCATGTGTTCTTATCACTAAAATAAGGGGGACTGTTTACCTTACAAAGGTCTTTTTGCCTTAAGAGAATCATTTTTAAACTGGGTTTTATGGTTCTTAGGAGAAAACTGCAATCCCTTTGAAGGGTGAATTTATACCATTTTATAGTTACAATTAGACCCCATGATTTAAAAAGGGGAAAATAAACAAAAACCTGTGGCTACCACACTAAACAATAAATTACTCAAGTATGTACTTGCCAAGAGGGTATTCCAAAAGCTCAAACTCTGTAGAGGCAGGCTGGGTTGTGGTCCCTCATCTCATCTGCACCCCAGCACCCCCACCTCCACCGGAGTGTTTACAAGGGGAATGTGAAGTCCGATGTGCAACCGTGCTGCACCATACTCCAACCCGGATGTTAAGGCTACTTTTGATAATCCTCTCCGGCCGCCTCAAGGCAGAAACATCAAAAGAGCACATCAAAGCTCCCTGTCGCAGTGGAGAGGAGCCCTGCAAACCTGGGGACGCTTTTTTCCTTCAGGCTCCACAACAAATACAAGTCTTCAGGCCTTCCCCCAAGGAGAAGAGAGTAATTTTTAAAAATTCTTGGCTGCCTGCCCCGAAGGAGGAGAGAGACAGCAGCAACGCAGGTAAAGGAGAAAGCCACTTCTCCCAATGGTACATTTCTGAGAGGCGGAGGGCTGCACTAACGAAGCAAAGAAAACACACACACAAGAAAAGTTTGATCCCTGCTTCACTGGTGTGTGTATTTTAAAATGCAAATAACAAAAGCTGAAAATGATGAAGTGAGCATGTGCCGTCTCACTGACAAGCGAGACAGGCAATTAATGAAACTCTGAGCCACAATATCAGCTGCCTGCTGACTTCTGCAATTGAATTAAAACTATCATAAGAATAATACAAGGACTTGCCCTTGTCCTTCTTGTCTATGTGTTTATTTAATTTTCTGTCCAACTGACTCTCAAATAAATTGGAAACAGCTGCCATTTTTTGATTCAGTAGCTCCATTACCCCCTTGTGACATCATTCTGGGCACGAACACTAACAATAGGTCATTATGTAGCAATTACTTTATTGATTTATGGAAGTTTTTAAGCTCCATCAGGAATATGCACATTCAGGGGGAAAAAAGACCACTTCTGTGCTCTCGTTAAGGAGAAAAACTGAACTGCAGCGGCTGAAATAATGTTGTTCAGATGGGACCTTCCTTACATAGGAAAACTATGGGAACAATTCCTGTTTTGTTGATTTTCTTTAAGTACGAGAGAAATGGGGGAAGACTATAAAGTTTGAAAGTTATAGTACCCATAATCAAATGAAGTAATTAAGTAAACAGATGACTCCAGAGCTGCTATTATGTAATAGGAGGACTTTAGTGATATAATAGAAGTGGCTTAAAACAAATTAACAGTGTTCAAACACCCATGATGAATGAACTTTTGAGCTTAGGTATCACATTTGAAAAATACCACTGCATGAAAAAAAGCTTTCTTCCTCACGTCAGTGGCTATCACAGGACTTCACATTTAAAGTAAATCTCTGCCCCACGCCATGCAGGATCATATTTACTATTTTAATCATATTTTAGCTGTCGGTTCTTGATCAGGCTGTTGACTTGGGCCATCATATATAAATACATGAGGGTTTCCTCTTATAAACAGCTGGCTTTATTTCACATCTTGATTTAGAGATTAAAGAAAAGGAATAATGTGCCTTCTAGGTGTTCATTTAACAGTGAGAGTCTAACCTGATGAGCTGAGTAACAGATTGCCCTACACTGGGAAGAGGAAAATGGTTGTTTTCCTCAACTTCAACTAGCAATTCTTCTTTCAACTTTGACTTTTAGAAAGAATGACTTACTAAACTTGATAGCCATCTATCTCTGAGATGTGTTTGTTCCATGGAGGACAAGAGATAAATCTTGGCTCTTCTTTCAAAGGTCCAAGAGAGGAGCCATCCTAACGCAGCACCTAGCATGGGAAGGACAGCTATGGAGGACATACCGGGAAATACAAGGTCCCTGTATTGTCTAATACTGGTAGCCTGACAATAAGGAAGGATGCTGAAACCTATGCTTCAGTGGTAATAGAGAACATAGGATGAGTTTGAGCTTTTCCTGTCCTTTTCTTTTTTTGAAGATTCTACCAGATCCTGAGCGGGAGAGTTTAGCAAACAAAGAAAAGTAGTAAGAGATCCTCGAACTCGGTCATCTTAACTCATAGCTAAGACAAATTTTAGGAGTCTTTGAGCATTCACAAATCTTGAATCCTACGTTCTTTAAATAAATGTTCAAAAATTATTTGGGAATGTCTCCCCTGTTTGTGTTCTACAGACATCACAGGTCATCCAGATGGAAAGTACACATAGTGGAAAGGAAGTCTAGTAAGTGGTGAAACTAAGTCCTACTCCACAGGAGACAGCGATGGAGAAAAGTGGAAGAAAACAAAGGCATAGTTCTTGACCTCTGGGAACTCACAGGGCAACTCAACCCCTAAGTGACTATATAAAGACAACACAATTGATCTTACATAATATAGATAAGGATATAGAGATAGAGATAGAGATATATTTAGAAAACACTGGCTTCACATGAGGAGACCAAGGTAGTAATCACAACTCTGCTATTAATTGAGACAGAGCTTAGATAAGTCACACCTTTCCTAGGACTCAATTTCCCTCAGTTATAAATGAAAAAAAGGGATAAGATAACACCTAGGCCATTTAAAGTCCTCACAAATACTATCATTTTGATAAGTCATATCACCCAAGTTATTGCCTGAATTCATGTGCTATGACTTATGACTAAATTCCAATTAACTATAAAAGACAATAAATGAGTCTCTGTTTATAACTCAAAAAAAATTTTTAAAAAAACACCAAGAATCCTTTACGTTATATAAATATGCCAGCACATATTTCACACATCTAAATATCACAACTCTTATAATCCTCACAAAATAGACCAAATCCATGAACTCTTTACTCAGAAAACTAGGTGACCATGATAAAACACACATGTTGACATAAAATCTTATTACTGAAATATTTCTGAACCACATATTTGTGCTTCCTTCATAATTAATCTTTAGGACATTTACAGACAAAAACATTAGGAGGGTATAAATAAAGGAAAACATTTGTTTGGTATGATACAATTCATTGAGCTCATTTTGAAAGAGGTAAGCCTGGATCTAGGTCTTGAAGAAAGTTCTATAACAACATGACAAAGGAGAAGGACTGTGAGAGCAATGACAAAGAAGTAGGCATTAGGAAGAAACTGACTTTCATGAGATAGAGGGATGACCATGTTGATTATAGATGTGGAGTGGGTAAGCTGCAAAACAGAGATTAAAAACAAATGAAACAACCAAAAGATAGTTAATATAGTCATAGAAGGAAGTTATAAAATGCTGCTCAAAAATAATGACCATGGAAATGGAAAAAGTGACTCAAATCTAAAGTGCCCAGCAAGAAAGAATTCATAGAACATGAGAACTGATTTGATATGTGGAGCCAAATAAGATTTTTAAAAAGGAAGTAGTAAAAATTAACTACCAAGATGAATGTCCTAAAGAATTAATTGACTAGTTGAGTCATTGGGGTAGGAACACAGGAGGAGAAAGATTGTTGATTTCACTGAATTCAGGGCTTAAGTATCCCACTGGAAGTACAGCTAAAACATTTCACAAATAAATAAAGAAGACTGTTGGAAAGGTCAGAACTGAGCATCCATGAAAAGAGCAATTTAATCAGATATTCATCAATTACCTCTTTTAAATCAGGCACTGTTTTTGATGCAAAGAATAAATAGGGGAAAAAGGCCATAATCCCAGTGTTCTAGAAATTTTCTCTAAGGGAAGAGACAGAAATTACTTAGCTACGTAAAACTTCCTATAATCAGAACTACAAAATATATACGTGAGAGTACTCAGTATTATTCAAAAGGAGATCCCCACACTACATGAGATGACTATGTGAGTCTGGGGATGAAATTTGGAATACAGCCTGGAGCAAGGAATTACCATTTATAAGACAAGTCAGGAGGAAGAATAGTCTAGAGAGCATAGCTTAAGTGCAATTGCTAGTGGGATAAAATTAAAATTAATAGAAAGAAGACAAAGGAGTCTACTATCTGGATAGATAATCCTAACCTAAACAAGTAAAAGAAATAAAAGACATAAAGATTTTTAAAAAATAAGAAAAAGGTCATTATTCAGTTTGGGTGACTCTGTAGACTAAACCAAAAAACTCTCTACATAAAACTTTTAAATCAATGAGTCAATTTAACAAGGTTACTACTGCAATATATTAAAGGTCAAAAGTTAGCAATCAGAATTAAGATATGTCTTTATGCTTGTAGCAAAAATTAGAAAACAGAATTATATTAGACATTATTTAATATTGCAACAAAATGCCATCAAATACCTAGGGAAAATGTAATAAGAGATATGTAAGATATCTGTACTGAAAGCTAAGCAACAATAAGATAAATTAAAGAGTTAAAAGTTGGAAAAGCACACAATGTTCACAGATTGGAGAAGCCAATGCTTTAAACATGACAATTACTCCCAAAATGATTTGTATATTCAATGTAATCATAAACAAATTCCAGTGTGTTTTTGCAAAAATTGCTAAACTAGTTCTGTAGTTACATGAAAATACAAAGAACCTAAAATATCACAGTAATTTTCAAGGAGAAAAAAAAATTGTCCGACCAGTTTTCTAGACTTTTATCCCTCTAAAATAATTAGGACAATGTACGAAACTAAAGCAACAAGACGAATTAGAAAATCAAGAAGTAAACAATCAACTAATAAATAGTGAAGGGAACACTGCAACTAGTACACAAAGATTAATTCAAGATGCATCAAAGAACTAAATTTTAAACTTAAGAAGAAAAGCTCTAAAAGACGACACAGGTTATATTTGTCATCTTATGCGGATGTTCTCACAAATTAAATGTTGAAACATCCAAATTGTACATTTTGAAAAAATCCATTTATTGTTCATCTATGACATTTTTGAAGAGTTGTAAATTTTTTTAAAGTTGTAAATTTAAAATAGTGATAAAATTAACCTTTAGAGTAGTTCCTCCAAAAGGACAAAAGGGAGCATTTCGGAATGAGAGAAGCTGCCATAGCTGGATATAGGACATGCACACACACAAGCAAAATATTAAGCTGCATGTTCCACATGTGTGCATTTCATTGTATTTAAATTATAAATCTATAAAATATTTTAAGTAGTTAAGGGATTTAAAATAGTGAGTTTGGAGTAGAATCTAGAAACATGAGTGACTTCTAGAAGACAATCATATATAAAAAACAGAAGAAGAAATGACAAAGCAGAATACACAAGAAGACTGCAAACAAAAAATCAGGAGGAGTATGTCAGGTGAGTTTTCCTCCAGCGATCTAAATGAACTTATCATGAACAAATGAAAAAGCTGCCAATGCTCCCACGCTCCATTACCGGAACTGCTGCAGGACATATGTTTGTCTTGTCTCTTGCTTTCCATTGTCAGGTGTTCTTATCTTTAACCTCCTTCTCTTATCCTATCTTGTCTTACTGAGGCAGACACTAGGCTGTAACTGCTCCCTCTTGGCTTTATTCTTTGGCATAGGGTCTATCTCTCCTGAACATGATTCTGGTTTTTGTCTTACGTGTTTATGCAGGAAAACTTGGGTGAGAGGTTGCCTCTGACACATAGCCTGCGGTACCCACATAAGACATGACCCAGATGGATGCAAGTGACCACTATCTCATCACTGGGTGGGACTGCAGGGGTAAAGAGAGGAAGAGGGCGCAAGGACAGGTTGGAACACAGAGAATAAGAGCCAGAGGAGCATCCAGGAGTAAAAAAGCAAGAGCATTTGAATGTGTCAAATGCTAACATGGGCACTATGCTTTGGCGATCAGGGCACTAATCTACAAGGAAAAAGCATTGCAGGATAGATTACAAAAGATCATGGTGACAGAGGATGGTGAGTAGGTGGAATTGTGCAACAAAATCATGTAAGAAAGTTGTGAATTTTGACAATATTTATAGAGAAAGCAAGAATTAAAAGCAGGATTTTTATTTTAACATGTAAATGTCAGAAATAGGAAAAGAGAATGTTTGGGAAGTGACAGTCAGTATAATTTTTCCTCTAAATCCACAGGGCAGAGTGAGCAAAAGACCTTATGCCTCACCGCAAACCCACTCAACTTAACTTCTAGCATAAAATGGAGAGAAATAATTTTTGTGTTTTCCAATCTTGTTTTTATTAACAAGTCTATGGGTGTGTGTGTGTGTGTGTGTGTGTTGGGGTGCTCAGATAGGTCTGGTTGCCATGGAATTTGAAAGAGAGGAAGGAGGTGCTATGTGGGCTGGAGATAGCCACTTTAAAACTTAAAAAGAGCAAGTCAGTGTTCTGAAAATCAGGAGTATAAGCCAAATAACAGGGGTGTTGTGGTTCAACAGAATCAATCTATCAGTTGAGACAGAATAAACCAGTAGCTGGTTTATTCTAGCACGTAGTCCTGGAATTGCAGATGACAGCTGAGAGGAGAATCCCCAAAGTCAGCAGCATTGCAGCGTCCAGATAACCAGCGCTTGGACTCCCTGGGGACAACGTTGAGTGGGCTGTGCTGACCCGCAGGTGTGATGGAAGCGACGACTGCCAAAGGGAGAGTTAAGATCGTGGAAAGTTGGTGCATTATTTCATATATTTTATTTTTGGTTAACTTCCAATCTAAATGATCAGCTTGGCAAAGATGAATAAAATGATTTAATGTGATTAAAAGTTTTAAAACTTCTAAGGTTAAAGAGTCATCACAATTTTAACTGAAGCAGATGTGAAGGGGCCTTTCCAAAGGTAAAAGATCCATGTACAAACATCACTCTGCTACCCAGTCCAGCCAAGTTTAGACCCCAGTCCAAGAACTTTGATTAAATGTACTTAAAATAAATATACGCATATATGAACAAATGTATGTATGGGTATCAAGTATACTGATGAGATGAACAAAACACGCATCTTAAAAGGGAGACAGAAATAGGCTTCAGAGGAGAGAAGAAGGCAAAGCCTATACAGTCTAGCTAAGACAGCTAGTCTTCTATAGTCTTCCCTCATCGATGATCTTGAATGCCCCAGTACTCACTCCCTTATGTAATCTCGCCCTTCAAATCTGGGCCAGCTCTGTGACTCACGTGTGACTCTGAGAAGATGGCAGAAGCATGCTCCTCATGCTAAATCATAAGTCTTACAGCTTTGAGTTTCTTGAAACCCTCAACTTTGAGATGCTTCCTCTCAGAAACCAGTTCTCAGGCCAAGAGCTCAGCCCATGGGGAAGTGCCCGGTGCATACCTCCCACTGATATCCCAGACCACCAACAGCATCAACGACCTGCTACTTGAAAGAGAAACTCAAATTCCAGCTTCACTTGGAGACAACAACGTCTAACAAAAGGGGGAGCAGAATGGCCCAGTAAACCACATATTTGCAAAAGTTAATAAACAGATTGTTATTTACGCTACTACATGGTTTTGAATGGCTTATTTTGTAAGAAGAACCAAAATAGTTTATCAGTTTCTTACGATAACATGCCTATTAGATAACACTGCATAACAAAGTCATCCTGCAACTTAGTCACTTGAAAGAGGGAATCATCAAACTTTTCTTTAAGGGCCAGATAGTCAATATCTTAGGTGGTGGGCCTTACTTCTCTGTTCAACTCCTCAGCGCTGCCACTGTAGAGTGGAAGAAGTCAGACAATAGAAAGTAGACATGGCAGCATTATAATAAAACTTTATAAAAACCAGCAGCTGGTCCACAAACATTGCTTGTCAACCCTGCTTTAAAAAAAATAGGCATGCATTTTGCTCACAGTTCTATTGGTTAGAGGGAGTCTGTGCTGATCTGAGCCAGAGTTAGCTGATCTCAGCTTGGCTCACTTACGCACCTGTCATCAGCTGGCAGGTTAGTAGGGGAACGGCCAGGCTGCGATGGCCTCACTCACAGCTGGTGTTTTGCTGACAGCCAGCTGGAGTGACAGGGGTGACTGGGCCACATGTCTCTTATCATCCATCAGACTAGCCTAGGCTTGATCCACGTGGTGGCAGAGCTCCAAGAAAATAAACAAAAGCACACACACCTTTTGAGGTCCAGATTCAAAATTGGCACATTTTATTTCTGTTCTATTTTATTGGACAAAGCCCGTCAACGTTCAAGGGATGGGAGCCTAGACTCTGAACCCTTTGATGGAAGAGCAGCAAAGTTACAATGCAAATGAGAGGAGTGGAGTACTGCGTCACTTTCACAAGTCATGAGACTATGAGTATTTGACTCTAAGACCTGAGATTTTAAGCAGGACATGTTCCATGTCCTTTGTCTTATAAAGGAGGGAGATGAAACATGGAGAAAGAGACTGACTCACCTAAGTCACTGTAGCTAAGCCCTGGAGTTAAAAGAACAACGTACTAACTATATGTATAACTAGGAAGACATGATTTTTCTGACCCCTTCGAATGTCCACGTACAGGGATTCCTCATCCAGTTGGGAAAAGTTTCTCTTCCACAACAATCCCACTTGGGTACTTCACCTCAAAGTTTCTAATTCTAGTGAAAGCGCATGGATGGGAGAGTTGCCTTCACAGGACATGTGAAGGGGGAGGGGAGGAATATGTATTACCCACTCTTCCCCTTATCTAGAGAAAGTCCCTTCTTATACTGTTAGAATCTAAATTCCTAATTTCGCATATCTTTAGCCTAAGCTGTCTCCAAACATCTGCATCACTTGGTCATATGCCATGAGCACGGAGTGGCCTGGTGATAATAGGTCCAGCGAGAATGACTCCTACCCAAAGACTTGCGCCAAAGACTTGCTGTAAACACACTTAGAATGAGGTGGCTACAGGCTACAAATGACTCACCAGCTGCCACAGTTATAGGCAACATCCCTACTAGTCAGCTCATAATCCATAGGGACTTATGAGAATGTTCAAGCTAAAACCTTCCCTGCTATTCTCGATTGCTACACTGCTGGAAAAACAGTAAAATTATCTTTCCCACCCTGATTTAATGGCTTCTGGTAAGGATACAGCCCAATATTAAGTTCAATCTCCTATTCACAGTTTAATAGCTTATAAAAATAAAATTTTCTACCTTGCTTTCCCCTATGGCCAGGACTGACTTAAGTCAGAGTGTATTCAGGAAGAAGCTGGGTCTCCCTCCAGGAACTTACATTACAGTTTGTCCTGGGGTCTGGACTATGCCCAACTTGGCTGCATTTCATTAAGCTAATAAATTGTTCTGATATTTTGTTTATGTCTTCATAGCTCAAAAAACTCTAAAATTCCTTTGTGACTTATTTGCAAAGCGGCAAGCTAGTATTTTTGTTTCTACATGAATCACCTTTTATGTAATTCGAACCTTTTAAAAGCGAATTCTAAATCCAATATTAGGAAATAATCTTCTGAATATAATCTGAAGCTAATTCTCATGTCATGACAATACACTGAGCTAGGAGGCCCCAACATACATGCTTTTCTTAACTTGGACTCCACGGATTCATCACCATTTATACTCATTTTCCTCTAGCCATACATAAAATTGCCAGAATTACAGCTTCTAACTTCTTCATATCTCAGAGGCTGGTTTCTTCTTTTCATTCTGTTTTCCCCCACTTGCATGAACTTCTTATCTAGGTCACTGTGCCCTTGCTCATACTAGTCCTTGTAAGACAATGTCTATCTCTACCTACTGCAATTTCCCTCACAAGATTTACATCATTTATAGTAATCTCAAAACTTAATTAACATTTGATTTTTCCCTAACCAAGTTTGATCACTCCAATTCTAAACCTGTATACTTGAAGCCTCTATTATGAATGAAAATTATTTTCTGGCTCTGTGGCCTTCCTTCCTTCCATCCCTTCTACCATCTGTCCTATCCTCCCCCCTTCCATCCTTCCTTCTTCCTTCCTATCGTCCCCCCCCCTTTTTTTCTTTATATGATGCTCCCTTTCCCTATAGATAGTTAATTTCCCTCTAATTTTCAGGGTTCCAACTGCATGCCTGACACAGACATTTCACTTTCTAAGGCAACCATTTCAGAGGGTCTTGTGGTAATGCCTAACCCTTTTTGTTGATATAGCAACAGTTGTACCAAATCTGGAAATAAGAGCCTCTAGAGGAAGTAGAAGCCACATTTCCACAATCATGTAGGAAATGCAAAGGCAAAATTGTTAACAGCCTCCCCAAGGTTTTAGTTCTGATGACCTCCATGATTTCATCATGGTTTAAGAGTGGTAAAGTATCTCAATTCAAGTTTTAGAGCATAAAGTAAAAATAAGTGTATCCTAGTCATTTTTTCCAAAGTCTGGTTTGTTATTAAGGTTTATAAGTTTTTTTGTAGCCTGACTACATCAACATTCGTTTCTAAGTTAGACGGTATTACCATATATCCTGTTATAGTGGTTTTAGAGCAACTCCTCAACAGAAATATCAAATTATATACACACATACTTATGCATGCATACACACACACCCCTCTATTTTTCAGTGTAAGATTTGTTCCCTTATATGTATCTCACTAACTTTAACATAGATGCTTTTTTTTTTTTTTCAGCCAAATTACTATACATTGCTTTGCGACCCTGAAACCTCTATGTGTGCAAAGACGTGAGGAGGGAGAAATTCAGTGGTTCCATCGTATTCTCAAAACAGATTAATTGCAATTAAGACAACTAACCCCTAGATCCAGAGCAACAATAGCTGAACAAAATTTGTGCACATACCTCTGGGTACATAAATGTATGTTTGATGCTTGTTAAAAAAAAACAAACAATTATTTTAGAACAGTGATAAATCCGGCTTACAGGTCTGCTCACCATATGATTAGTTTCACTCTGTTCCCAGTAGCTTCAATCTATTGAGTTCCAGTCATCAAGACATATTCCTTCTACATTTATCTCAAACCTACCAAACTGGGTCTCCTAATTGTACTTGCTCTTCCCAGGAAATGCACCACCACCTATATAATTGGCAAGCAAGAACCATATTTATTACCTCTTTTCTCACAACCTTAATTTCCAATTCACACTAAGTCCTATGAATTTTAACCTTTAAGTATATTTAAAGTCTGTCCACATTTCTTTTTTCATTGCTATTCTCCTATTTCAAACTGAAATAATCTCACACAAACCTCCTGAAAAATCTACTGACCAGTTTCCTTGCATTAATTCTGGGGGTTCTCTTATCTACTCTCCATTCAGGTATCTATCCAGTCTGCCTACCTTTAAGTAGAAGGTTTTTTAAAATTGAATTATTGAATTTTAGTAATTATTTATATGTTTTGGATATGTGTTCTTTTCAAAATATAGAGCCAGTTCCTGGCAAACAGTACAAATACAATGTTCCTTGTTGAATAGATGAATAACCTTTGAAGTATAAATTTCTGCCAGTTCATAACTAAAGAAACAGATTCTCACAGAGGTTAAGTTATTTATACAAAGTCATCCAACTAATAAATTGCAGAACAAGGATTGGAAACCAGGTCTATCTGACATCAAAGACTGAGCCCTCTTCTATGGTGCTGTTATTGATTCTCAACTCATTGTCTCATAAATATATCCTTAAATTTGTTGAATTGTCTTGCAACTGAGTATCTCTGTTAACTGCTGATGGGGGAAAGCAGGAAGTGTCAAGAGAGTATAAAAAGAGACACAGGTGCTGTCAGTAATAGAAAAGTGATGTTAAGCTTATGTTCTGTCATAATTAGGTTAGTAAGTCATCCATCTGTCTATCCATTACCTAAAAAGATGACTTCTCTATTTATAGATTCTACAGTTGGAGGCATATTGCCTTTTTTCTTATAAACAAAACTAATAATATTTTTTTTTAAAGATTTATTTATTTATGCATACAAGAGCTGGGGTACAGGCCAGAGGTGTGGAGGGTGAGAGGATTCACCACAGAGAGCAGGAAGCAGAGCAGGCAGATCAACAGAAGTACACTGCTGAGGGGAGCAGCGGGCACAGCAGGAGAGGTCTGCCACACCATGTGGGTCCCCTCCCTGGCCGGCAGCAGGAATCGAACTCGTGCGGTGGCTGCTGTTTGCTTCATAGTGCGTTGCTTAACCCACTGTGCCACCAGGGAGGCCCAACAAAACTAATAATATTAACTGTGCAGAGGGAAGCTATTTTTTATGGTTCAGTTTGGAACAAAATACCTTCAAAAATGCATAAAGTTGATGTGTTCAGTAAGTTGAGCTTGACAAATGAATGCCGCTGTAAAATCTACACCGCTGTCAAGATTAAGACTATTTCCGTCATTAGAAAGTCCCTTCATGACCTTCCCTAGTCATACTCACCACACCCCATCTTTTCTGGAACTTTATATGAAGGGAGTCATATATATGTTCTTTTCTGTTTAGTGTGTGTATATATACATGAAGACATACTTGCATCTGTCTTCTTTCTTGCAGCTTAATACTTTTGAGACACAGCATATTGCTACAATCTAGCAGTCACTTACTACTTTTTAATAAATGCAACTATTCCATTACACATGAATATACTATAATATTTTTATGCATTCACCTTATGGTTAGACATTGTATTATTTCTAACTTGGGAACATTAGTAATAAAGCTATTATTAATCACTTTGAACAAATATTTTTAGGGACATATGCTTTTCATTTCTTTGGGCCTAATATCTAGAAGTTAAATGGTGGGTCATGGCATACCTGTATTTTAACTTTGCATGAAATTTTGTCAATTTCTTCCAAAGTGGTTGCATCATTTTTCATGCCTATCAGCAATGTATAAGAATTTTAGTTCATCCATATTCTAGTCCATATTCCAGTATTTGATATTGTCAGTACTTTCAATTTGTATAGTGCAATAATATCTCATTGAATTTTAGTTTGCATTTCTTTGATGATTAGGGTTGTTGAATACTTGTCCATGTACTTATTGACTATTTGTGCATATTCCTTTGTGAAATGTCTCAATATGTTTTTGCCAGCATAGGTTTTATTATTATTATTATTACGAGTTATAGTACTTCTTTATGTGTTTTGGATAAGAGGCTTAGTCAGGTGCATATTATATGAATATTTTTTGACTCACCTAATCTTGTTTTGTATTATAGACTTCTGATGAACAAATTTTAGGCCTAATTTTCAGCTTTTCCTTTATGAATGATTACCCTGTTTTTGGTCTGAGAAATCTTTGTACATCATAAAGCTCAAACAATTCTTCCTTGGTGAAGATGTATAGATAGATGGAGCAAAGGATTTTGGAGGCAGTGAAAAATCTCTGTTTGCTATACCATTTGAAATACATATGTCATTACACATTTCTCTGAACCCATAAAATATTGCACACCATATTTGGTATGATATGCTGCTTTAGTTCTGTACCACGAAAGTTGATATTCTGTGTTTTACTGATTGTTCAGGTTTTTCTTCATATATCTTCATATTTCCTGTGATTTCTTCTTTGACCCAGAAGTTATTTAGAAGTATACTGTTTAATTTCCAAGTGCTCAGGACTTTTCTTGATACCTGTCTTATTCATGTCTAATCTAATTCTGTGTTTGACCATAGGTTTGAGTCCATTGAAATGTACTGAGACTTGTTTTATGGTCTAGTACACAGTCTGTTCTGTTGAATTTTGTGCGTACATGTGTACTAAAAAGGAATGTAATTCCATAGTCTTTGAGTTTAGTGTTATACAAACATCAATAATGTTAAGTTATTGATAATGTTCAAAATTTATTTACTTTTATCTGCTAGTATTAACAATTATTGAGATAGGATATTAAAATTTTCAAGTATATATGTACATTTCTTCTAATAGTTCTATAATTTTCTGTCACGTGGCTTCATGTTCTATTATTAGGAACATGAACATTTATAAGTACTACATCTATCTGCATTAAATTTAAGTTGAACCTTTAATCATTTTAAAATTAAAAGTGATTAAATTGATCTTAAATCATTTTGACTTGGCTATCATGTCATGAAAGTCCTATTCTTTTTTTTTTTCAAGCTTTGTTCTCTCTAGTTCTCATAATATATAATGTATATTAATCTACTTTCAAATTAAATATCATTTTAATTCATTTAAACTGTGCTATCAAGATGCTCATGGTAATATGTTCAAAATGCTGGATGAAAAAAATCGTCAACCAAGAATTATATAGCTGCAAATTCTGTCCTTCAGAAAGGAAGATAAGATAAAGACCTGCCTGACCAAACAAAAGCTGAGGGAGTTCATCACCACTAAGCCTGCCTTATGAGAAATGTTAAAGGAGGTTAGGTATGTGAGTGGAAATGAAAGGGCGTTAGTTAACATTTTAAAACAAAAGAGGGAGGGATGTTTTCTTACACAAGGGACTTTGGTGATGGTGTGTGAGTGAACTGGTGATGGGACTTTTGCAGGGACTACACCTGGAAGGAGAAAGCATACATTGTACAAAATGGAAGAGCCATGTAAAATATATATTAAATTAAATTATATAAAAAAGGGTAGCATAAAGTTCACTGGTAATGGAAAATAGTAAATAAGTTAATGGTAATGGGTATTTCACATACAACTCTGAGATAGAAATTTTTTTAAAAAAGTAAAAAATAACCTAATTACAGTAGTTGTGACTGGATACACAATGTAAAAAATATGTTCATGGTAACATCAGTAAACTAAAATGTAAGTGGGAGAGGAATAAAAGTATATAGTATCAGAATACTATCAAAGTTAAGTTGTTACACTTTTTAACAAAGTTTCATATATATATTTTATGAGTGTCTCATTACAACCATAAGTGAAAAATATGTAAGAACTACATAAAATAAATGAAGCAGTCAGAACACACCAATAGTAAAAGATGTCAAATGACAAAGAACAATAGCAAGGTAACAAGCAAGGAATACTAGCTCTACAAATGAACCAGAAAACAATGTTTAAGTGGCAATAGGAAGTTCATAACTATCAATAGTTAATAGTAATTACATAAATGTAAATGACTTCAATTACTCTCCAATCAAAACACATAGAAATAAAAAAGGTTCCAATTATATGTTGCCTACAAGAGGTAGTCTTATAAGCCACTAGCCTTAAATATACACATAGACTGAGAGTAAAGAAATGGAAAATAGATATTTCAGGCTAATGATAACCAAAAAAAAATAAAACCACCACCATAGATAGGTATACGTATATCAGATAAGAGACTCTAAACTAAAAATAGTTTTAAAATAATTATGTAATGGTAGAGAGATCAATATATTTTGAAGATATAACAATTATAAATATTTCTGCACCCAAAAATAGAATACCAAAATACATAAAGCAAAAACTAATAGAGCTATAGAGAAAAAATAATAATACAATAATATACAATCCCAATAATATACCCAACATACCAATAAAACCCAACAATAATTGGGATTTTAATATCTCTATCTTAACAATGGATAGATCATACAGACAGAGAATCAGTAAGGGAACATCAGATCTGAACAAAACTACAGATGATATGAACCTAACAGACATGTACAGAATAATTTATTTGACCACTGCAGATATATATTTTCCCAAACACAAAAAGGTAGATTTTCTAGAATATACTATATGTTAGGTCACGAAAAGTTCTTAGCAAATTCAAGAAGATTGAAAGCAAAATATCTTCTCTCACTACAGTGGTATGAAACCCACAATCAAAAATGGAGAAAAACTCAAAAATACATGAAATTAAATAATATTCTTCTAAGTAACCAATGGATCAAGGAAGGAAAATAAAAGTATTTAATTTGAGACAAATAAAAATGAAAATAAAACATACACGATTCAGTAAAAGCAGTACTAATAGGAAAGTTCAAAACAATAAACACTTAGGAAACAAGAAAGACCTCAAATTAACAACCTAACTCTACACTGCAAGGAAGTAGAAAAAAGAAAAACAAACTGAACCTGGTACCAGCTAAAGAAAGGAAATAACAGAGAGATTAGAAGTATGAAAATATAGAAAATAATAGCAAAAATTCACAAGACTAAGAGTTAGTTCTTTGAAAAGACAAACAAAACTGACACATTTATTTATACTAACAAAGAAAGAAACAGAAATAAGACACAAATCAACAAAATTATAAGTGAAAGAGGAGATCTTACAACTGATGCCACAGACATATGTAGGATCATAATAAGCTACTGTGAACAACTAAATGCTAACATATTGGACAACTTAGAATAAATGAAAAAAATAAATCAGAAACACACAATCTACCAGAACTGAAATAGGGGAAAAACTAGAAAATCTGAATAGACAAGTTACTAGTATAGAGATTGAATCAATAATCAAAAATCTCCCAGTGAATAAAAGTCCAGGATAGTATGACTTCCTTGATGAATTATACCAAATATTTAAAGAATTACCACTAATATTTCTCAAGGTCTTTAAAGAATTAAAGCCAATAGTTCAAAAAAATCTAAGCGGAGGGGACATTCCCAAACTATTTTATAAGGACAGCATTGTCCTCATGCAAAGGATGCTACAAGAAAGGAAGACTAAAGACCAATATTCCCACTGACTATAGATTAAAAATTCTCCATAAAATACTAGTAATCTGAATTCAACAACATATTACAAGGAGCACTTACCAGGAACAAGTGGAACCCATCTCTGGAATGCAAGGATTAGTCACATATACAAATCAATAAATGTGATTGAGAATTTCATCACAATGAATGAAAAGCATCATAAGATCATAAAAGCAGAAAAGGCAGCTTACAAAATTCAACGTCCATTAAGTGATTTACATTTACTTTTAATTAGGTATAGAAGGAACATACCTCAACATGGTAAAGGCCATATGTGGCAAGTCCACAGCTAACTTCATACACAGTGAAAGCTTTTCCTCTAAGATCAGGAAAAAGATGAGAGTGGCCACTCTCACTGTTCCTACTCAACATACTAGGAAGTGCTTACCGGAGCACTCAGAAAGAAATAAAAAGGCACCAGAAATAAAAAGGACGAAATAAAATTAGGTCTATTTGCAGATGATATGATTTTATAATGTAGAAAACCCCAAACACTCTACCAAAATGCTATTAAAGCTAATCAACTAATTTAGTAAAGTTGCAGCAGACAAAGTTAACATAAATTACTGAGTTTTAAGTAGTAATACAGACATAAATATCAAACATAACATTTTATAGGGGAATGAAAAGGAAAAAAAGGAGGTGAAAGAAGAAGCCGCAGCAGGGCTTCTTCATCTCTAGTTTGTAACTGAGAGCTACTATCATAAGGCCTTTACATGGATGCACTTATTTAGTCCTCACTACAACCCTACAAATTAGGTTTTTCAAACAGCTTTGCTGACCATTAGAGAAAACGCTGCTTTTCTTCCTTTAGTGGAAAGTTATCACTGGAAAGCTGCCAGGACTCTATTTCCCTGCCCCTTTGTAATAGGAGTAGGATGTGTAACTAGTCCTCCCAATGAGGTGAAGGTGGAAGCGATGCATGATTTATACGCCATGTATCAGCCCTTCCTCACAGTGTCTTTTGGAAGCAACATTCAAAGATGGTGAATTCACTATATGGAACCAAAATGGGCTTGTGAATCTCTCTTAGCAGCAATCTGCCCAACCAGTAACACTCACATTTAACACGTAAGAAACTTGGTGTTAAACCATTGAGAATTTGGTGAATTTCATATTCTCATCAAAAATGTTATAATACGGTAACAGATCAAATATGTGATCTCATTTAACAAACAAGGAAACACAGGGACAGAGAGAAGGTTATCACCATTAGTAGAATAAAAATAATTTCTATTTCATTTAATTACTGTTATAGTTATGATTTTTCACAAGATTATGCTTGTCAGAGAAAATAATAAACTCTACCCAGTGACCTCACTTTTGAAAAGATAGAGAAGTTAATCAAGTATGTTGTCCTATATAGATATGCTGACAAATACGTTTCATTGAATGATGACAACAAAAACAAATAAGAATAATAGATCAGCAATGGTGGATACAATTTTAGAATTGATATTGAAATCTTTTTTCATTACTTACGAGTTCGGCTGTACAGGCTGGAAGGACTCAGGTTGAGATAAAGGCTGACCTGAAGGTAGAAGAGGAACTTGTCAAAAGTCTGACCAAACAAGTCCAGACAAACAAAATTAGGGCACTAACTTTGAGACCATTGATAAAACTTTTCCCCACAGCTAAAAACTGTAATTGGACCCTGCATAGACTAAATATGCCCTATTCTAAATGTCTTCTGATACTGTTTCTTTATATGGTAGATATTAAAAATACAGAATTTAGAAAAAAAATATTTTAGTGAAAAATTAAGCAGTCCAGAATAAATTCCAGAACAAACTTAGTTTCCAATAGTTAAATAGGTTAATACTTAAAAGAAAGAACTCCACTTAAAAAAATCTAATCCAAAGCATTCTCTGGTATTATGTGCACTGTGCTTTCATTTGACTATCCGTTGGAAACATTTTCATGCACTTTATTTCTTTGTCACTCTTACTATATAATTCTAAAATAGATTTTTTTATACATCTAAAAGTTTCACTAGCTCAGTGCCTCTACCTTCACAATATCCATCTTACTAACAGCATTCCTATCTTAAAATAGATCCATGTAGATGTGTTCTCATTGAGTGATTGTGCTTCTACAATTTATTGGGAACTTGGACATTTATGAACCTGTCCTTATCCTACTTTTCCATACACAGTAACCATTATCTTTCAAGCTAATGGTTGAACAGAAATACATGTGAAGTTTCATGTTTCTCTGGTCTTTACTAATCTTTAAAGTCTTTTTAAAGTCTGTTTAACAAGATTATAAGTTTCCATTTCCCAGCAAGATCGCTCTAAGATCAATTTAATTTTGGTTTCAATTTTTTTTAGGTATTCAAATAATCACATCATTTTTGGGAAAACATAAAAACTGCTAAAGAATATAAAACAGAAAAACAACATAGGTAAGTGTATTAGTAAAATCCCCAACTGTCATTTGTAAAAGCTCCATAAGAAAAAAACCACTGATGCCTGGAGACATTAAGGAACTATAGAATCTGGACTGGTAGAGAGGTAAATATTTCAGCGGAGAAGAAAATTATACACAGTGGAATACTACTCAGCTATAAAACAAGATGAAGTCTTGCCATTTGTGACAACACGGATGGAACTAGAGGGGATTATGCTAAGCAAAATAAGTGGGGAGAAAGACAAATACCAGATGGTTTCAATTACATGTGGAATACAGAGAAATGAAACAATGCAACAGACAAAACTAAACAAAAACAAACTCTAGAAATCTGACAGCATAATGGAGGGTACCAGAGGGGTTGAGGAGAGGAGGGAGCAAAGAGGCAGAGGGCGCAGTGGACTATGGCAGAGGTTGAAGGTGCTTTGGTGGTGGGTGCAGTGTGGTAACCTACCTCTGAACTGTGGCTCCTACTCCCCTAAATCATAAACAGCAATGTAGTCAATGCTAGTCAATAATATACACAGATACACCTCTAACAAAAAAGAATTCTATTTCACAAAATAAATAACATCATTATTAAGCCATTAGGGTCCTTAGGTGTCAAGATCTGTTGTCAAAATCCAGGAATTAGATGATACCTTGCAAACTATGTCCAAAGCAACATGAGTGGGCACCTTTTCTAATGGTTATTCAGGTTTCTTGGTGCTAGAAGAGGCCTCAATCAAAGGAGAGATGATCCTCTTGTTAAGCAACTGGGAGTGGAGGAGACAGTGAAAACATGCTAATTGTGACGCGTGCTATAAAGCAGGGTGCTGAGAGACTGACAGGAACAAATGGAGGTTTCTTATTCAAGGTCCCTGTCGCCCTCCTGGTGAGTTGATATTTAGGCTAAGACCCCATGGAGAAAATGGAGCACAGAAATGTGGAAATGGGGAGTGGAGGTTGGATAGTCCAAGCAGAAAAAACAGCTTTCACAAAGGTCCTCAAAATGCAAAAAACTTGATTTAAAAAAAAAAATTCCTAAAATAAAGCTACAGTGAGTCAGTTTTTATGTGGCACTAAAAATGTGTTTTTGAGTATCAATATAAGGTATTTATTTATACTCTTCCATTTTAACAACAACTCTTCTGACTTCCTATTTCTGTTGATTCCTTGCTAATAGGTTACCCCTTACTTGGAAGCATTTGGGAGCCAAATGCTTTGTAAGCAAAGGGATATGTTCACAAAGGAGGTAAAGGCCGTCATTCCCTCCTGGAACAATTCCAAGTCAAGTATACCAGTGCCCTCCAGTTTGACAGCTTAACCTGGGGTGGGGGTGGGGTCTCAAGTCTGCACCTAAAGCTCCAACATTAGGGGTCCAATTGAATGAAAGATCAAGACACCTGAAGACAACTTCCTGCTAACAGCAGAGAGTTCCGAAGACAAAGGGACAGGATGACACTCTTGAAATACAGCAAGCTGGGGCCTGGTAGCATTGTCCTCCAGTTGGCGTTCATCAAAGACTGTGTGGAGACAGGCCTGGAAGGGGACATGGTTAAAATGAAAGATCTGGACACAAAAGCTGTTTAAGATATGAAGGAGAGCTCCAGGAAAGTTGATGGCCCCTAGCTCCTTCTTTGCACTGAAGGTCATGGAAGCACAAACCGTGTGGGGCTACACCATCATAGACATTTGGAATCAAGGCGACTACAGGTGGATAGTAAGGACAGAAGGTCAATAAGCACCTACAAAGTGTGAGGCACTTTCCAGAATCTGGGTGCAAAGTAGACACAACCCTGTCCCTACATTACAAAGCAGAAGTGAGCCTTTGATCAGTAATTAAGCCAGTGCATAAGAGAAACTGTGATAAGCGTGTCAGACAGTCCTATTAGATGTGTGGCCTTGGGCATGTTACTTAATTTCTGTGAATGGCAATTTCCTTATTCATTCTGCTGCCGTGATTGAATAAGATAATGTATTTAAACCACCTGGCATGTACTTAGTTTCTAATAGGCTCAGTCAACGGTACCTGTTAATAATATTTGGAAAGAGTATGAGGAATCGGTAATCATTTGGGTTGTAACTGATGCAGAGAAATGTTCTTTTGTTCACTGTTACTATAATCCAATTTTCTCTCCTAGTTGTTTTTGCCTAGGGAAACATAGATTGCAAAGATACTAAGGATTCAATAACTGTCTCACATTTCCCTTACACGTCTCCATTGTTCCCCTACCATGGTGCACTGGGAAATGGGTGCAAAACCAGACGACTGTAAGAAAATGTCAAGGTAACTAACAAAAATCTGATAATGACTCTAAGTTGTTTTTAGTCTCATCAAAAGGTGCCTCCATAAATCACATACTCCCTCCTTGAAGTGTTAGGAGTTGCAAAACTAAGCCTGTGGGCACAAGGTATTTAAAAACAGACTTAAGCTGAATACCGAAAAGTTTTTAAACAGATATACTATGGGGATTTTACCATACAGATTACATGGGAATTGGGAAATTGTCAATACTTTTCAGTCTTCCTTATGGGAACTCCTCCATCATACTAGTCCTACCATTTTTCATTGAGCAGATACCTTTATAAATGTACATCATTATTTTAATAGATATAATTGTACTAATCTAGCATTCAGTTTGCCCTCAAAATACAAATCACAAAACATAGAATGTGAATATATTAATCACAACACATTGAACATGAGAACAACCTCGAGTTTCTAGAAACAAACCAAAGACTGAAGGCACAAAATGATTTCATATATGAATCAAGCTAGCTAACTAAATAGTTCCAAAGAGGAGGACAGCTTTCCCCAAATGCTCAGTACAGCGCCTGGCACACAACACATTATTTCTGATACTCAGATCACAGATCCAAATGTCTACACTGATTTTACACATGTGGATAGCTTTACTGAAGGGTCCGTCCATTGATATACCTCTGGATTTCCCACATAATAAAAACATTCTCTTTAAAATGAATTTTTTTGATGAAAATGTTTTTAAAATGTAGAAGCATATCTTGATTTTCTTAAACATAGCTTGAACATTACTTACATTTTCTTCATGAAATGTCATGAATGTCATGACCACTGATGTTTCTCATGTGCTCTATCCAACAGTTCTGAGACTCTTCTTAATGCAAAATGTTTATTTCCCACTGTACTCATATATTTTACAGTGTATGTTTACAAAACAGGCCATTTTGATTTTCATATTCTTCACTCATAAGACTACTCACATAAAGACATAGAGAGAAAAAAAAAATGAGTCCATGAAATATTTGACTGGGATAAGGTTCCATGGCCCCACATCACGTCTATGATATTGGGGGGAATGCCTACCCTGCTTTTGGGCATAAGTCTAAGGAACAGCATCTTTATTGTTCCCACTTCTATTTGGTCATGATCTAGCAAATTTGGTCATTCATTAGCTAATTTTCAGTGTTAAATCTTTCGGGGACATTCATTAGAAAGACAGTTTCGACAGTTCATATGAAGTCCTTGAAGTTAGGTGCCATGTCTGAGCCCTTGGGTAAATAAAACAGCAACCAGCAAGTACCAGACTTAAGATCCCACAGAATTGTTTTACCGATGCCTCAGTCCCTCACTTTGTCCAGGCAATTTTTTCTCTTTTCGTTTTTGGTGACCAAAAAGAAGGAATACAGAAAGAGAATGAAACAACAACCCAAAGCAAATTACAAGTTCTGTTCTTGTAAAAATTAACCTTAAGCACACAACCAATGACTTGGTTTTGTATTTATATCTTTAACAAGTGACCTGGCAAAAAAATTATGCAGGTTTTCTTCTACTTCAGAAGTCTTCAATTACCCAGAGCATCTACACAAAACACAAGGAGTAGTCCGTTTTCAACGATGTCGAGTGGCACCAGAGCATTTTATAAAAATTGTATACTTTACGGCACAATTGCAGAAAATAATTACCAGGTCAAGCAGGCCGTTTGTCCTCAGTTGCCATCTATCCCAAGTCCCTCTGAAAGACCTAAAATCCTTAATTTTTCTTCTAAAAAGTCCCCTTGGATGCAACTCTCCTTAAAGCACACTCTGAAGGGTCAATGCTTAAACCCCGTCCAGCCACAAAGTGAACAAAGCACATTATGACTCTCAAGCTTACATTTCTCTCTTAGATATTATCTCATATCCTTACATAAAGTCTGATTTATACAAATTGGCTCACTTTCGGAGGATTTGCTTTTATTTCAAATACAGCTTTTCAGTCAAACTTCACTTTCAATGGAAATGCATTTTTGATAGCCAGGGCTGAACATAAAATTTCATTATTTAAGTGGCAAAGAGTTGGTAAGTCAAGTCTGTGAGGCCTATGGCAGTAACTTACTCTGTTTGTGGTTTCTACTTTGTTAGACTCAGTGGAGCCATGAATCTATCTTGTCCTTAAAAAACTGAAAGAGGGGGCTTTTAAAATGAATGTAATGCTAAATTTATGTGCCCCAGGAGGAGCATATCAAGGCCTCCGGACTGATTAGACCCAGATGTCGGTAACAATGTTAGTGTTATGGACCAACTGCAGGTGTGGGAATAGATCCCCTTCCTTGGGACCCTCAGCAATCAGACCAGTGGTTTCTTCTGGCTTTCAGTTTGGAGTTTTCAATTAGCACTACAATGGTATTGTTGTTCTCCAGTATTAGATCATATGTCATGTAAATGAAGTTGAATATACAGTTAAACTTGACAAGGTGATTTAGGCCAAGGATACATGTGTTCAGTATTATAACTTGATTGAGGTTAAATAATAATAATAAAAAAGCCCTGACATGCTATAAAGTTTTTATTATTTGGCTTATCAGTAGATTTTCACATTATACTTTCATAAAACAGAATGTCATTTATAGCAGGGCGAGACGCTTATGAAAAGGGAGACACAAACCTACTTATAAATGACTGAAATGATTAATTCCAGATTGGATGCTTTTATATAGTCAATATGGCAACTGGAAGTTCTCTGTGTGCTTTTATTTTCTTTTTATTGGCTTGTTTGCATTTTCCAAAATTCTGTCCTAGTTCTTTATCTTCTCCTTTAATGTGAGCTATCAGTGCCCACATAATGACCCCCACTGGTGAGAGCAGCAGTAGTGTTTGAGCTAAGATTGTTCTGAAATATTATCTGACTTAAAGCAATGAATCCAGCTCCTGAGTGGCCAGGACCACATTCCATCTCCTATGGGTGTCATGCGGCTAAGGAGAGAAGCCTAGCTCACTAAAACATACTCCGATAGCTGTCATCTCTGAGTTAGACTGTAAGCTTCTCAGGGCAGGAACCTTATCTATTATCTATTTATAGGTGCCACAAACACTGATCATCCCATGAATAAATACCAATAAAAACAACTTCGCAGGTCCATTTCATTCTCCATACTCGTGGAACATTTATAACTCTCATTACTGTTGATCGAGTGTGTAGAGCACAGAACTCTCTCCTGTACTTATGCCTTCATTTGTAGCAGCAATTTCTTCGAGGCAAGACCACATTGTAAGTCAACTCAGTGCTTTGGTGTTCCAGCACCTAGCAGAAGGTTTATGCCCTATGAACATGTGTGTTGCAGATGTAGAGGAAGACAAGGCTCATTTTTTTCTGAGAGTACTAATAAGCTCATGGGCTAAACTCTTCACAACCCAATCACAACTCTGAAGCAACTTCTTCCAGTGAATGATCAATAACTAGGAAAATTACGTTAGTCCTAAGAGTCACACTTAACCTCAGTTAAAATCAAAAAGGACGAGAGACATTCCCCTCTCTACAATATGACCTATGTATGTGCGCATGCAGGATAGCCTCTTTAAATTTATGAGTTGTTCACTTGAGCTAGAAACATTGATTCCTGCCATAATCACAAAAACTTTGGCAAATTATTAGTGAGTCTCCATTTACCTACCTGCAAAATAAAAATAATGTGAAATGGAACAAATGAACTAATAACCTCTGAGGAAAAAGTCAAATAATCTTTGTGGGTGAATTTTTTCAAGGCACTGTATTAGAGTTTCACAAACTCATTCCTTAGGCACTTATGTGGCAAATGTCACTCCTCTACAATGAGAAAAGTGTAGTGTAGGGATACAAAGAAGAAAAAGGCACACAAATTCAAGTGTCATAAAGCAATTCCATAAATACAGGGATAGAGATCCAGAGTGCTGTAGAAAATACACCAACAGCAAATCTTAGAAGCAAATTAAATGCCCACGAGAGTACAACTTTGAAGACTGCGTTTTTATTCTTAATGCAAAGGGGAAATGCACTGCGGGAAAATATGGCCATTGTCTGCACTAATTAAAGTAAGTGAAAGCATAGTACATGAAAAGTGAAGATGTTAGGTCACTGACATAAAGCAAAAGCTTACTCCTTAATAGTTTCCAGTATGTTCTAGTTAGATTTGTCACTAATATTTTAATTTCCTTTTTACCTAACAATTCCCCCTTACCCAGCTTTTGCTAGAGCCCGTTCAAATGTTCATAATGTCTGGATAACTGCCCCGTGCACAATGGTCACATGCAGCGCATTGATTTTTCTGTCAAGTTGGTAGAAGAGTTATGAGTGTGGTTATTCTATCTCATTTGACCCCCCCCCCCCACGTTACATTCATGTACTCTTCCCCCCACCCATGGTGTCCAAAAGCATGAGGAAAATGAGAAGGAATGATGTTAGTGAAATTACTATTCTGAAAATAATTGATCTTGTTGCTTAAACTTCTAGGGCAGTTTCTGGAAATCAACAACTTTACTATATATGGAAAGTGGAAGCACCACAAGAAAACGCTTCAGTTACCAAGAAATCAAGAGTGAATCGGTTTAAGATAGTCACTATTATTTTCAATTCACTTGAGAAGAAAACAATAGGCAATTTCTTTCTGAAAAAAGATTACAGTAGAACTAAGGAACTACTGTCGGTTGGGTGAAGTGACATTTCATACACATTATTTCAATACCACTCCCGACTCCTTAAGGGAAAGGACAATTAATGCTGTATCGGAGAGTGAGAAGACAGAGGGTGAAATGGTCATGCAACTCATCAAGAGTTGACTGAAAAAGCAAAGTTAAAATACAACTTCTAACTTCCAACAAATGTCTAGTGATCCATTCAGCATCAGCCACTGTGCTGGAGAAAGTCAAGTTACTCTTTGTGAATGAATTGTTTTAAAACACCACACAATGGAATTGTTTCAAAACCCAAAGGTGAGTTAAACCTTGTCTGTTTTAAGGAGCTCACAAAGAAATTATTCAGGACATCTGCATGTTAACAAGATTTGGGGGATGCTGTTACAATGTTCAACAAGGAAATGTTTTTTCTTGGGCTCTCTGCTCTTCCTGGCAGTAATCTCTACCAAATATTATACCCCGTGGACTGCGCATATATTACCTGTTCTGCCTCAAGCACTTGTCCCTCAGGTGAGACTGTACAGTCCGTATATGAAGGAGTCTAACCTGCATTCATGCTGCTCACCCGTAGTTAGGACTCTTGTCCATAACCACAGAACACCAGGTGCCTGTTTTAGCAAAACAAGTTAGCACTATGAACAGAAATTTGGAGCTGTGATAGAATCCAAAATACAAAGTGCCTTTGCTCTATTTGGGATATAAAGGTACATGCTATTGCAAAATCTATACATATCAAAATATACAAGCAAATAAATACAGTTTCTTTAAGGGAATTTACTGCTGTGATTTGTTTCTTAGAATTGATATGGAAAGGGCAGTAAGAACAGCATAATAACACTCTAGAATTAGCTGCTTCTGTTCCTATAAGAAGGAAAAATCACTAAAGGGTTGTGTCAAGAATCTCATGCACATTTGGGAGTTTTCTTGAACCTCCTCCAAGCGTGAAAAAAATTAACTCTTAAAACTAAACCATTCTTCTGCTTTCGGAAGAGGGTGTCATACTTCCTATCATTGGTGAAAAAATTCTGGCTGTTCTATATCTCCCCTCCTAGAAAGTGACTAGTGAGGAAATGAAGAAAACAGAACTGTCAAAAAGTCTGTGACTCTTCTGTCCTGATAATTGCAGGATGAAGCGGACCAACCAGTGAGAAGCAGAGCACACCCACACAGCCTTGGATACTCTGAAAAGGGGTGTTCAATAAAACATAAGTATTGGGCTTAGTCATTTAGAAATAAGTAGACTGAGGACAGAAACATCAGACTTCTGCCAAAGATGAGATCCCGTGAGGTCCTCGTGGCATCAGCCACAGAGCACACGAAGGACTTTTCAGCCTCCACATTTAGGATCAGAGAAGCACGACAGAGCTGGCACACACTGGGGAGAAAACAGCACTAGGGTTAGTGAAGCACTGTGCAGATCTTAAGGAACTTCTTTTATGTACATGTACATGTCTCAAATTATAATGGAAAAGAAACTTCCTGGGAGCATATATAAAAAATGTCAACAGTGAGCCACTGGCAAGTAGAAATAAGCAACTGTGTTGGTGGAAGTAAAACATTTACTAAAAAAAAAATAAAAACAAAAAGCTGTTTATATTGAGTTTCTAGATAAGCATATTATATTCATACCTTTTTTTTCACAGCTAAAGGATTCAGCTGACAAAATTGTAAAATATTCAAAGTGTACAGTGTGATGATTTAATGTATGTACACACTATGAAAGGATTTCTCCGACTGAGTTAATACATTCATCACCTCACATGTTAACTTGGGGTGAGTGATTTTCTACTCACTGTTTCTATGCATTTGAACTCCCCCCCCCCTTTTTTTTTTTAGATTCCAAATCTAAGTGATATCATACCACAACATTTGTCTTTCTGTGTGTCTGTTTTATTTCATTTTGAATAAAGTCCTCAACTTCTATCCATGTCACTGCAAATGACAGGATTTCCTTCTTTTTTAAGGTTGAATAATATTTTGTGTGCATGTGTATTACATTTTCTTGGTCTATCACTGAAAGGTAAAACAACACTTAGGTTGTTTCACACATCTTTACAATTACTAATTACCAGAGCTAACTGGGGCTAACTGCGTGTCTTAACAGCAACAATTGAGACAATTTACAAGGAAGTATATTTTGAGTCTTGAAACTAGTTTTAATTAGGACGTTGTGCAATGAAATGACTGTGCCCACACATAAAAAGGAACTGTCTCTTTAAAAGAGAAAAAAACTAAATGCCGGCATGTTCACCCTTAGATTCCATCCTTCTCTCCATGCTAAAAAACATATCCAAATATGAGATCACTATAAGTGGCTTCTACTGAATCAAAGAAATAATTTTCCAAAGAAGTTTCCATCAGAAATTGCCTCTAATTGTTTGGCTTCTCCTGCCTCTCCCTCTGCCCTGCCTCCGTTGGCCTTTTTTCCCATTCTCCTTCCTTCCTTCACACCTTCTCCCTGGACAGTCTGGATCACAGAACAGCTTCAGCCACACTCACATAAACCAGTGACCCCAGATCTATAGCTCTCACCTCCTACCCCCCTCCCTGACCTTCAGGATCAACTTCTCTCTGCTAACAAGCCATCTTAGCTTGGATTCCCTACTATTGTCTGTTTCCACCGGCAAGATTGAACTACCAGACCCAAGCTCCAAAGCCATTACCTATTTCTCCCTCTCTCTTACCCTTCACATTCAGTTTTGTTCAGACAATCCTAAAAAGACCCATAAGAAAAACCAACCCAACAAACCAAACTCCACCTTTGTAACTGCCTTAATTCTGCCTTGTTTAGTCTATTGCAACAGATTTTAAAAAACAATTTTCCCTGTCTTTAAAGTTCTTCTCTTAACTTTTTCTCCTCAGTGCCACTAGAAATTGAAATGCTCTACCAGGAGTATCTTCGAAGGCCCCCACTTCCTAGAGGATTTGCACAGACCTGATCTACCTGTGCTGGCTCACCTCCATCATTCTGTATTTCAGCCAAACAGAACCGCTTGCCTTTCCCCTGGACTGTGGCTGCACTTTCATGTCTTTGCATCTTTCATCTCCAATTTCCTTAGCCAAAAATATGACAAGTTCTGTGGGGTCACATAAGGAGGTATCTTTTTCTAAGCTTCACCTTCAGTCCCCCATCTGGTGGCAGCACTCTGGTAGAGATGGGAAGATAAGCCAAGACAGTGGAAAAGAAAGCAACCTTGCCAACTCATTGTCAGGAATTGCTTTGTCAAACAATTTCTGAAAAGTCTAAGACACTCTGACAACTGCTAGTGAAAAAAGTTAAATAAAAGTCACAGGTGTTTCTGAGGGTGGCCTAACACAAGGAGAGGAAACGGCAGAAACTTGCAAGATAAATTGTTATCTCTCACCTGTGACATAATCACTGTGCTTTCTGCTGACTCTGAGGTATCATCTGCTACACATCTTACTCATAGAGAGAGAATCAAATGCATTTGTCTCAGGACAAGGCAAGGATGTTTTTGTAGTTGATGCATTCTTTTATGAGTAAATAAAGCACTAACCAAATGCTAAAGTAAATGGATGTAAATAAACTACAAAGCAACACAAATGAACTGGACTTAAGTAGAATGAATTAAATAAATACAGAATACCACTGTAAACTGACCCCAGAGAATACTGCTAAGCGAAGACAGCCCAAAGCCATTTATCCTAAAAATCACATACTGCAAGCAAGTGCATATCACTCAACGATAATACTTCAAGACGGAGCAAATACACTTGACTTCTCAGCAAAATCCTTCTGTATCAATGCCTCCCTGGAGATGAATTACAACTCTTTAAAAGATATTACAAATAGGAAATATTATTTGACCCACTATATTTTCAAGTCAGTGAACGTGAATAACTGAAAGGATGAAAAAGAAAGAAGTTTTATTTCTGAAGATAAAGCAAATAGGTATGCTTAGTAAACAAGACACAATATTGTTTTTTAACGTGTAAAAAGGCCATTCTGGAACACCCTCCACTCCCTATCTTCTGTGTCTTTGTGTAAGCCTAGAAATAGGTGTCCACAGTCAGAAATCTGTGAGGAGAAATGGCTTTCATAACTAATATTCTTTTTATGGGTGTGTCTGCTATCCAGAGGGTGGGGATAAATAGAATTCCAGGAGACAAACCACTCAGAATATTTCTAATACTGGGTCTTGTTGGTGGCCTAAGGGTCAAGACTCAGAGTTATCACTTGAGCTCTATCCCCAACCAGGGAGCTAACCCATGTATGGCCAGCAGACCTCTCCTGCTCCTCCCCTCAGCAGTGTATCCCAGTGGAGCTGCCTGTTCTGTTCCCACTCGATCTCCGGTGAATCCTCTTAGCCCCCACACCTCTGGCCTACACCCCAACTCTACACTAAATAAATGTAAAATATTTTTTAAAAAATACTCTTGACACTTTCTTCTTGGTATGGCTGCTAAGATGGAAAATGGGAACAATCGGTGTCGTTCTGCTGAGGACGATGCCTCGTATTCCATATGCATTTCAGTTCTGACCTCATTTATTCTGCTCATCCCCACCCCTCCTGTCCTGCTCTGAGCAGCTTTCAAGGCTGCTCTCTTGAATGATGGAGAGAAGCAGCATGTTGGCCTCCTCTTCTCTCCGCCTACTTCAAGCCCACACCCCCCACTCCAACCCAAATTCAAGCCAGAACTGCAAGGAAATACAATCTTTAACCTTGGAAACCAGCTCATTGCATAAAAGGACGGCAAGAAAACAGGGTTATGTCCCCCACCCAGATTGCCTGCAGTTATCACTTTGCAGCTATTTCCTTCAAGACAAGGAGGAGTTTATTTTCCTACCCTTAGATTCTGGGCTGCCCTTGTGACTTATTTTGGCCAAAACAGGTCAATGAAATTGTCTCAGTTCCCAGTCCAGGCCTTAAGTGGCCTTGTGTGCTTTCTCTCTTCCTCAGAACCCTACCACTGTTACGAAAATAAAGCCAGTTGGCTTTCAGGAAGAGAGACTACACCAAGTAGAGCTGAGCCAGACCAGGATTCCAGGCCTATGGTCCAGATCTGTGAGAACACCCAACAAAAATCAATTAACCTGCTTTGCCAATGACTAGTCAGCCAAGAACATAACTACCATATCTGCTTACAGACTCATGAGCTAGGTAAATGCTTATTGTTTTGTTGTGGCTAGTGTGTTGTGGTTGGGTTTTAATTGCATTTATGGCAAAAAGATAACAGATACACTCATTTACTTTGAGAATACGCTAACCTGGAGCTATCTATAGAAACGCACTCACGTTGGCATAAATCCCCTAAAATGTCTGAGTGCAATGGCAGAACCCCAGTACCCTTAGCCTTATAGAAACCACAGATGAGCCCAAGAATTCACAAAGAGGTCCTAGGGCAGAGACCCATAAGACAGGAGATAGGTCTAGATGTTAAGGTCTTATGCCAAGAGCTGAAGGCAGGAGTCACAATGCGAAGGCCATGGAGAGTGAACTAATTATCTAGCTCAGTCAAGAATTCTGTAACAGCTGAAATCATAAAAAATATTAAAAACTGTAGTCAGAAAAAAAAAAAATGAACCTTTAGAAAGCAGTTAGAGTCAGAAGGAATTCAACTATCTGTCCTGATACAGCCAGGTGAATCACAACAGCTAGTTGAATTTCTGCCTTTGCATAGATAGCTGTCTGAATGTTGACTGATTAAGAATTAGAATTATATATTGACTTGTAGGACACACTAGTTTGTTACACTAGATCATATTCTCCATAAAAAAAAAATTGCTTTTCCATTAGTCCTTTATATTCAGTCTCAGCAACTAGTGCCTACACATGCTAGATATTCAATATTGAATAAGTGAATGAATGAATGAATGAATGAATGAGTACCGGTAGTCACCATCTGACTTAAAGCCAGGTCAGCCAAGCTCTAGCATTATGAGCCACTGGGGGAAAGGCTGATCCACAAGGACAATTAATAAGATGAGGTTTTTGGATCATGAACTTCCATGATTAGAATTTTCAGGATCATTTATTTCATAATCCTGAACATGCATCTCTAGATCTTCATATAACAAGCATTTAATAAGTTTTTCTGAATTATGTAATAGGGCCTAATGGAGTAGGAAGTGTTCTCTTCATTAATTTTAGATATCATGACCTACCAGGAATTATCCCAAACCATCTCCACCTACATAAAGTCATCACCTTCATAAAATCAACGCAGTTTCTTGATACATAATGCATTCATATGCGCATCAAATCAAATAGGGAGTCCAAGAAACTACTCATCATGTTTGTCACTAAAGCACAACAACCAAAAGAATCCAAAGACTATCAAGAGGTCCACTCTAGGGGCGACCATACCAATCTTGTTGCTTGTTCTTAAATGGACATTTATTGAGTGGCACAGAATGACCTGCAGGGATTCTATACATACATTATTTTATGCATTTTGCACTTTCAAAAGGGTAAAACACCCTATATCAACACACTTGAATGTAAAATCAAATCTGTGCATTAACTGGAATTTCATTCTCATTAAGGGATACCCCTCTTGTAAGGTCCTTTAAACAAAGGCCATTTGGGCCTCCCTGGTGGCACAGTGGGTTGAGCGCTACACTGTGAATTATCCGCTGCACAGCAGTGTGAGTTCAAGTCCCGGTCAGGTAGGGGACCCACATGGCGCAGCAGACCTCTCCTGCCTCGCCCGCTGCTCCCCTCAGCAGTGTATTTCGGTTGATCTGCCTGTTCTGCTCCCTGCTCTTTCTCTGGTGAATCCTCTCACCTCCCATGCCTCTGGTCTGTACCCCTGCTCTTGTATGCATTAATAAAAATTTTTTTAAAAAATTAAATAAACAAAGGCCAGTGAAGGGCTCTTTCTTTCTACGGTGCTGTAATGTTAGCAATCATGAGGTTTTGCTGAGTAGTAATACAAATAGGAAAGTGTCATCACCTGTAGAGCTTGTGATCCTTCACCATGGACCTACTAAATTGATCAAATTGATCATTTACATAGCAATCAAAGATGAGAGGAAGTCTTTGATGAAACCTTTCACAACCATGAAGTATAATATTTACAGTGATAAAGATGGTGTCAATATTTTTTAAATATAGGTTCCAAATAAAATCATCAACATTTCTGAACAGAGTACGAACATGCTTATAAAAATGCCTTGCTATGTTCTGCTAATTCTTTAGAGATTAAAAAAAAGATGAGTTCATCCAGGTAAAACTTCACCAAGTTTCCACAGATACGAAAATCTCTAATTAAATGTACTACCTTAAACATCAATTTGTAGGACATTTGTACATAAAGAATTAAGGGATGGACCTTATATACATCGGACAGTATCAGAACAATCACCTACTGTGTATTCCACTACTCTGGTTAGTTTTAGAAACTATTTTGAGTTTATTTTCTCTTATGTGTGTGTGCACACATGCATATATGTGTATGTTTTAAAGTCTCATATGTACCAATCCTATAGAGTACTTTAGATTAATCTCAATTACTAAACTACTTTCTTAGCGATATGAAGAAAATTATTTTCACCATTCCTTTGTACTTTATTTCAACAACGATCGAAACCATTTACACAAACTATATTACTAAACTGTTTAATGGTGAAGTCATATCAGAATGCCTTGGCATCCAAAACTGGGCTGCAAAATATTTTTTAAAACCTATTCCTAAAATATTTGATTAATATTTCCCAGCCCAAACCCCAAAATGTGAAATTACTTAAGAAGGAGAAAAGTTAGCAGGAGTATGGATATGAATCCGTGTGCTTTTTTTTCTTCAAAATTTTGATTCATGTTTGGAAATCTGAAAATTGCTTCATCAGATTTTCATAAAGAACAAATAATTCTGCCAAAATTGTAGCATTCTGATATAAATATGGGTACTGACAGTTGAAGGGGACTCTTTGTACATCAATCTAATTAACTGCTTCTCTGCTTGTCATAGTAATCACTTACTGGTAGATGCCCTAAGTCAGATTTGCTGGGAGAATTGGACAGTAGAGAAAGCTGATAGTCAGAGCATCAAATGCAGGAGGGATTTATGGATGTTAACTATAGTATTTAAATATGCCGGACCTTCTAATGGAAGTCTTCTGAGCTTCTGAAGACACACCACTAAACTGAGATGTAAGGAGAAGTTCTCATCTAATTGTAGATTTTTTGAACCTACACAGTGATAAAGAGGATTGGGAGAGGAGCATGCGTGTGCATGCGTGCGTGTCACGGGAAAAAATACTTTCAACCTAAATTTATAACAAGAAATGTATTACCTGATTTTTTTTTTATTTTACCAGGTGCCCCTTCCTCCTACTATGAGTACCAGTAAGAGCACATTGAAACAGTGCTCTTAGCCAGGATGAAAAGGGCAGCCCAGAGCTTTTGATAAAATCCACACTAATTAAGAACACTTTGCTCAGTTTGGTTCAGTAAATACTTATTAGTATCCACTTTGTTTCTGAGTCTATACTTGATACCACAGAAACAAGGAATTTGACAATTTATTGTCTAGTTGTGGGAAAAAAAAACATTTAAAAAATCAACAATGCTCATATGACACGTGCAATATCAAAATCACAGGAGTGAAAAAGAAGGGATGAGTCATTCTGTCCGGGAAGGAGAGGACAGAGGAAGTGCTTCCTGACCAAAATTCTGAAATAGGCACAGAAGTTCAAGGATAAAATGTGAAGGGACTTCTAAGCAGATACAACAACATATAAAAAAAGAAATACAGAGCAGAGAGCAACAGATTAAGTGAAGCAAGTTAGCGACACAGAGATAAATAAAAGACTGTGATAGGACCTGTCTTAAATTTCATGCCAGAGTACTTGTTTGAATGCTATCATGTAGATGATGATGAAATTTGGAACCAAAAGGGTCAGATTTACATTTTAGAAACTATGTCCAGGACAGAGAATAAAATGGATGGGAGAGTCATAAAACAGAAGCATATAAACCAATAGGAGATTCTTCTCAAGTTTCCATTTCACTAATTATGACCAATGAAATGAAGAATGTTCTACTTTCTAAAAACAAGCAAAGACTTACAGAGCAAATCATCCTAAGGCCAAATTTTTTGATATCTCAGGCTTTTCAAGATTTGCACTATAACAAAAGAAAGGACATGACTATTATAAAAGCCATACAAGATTATGACAGAATCATCATTTATGTTCACCAGTTTCTGGTATATGGCGGGCACTAAATATTTATTAAAAGAATTAATTGCCCTGAAGATTAGCTTCTTTTCATACAATTAACAAGTCATTCTATTACTTTTAATAGAAAATATAGTCATCTCAGCTTAAAATACTTAAAAGTAATCAAACTGAGTTTATTTAATTTTTTTTCTGTAAATCAGACTTTTATTTAGTCAGGCTGCCCTTTACTCCAATTAATCCAAATAAGTGAGCTTTTACTGTAATTGAAAGTTATGCATATTTGCCATTTCTGCTGACCCTCTAAGAGCCTGTAATGGAAATTGGAAAATGTCCAAGGTGCTAGTACCTTCAGTTTCTCCTTTACTCTTTTTACAGACAATAGAAGTTTCCATTGTCAAGTTTAAATCTGTGAAAACGCTCCCTCGTATCCTAAATGTCTCCTTTAGAAACTTTGCTATTTCTTGACGCTGGTTTCAGCTAGCAAATCTTCACATGGGAGTTAAGTAAATGCCTATTCATCGTCTTTATTACTTTCGATCACCAGTCGCCAAGATAAAGACCTGAGTCACCCTCATCTTCTCTCTTTCTTTTAATCAGTCATTAAGTTCCCTTCATTCTGCCACCCAAAATAGCCTCTCAGGTCTGTAGTTTCCACTCTGCTCCTTTGCATTATCTACCTCAGGCTCTCATGTCTTGCCCACACATATGCATAGGACCTCCCTGAAGATTCCCCCCTCAAATGCATCAAGAACTATTCTCCTAGACATTTCTTCTCTTGGCTGCAAATCTCATCATGTGACTTCTCTCAGTGTCTTTAAAACTCATTAGTGGGCCCCACTATTCACAAGCACAAAAGCAGACCCTTTACCATGTGGCCCCTGCTTTCACACACTTCACACTTCTGTACTTTTGCAAGCATTTTTCCCTCTGACTGGAATTTTTCTCTGCCTATCCCTCTTCTTCAACCGGCAAACTCATATGGATTCTTTGACAATGGGCTCATCGAGAAAGGAGATATAATCTAGTGGCGAATAGTGGATAGTGTTTGCTGTGTGTTTAAATCTTGGTATGCCTCTAGCACTGTTTCCAGCTGCATCCCAATCCCACCAGCCCTGGCTCTGTGTCCTGGGTAAGACATCTTGCAGAGTTCTGCTGGAGGATTTAGTGACATCCTATCTTTAAAGGGTTCAGTTAGTGTCTGCAATGTAGTAAGTGTATAGTGATGACTATTATTCTATTATGTAATCTCTTCTGTGACATTCCCCTTAATCCCATCATCATTTGCTGAAATCAGAATTGGCTGATTCTTCTCCTGTGCTCTTAGAATGCTTTGCTTTTACCTCTATAGTGATTATTTTATTGTAGGATATTTCTTACAATAAATTTCTTGTTTCTTTCTTTCTTTCTCTTTAATAGTCACCATAGCCATATTTTTCAGCACATCTTATGTATGTCACTTCTCAAAATCCCTTCTACGTATCATATAATTTAACCCTTGGCAATCCCAAGAGGTATGATCGTGACCCCATGTTCAGTTTCATGAGAAAACTGAAGCCAAAGAGGATAAGCAACTTTCCTTGTGTTACTCAGCCAGGCAGTATCAGGCCAGGAGTTGAAGCCAGAAAATCTTGCTCAGACTTGCATGTTTTAACCACTACTTGTCCATAGGGATCTAAGGCCCTCAAGGACAAAAGCTGTGTCCCACTCATCTCAGTGTCACTAGTTAGTAAATGCACAGCTTCTGTGGGTAAGGACATTTATTATGAATTTCTGAAGAGATTCGTGGAATCCAAGTATAGACCCAGGATACACTGAAAACCCAGACACTGTAGTCATCCTCCCAGACTCCTTTGTTCTCTTTGCCTATGCAAGCACAATTCCTTTGGTCCAAGAGAAGTACGGGAAGTATTCAGACTAATCATGGCCCAATACCCTGCCAATACCCTATACAAAGGAGGAAACAAAAGGACATTCCTGTGAGCTGAGAAATTACTGAATCCAGAACTGTGGACTGTATACCCTGTGTGCATTCCAGGTTTATATATGCTTTAGCAAGTGAATGAATACAAAATGGTAGTCAGCAAACGTCACAAAGAATCCTTTGTCATTATGGAGACGTTTTGCCATTTGGTAATTGAAAACTTCAGGAAAGGAAGCTCTAGGGAAAGTTCACCTCCATATTTATAGTCAGTGAGATGGGTATACATACAGAAGTTATATGTATTTTTAAAATTCTTTGGTGGAAAATAGCCTAGTGCTAAAATGTGATGTTTTTACCAACTGAAATGTTATTGTGTTTCATGTGGAAATAGGATTGTATATGAAGACCAAGATATATGTTTCATCATCTATTTCAGCTACTTGTGCTTTTATTTCCATTTATAATGTACACAAATATAAAATTGCCCAAGATTGCTCTGTGTATGACAGAAACTTGTGAGCCTGTAAAATCTTGGTAAAACTCCAATGTGTGTTGTGAGCATCACTTTATAAGTCTCTGACTTAAACACACAATGCCTTCATGCTGCCCGAGTTCTGCTGGGTCTGAGGTCATATCATCAGCATGTACATGTTCAGAGCAATTTGTGAACTATATGAAGTCGGCAGGTCATTAATAAAAATTGAAAAAGTAAAAAGTGCCATAATTAGCTCCTGAGGTAACTTTGAGTGTGTAACATTTTCACCTCAGATTCAACACCATTAAACAAAATGACTGGGACGATTCACTAATGTAGCCTGAGAACTACTCCACTGTAGTTAAACTTTGCCAAATTGAGGAACATTCAAATAGCAATATGTTGTGATTCATAGAACCAAAGGCCACCGACAAATCAATAGAGATAGCTGTTGCAGAAAAAAATGTTAATGAACAAATGTAACAATATCACCAAGGTTACCTTGAGAAGAGCAAAGAAGTAGTTTGCTCTAAAAGTAGGGTCAATATATCAGCCTTGAATAGAAAGCTTGTTAATTTTTTTCAGCAGATTTAAGAAAAACTAGCAAGAAGCAAATAAATAACCATTGGGGAAAAATAATTGATAGATATAATGAAAGGGTCTGGTCTTGATAGTATAAGTAACCTGAGACATGACAGACTGACTGGCAACAGGTTGAGATAAAATTAATGTGGCAGCTCTAAAAGTAAATTCTTAGGCAGAAAAGAAACCTAGCATACCAAGTCAGTAAGTCAGTACATCTTCATTTCGTCTTTAAGTAAAGAAACAGCATATATTTAAATGACAGATGAAGAAAGTAAAGAATGTGAATTCTTCTAATTCTTTCCTTATTTTAACTCCATTTGGATATTTATCACTGAACAAAATCCAGTCCCTGCAGGATTATAATGCTTACTTGAATTACTCAAGTGGATCTGTAGGTGATTTGTTAGCATAAAGAATGAAGCAACAAATTATCAATAAGCAACTCCTTATTCAGATAAAAAGCTTTACACTAATCTAAACTTAGATAGTTGCTGTGGATGGAGGGAAACATAGTATTGTGTTGTTTCCAATGACAGAACTCCAAAAATCAAGAATCTAAAAGTTGCTTTCAAAACTGTCCACCATCATTCACATTCTTCCTTTATTGTCCTATCTTACTAATGTAGCACAGAATTAAAATATTGGTTAATTTTAGTTTTGCATTGATTGCTCGAGTGAGTTTCCTTATGTATTTTTAAATAGTATTTTGACAGTAACAGCATTAACAAATTTCACACAGTATTTTTTTAGAAAGCATTCTTTTACTTTTTTAATTATTTTTTTTTTTGTATTTCAACTTTCTATTTAATTATGTGGCTACATAAAAAGTTGACCATAACCATACATCTTTGTATTTTGTAGAAGATTTGTAAAAATGGTGCCAACTTTAGAATTATTTCAGAGAAAGCATGAGCAATTTTTACTAAAATTTCCCCCTGGTCTTACCTACCTTTCAAAATGAAATTCAACACACTGTCAAACTAAATCAAGATTTGCTAATGGTTAAGAGCACCATAAATGTATTGTCTCTGAAACATGTGCAAGTACATGACAATATCATATTTGTGCAAGATAGACAATATTTTTACATCTTTTTGTCCTTATCTGAGCTTGAACCAAACTTAGAGTTTAGTGCATCATGTCACCTTTCAGATCATAGCATCAACCTCACCTGGGGGCACAGGAGAAATGGCTCTTGCTTTGGTCTCCAGTTGCCTCCTTTCCTTTCTCCAGCCTCTTTCTCCTGAACCCTGTTTTCAGGGCTCATGGCTGTGCTAAATTGGTGAGAATTTTTTGACATTGTCACGCAGTATTTAGACATTTTTCTGAACCATAAAATCACTGTATGAAAAGCAACTAAGTAACAGAGCAAGGAAGCATCAGTTTTTTAAGCTGCACGTAAAAAAGTAAATTTATAGTAGTAAAGTTAACAAAGAAGGTGAAGGAGCTATACTATGAAAAATATAAGAAATTATTAAAGGAAACAGAAGGCAAAGAAATAGAGAGATATTGCTTGCTCATGGATGGGAAGATTTAACATTGTGAAAATGACCATCTTACCCAATGCAATACATATATTCAATGCAATCCCTATCACAGTTTTCAGTAGCACTTAAGAAAAATAGAACAAATGTTACTGAAATTTATATGGAACCAGTATCACATTCCCTAACTTGGAACTACACTGCAAAGCCATAATAATCAGAAGTATACAGTACTGGAACAAAAAGACACACAGACTAATGTAATACAATTGAGAACCCATAAATAAACATACACTTATATGGACAGTTAATCTATGACAAAGGAACCAAGAAAAAACATTGAAGAAAGAAAGCTTCTTCAACAATGGTGCTAGGAAAAGTAGACAGCCACCTGCTAAAGAAAGAAATTATACCACTACCTCACACCATAAACAAAAATTAAGTGAAAATAGGTAAGAGACTTGGATATTTGACTGAAGCCATGAAATACATGAAAGAAACATAAGCAACGCATTCCACAACATAGGCTTTAGTGGTATCTTTGTTAATTTGTCTTCAACATCAAGAGAAACAAGAGAATATAAACAACGAGGACTACATCAAACTAAAATTCTTCTGCAAGGAAAATAAACTATCACCAAAACAAAAATGCATCCTAATGAATAGGAGAAAATATTTGTATACCATACATCTAACAAGGGGTCTAATATCCAAGATCTACAAAACACAAACACACACACACAATTCAACAAAAAGAAAGCAAATAACCAAATCAAAAAATGGCAGAATGAAAAGGCACTTCTCCAAAGACCTATATAAGGCCAATAGACAGATGAAAAAAAATGCTCATCATCACTTATCAGGGAAATACAACTCAAAGTCATAATGAGACACCACCTGAGAGAATGACCTATAGCAAAAAAAATAAATAAATAAAAATACAACAAAACAACAACAAAAAATCCCACAGCAAGTGTTTGCAAGGATGTAGAGAAGAAGGAACCCTCAAACACTCTTGGTGGGAATACAGACTATAGTAGATCTTATGGAAAAAAGTATGGAGGTTTCTCAGAATATTAAAAATAAAACTACCATATGATCTAGCAATTCCACTCCTAGGTATCTACCCAAAGAGTATTAAAACAGGGCCTTCCTGGTGGCACAGGGGTTAAAGTCTCAGCATCATCAAGTTGTTGCCAGCCACTGTGGCATGAATTCAACCCCTGGCCAGGGAGCTGACCCACATGGTGCAGCAGACCTCTCCTGTCTCGCCCGCTGCTCCCCTCAGGCAGTGTATTTCAGTTGACCCACCTGTTCTGCTTCCCGCTCTGTCTCTGGGAATCCTTTCATCCCCCCAAACCTCTAGCCTATACCCCAATTATTTATACTTCTCTGCATAAATAAAAATAAATATTTTAAAAGAATATAAAAACACTAATGTAAAGGGATATCTGCTCTCCTATGTTCATCGCAGCACTATTCATAATAGCCAAGCTATGGAAATAACCTAATTGTCCAAAAACAGGCAAGAAGATTAGGAAGATGTGAGATACACACACAATGGAATACTACTCAGCTATAAAAATTATAAAATCTTGTTATCTGTGACAACATGGATGGAAATGGAGGGGATTATCCTAAGAAAAATAAGTCAGAAAGAGAGAGACATATATCAAATGGTGTCCTTATTTGGGAATATAGCGAAACAGAGCAAAGGGCTATCTAAAGGCCTAGTCAATAATAAACCCTAGAAATCTGACTGTAGAACTGAGGCTGCTAAAGGGGAGAAAAAAGGGAGGGGAAAGAATAAAGTGGGAAAGGAGCACAATGCACCATGGTGTGGTGGGTGTGGTACGGTAGAAGTACCCCCAAAGGGGTGACACTCTACTTCCAAATCACATACAATGTTTTAAACCAATGTCACCTCAAAAAAAGTTGCATTTAAGGTTGAATAAGAACCTGTGGGCCTCCCTGGTGGTGCAGTGGGTTAAGCAGCGCACTATGAAGTAAACAGAAGCCACTGCAGCACGAGTTCGATCCCTGCTGCCGGCCAGGGAGGGGACCCACATGGTGCGGCAGACCGCTCCTGCTGTGCCCGCTGCTCCCCTCAGCAGTGTACTTCTGTTGATCTGCCTGTTCTGCTCCCCGCTCTCTGTGGTGAATCCTCTCACCCCCCACACCTCTGGCCTGTACCCCAGTGCTTATATGCATAAATAAATAAATCTTTAAAAAAAAAAAAAAGAACCTGACCGTTAAACTCTCAGGAGAGAACCACTGATAGGTTAAGTCATATCTTCTTACTTGTGAGATTATCCTTTCCTAGAATAAACTGTTTAACAATTTGCTTTGTATTTTAGCAACACAAGATAGTAATTTCTTAACTAATTAAAATGGCATATAGATCATTTTTATTTTGAGCTCTTATAGTAATATTTAGAAATCCTTATTTTTATATACCTATAAACATTATATTATCAATTATCTTACCTTGGGAGCTCAGCTCAGTGCCCACATTGGTATAGTTTTGAGGAATTTATATCTCCTAACCAACCCCAAACAGAAAATAATTTGATGGCGTTTTCACAGCAAGAATATAAGCATTGATTTATCTAATGAATCACAAGCAAAACTTTAAAATGTCATGAATCGGGTGACCATCCAAATTGTCACCATGAACTATCAACTCCTGCTACAATTCTAGTCCATGTCATGGCTTCTCTTCACCATCACAGAACCGTGGATTATAAACTTCACTTTTACGTGACTAGAGACAGTTCCTGAGTCCAACTGATAGCTTCCGAATTCTTTGTTTCCAGTAAAGCCCTCCATTATCTTAATTTAGAAAGGAAACCCTCCATTATCTTAATCTACAAAATTCAAAGAGGATGCAAGGGCAAAAAGAGAGGCTATTTTTCTATACAGCACAAGAAAACGCTCTAACATGTGATTGACTAACCTTCGACCTGAGCAGAACCACCTGAGCATGCAGTTTATTTAACTTAGTGAATTTTGCCTTTGAAGCTAATACATTTTAAATACGGTCTCCCTAGACCCATCTTGCAAACCTCTGATTTTGCCAGAGTTGCTGAAATTACTTGATAGCAGTGGTTTTTAATCATATGAAAGACATAGATCCCTTTGACTTTAAGAAACCGCTCAGACCCGCTGTCCTAAATATAAACAAATTTTTATACACTATTTGCAGGGGTCATGGACCACCCAGCTGGAGCCCATGCCCTGATCCTGGTTTTAAGCTAAGTCAGCAAAATCTGAAAATTCATCTTTAGTTGAAATTTATCATATGAGTATATCATATTATAAACTACCATGGCATTTGAATGATGTTTCAAATATGCTGTTTCTCATCATACATTTTCCTTTATTCTGCGTCATTTGCTAGCTATATAAGGAAATAATGATGCTGGCTATATGGATCAAGGATCTATGTACAATGATATATATGCTTTAACCTATAAATATGACCCTTCTTTATACATTTTTATACACATTTTCAACCACATAATCTCTCTGAAATACAAACAGCCAAGGAAAAGAAGGAAAATTAATAGTTGCATTTAACACACAAGCTCTTACAGACATGAAGAAACTGGCATGAATTGTTAATGTAAAATTGTTACTCATCTCTATTAGTCTAGCCAGGTATGAAACAGTTTATCTAGGAAACTCCTACAAAAGACCATGATGTCATTGTAAGAAGAGTCTCCTTCCTTAATATCTGGTGTCTCTAAGCCAAGCTACCTCTAAGTCAAGCTACTTCATTAGGTTTGGCTATGTTATTTCCTCTCCGATTTGTAGATTCAAACATCCACAGGAAAAGGGGAACCAAAGAGTGTCTCACATCCACTTGCCTGGATATTAGATAACCAACGACAGAATCCACCCAGATCTCTGTACTGGGAAATACTGAAGCAAGCACTTGTTCTCGTATGCATGCATCATTTCAACCAACCAAAAATTACTTCTTGAGTATTTCTGTGCCAGGTATTGTGCTTAGAAACAAATAAAAACAAAAAACTTAGAAATGTACCTATTTATTATAAGCACTCAATAAATGTTATCTGTTGCTTTTACGGTTATACAAATTCAAATGGGTGATAATACCTGTATTATTAAGAAGCTGTCATCCAATGAGGCATTTAATATAGAGTATGGTAAGATGGTGACAGAAGTATTTTATAATTGCTGAAGAACCAAGAGGTAAGTCACAGAAGTCCATCTAATGAGTTAGGGAAACTTTCCCAGAAGAGAGAGTAGAAGTTAGCTAAACAAATCTGGAAGGAGGTGTGGCCACTTGGAGGCAATTATATATGCACAATTTTGGGTGACTAAAGTAATTTAGTACAACTGAAGCAATGACTAACTGTGAAAGTTTGACAGGGATAGAGTCGGAAAGCAATAAGGAGACAGATTGTGATGATTTATTTTACAATGGACATCTCTATTTAAGACTTTTATTCTCCCTGATTTTTGGTTTTGGTTCTCATTGAAAGCAAATGCCAATGAAAGGCAGGGTGCATGGTTGATGGGAATCTCATTAAGCTTCTTTTTTTTTTAATTAGTCCTTAGTTCTTATATCAAGAATGAGCAAAATAAAAGGTAGATTGAAAACTTCTCATTTTACAGTGGCCGGATATCATTGTGGAGCATTTGTATGACCTTTTTTACTTCATGATTCCCTTATCTCTAAATGAAGCAAACAAATTACTTTTGATTCTGATTTCTGCCCTTTGCTCCATAGGCAGACAATAAACAAAGATGTTTTTCCTAAAATTTCACACAAATCCTTCAAAACAAAACTCAAAATGTGTTTAATGGACCACTTATAATTTGCTGAAGATATTTTCCTGTTTTGAATTTGAAGGAGGGGGAAAAAAACTACAAATTATTGCTCAATCATTAACACAGTCAGGTACCACTTCGGTGGCTGATATTCAATCAACCGATTAAAATCATCTAGTCAGTTACCTTATGATTTTCCAATTTTATAGTCAGATCTGTTGGAGCTGTAAGTAATTAATACATATCTAAATTATCAACAGTTTTCATTTTGTATTGTCTCACTAAAACTCTAATTTTGATTGAAAAGTATAAAATTTAACTTTTCCCTTCAAGACAGGAGTATATCAACTGTTTTAGCGAGATTAAGAGCTCTTCATCAGCTGGATCCATGCCTCAGGCAGACTCATGAATATATCCTGGCCACCCTTTCCTGCATTCCACCCTGATCATTTTTTCTACTTGAAAAATAACCATCAACCAAAACCAGAAAATACGGTAGGTCCCATGTGATCAGGAATCCCGACATTCCAAGGTCAGGGAATCGCAGCCATATTTTCTTGAACCTTTCCCACACTCTACATACTCCCATCATCAGGACCTTTCTACAGGAGGCTGTACTTTCCTGGGGAAATGTTCCAGAATGCCAGGGAGGCTGGCAAAGGTGCAAATACTTTGAAAATGCCCCTTAAAGTAAAGAACCATTGACAGTGAATGACAACAAGGGAATGCCAGAGTAAAGGTTGATTTTGGTTCAAAATTAGGTATAGGCTGGGATGGATGTGATGCTAATAATTTTCTATGAGATGTTAGTCCCCAGGAGAAAAGTGGCAAGTCGGAAAATAAAAACATACCTACACTGACTCCCTTCCCAAGGTGCAACTTTGTTAGAAAAGAGAAAATTCAAAGTTTTGCCTTTGCTTTTGCTGGCTGTTGTGTGCTTCAAAGAACAAGGGATAAAGTGGCAGGAGACTTTAATTGCCATAGAACAAACCAGTATAAATGCTGGAAGTTCAAAAGGGACAAAGTCTCTGTGGGTAAACTGTACTCTAAAACTGCCAGTGCCTACAAAAGTAACCTGCAATGGCAACAGCAAAGAGGAAAGACTATATCCCTGGCTTTAAGAATAATTTCAGAGCTTCATATGATATGGACAAGTTTCTTCTACTTTTCAAAATCGCTTCTCTCTGTGTTCATTTTCTATTCGCTATCATCAAAAGTTTTCTACTCCCTAATTTCAGGTCAAATGGAGCCATCTCATTAATATAAAGTATATTAATACAATTATGTTTTATATAATAAAAATATTCCCTTGCAAAGGATTACCTCTACATGTCAAAGGCAAGTTGTATCTTTTTAAAAGAAAGAAAAATAACCATTTAGATAATATTTAATCATTAAAGGGTGGGGGTGGATTTCAGAGTCCTGTACTGTACTGAAGCTTTCTCAATCTCTTTTATATGGATGAAGTTTTACAAAACAAAGCAGTCACTCTGAAATAATTTTTCCTCTGTAGATAGGTGTCCTGCTCTGATACAGGTGAACTCACCTGCCCTCAGGTATGAGAGTTATTCCAGGTGAATCTGGAATTGTCTCCATACTAGGTTTGCCCAATAAATTACAGGACATACAGTTAAATTTGTATTTTTATAAACATCAAGTACAGGTTTCCTCAACTATTTGGAAGTTAAAACTCCAATTTGATGTAATTTGGTAGGTCATTTTTGAGGTCTGAGAACACCATTATCATTAATTAATTCATATGGAAGAGTTGTTAAACATTTTCATTTGTTCATTATTTTATGGTAATAGGGTTCCCAGACCCAAAACCTACATACCAAAGCATACCAGACAGTAACATTCTACTTTTGGATAGTGGAGGAATCTTATATTTACTTACTGTGTGTATTCCTTCAAGCAATATTTGGCAAATACATATATTTTAAAATACATGGTTGACCAGAAATTTAAACTTAACCAGGCATGTTGTATTTTTATTTGCTAAACCTACAACCCTATCCCAGACACTCTAGGGACTTTGGACAACCAGTTAAACCATAGCTCAACACTTAGATATGCGGAGTTGGATAGCTTTGAGACATATAACACTATTCTCTATGTGACTGCTAACCAAGACTTGGGCCTCCCTGTGATACTTACCACTCACCATTGCTCACCCCTTCTGAATTCTATTTTTAAGCTTGGGGTGAGGGTAATTCTCCGTAGATTCTGCTGCAGGGATAGGGAAGCTCATGATTCCTCATCCCAGAAACTAAGATTACACCCAAAAAGAAACCCAAAACTTCCTAAGCCAGCCTTGTGCTTGCAAATACCTCTCCTGTGACCTCAGAATTCTGTAAATGTTAGGCTTCACCCCAGACCTGGGACCTAACACCTAACACAGGTGAAAGAGACACAGTTTAGAGGAGGGAATGCACTCGCTCTCTGATCTCCCTAACAGAAAGGTGCGGCCAGCCACAGGACATCTGCTGACTGACATATGTCCTTTGAGTCAAAGTGAGACTCTCCACACTATTTCCCTCCTGGGGGTACAGGAACTGACCTAGAGAATCACTATAAGGAGGAAAGTGAGAACCCAAGAACAGGCCAGCGAAGCCCACAACCCAAGGAGAGGTAACAATAATCATCTGAGTTCGGATGGTTATATAACTGAAAGTTTTCCCCCAAGATGGCTTTTGTTTTTCTCAGCTAGAAATAGCTGAGGACTCAAAAAAGGGGCAGAAAAGATCCTGAACTATATTATGCTCAGTGTCACCAGGGCTTGCTTCGTCATAGCCTTTCACCATTTCTAGACACAGGAAGGGGCTTGTTCCTATTCAGAAGCAGTATTGTCAGGATTACTCAGGTGTTTGAGAATAAGATCTTCCTGGATTATCAGTCTCCACCCATCTCCCCGACACTAAACCCTAGTCTTCTCTGGGACCTTTAGTTTCAACGTAGATGGAAGTCTTACAAGATTCTGTGAATATGGTGTTGTGAAGAGACACTGGGCTAAGTACCAGACACTTGATTTCTAGCTTGCTGCTAATGTGCTAAATTACCTGCGATCAGTCACTTAACCCCTTTCAACTTCATTTTCTCATCTATAAGACAGAAATAACCCTGCTACTATTGATCATAACAAAAATAACAATAAATGACCCTAACATACCAATAATAGTAGCAGATGTAAAATAGTCTTGCCTTTTAAAGCAGGTAAGAAATCCTGGAATGGAAGACAAATATTTTCTAGTAAATATCAAGGAAAATGGACAATGACCAAGGAATTCTCTCCTAAAAATACTGATCCAAGGCTCATCAAGTAAGCCGTCAGGAAATTTCAGTCTAGGAGGGTCACTGAGTTAGTGATATATCTGTGGTCCTTGAAATTTGAATCCCCAGACTTCCCTTAGACCTTCTTGCTAGCTTTTTTTTTAAGAAGAAAAATAACATTCTACTTATCTAAATTTTATTAACTTTCAGCATTTTAAAAACTCTAAAAGAGCATCTAGGTCTGTTTGCATTTCATTATTTTTTTTACATACCCTCTATTATTTTCCTCTATTTTTTCCCCTAACTTAATGATTTTTAATAATTTTTACTAAAAATAAAGTTATTACTTTTATTCATAATTTAACACTAGCCATATTCATCATTTGCATTTCACTAATATATTTATTTACATTTCTTATATATTCCATTTTTTTCATTTCAATGGAAATCCAGCTTTGTTTTCCACTATTTCTTTATATTACTTTATCCCCTTTTTAATTCCTAAATTCCATTCCCACAGCAAAATATGATTATTTTTAAATTTGGCATTGTTTCTTTGCTTATCTGACTATAAAAAAAGTTAAGAACATGAGGCAGGGATAAAGAAAAGACTGGATTTCTTCTTTTTTCTTGTTAAGCCAACAGTCATATATTAAAGCCTCCTATTATCATTCCTTCCTGAATTCAACTTCTGACTTTAAAACATTCAAGCTAAGTAAACTAGTCAACCCACAGGCTAACATCTCCAGGATAACAAATCTTTCCCCAGTGGAACACTGCTGACCAGCTGGACTGGCATTGTCTTCTCAGATCATGTTTATAGGGGGATCCTTGGGAAAATCTCTGCCCCAGGACCACATCTTCAAGTTCCTGATGTGCAATGATTTTTCCTTCCTAAAGAAACACATATTGGAGTCATTTTTTCAACTGAATCCACTATGTCCTTCCCAGTAAAATATCTGCACTGAGGGAGAATAAATTACTTGAAAATCCCCAGCCAAATATAAGTCTCTCTAATCTATTAAGAAAGGACTTTGCCCTTCGGTTTGAGGTCAAATTAGACTCTGCCTGTGAGTAGGACTTGAAGGAGACATTTTTATTTTTATAAGACCAAGTGAGGTGTAATGAGGAAGTCTGAGATTAAGTCACCCTTTGCCTGCTGAATGTCTGCCCCAAATTTCCCTGCAGGGTCTTGGCTGCAGAATGAAGGCACCATTTTGTACTCATATGTCCTTATTGATTCTTGCCTTACACTAGGCAGACAGGGAGGCTCCCACCCTGAGACCACAAGGATGAGGGCATGGACAGGTATCTGAACTTTATATAGCTTTACATACAACCAGGAGTAAGAGAATAATCAAATCCTTTGACTATATTTTCAACTTCATAAAAGAACACCAAGACACTGATGGCACAAAGAATCAGGAGGCAGGAGTACCCATCAGTGCAGAAAGACTCCAAGCTATAATTTGGGAAAACAAGAGATCATGAATATTCCAAAAGCACCTATTAAAATTAGCATATTCAAAAGCTATGACCAAGGTAACATATTGTTTTATATCACCCTGAGTGATCAACTGTGATTAACTTCTCCTCGTATATAGATCAATTCAACTTCCTTTCCTTATCATAAACGATAACAAAATCTTGTCAAAGTCTGCCATCCTCAGGGAGACTTTTAGATTGAGAAAAATACATTTAAAGGTCTCAGAATCCTAATATAATCCTGACCCCTCTCAAATTCTAGGAACTAAAAGGACGGGGCATCTCGGTGACTTAGGATTAGATGAGTCCAGTTTGCTGTTGGTGAACAGTCTCTTCTTGGTAGCTATAGACCCACTGCTGTTGAATGACATCCCCAGAAAAGATAATGTTGAATGAAGTCCTAGCCCCTAGCAGTTTGGAATGGCCTTATTGGAAAATGGGTTAAAAGTTAAAAAAAAAATAAGGTCATTAGCAAGGTCCCTCAGCCAACACGAGAAGTGTCATCATAAAAAAAGGAAAAGGGGCAGAGATAGCATACCCACTAAAATCATCTGTGAGGATAGGACAGGGCCTGGCATTGGAACTACAAGTCAGGAAATACCAAGGCTGGCTGCGCCACCAGGAGAAGGTAAAGAAGAATCCTACCCAGAGTCTCAGGAACAGCATGGCCTGCCTACCACCTAGCTTTTCGACTGCGAAAGCAAAGATCTCTGCTGTTTTAGGTCACACTGGATATGGTACGTTGTATGGCGGTCCTAGATATGCTCTAATGGAAAATCAAATAACTTGAAATCAGGTTTACATACTTAACAAGTTGATTATAGACAAAGGTTAGATCTTGACCGAGGGAATATTATCACCCATTCATTGTGCCCTTCTATCCAACCATCTACAACCCACGCACCTTTCTGTACCTGTCTGAATGCTTGTAATCTGACAGGCACAATGCTAAACAACCAAAATAAATTGTCCCACTTAGGACTTAGAGTGGATACTTACACTAGTCCCCCAAATTCTGAATGTGAAAAAATGAGGATTGGAGAGGTTAAAGAAGTAACTTGTCCCAGGTCACAAAGCTAGTGAGTAGGGAACTGTGATTTAAGCCAGGTCTGTTTGGCATTCCTTTCCAAGCTCTTAACCATAATGTTTATTGATTTTACTTTGTACTTTGTCCAACAATATTTAACTTCTTCAAATGTTCTTCTCTGTTCATGGCATTGAACACTATTTCTTAATTGGGTATAGAAGAGGCCAGATCTATCACATGGGATATTTTGTGAAACCTTGTGAAACTCTTAAAAAATACTAGCACAGAACTTTGAATATCCTCACTCAGTCTCTCGCTATGATTCCACATCACTCATCCCCTTCCCAAGCTAAATACTGCCCACCCTTCTTTCGAGGTTCATTTAAATGACACTTATTCCAAGATCTTTCCTTGATAGCACAGTCTAGTTGGGACTTGTAATAACACACCTCCCAGCACCTACATTTTTCCTTCATGGCCTTTCTCATGGGTACTTCTATAATATAATGGTATTCAAGTGCTATTGCCTAGCACTTATTGCAGTCAAAATGAAATAATTGTTTGATTAGCAGGACTCAAAAGAAGGTTTTGGTAGTTGACTCTTGTACTAGTTCCATTACTCTAAGATTAAGAAAATACACAGATGAGGCTGCATTAGCCTAAGACTACTAAAAAGTATAATCTTGCTCAGGTGTGCTCCCAGTACTGCCTTCTGCCATCATATCAAGCATTTATAAAAGTGAGTTGGGTCAGTTGAAGAGCCCAGGTCATGTCCACACTAGACAATGAATGCTCTTGTATTAGGAGTTTCAGGGTTTTTGTCAGGAGGGAGGTAAACCATTCCAGATCTGATGTGACCCTCTTTCACTCAGTCTTATCTACAACTGTGTGATCTGAAAGTTGGTTTCTCTGAGACTGACGAGCTCCGTTGACTCTTGAATAACACGGGTTTGACCTGTGCAGGTTCACATACATCACATATATGCAGACTGTCTCCTAAGGCGGTTCTGCTACCAACCACAGAAACGATTTGGTCGTGTCTGCATATTCAAGCCCTCTGTGTGAAGGCTGACCACAAGGAACTAGAACTTCCTTGGAGTCTGGTATCCATGGGATACCTAAGCCAGTCTGCCATGGAAACCAAGGGATGACTATAGTTAAAGTGTTGGTGGAGCCAAAGGTTATATGTGGATTTTCAACTTTGCCTGGATTAGTGCCACTAGCCCCCGAACTGTTCAAGGGCCCCCAAGTTGCTATTATCTCTGCTGTGTGTCTGCCTATGCTGATTTCCTCCTGAATTCTGCAGAGAAGTAAATCTTGTTTAAGTCCCCAGTGCTTTTTTGCTCTGTATAAATCACTACATTTCCCAAGACCTAGTGAGCATGTAATATTTCCTTCCATAATTAAGATTCTCCTTTCAGAGTGGAAAAGAATGAAATGTTAAACATAGGTCCAAACTTTCAAATTTTTCTCAGGAACTCAAGACTTTTGACTATAACAAACACGGATGATAAAAAAATAAATTCCTTCCTTCGGCTTATGTAGATACAATAATGCTGACAGAGATTGAAAATGTAAGCTGATCCTATTAATGCAAATAAATGACAAGGAAAATCTCTCATTTCACTCCCATATCTTCACTTAATTTATGTCTCTCCTGGTCACAAGGTCGTTCAGGTGTCAGCCCTTAACGGTCTCTTGGCTTTAAATACTACATGCACCCAACATTTCATGTCTACTTTTCCCAAGGCTCTCGATGCTAGCATTGGCAAAGATACTGCCAAAGACTCACCAAAGATCTCAGGCCGTGGCCCACAGACAATGTCCAGTCCGTCGATGTATTTAATGTGCACTGAAATAATGCCAGTCAAAAAAGTGTTTGAATTGACGCTGTTTTGCTGCACACCAAACAATCCCAAATCTCGGGCTTGGAAGCACAAACCCTCTCACCTGCTGCCACCTTGCTGGCTAGGACCTTGCTGGGCTCACCAAGAACCAACTGGCCTCTGCTAAAACTGACCATGCCGGGCTGCAAACTGCAGGTAAGGTTCCAGCCACTCCAGCTGTCTTCTCAGACAAGGGCTGCAGAAGGAGCCTTTCTCAAGCTCAGTGCACAAGCAACAGAGAATGGCAGAGAAATGGCACTTCAGAGAGTCACAGCTCACTGTTTTCCCACATTCAAACCACATTACCAAATCTCCAACCAGTGACTGATAAGATACAGTCTCTATCTTTTCACTTGGAAGTTCTAAAGGGTTACATGGTAAAGGGTGTGGGTGTTTAATTCTACTCACAGGGAAGAGATAAAGAATTAGGAACAATGAAACAAACTGACACAGATGTCAATATTTAAAAATTGCAATGATATTCACAAAAATTTGAATTTCCAGTTTCTCTTGAACAATCAGAAAATTTAGTGAGTTCAGAACTTAGTGTATATGCCAAAAGGAATACAGAAATAGGAGTCTCAAAAGAAGACAAAGCAGCTCTCATTCTTTGAATCAAGATCTGTGAATCGATAATCACCCACACGAGCAGTCCCTCTCAATCTAAGGGAAAGCCCACTGTTCTCAGCTTCAAATGTCTGGGTTCAAATCCTGGCTAACCACTTACTATCTGCGTAACCTTGGGCAAGTCACTTTATCTCTCTGAACTTCCATGTCTTCATCTCATAGGGTTTTAGTGAAAACTAATTGAGATAATATACATAAAAGTTGTTCTGTGAATTGAAACATGCTACACAGATGTTGGTTGTCATTATTAGCAGGGCTCACCTACTGCAACTCAAATTACTATTTAAGGAAATGACCAATTTGCATAGCCACCTGGATTTTTACTGTCAACGACTTTGACTGGGATTCAAATGCTTTAGCAGCAGGGATATTTCATTCACTGAAGATCCAGCTGGTGTAGCAGTTTGGGATGTGCACTAAAAGATGCCTGGAAATACCTGCTGGTCTTTCAGCTATTGTGCTATAAAATCAGGTAGGGGAATCCTTTTATCATTTCCACAGCTGAATATGTTTTAAACCCCCTAACAGAGCCAAAATTGTCAGACCAAATTCCACTTGTGATGAAATCCAACCAGGTTAACATGCTCTTTCCTTGTTAACCACCTAGGCTTTTCTGGATGAAATCCTGCAGCCCTAAAACAGGCAAAACTTGACTTAACTTCAAGGAAAGTTTTGGATTTCAATGGACCTTTGAAGTCCCTTCAAAAGAGATAAGGACTTCAATGAGAGGTTTGCCTATACAGAAGGACCACAGAGGTAGACCATTTGTAGAAATTCAGTTCATCTAGGAGCAGAAGTTGTCTGGTGAAAATTGGTTCAGAAAGGAGGGGCTAAGTGAGACATGTAACTTCAAACTCAAAAGAATAAAAATGACTCTATTTTAAGTGATCAAACCTTGTTGCTTTATGTTGTTTTTTTCCCTCATGAGTTTATAAAAGCAAGCCTTTTATTTTTATTGTCATGAAGGCTAATCAGTTAAATAACTATAGATGAATTACCTCTCATTAATGTGAAATGTGTCATATACAGAACTTGGGAAATGTCTAGCATGTACATTTTAATATATATTTACTTAAACACTTTTTGAAAAATGAAGATTTCCACAATGACTATACATTCAGAGTTTGACTCATGAATCAAGACCTTCAACTTATATTAATTGCATTCTTCAATACAAGTTGAAGTAGCAATACTTCAAAGAGTTTTTATCACACAATAGCTTCCAAATCAAGCTAATATAAATTGCATATTGGGGATCTTTATCTCAAAACATTTCTGTCAGGAAACATTATGTTGTAACGAAATCATTTTTACTGTGAAATTTATTGTTTTCTAAGCTGCAAGAAGTGTCAAATGGTGCTACAGGAAGTTAATTATAGCAAATGTATTTAACCAGCACTCACTGCAAAAGAGATTACATCAAAGAGCAGCGATGCATTTATATATGTGTAGTGCGTATTCTGTAAGAAGAGTATGCTCTCTGGAAAAAAAAAAAAATGATACCTGATTACCTACTAGAACGCCCAGAGTCTTTCAACTTGGAAGACAGTAACTCTCAGGTGTGACTCAAAACCTACTCTTTCTAACCAAAAAGTTTTTACTACACTAACCCATGTCTACTGGAGATTTTCATAATGTTTTCTTAACTGCAAATTGTAATATGATTCAGCAATGATCAAAACAGGAATTCTGCAACCAATATTTTCTTTTTCCCAGGGAAAAGACAGCACATTATATTCTGTGCTAAATTCTAATACGTCTTTGGAATCTAAGGATTTTATTTAGTCCACAGATTAAGATCTTCGAGTAAATATAATAAAAATACTTTAAAGGTTATGTATCAACAAGGTGTCAGTATGCATAAGGATGAAGCATTCTAGTCATAATTAAATTTCAAATCTAATTATAATTTGAGGCGTCCTTTTAATTACATTGCAGTATTTTCTTTTCCTAGGAAGATGAGTGGTATAGCATCTTTCATCTGTAATTTTCATTTAATTAAAATGTAAATAAATCAAGCCTCCTTCTTAAAAATATTTACTTTGCACATAAAAAAAAGGATTTGTAAAGTTAGGTTTTATCGAGTTAATCATATTTACTTTGAGTCATAAACATATGATGTATGAGCATACAGGAGTAGAGGTCTAAATGTTCCTAAATATTATGAAGTAGGAAAAAAAGTGTTGCCGATAATTATCTTCCTTACTAGTGAGAATGCTTCTGACACTCTTGGCAAAATCCTACTAATCCTTCAAAGCCAAGTTCAAATGTCACTGCCTTTATGTGAAGTCTTCCCTAACTCTCAAGCCAAATTCAGGGGTAGGCAACTGAGCCACAACCAACATCTTAAATCCAGAAGGGGCACTGAAATATCCCTGGGATTTTATGAGATCCTTGGAGAAGAGTCTTTTACCAGAGTTCTGCTGGAAAGACAATTGCACGTAATCTTTCTGTTATGAGAAGGAAACTTGAGCAACTTTGGGGGAGGAGGGGAACTACCCCTCACATGGCACATATGAATATCTAGGGTATGTGAGATTGTCTCCTAAGGATTCAGCTTCTTAGCAACCTTTGCAGTAGTTTAAGGGGAAAATAGATCCTTGGGCAACAGAGAAAAGGCTGGAAAGGGACTGGAGTGGTTCTCTTTGTCCTGCCTCCAGACAATGATAGCGCTCTTCTCCAAATTAATGTTAAACAAATATTTGCAAACACCTTCTGGTCCCATTTCCTACACTACACTTGAATCACACTGTATACTATAAACTAGGAAAGGAACATGAAGGGGTAAAGCATGATGAGAAGATGAGAAAGTCATTGAATGGCAGAATCTGTGGGTGGGAAGAACTATGGAATGGAGAGGGAGGGAGGGAGGGAGGGAGGGAGGGAGGGAGGGAGGGAGGGAGG